>CM039611.1:54825027-55425027 GCA_022457205.1 Saccharum spontaneum
AGTACCCCGTCCGCTGTCACCGTGAACCACGGCCCGGCATCACGAAGGCTGGCGCGGCAGGCGCCGGCAGCGTGATGGAGCGGCTGTTGAGCATGACGACGACCGACGCCATGCTGGGGCGGAGGTGTGGGTCCTCCTGGACGCAGAGCAGACCGACGTGGATGCACCTCAGCATCTCCTGCGGCCGGCGCCGCTCATCGGGGCACCCCTCCAGCAGCGGCTGCACGCTCCCGCGGCTCCACTGCCTCCAAACCTGCCCATGCCATGCATCACAAGGATATTAGCCTCCAAATCCCTCCAGCATCTTCTAGTTGATGCTTCATCATGAGTTCATGACAGTAACAAGAGGGATCCATACATAGGTAAGAAGATCTTCAGAGGGTCCTGAAGCAAGCGTGTACGTGTTGCGTCGTCCGGTGACTATCTCGAGGACAAGGACACCGTAGCTGAAAACGTCTGATTTGGCCGAGAAGATGCCGTGCAGAGCGTACTCCGGCGCCATGTACCCGCTGCATGCATTTCAAAGCCACCGTCGGCATGTCAGGTTAACACAGATGACTACACCCATGCACGCCGTGATCGCCACGGGTGAACTCGACTAGTGAATTTGGAGGCCGTCGGCCGGCCGGCAGGAAAACTTACTAGGTTCCGGCAATGCGGCTCGTGTTCCCTACACTGGAGTCCATGTTGAACAGCTTCGCCAAGCCAAAGTCAGAGATCTTGGGGTTCATATCTGCGTCCAGCAAGATGTTGCTCGCCTTGAGATCGCGGTGGATGATGGTAAGCCTCGAGTCCTCGTGGAGGTAGAGGAGCCCTCGGCCGATCCCCTCGATAATCTTGTGCCGCAGTCCCCAGCCAGCTCTTGCTGCCGTGCAGGATCTGCGAGTTCAGTTATCAGCGAATGTCCTGCAAGTGATCTGACTGAAGTGCAATGACAGATTGACAGTAGATTATGGTTGTCAGAATGTATATAGCACCAAAGAGAATTTTGGCGAGGCTGTTGTTGGTGAGGAACTCGTAGACGAGGAGCCTCTCGTGTTCCTCGATGCAGCAACCGAGCAGTCGCACCAAGTTCTTGTGCTGGAGCTCGCCAGAAGGAAAACCTCGTTCTTCATCTCCATCTGTCCTTGCTGTGAAGTTGCAGACAATCTCTTCACTGCAATCTCCTGTCCATTTGTAACGTGCCCTGAAGAACAATGGGACCAGACCAACAACTAATCTGTTATGCGAAAGCATTTCAGCTATGTGATTAGTTTTTAGGTTGCAGGTTTAAAGCAGTTTCGTACTTTGTATACTGACCCAAACCCGCCTTCGCCGAGCTTGTTTTCTTCTGAGAAGTTATCGGTGGCAGCTCGTAGGGTGCTCAAATCATACAAGAGAGACTCTGAGCTTCTCATTTCTTCGTCATCTTCACGTCCTGTTCAATGTTCATAAATCATAACAGAACATGAAAACCTCAGGAGTCAGGCCTAAACTTAGCACCACACTACTCGTCAAATATAATGTATTGACATTATTTCGCCACTTACTGATGCTTGCAATCTGTACATGCTTATGTGGTTTTCTGTTCCTCTTGCAGAGACAGGCAACAACTAGCAGCAGCACCAGCAGCACAACGGCGACAGGGATTGACACGAGAAGAGCTGTCCTGACCGTATGATTACTCGCTGCACAGAATTCAAATGGGTGCACGCGGCGTGGTCGTCGTCGGTAATTCAGATAGAAGCCATTTCAGACTGACAAGATTAGTCACCGTCCTAATTCAACTCTGCTACTCCCTCCACCCGGAAAAGAATACAAATCTAGCATAATACTAGCATTAAGTTTAAAGTGTCTTAATTTAACAAACTATATATAAAAATTATAAATAGTTATTAATATCAAATAAATATTATTAGATTTGTCATGAGATATATTTTCAAAATATATTATTTGGTGTTATAAACATTAATATTTTTAACTATGTATTGACTCAAACTTTAGGTACTTTAATTAAGCATTTCTTCAGATGCCCGAATTTTAAAATGATTTCAGATAACACATCACCAACTAGTACAAGTAAATTATATTTTTTGTGATTTGTTATTTGTCTTTGTGTCATAACATATCTAATTTTTGCCGACTATAGAAATGACTGTAAATTGTTAATTGTCTTTGTCAACATAAATTAGATTTTATCAGATTTGTGGTTTTTATGTGATGGTTTTTCTATTCTCGGAACAAAAAGTTATAGATTGCGTCTACAAAATTGTAACGAACTAAACCTTCAATTTTAGTATAAAATATATGCCGCAACCGTCGTGTGAAAGAAAACTAAAATTGAGGCACTTGGAATTTTAGCAACTCCAATCAAGAATGTATCTAAAATTGTATTCACTTTCGAGACAAACTAAAAGCAAAACGTATTTAACAGCCTTTATAAACACCTCACGGCTCTCTCAAAAGGTGTAACATCTCATGTGCTCATGTTCAGAGAAGACGGAGAAATTTCATCGTCAATTTTGCCGAGTCAAGATGAGAGCAAGTGTCAACTATCACAGCGACAATTCAGACCTGAGAGGCACAGTATCACGGCGACAATTCAGGTCTTGTTTAGTTCTTTTTTTTTTTTTTTGCCTCCACCCATCACATCGAATGTTTGACACATGCATAGAGTACTAAACGTAGACGAAAAAAACTAATTGCATAGTTCTTGAAAAAATCGCGAGACGAATCTTTTAAGCCTAATTAGTCCATAAAAAACCTTACGGGCTACAGTAACTAACATGTGCTAATGACGGATTAATTAGTATCATTAGATTCGTCTCGTAGTTTCCTAACGGGTTCTGTAATTTATTTTTTATTAGTATTCGAAACCCTCTCAAAATGCTTCCGACAAATCCAACATGACACCTAAAATTTTTTCGCGAACTAATGGCAACCTCAGATCTAAAAAGGCACAGCGAGCGTCAACTATCAAACGCGTCAGGAAAGTGACTGGACGGCAGAAGATTGTCAACTATCAAACGCGTCAGGAAAGTGACGGGACTACAGAGATTGGAAGAGTTGCGTTGTGGACTCACCGTTGCTTCCTGCGCCCAAGTGGTCGCTTCCGTTGACGAACCCGCCTCCCGGCGCCGGCGCCGGCGCCGGCGACATCGCCGCCTCGGCGGCCTGGATGTTGTAGAACGGCTCCACATTGAACTGGATGGAGCAGCTCGGGTGGGACGACCAGACCGCTCGTCTTTCCGTTGCAGCACGTCGGGATGTACGAGACGGCGCTGACGAGACATCGGTTGCAGTCGTCGTCGGCGAGGTCCCGCGTGCACTGCGCCATCCCGTAGATGTTCACGAACGGCGATACCGCGGCCGAACCGACCGCGAACATCCGCGGGGACGCGTCCGCCGCCTTCTCCCGGAGGTTTTTCATCAGCGAGCCGAGCTGCGTCGTGAACTGCTCTGGCTGCGTTGCGTTCTGCGTGGCAGCGTGTAGACCACCACCGACGTGTCGACGGCGCCAAAGAAGCTCGCGTTGGAGTGCCGCAGCATGCACTTGTCGTAGATGAGCATGGCGCTCTTCTGGCCCGGACAGGTGCTGCCCATGCTCTGCGTCGAGCCATCGAGACACGCGCGGCAGTCGGACGCGTTGACGTCGGCGCGGCACTGCGCGAGGCCGTACGCCTGGTCCGGCGCGGCGCCGGTTGTGTTCTCGACGAAACCTGAGACGCGGCCGCGGCCGCAGGGAGTGAGGAGAGGAGCGCGTCAAGGTTTGCCCCGAACGCACTGCCGCGCGTGTAATTCGTGTTGCTCGGGCAGCCGGTGTAGATTGGGGCGTCGGCGTTGGTTGTCGAGGTGAGGAGAGACGAACAGAGGAGGAGGATGGGGAAAAGGCTGTGCATAGTTCCTGGCGAAGGTGCAAACTGCTGCTACTTTGAGCCTTCGGTGCTATTGGACAAGGCGGATGGCAAATGGCCTACTCCTTATAGCATAGATTTTTGACAAAATCAAGTCTGACCAGGCAATCCCTTCTAGCAAATCGAACTGGCTGCAAAATAACTAATAGAATGCACCCACCGTACAGATGACTTCAGCAACTTGTAAACGATTTGTATTCATGGCAGCAACATAGCCAATTGATGCATGCATGGTCCAATTGTTGCTAGAGCGTAGAGTGGCAAAATACATGCTAGTTTGTTGGACTTCGACAGTAGGGTTAATGAGTGATCCAACCGGCCATCACGATAAAACATGAAACAATACATATTGATGCATATTAAAGAAAAGGGTAAACAAATCGCACTAGAAATTCAATATGATGTCTTAGACATAAAAATTTCGATCTTTCAATCCTCCTTCACAAAATGGGGTAGCATTATTCACATGTTACACCATGGTCGTGATCCTATTAACATCTAACGCGGCGGCCCTGTTCGCTTGGCCGATAAGGCATGCTAAAAAAGTTGTTCGCTGATTTGTTATGAGAGAAAAACACTGTTTGTTCGCTGAAAAAGTACGACTCATAAGACTGACTGTTAGAGTGTGAGCGAGTGAAAGCGAGATGGATCGAAAGTGCTGGATGACCTTTCTGATGAACACTACAAATGTATATATATACATGGCCAGAATGGGCAGTTGCTAGATTGAACAATTGTGTTTGATAGGCTATCCGATGGCTTCATCTTTATCGATTTCTTGACGGATCTTGTTTTTTTATAGAGAATTCCAATGCGAATGCTTATCTAGGCATTCAATGGGTGCGCTTCGTGTGGTTTTTGTTGTTGCTTCGTTCATACTATTGGTGGGAGTCATATTTCCTATTGCATCTTCGTGTTACCTGCTTGCTGGATCCTCCATTGATCATCTTCCACACTAGCGGACGATGCTATTTCAATATGCTATGCGTCTCGGAAAGTTCTCTTAGCATTGGATCATGTGGATTTGTAGTGCCGCCGAGTTTCAATGGCTCAAGTTCCACTTTACACGCTAAATGAAGCACCTACTACCATCAATCCACTTATATTTCCATCGTATGTCCATCTCATGGTAAAATTAGGATGTCCAAGTCATGTTAATTTAGAGCTTAAGGTTAAAATTAGAGTTCAGTGCCACAATTCACGGCGCCGAGGTCGGCGCCGTAGATCAAGGCACCGAGGTTGGCTCCGTAAGTTGTTGCGTCGAGCTCTGGCCACATCAGCGCCACATCGCTAGCCACGCAATCCTTGGCCTCCTACCTCGGCGGCATGTTGTCCAAAGATGGGTTTTTGACGCCCAAGGGTATAAATGGAAAATTTTGATAAAAAGGGTTAAATTGCAATAGGTCCACCCTAACGTATAATTTTTTTATTGTACAGAGACTTAAACATGGAATAATTACGGACTTGCTAGCACCTGTATGTCCATCTGGGGCGCTAGCGTCTGGACGCTGCCAAGTAGAGGGAGCAAACAAGCGCTTAGTGCGTCGGGCTCACAAGGGAGCACACCAGCAGTGGGCCCGTGCCACCCCTGGCGACGCCCACGCTGCTCCGAACTTCGCCGGCGCCGCCGACCACTTTCCACGTGCAGCTCATGTGCAACACCCGATCTACTTTTGAACCATTTAGATGCAACAGTTGCAACATACAAAGAAGACAAATGAAACACTTGAAATAAGCGTGTGAAACACTTTCAAAAACGCCTAAAAACATTTGAAAAACATATGCAACAGATGAAACAGTCGCAATCATATGTATAAAACACCTGAAAACACTAGAAACATATGCTTGGAACATGCATGTATATGCAACATCAAGATCTACTTTACAACGTCCAGATAAAAAACTTGCAACACTCGTCTGGAACAGATGAAACATTTAGAACATACACTTGAAACATACGTGTATAGCCCTTACAACATGTGTAACATCCCGATCTACTTTTACAACATCGATATACAACACTTGCAATATACCTCTGAAACATCGAAAATACTTAAAACATATTATTGCAATATGCGCTTTCATCGTAGCATCTACTTGATGCTTGGACGAATGGAGGTTCGTTGACGCAGAGCTCGACGCCGGGGCAGAGCTCGATGCCGTGGAGTGGCGCAGAGGTCGCTAGTGTGGAGCTCATTGGCGGCACGTACCTCATGTAACACCCTCGGTGTTACCGCGCTAACAACTCACCAAAGCATATCATGAGCATCATATTTATGTGGTTTTGCATGTGTCGTAGTGCGTAGAATCATTTTAGTGATTAAAATAACCAATAAAAAATGTTAATGCAAGTTGACGAAATAGCCGTGTTATATCATTTAAGGTTGAAAATTAATTTTTATGGGACAAAAATACTATGGAACTTATATGCGGCACCTAAATAAATGTGAAGTGCAAAGTGTGTAGATGTTAATGCAACTTGTGTTGTCAAGTAATACCGTCGCTAGCCAACATTTCCAGTAGCTCGAAAAGTGAACTTGCAATAAAAAAATCAGCCCTAGGCTTAGAGTGAACTCCAAGTTCGTTAATAGCTTGGCATGGCCATGTTGGCAAATCCGTTCTGCGAAATCTAGTTCGAAGGTGGCAGCATGTTTGGCTTGGGTCAATAGCCTAGTGTACCCTCTATGCAATGGAGAGGGTCGTTCGGTTCTTAGTCCAGTCGTTTAGTCGTTACAAAGGCTTTAAAAATCGTGCTCGCGTTAGTCTCGGCTTGTTGGCCAGTCGGGCGCGGTCACTGCATCGTCATGCTCGTTGTGCCGTGCCGAGCTGCACCGCGTGCTCGCGCGCTGCCGCGCGGGGGCCAGCCAAGGACGCCCCGGCCTAGCCATGGTCCAGCTACGTTTTGGCCGCTCTGGCCGCAACGCCTGTTGCCGGCCACCGCGCGCGCCTGCGATGGCCGCTGCTACTCGTGCTCTGCCTTGCTGCCTAGCTTCAGCCGCCCGACCTGACTCCCCTCCCCGCTGCCGCTGCTCCGCGGGCCGCCGTGTCCTGGCACGCTGTTGCCATTGACATTGTACAACGTTTGCCCTCCTCATCGTCGTGTCCGTGCTTGGCCGGTGGCCAGTTCTCGGCCGTGGCCGTGCGGGCCTGGGTGGTCTCGTGCAGGCGCACACTGTCGTGCTCAAAATTCACCGACCACCACTCCACCTTGCCTGGCCGCGTCAACGATCGTCACGTCGCCTTAATTTTTTCCCCATCGCGTTACTACTCAGAGCCTAGGACTGTCCTGCTGCTTGAGCAAGCCACCATGGCGACTCCCCTGTTTCTTTGCCACCTAGGCCATGGACAGCTGCCGGTCCTGCCTCGCAGTGCTTGTCCCGTGCCTTTGGGGCAGCAGCATCGCAATGACCTCGTCCATCCCCCCGTACTCGCAATTGAAGCGGTGGAGCCCCGACGACCCCAGTGTTGGGGTGTAGGTCCGGCTGCGCCATTATAGGGTGTTTCCCCCTTCATAGCTGGTTACACTCGTCTATCCCCAATTCTGATTAGTTGCCATGGGTGGTTCACATCGAGCTCCTCTACGTTGTGCGCCCTTTGGTTGGAGTTGTGGTGCTCCATTCCTCCGGTGACGCGACCGTGTCCATCCGGGTGCCGTCGCACCTCTCGGGTCACGCGTGGCCAGCTCGCCTCCGAGCAGCTCTCGGCTTGCCATCGCCTCAGCGGGGTTCGTGGTAAGTCACCGATGCTCGTAGGCCATCTTGTTCGGTTTGCCTTGACTGTAGCTCACCGGAACGGCGGCGCCACCCCTTGCAGTCGTCCGTCGTCATGGAGGAGTCATCTGGCTGCGTCCTTGGAGGAGTGCCTCTGGCCTGAGTCGCGCGTCGGTCCCCAGGTGAGGGTCGACCTCCTATTTTGCCTTAGATGGGTCTAGGTTGGCGGCGTAGCGGCCTTTGCCGGTGCGCGCCGTGCTAGAGCGCGGGAGGCTGTCCAGGGACCTTGCCGTTGCAAGGGTAAGTTCTTTCAAGGTTGTTCTTGCAAAGTTTGTGAATAAAGGAATAGTGCGGAGGAAGCGTGGGTATTTCGGTTTAGTGCGAGGGCGGTTTTGCAAGTTCGCCAGCATGCGGGCTCTCCTCGGCTGCAGGCCGCGTCACGCGGTCGTGGGCCTACCGCGCGGGCCGCCTCGCGTTCTCAGGCCAGGCCGCGCTGGCCGTGGGCGCTCGCGCGCTGCGCGCGAATGGGCTATGCAGTTGGGCCGTGCTAGGAGAATAGGTTTTCATGTTCTAGTGTTTTAGAAATGCCTTGGTAAATTAGTTTCGGAGCTAAACTTTGGTGATTTATAACGATCCGTGTAGATGTCCAAAAATCATGAAACCACTTTAGTTGGGTCCCTAAATTCATGCTCTATTAGTTGGTGAATTCCATTTGTGTGTTGCTGTGTTGGTGTTAGGTCTATTAAAGCAATGCAAAAGACAACGAATATCAATGCACCCAATCTTGTAGGAATTTTTGTGGAAAATCTAGGATAGCTTTAGCCTAAAAATTTTACAGTAGCTTAAGGCCAATGTGAGGTGTTTACTGAAATTTTTTTGCCGCACTTCAATAGCTTGCTAGGTGTGGTAGCTAAGTTCTTCTAGTTACGTTGTACGTTAAATCGATAACAAAAGAAGGTGATGCAATCTAAGTGGTAGGAAAACATTTAGACCGATTAGCTTGTGCTTAATAGAAGTAGTGGATACCTTGTAACGGAACCGTCCAAATTATAAGAGCACAAGTACAAAAACAATCACCTGAGTGATCAAATTCTCGCACTTGAGCCCATATAACTCCGGTAGTCCAATGAAATCACGAGGGATTTCAAACCAACCAACATACAAGCCAAGATCGTAGTGATTCAACATAACAAGTCACATGTTACAACCATTTCACAAGTAATTAAATATACATCGGAGTTCAACAAAGTTATTACAACTTAAGTCAAAAGTAGCGGAAGCAAAGTAATTTAAAACTAACAACACCTTTATTTCAAATATATGCCAGTACTAAGGTCGACTTCCAACAAAAGCATTAGAGAGAAGATAACTCAGAAGGATCATGCCGTGATCACACTCCGCCTCTACGGCAGGAGCCAACCAACTCTTGCAGTCGCCAGGATACATCACAACCTGCAACAAGTGGGGATAGAACCCTGAGTACGAGAAGGTACTCAGCTAGACTTACCCGTCATAAACCAGAAATAAGGTGACACCAAGGATCATGCAAGGCTGATATAAAGTGGGCTAGCTTGACAACATTTTGCATAAAAGCTTATTATGAATAAGTAATCATTAATGCTTAAGCATCAAGTTAATTATCATCAACCTGTCATCTATATTAGAACCTGTACTAGAGCACTCACTTTATTAGGAGCAAACAATATTAACCATAGCAGGTATAAATTGAGGCAACCTTTCCATCGTTATCCAATTAACCATCCGTTCAATTAATGGAATCTACGTTGCCGCTGCTCAAGTCAAGTGCTCACTAACCGGGAGCGACGGCGATTCGAATCGAATTCCTATCCAGCTGGAGGGGTATTTCTAACACTCACCGCGCAGGCCCCCTGCCAGGGTCGCACAAGCCACCTTTCGTACGATTCAGGAATCGCGGGTCCGAATGATGTCGCAACCCCAAGGGCGACACTCTGCCAGGTGATAGGGACTCTAACCCCCCCTTGGTCTCACGCCAATGTCCCAAGCACATCCTTTCTCTCCTCCAAGAAGCAACCTACCATTCGATTCCCGGCCTGAACCATATTACTCGGCTTCGCGGTCGGAACGACTTATCCGGCCAACTAAGTGTTAGACTGCGTTCAACATGACTCAAGGACGTACAGCGAATCGGTCCTTAAACGACTCAGACGGGGATAGATCCACACCCAAGACCTCCATGCCTTGTTGCTTTACTATCATCATCCCGCCCGGTCTCATTTCATTTTATTAACACATGGTTCCATTCCACGATAGCAAATATAGCCAACCGTGCCATATATGAATATCCCTACATCTCGCAGGTGACAGGAAATCACCTGACTTCTACCGCTTAAAGCAGGGCTAAGCATCTACTCGATCCTAGTCTATGTAGGATTCAAGGATTCATATCACTGGACAAGGAATGATATAATGCAGCAAGGTTTTCAACCAACTCCCTACCACTTAATGCAACAATACTTATAACATATATATCATTAATTGCTTTTGAAGGTAGGAGGCTTATAATGCTCCGGGGCTTGCCTGGGATCCGACTCAAGTTAGAGTATGTCAGATGAAGTCACTTGGCGAGCAACCTCCAATCTATCACTTGTCCATTCCTTCTATCTTCGGGATAGATCCACCAACTCCCTGGGCAGCTAGCGCAAGGAGGAGTCGCACGGACTCCATCCGTGCAACGGGCGCGAAGGCGTCGTCGAAGTCGATTCCTTCTTGCTGGACGAAGCCGCGTGCCACCAGACGCGCCTTGTGCTTGATCACCTCTCCGGTCTCGTCCTTCTTGAGCTTGAAGACCCACTTGAGAGAGATGGCGTGGTGGCCGGCTGGAAGATCGGCCAGCTCCCACGTCTTGTTCCGCTCGACGGCGTCCATCTCCATCTGCATCGCGGCACGCCATGCCGCGTCCCTCTCCGCCTCGGCGAAGGAACGAGGCTCGCCATCGTCCTGTGCGAGGTGCAGCTCCGCCTCAAAGTCATGCTGTGCCAGTCCAGGGACCGGCTGCTCGCCGAGGAGGTTGTCCACGGTACGGTAGCGCAGAGGCTCGCCGCCGTGGTAGGCGTCGATGCGATCCTCGTCGTTGGACAGCGGAGTGGCGAACTCCACTGTGCGCTGCTCGTCGTGGGCCGAAGCTGCCGGTGCCGAGCCTGAAGAGGTAGGGTCCGGTGTAGGAGAACGAGGCATGGCCGGCGGTGCTGGTGGTGGACTCGCCGGAGCCTGTGGACTTGCCGGAGCTGGTGGTGGCGGTGGTGAAGGACTCGCCGGAGGTGGTGGCGAACGAGGTGGTGGGGTAGGCGAGCTCGGTGAGGACGAGCTGCTAGCTCCCCCCGCCTCCTTGAAGTGGACGTAGTCGACGACGAAATCGCTGGTCGTCGGAGTCGAGTCGTCATCCACCATCTTGCCCCACGTCCAGCTTCGCCCCTCGTCGAACGCGACGTCACGCGTGATGCGCACGCGCCGTGTCGCAGGGTCGAGGACGCGGTAGGCCTTGGCGCCCTCCGCGTAGCCGATGAAGACCCCTGGCGTGCTCCGGTCGTCGAGCTTGCCGACGTGGTTGAGCTCCTTGACGAAGACCAGGCAGCCGAAGACGCGAAGGTGGCTCACCGCGGGCTTGCGCCCGTGCCAGGCCTCGTATGGCGTCTTGCCGTCGAGGGCCTTGGTGGGGGAGCGGTTGAGCAAGTGGACGGCAGTCATCACCGCCTCACCCCAGTAGATCGCCGGCATCCCTCTCTGCTTGAGGAGGGCACGGGCGGTGGCCACCACCGTCTGGTTGCGGCGCTCGACGACGCCGTTCTGCTGCGGAGTGTACGGCGCGGAGAAGTGGCGGTGGATCCCCTCATCGGCGCAGTACGCCGCGAACTCGGCCGCCGTGAACTCGCCGCCGTTGTCCGTGCGTAGGACCCGAAGCTTGCGGCCGCACTCCGCCTCCGCAGCAGCTTGAAGGTGCTTGATGGCGTCCGCTGCGGCTGCCTTGGCGTCGAGCAGGACAGCCCACATGTAGCGGGACACGTCGCCGACGAGGAGGAGGAAGTAGCGCCGGCCTCCAGGTGTAGCCGGTGTCACGGGGCCACAGAGGTCACCGTGTACGAGCTCCAGCTTCTCCTTGGCGCGGAAGCTCGCCTGGCGGGGGAAAGGGAGCCGCCGCAGCTTGGTGAGGACGCAGGTGTCGCAGAATTGCTCCACGTGGTCGACGTGCGGCATGCCCCGCACCATCTCCTTGCTGCCGAGCTGCCTCAGGGCCTCAAAGTTGAGGTGCCCAAAGCGCTCGTGCCACCTCCACGCGTCGTCGTCGCGGCGGGCTGCAAGACACAGAGGTTGCGCCACCTGTGCGTGAAGGACGTAGAGGCGGTTGCTCCTGTTGACCTTGACGAGGAGCCGGTGTCGATGATCCCAGATGCGCAGCACCCCGTGCTCGATCTCCACGCGCGATCCGCTCTCATCCAGCTGTCCCAAGCTGATGATGGAGTTCCTCAATGCGGGGATGTAGTAGACACCGGTGAGCAGCCTGTGCTCGCCAGTCTTGGCGACGAAGACGACAGAGCCGACGCCCTTGATCTCCACAGCGGAGGCGTCGCCGAACTTGACGGTGCCTCGAACGCTTGGGTCGAGCTCGGTGAAGAACTCCCGCCGCCCGGTCATGTGGTGGGTGGCGCCGGTGTCAAGGCACCACCCGTCGGTCTTGTCGTTGCCGGAGCTGTCGTCGAGGAGGGCGTGTGCTTTTGGCTCGTCAAGGTGGAGGAGAGCCGTTGCGGCCGGTGCCGCTGGAGGTAGTTCAATGCTCGCATGAGCAATGAACAGAGCCGGCTGCTCCTCCTCTTCCGCCTGCGCGACGTGGGCCTGACCGCGTCGTGGCTGTCGACAATCCTTGGCCCAATGACCAAGCTTGCCGCAGTTGTAGCAAGGGCCGCCTCGTGCTGGCTTTTGCTTGCCAGCGGCGCCGCCCTGGGCGCCTCCACGATTATCACCCTCGGCACGTCCTCGCGCCCCTGCCTGGGCGTCTTTACGCGGCTTGCCACGCTTGCCATGCTTGCGGCCGCCTGTCGTGGAAGAAGGCTCCCCCTTCTTCCTGTCACCTTGGCCGGCAGCCCACTGCTCCCGAGTGAGGAGGAGCTTCCCGCCAATGGTGACGGGTCCCGAGAGGCGCTGTGGCTCATCGCCGTCAACGACCTTGAGGCGGCCCAACGCCTCCTCGATCGTCATCGTGGAGAGGTCCAGCAGAGACTCGATTGAGCGAGCCATCTGATTGTACTTCTCGGGGACGCAGCGGAAGAGCTTCTCAACAGCTCTCTCCTCGCCGTAGGTGTCGTCGCCGAACTGCACCAACTTCTGCAACAGAGTGTTGAGACGGAGAGCAAAGTCATCAACGTCCTCACCTGGCTTGAAGGCCAGGTTCTCCCACTCCTTGCGAAGTGCCTGCAGTGTGGACTTGCGGGCGCGGTCGCTGCCGATGCGTGCTGCAGCGATGGCGTCCCAAGCCTCCTTGGCAGTCCGCTTGCTGGTAAGCGAAAACTGCATCTCGGGCGGGACTGCAGCAATGAGAGCATCCAGCGCCCGTCGATCTTGGTCGTAGTCGACGTCGCCGTACCGGACTGCATCCCACATATGCCGCACCTGGAGCTTCACCCTCATCACCGCAGCCCACTCAACGTAGTTGGTCTTGGTGAGGGTAGGCCACCCGCCGCCGGGGCCGACGTCCCTGACGACAGCCTGGTACTCGTGGTGACCACGGTACCGAACCGGGGAGAGAGAGCCGCGCTGCCTGTGAAGGCCGCGCTCTCCGTCGACTCGTCCGCCGCCGGGGCCGACGTCCCTGACGACAGCCTGGTACTCGTGGTGACCACGGTACCGAACCGGGGAGAGAGAGCCGCGCTGCCTGTGAAGGCCGCGCTCTCCGTCGACCCGTCCGTCGCCGCCATGCGCGCCTCCTCCAGGAGCGCCACCGCCGTGCGCGCCTCCTTCAGGAGCGCCGCCAGCGTGTCTGCGCCTGTCTGGGCTGCCGCCGCGCTCGTGGGCGTGCACGGCTGCCCACTGCGCCGCTCGCCCTCGCGATGCCTCCCTCTCCAGCAGCTCGAGGTCCGCGTCGGCGCTGTCATCAGCAGCGATGGAGCTGCTGTTGCTGCCGCGTAGAACCTCGACCTCCGCTGCTGCTGCACGCGCTGCATCCGCCGCCGCCGCTGCTTCCACCTCCGCTCTAGCTGCTGCTAGCTCCGCTGCTGCCAGCCTCGATGCCCTTGCCGCTGCTGCAGCGGCGTCTGCTGCCGCTCGCTCGCGCTTCTCTGCCGCGGCGAGGTCGGCCTCCTGCCGACGCCGCGTGCTCGAAGCGACCGAGCCCTGAGACTGGCCTGCGGACATGGCGCGCTATCGAGGGGGCTGCTGTGTGGAGAGCAGGGGCAGCCGGAGCTGCTGCTGCTACCGGCTGCGGTTGGGGCTGCTGCGAGGCCGGGGAAGGAGAAGAGCAGGAGATGCTTAGGCTACAGGATAGTACGGCTCGGATACCACTTGTTAGTCGCTGGATTCGCACTCTTGGTAGTAGCTGAATCCTTACTCTCATCGAGAGAGGATGACACTAGGAGTTGGGGCAATTTTCTGGTTTATTTCTCACACAAACTCATACAATGCCATGCCAACCTGAGGGGTTGGGGATACATATTTATAGGGCTGCTAGCCAGCCAAGCATATGCCAAGATGCTAGTCTAAGATGCTAGAAAGATGCTGTCCTATAGATGCTAACTGCTGTCCTAAAAGCAGTCAAGGATGCAGTCTACAAAGGACACAAGGACCACATGTGCAGCAGCCCCACAACCACCAGCCACATAGACTTATCCATCAAGACCCAATTACAAAATATCATAATTGTTAATTTCAATAAACACATATCATTGTCAATGTCTGAATGATAGGCCGTTAATTCAAGGGTAAGCCGCTAATACATACCGTTTGGTCATAAGCATCAATTCCTTCAGTATCCAACAACACAAGACTGTATTCAGTTCCATCCAGACCAATTCTCTTCAAAGGCATACTCCACATCCAAAGTCCCTTGGTGCAAGGACGATGTGTTGAAGCCACTTGAAAACTGCTGCTTCGCCCAAGAAGCTACATAGAGGGCAGATTTTATCAAGTAATGCAGAGGATTAAACAAAAATAATGCACAATAAAAGAAAATCAACTTATATTAAAGCTGGGTATGGGGTATATAGTGACTCATAAGAGCGCCACCTCATCTCAAATTACTAATACTTTCCAAATTTCATTTCATGGATCCAAATGCGCTTACAGAAGCTGAAAAGCATTAGCGTGCACACTTAACCATCTAGAAACACAAAAATAGGAAATGGGAAAGTCTAGAATCTAGAACCTAGAATATCAGGAAGCAACAGAAATTTTCCCATACTTTAATTAAAACCACAAAATTTCTGAATACATTTAGGCCTCGTTTAGTTCAGTGAATTGGTGAGAAAAACACTGTATCAGAATTCCTGTAGCATTTCGTTTGTATTTGGTAAAAATTATCCAAATTTTGACTAACTAGGCTTAAAATGTTCGTCTCGCAAAGTACAACAAAACTGTGCAATTAGTTTTTGATTTCATCAACATTTAGTACTCCATGCATTTGCCGACATTTTGATGTGATGGGGAATCTTCTTTTTGCATAGTGGAATTTGGGGGAGAATTGGGGGAACTAAACAAGGGCTTAAAGACTTCATGCCAGATTGCCAGTATATGCCATTTAAAATTAAAAGTAATCTTCACTCCTTGTCAATTTGTGTCACACCTTCCCACCTCACTTTTACAAGCCTAAATCAAATAACTGTTTCAACAGCGAGTTGAGGCCCATAGTGATGTTTAACCAAACTTATGTGTTCCTATTTCCTACATTTTTTCACATCCTACATAGTGTGGTTCTTGAACATAGGCACCGAAGAACTGCTAACCAATGACTTGTGAAGCTTTTGTCAATTATTACTGTCTCACAATCTCAAGCAATTTCCCATGTGATTTTGCAGAATCATATGCTTAAAGCACCAACCATGCATGCAAATGTAACATTCATATGATTCCAAAACATAAACCATACTAATCCTCAAAAGGTGAGAACACACCTACAACCAAAAACCAATACTCCTACAATCAAGGCAAAGCATTCACTTCCTGATAAAAGTGTGATACACAATTCTAATACCAAGATATATCACAATCCTATAAGGTGGCCAAACTGTAGTTTAAGTGCATCAACTTCGTTTGAAACACTGATTTTGCTAACAAAAACCACACACCTAATGTGTGAACACAACTTTTCACCCTTGACCATTTCATCAAGAATTAAGCCACCCACATTACTTAATCCTTAAATTACAATTCCCATTCTCTGCCTGAAAGTTGCACACATGTTGAGTTCTAGTATCATAAATGCTTCTGACAAACACGTTGTCAACTCGCAACATATTTCCAAATTGCGGGCAAAAGCTACAATTCCACCAGTAAATAAACCCTAGAATCCAAGATGTTGCCTAACAAACCCTACAAATCAAGTTGCAAAAACTATCACTTAACTTTCAAAGGTCCGCACGAAGCCCCCAAATAAACCAGCCGGCCATATACTATCTCAGAAAAATCAACGCCGAAACCCTAGTCGCGGACCGCACCAGCGATGCGCGGACCCAGGCGGCGTTACCCAAAAAACCTAAGCTCGCCCCGTCGCGCGCCGTACCTGGTTGAGGATGAAGCTCTTGCCCTCGCGCGCGCGTCCGCAGACGGAGACGACCCCGACGGGGCCCTTGACGAGCTGCAGCGCCGCCACCGCCTCGGGGTCCATCACGAACTTGCCCTTCTCGTTGCAGTACGCCAGGCGCAGCGGGCGCGCGGGACCCGCGGCCGCGCCGCCGTCCTCGCTCATGGCGGGGGCCGCGTCGCCGGCGCTGGGGCTGGGGCTCCCCCCGCGGAGGCCCAGCATCTGCAGCATCGCGAGGTCGCCGCCGACGGCACGGGTCCCGTGAGCCTGTGTTTTCTGCTTTCAAAAATGGGGAGAGGGAAAAGGAGAATCGGCCAATCGTGGGGATCGCGAATGCCCTCCCTGGAAAGGGTTAAGGAAAAGCGCCGAAGCGACGCGGTTGCTTGGCGGCGGATGGAGTCGGTCGTCGGTTCCCGCCGCTGCGCTGGAACGACGCGGGCCACGCGGCTGCCTTAGTGGGCCTCACGCCTCTGCGTCCCTGTGCTGAGCTGGACCGTTGGGCTTTGGTCGGTGCAGAAAGCCGTCCCATTTCTTTTTCTTTCTCCTTGGGACCGGTTTAGATCCGAAATTTTTGGCAAAATGGCACTATAGCGTTTTCGTTATTATTTGGCAAATATTGTCCAATCATAGTCTAATTAAGCTTAAAAGATTCGTCTCGTCCATTTCATCTAAACTGTGTAATTAGTTTTATTTTTTATCTATATTTAATGCTTCAGCATATGTGTAAAGATTCGATGTGACGGGGAATCTGAAAAATTTTGCAAAATTTTCTGGTATTAGAAGACAACAGACGACAAGCCATGTACAAGACAGAGATCAACATCTCAAGCAATCATCTTGTATTTCGTTTTCCCCTTTTGAGACCTGGGCTCACCACCCTCTCTCGCAAGCTTGTAACCCCTACACAAGCACCTCAGTGCAAGGAAATACAAATCTCTCCCACCCGCTGGACGTAGGGCTTTCTCTCGCCCGAACCAGGATAAATCCCCGTGTGTTCTCCTTGCATCACCATCCAGGAAAGGGACACGCAGCATTTACTCGTTGGTTTAGGACCCCCTCGGGACCGAACACTGACACTTGGCGCGCCAGGTAGGGGAATTGCTGCGTGCCAACGTCGCTTTCCCACCTTTTTTTCCTGGATGGCTGACCCCGAACGCCCTATCCCGTTGGCCACGGTGATCTGGTTCGGGAGTTTGGAGTTCATGTCGCTTGGCTATGGCTACGATATGGTCCTCCTCTCGCCCAGGCACCCGACCGATGAGGATTATGAGCTCTCCCAGCCGGGGCGAGCGCTCCGCCGGTATCGTCGCTCTCGGCAGGCACGAGCTGCCAGACGACGACGAGCCCGGCGCAACCACCGTCTTCACCTGATGGAGGGTGGTGGGATCCCCCGATCCGGCGCCCCTCAGTCAGACGCCAACCCAGGTTTCCTCGTCGAGGGCCTGGATAGGATGAGCTTGGCTGAGGGTAAGCTGCCAACGGAGAGTTCCGCCGCTCCCCCGTCCAGTGAAACATCACCACTGCCCGGATCAACCATTTTGGCACGGGCAGCGACATCTCCTTCACCGTTTCCGTTTGGGCTAGACTCGGCTGCCTGGGTGTACGCTTCTTCCGTGAGCACTTGCATGAGTGCTTATGAGGAACTCCTCGGGCACCATCTACGCTCCACTCTGGACCTCGTTGCATCCACGCCGGCTTCTGATTACCTGGACTCTACGGAGACACCAGAAACAGAACCCCGTGTGACCGCTTCCCAACGTTGCAACCCCAGTGACGATTTGCAACGGCCACACATTCCCCCATCATACTATTACTTTGGCGCTCCTGACTCCGACTCGGCTGATGACACCTACGATCTGACCCGCGAGTGCTTCAACGTCGACGTTGAAAGCACGTCGGAATCGCAGGAAGAAGAGCCGATCGAAGGAAGGCACACGCACCCTCATGTCGAGCTCCCTGCCGAGCGGGACGAGGCTCAATTCCTTGCGGATCAAGGAATGCAGCTCGAGCAAATCCACGAGTTGCAGGAGAGGCTCGACGAGGAATGAGAGAACCTGCATCTGCTTCAACAAACCCTCGAGCGTGAGTGCGCGGAACGCGCACTTGGCGGGAGAGCTCGCGAGAGAGCTCGCGACGTCAACAGTCGCATCGACGAGGACCGGGCGGCCGATCCCCTGGTTTTCGCTCGAGCCAGCCAGAACGTCGTCGCTGCCGCCATGCTCCTCCGCAACATGCCCGAGCCGTCAAACCCCGACGCCCGTCGGGCTCGAGATGAGATCCGAGAACTCCTCGAGACCGCTGCCCTGCAGCAGGCCGAGAGCTCTGCCTCAAGGCGACGCGAGCCCGCCTCGGAGCGGCTCGCAGAGCCCTCCCGATAGGAGAGAGAGGCCTCGGTTCATCCCGAACGTGCCCGACGGATTCGGATGGCTCCCGCCCCTGAGCCCATCGCTCACGACCGTGGACCTCGAGACACCCGTGGCAACATCGTCGAGCGCCGCACGCGCAAGCACGGTGACGGCGTGGCTCGAGGTTACCACGTGCACAGGGGCGGGCGTTACGACAGCTCGGAGGATCGTAGCCCTTCACCTGAGCCTCCGGGCCCTCGGGTCTTCAGTAAGGCTATCCGCGAAACGATACTCCCGGCGCGGTTTCGCCCTCCCACGACTCTCGCCAAGTACAACGGCGAGACCAAACCTGAACTTTGGCTCGCCGATTTCCGCTTGGCGTGTCAGCTGGGTGGGGCCACCGACGACCGGGTCATCATCCGACAGCTCCCCCTGTTCCTCTCCGACACCGCTCGAGCCTGGCTCGAGGATCTCCTGCCCCAACAGATCCACGACTGGGACGATCTCGTGAGGGTGTTCGAGGGAAACTTCAAGGGAACTTACATGCGCCCCGGTAACTCGTGGGACCTCCGGAGTTGTAAGCAAAAACCGGGTGAATCCCTCCGGGATTACATCCGGCGCTTCTCCAGGCAACGCACCGAGCTCCCCAACGTCACCGACTCCGACGTAATTATGGCTTTCCTCTCTGGCACCACTTGCAAGGAGTTGGTCCGAGAGTTGGGCCGTCACACCCCACTCACTGTCAACGGATTGATGGACATCGTCACCAACTTTGCCACCGGCGAGGAGGCGGTTGGTGCCATCTTCGGCGGTGACCAGGACAAAGGGAAGCAGAAGGCCGACGATCCCGCGGGTTCCGCCTGGGGCTCCAGGAGAAACAACCGTAAGAAGAAGAAAGGCCAGCAGGGCAAGCTCGGAGCCCCGGCCGACGAGCTTATCGCCGCCACCGAGCGCAAGAAGCCTCGAGGCCCCCCCGGCGGGGGCATCTTCGACAAAATGCTCAAAGAGCCGTGTCCCTACCACAAGGGACTCACTAACCATAACCTCGAAGAATGTCATATGCTCCGCAGGTACTTCGAGGGTGCAGGCGGCAAGAACACCGACAAGAAGGAAGACCCCAAGGATGACGACAAGGATGAGGGATTCCCCGAGATCCACGACTGCTTCATGATCTACGGAGGACCCTCGACCCGCCTCTCGACTCGCCAGCGCAAGCGAGAGCGGCGTGAGGTTTTCTCCGTACAAACGGCGGTTCCCCGTTTCCTCGACTGGTCTGCGGTGGCCATCACTTTCGACCGTGATGATCATCCTGACTACGTCCCCAATCCGGGAGTCTACCCGCTTGTTGTTGATTCCGTCATCGCCAACACACGCCTCACTAAAGTGCTCATGGACGGCGGGAGCAGCCTCAACATCATCTACTCCCAGACCCTCGACCTTCTGGGGGTCGAGAGAGCGTGCCTCCAACCTAGCGTCGGGGGCTTCCACAGAGTCGTGCCAGGGAAACGGGCGGAACCCCTCGGACGGGTCGATCTGCCTGTTTGTTTTGGCACACCGGCCAACTTCAGAAAGGAGACCCTCACCTTCAAAGTGGTCGGGTTCCGTGGAACATACCACGCTATCCTCGGGCGCCCGTGCTACGCCAAGTTCATGGCTGTGCCGAACTACACCTATCTCAAGCTCAAGATGTCAGGCCCAAACGGCGTCATCACTGTGGGGCCCTCGTATGAACATGCCTACGAGTACGACGTCGAGTGTGTCGAGCACGGCGAGGCTGTTTTGGAATCGGTGGCTTTGGCCGCAGACCTCGACGGTCTCGCCAACGAGATTCCCGACCCAAAGCGCCACGCCGGCAGCTTCGAGCCCGCGGAGGACGTCAAGCTCGTGCCCCTCGACCCTGCTGATCCCAACGGAAAGGCGCTGAACGTCAGCGCCACCCTCGATCCAAAATAGGAAGCCGTGCTCGTCGACTTTCTCCGCGCAAACATCGACATCTTTGCGTGGAGTCCCTCGGATATGCCGGGCATACCCAGGGAAGTCGTCGAGCACGCCTTGGAGATCCGGGCCGGATCCAAGCCGGTGAAGCAACGCCTGCGCCGCTTCGACGAGGAGAAACGCAGGGTCATCGGCGAGGAGATTCTCAAGCTACTGGAGGCCGGATTCATCAAGAAAGTTCATCATCCTGAGTGGCTAGCTAATCCTGTATTAGTTAAGAAAAAGAGTGGGAAGTGGAGGATGTGTGTAGACTATACTAGTTTGAATAAAGCATGTCCGAAAGTTCCCTTTTCTTTGCCACGCATTGATCAAATCGTCGATTCCACTGCGGGATGTGAAACTCTTTCGTTGTTAGACGCCTATTCCGGTTACCATCAGATCAAAATGAAGGAGTCCGACCAGCTTGCGACTTCATTCATTACCCCATTCGGCATGTATTGCTACGTTACGATGCCCTTCGGTCTTTGGAACGCAGGGGCTACGTACCAGTGATGCATGCAGCACGTTTTTGGGAAACACATAGGGTCGACCGTCGAGGCTTATGTCGACGACATCGTTGTCAAAACAAAACAAGCCGACGATCTGGTAAATGACCTCGACGTTGCGTTCAAATGCCTCCGGGCGAAAAACATCAAACTCAATCCTGAGAAATGTGCCTTTGGCGTCCCTCGAGGTATGCTTTTAGGGTTCATCGTATCCAAACGCGGCATCGAGGCCAACCCTGAAAAAATCTCTGCGATAACCAAGATGGGCCCCATCTAAGATCTGAAGGGCGTACAGAGGGTCACGGGCTGCTTGGCGGCACTCAGCCATTTCATTTCGCGCCTCAGCGAAAAAGCGCTCCCTCTGTACCGCCTCTTGAAGAAATCGGAGCATTTTTCCTGGACTCTCGAGGCTGAGGAAGCTCTCACAAAACTCAAGGCCACACTCTCTAACTCACCAATCCTCGTCCCTCCGACCCCAGGGGAACTGCTCCTACTTTATGTCGCCACGACATCACAAGTAGTCAGTGCGGTCCTGGTTGTCGAACGGGCCGAGGAGGCGCACGCCTTGCTCGTCCAGAGGCCGATCTACTTCATCAGCGAGGTACTCTCGGAAACTAAGGTTCAATACCCACAAATCCAGAAGCTGCTATATGCCGTCGTCTTGACGCGACACAAACTCCGACACTACTTCGAGGGCCATCTGGTTACTGTGGCTTCTTCTTTCCCCCTGGGAGAGATAGCCCAGAACCAGAAAGCCTCGGGTAGGATTGCCAGGTAGGCAGTCGAGCTCATAGGCGAGACCTTATCTTATGCGCCGCGCAAAGCTATAAAGTCACAGGTATTAGCAGACTTCCTGGCTGAGTGGACCGACACCCAACTCCCCCCCCCCCCGCACAGCTCCAGGCTGAGCTGTGGACCATGTACTTCGATGGGTCGTTGATGAAAACAGGAGCAGGCGCGGGTTTGCTCTTCATCTCACCCCTCGAGGTTCACATCCGCTACGTCGTCCGGCTTCATTTTCCTACGTCAAACAGCGTCGCCGAGTACGAGGCACTCGTCACGGGGCTGAGAATCGCCATCGAGCTCGGGGTCCGACACCTTGACGTTCGAGGCGACTCCCAGCTCGTGATCGATCAGGTCATGAAGAGCTCGAGCTGCCACGACCCCAAGATGGAAGCTTATTGCCAAGAGGTGCGGCGCCTCGAGGACAAGTTTCATGGCCTCGAGCTCAACCACATCGCACGCAGGTATAATGAGGCCGCCGATGAACTGGCAAAAATCACGTCCAGTCGAACTACGGTTCCACCAGACGTTTTCGCAAAAGATCTCCAGCAGCCATCCATCGACCTTGGCCAGACGAAGGGGTCAACGGGACGTCACTCGACCCCCACCTGAGGTGGAAGCCCCCTCGACCGGGGTTGAAGCCATGCAGGCGGAAGGTTTGACTCCACCACCCGACCTCGAGCCAGACTGGCGCGTCCCGTACCTCGACTACCTCATCCGAGGGGACCTCCCCTCGGATAAGACTGAGGCTCGACGGATCGCTCGCCGAGCCAAAACCTTTGTGATCATTGGCGACAGTAGCGAGCTGTACCGCGCGCAGCCCCACTGGCATCCTCCAATGTTGCATCACAAATGAGCAAGGCAGGGACCTGCTCAGCGATCTTCACTCGGGGGCTTGCGGTCACCACGCAGCACCCCGAACCCTCGTCGGAAACGCCTTCCGACAAGGATTCTATTGGCCAACTGCGGTCTCCGATGCCGTTAAGCTAGTACGCTCCTGCAAGGGTTGTCAGTACTATGCGAGACAAACCCACCTTCCGGCACACGCCCTGCAAACTATACCCATCACATGGCCGTTTGCTATTTGGGGGCTCGACCTTGTCGGACCTTTGAGAAGGACAACTGGCGGCTTCACCCACTTGCTCGTCGCAGTCGACAAATTCTCCAAGTGGATCGAGGCCCGCCCTATCACCAGCATCAGGTCCGAGCAAGCAGTGCTCTTCTTCACCGACATCATTCATCGCTTTGGGGTCCCCAACTGTATCATCACAGACAATGGCACCCAGTTCACTGGTAAAAAGTTTCTGGATTTCTACAACCACCATCACATCCGCGTGCTCTGGTCAGCCGTGGCTCATCCAAAAACAAACGACCAAGTGGAACGTGCCAATGGTATGCTCCTACAAGGCCTGAAACCAGAATTTTTGACAAGCTAAACAAACATGGCAAAAGATGGGCTGCCGAGCTGCCCTCGGTACTGTGGAGCTTAAGAACAACGCCGAGTCGAGCCACGGGGTTCACTCCGTTCTTCTTAGTCTACGGGTCTGAGGCAATGCTCCCAACTGATATAGAATACGGATCCCCAAGGTTGAAGGCCTACAGCGAAAGAAATAACGACACCACAAGACAGGACGCCCTCGACCAGCTCGAGGAAGCCCGGGATGTAGCTCTGTTGCATTCTGCCAGGTACCAGCAGGGTCTCCGACGCTACCACGACAGACATGTCCGCCACCGTGACCTCAACGTCGGCGATTTGGTGCTACGACGGAACCAGAACACCAAGAAACGGCATAAGCTCACGCCACCATGGGAAGGACCGTACATCATCGCAGAAGTGCTAAAACCGGGCACCTACAAGTTATCCAACGAGAAGGGCGAAATCTTCACCAACGCTTGGAACATTGAACAGCTACGTTGCTTTTTTCCTTAGAAAGCCTCGAGGCTCTGTAATTTCTTTTTCATCAGTAAAGAATACAACAATGATCAAACTTTCGTTTCATAATGAGGAAGGATCGACTCTGCAGCACCAGAATCGACCCTCCCTCGGGGGCTACAAGGGGGGCACCCCCAGTCCCCCAAAAAAACTTGCACTTTTTCTTCAAATTTAGGAGCCGCTCCTTAGATCGACCGCGCCGTAAAAGCGCCCAAAGGATCGAAAGGGCCCTCGAGCTAGGAGTATCACCTACGCCTCTAGGGCTACGACACCTCCACTCACCCCTTACGCCTCCTAGAAGCGCGACTTCACGCTCAGATCAGGCTCTCACACGATATGCAAGGCCGCAACATCACCCTGAAGCTCGAGGGCAGTTGAGCCGCGAGATTACTTACGCCTCCGAGGCTACGGTACCTCCACTCGCTCCCTCACGCCAAAGGACGCAACTGCGTGCTAAGTAAATCACGCGAGAACACAATCCAGGCGATAAAGGGAAGAAAAGATCGAATAAAACTAAAATAACCGCGAACTGGTTTATGTTTCGAGTTCTTAGGGCCTCCAAGGCCACCACGACCAAAATTCAAAATACTAACTTATTACATGGGCCTTTGCGCCCAGATCTGGCTCACAGGCCTTCATCGTCAGCAGGCGGGACCACCTCAGCTTCAAAAAGCGAGGCTAGACGGCTCCCAGGCCCCTCCGCGGCTTCAATTAGCTCCAGGCAGGCATTCTCATTGTCCTCGTCCGACCGATCCGGGTCTGTGATGAAGCCGTCGGCAACGAGCTCCATGTCAAACACAAACCCCGAACGGACGACGGCCAGCGCCCTCTTTACGCTGTGGTGGAGGCTGTCCCGTATCTTCTCCCGGGCAAGGCGGCCCAGCGCCGCCATCCGACGGATGAAGGAGTTCCCCGGAACGTCTTCCCCGGTGTCGGCGTCGGGCTCGACCCCCAGACTGTCACACACGGTGGTGATCGCGCCCTCGAGCAGTTGGGTCCTCCGGGTCTCGGCTTCGAGGAGGCACTGGAGGGAGTTGGCAGACGAGTGGGCCTCCCGATTCTCACTCTCCAGCTCTGAAACACGATAAAACGAATTAGTACCTAACACGAGGCCTCGACGTCGCGGCCGTAACGGTCACACTTACCCTCGATATGGGTCTTCAAGCCCACGACCTCGTCACGGAGCCCCCGCACGTCTGCTCGAGCCCCAGGAGGGCACTGTCCTTATCACGGACAGTCGCCTTCAGCGCCTCGATCTCCTGGCGGGCGGTCTAGAGTGCCGCGTCCTTCTCTTGGATGGCCCCGTTCAGCGCCGTGATCTCGTCCTTCGGCGCACTGAAACGGGCTAAGACCTGCCCAATTTGAACGTTGAGGGCGTCGCGCTGACGGCTGACCTGGGAGACGTCCTCCTCGAGCTCCTTCACCCGTGCCGACAGGGGCTCGAGGTCCCTGCGAGCCTGGGCAGCCTCTTCCCGGGCCTTGTCCATCTCGGTGCGCATCACGGCTTCGGCCGCCCAAGCCTGCATCGCCTCCTCCTTCACCGTCGCGTAGGCGGTACGCAGCTCAGCCATTTCGGCGTTCCGATCGGAAAGCCGTTTCTGGGCCTCCTCGACCAGGGCCCGTTGCTGCGCCAGCGCGGCCCACACGCCACTCTCATCCCGGATGAAGAGCGACTTGCGGCGGGAGTACTCCTTCAGCTCCTGGTCACAACTCGAAGAAACCAAGAAGATAAAGAAACCAAGGAAAAAGGACACTGAGAATCACGAAGAAAGCCAACGTGTCGATCATACCTCGGTGGCATCCCGTATGCTTCGCGAGACGGCGTCGGACGCCACATTGAGCACCCGATCAAGGTGCCGGTGGACACCCTCGAGATACTCCCAGCGGTGCACCTCATCCCTGTCATTCAGGGTGAAGATGGGCTCAGCGTCGGGGTTCGCGGCGTCCCTAAACTGGAGGGACGGCCCCGCCACCTTGGTATCTCCGCCTCGGCCCGTGCTATCGCCAGCGCGGCGATATCGGGCCATGACGACGACGACCCGATCGGGGCGTCTCCCGGCCCCGCGGAAGGGCCGGCCTCGCCCGCAATTCCCATGGCTCCAGCAGCCGTCGAGGCACCAGCCTGATCCGTGGCCTCAGCCCCCTCGACCCCCATCACTTGTTTCCCCTTGTCCAGGGGAGCGTCATCGGGGGTAGGGTCCACAAGCGCCCGCCCTTCTAAGGACGCCGGCCCCTCGGTCGCCAGCACCTCCGGAGCCGGCGCCTCGACCGTCGGCACCTCCGGAGCCGGCGCCTCGACCTCCGACGCCCCTCTTCTGGAGCTCCGGTCGGGGGCTCGACGGCCCCACCCTCCACCGTCTCCGCCGGCCCCGCCGGCGGGTCTTGCTGCAGCTGCGGCCCCCTCACCAGCGCCGCCTCCTGTTCAGGTGCCGACGCGACCTCCTCCATGGTCACGTCAGTACCCGCCTGTTCCGCACCGTGGGCGGATGCTTCGCCCGTCACGGCCTCGACGGCAGCCTCGGCCGTCAGCAACGGCTTGGGCTCCGCCTCGACCGAACCAGGCACCACTGCCCTCGCCGGTTCGGACCCCTCCGCGGCAGGGTCCGGGCCAGCGACCGCCGTAGCACCTGCCGCCTCCTGCTGCCGCCGCAGACGCCCCTTTGCGGCCTCGACCTGGCGAACCCAGGCCGCGTCCTGCTCCATCGTCCGGTTGAGGACAGCGGCGCTGGCCCGCAGTGACTTCACCGGGGTAGGCCCCATTAGCTCCGCCTTCCGCTTCAACCTGTCAAACAAGAAATAAGGTTAGCCCACGGATCCAAAGAAAGACATAATAACCAAGCAGAAACACTTACCCGGAAATTGGCACCAAGGGCCTCGACCCCGCGCGGTCCGAGCCTCCCGGGGCGCCCGACGGCGGCCGCGCGGCGGCCCCACCAGCTGAAAGGTCCAAGTAGGCTAGAGGGGGGGGTGAATAGCCTAATAAAAACTTCTACACAAATTGCTTGACCACAAGTTAGTACGAAAGGTGGCGAAGCACAAAGCACTAGCTCTAACTAGTTAAGCAAGCCACCTACACAATTCTAGTACAAGGCTATCCACTAAACACAACAACAACAACAAGCTAGAAACGAGAAGTAATACGAGAGAAGAGCTTCGAGTGATTATACCGCCGTGTAGAGATGAGAAGTACCAATCAATCAATCACACAAGAGAAATCCTCGGGAAGAGAATGACACAAGAATTTATCCCGAGGTTCACTTGCTTCCCAGCAAGCTACTCCTCGTTGTGGCGATGCACCCACTTGTCGGTTCGCGAGCTAATCAACTATCAAGAGTTGAGCCCTCGGCGGGCGCCGCACAACCGCACACAAGATGGGGATCCTCCAAGCCACGAGCTCCACTAGAGTATCCAATTTGCGAACTCCCGCGGGGAAGGATCAAGAACCCCTTACAACACTTGGTGAAGGCTCCAACAATCTCCAATTGCGAGCTCAATCACCTCCGCTGCTCCAAGCCGTCTACCGTGTCGGGAAACACGGAAGAGTAACAAGAAATCCGCAGCAACTCGAAGATCAAGTGCCTCTAGAATGCAACTCTCAAGCAATGCACTTGAATCTCACTCAATCGCACTCAAGATGTACAATCAATCAAAGAGATGAGTGGAGGGGTTGTTCTCTAGCTCAAAGGATGTCTCTATGTCTCAAAATGTGCAAGAGTTTCCCTCAAACCCCGGCCACCATCTATTTATAACGAAGGGGTACGCAGCTAGCCGTTACAACCGACGCAGCAGAAATCGCGCACACCGGACGCGCCGGTCCGGGTGACCGGACGCGTCCGGTCACTACGCGACAGACGAGAATAGTGCCGTTCAAACTAGCCGTTACCGTTGACCGGACGCGCTCGACCGAGCGACCGGACGCGCTGGTCACGACCGGACGCGCCGGTCCCGTGACCCACCGGACGCGCCGGTGAACACCGAGCCGCGCACTGCGAAACACCCACCGGACGCGCTGAAGAACTGACCGGACGCCACAGTACTCGCGTCCGGTGCGAGTCCAGTAAGCACCCTGGACCACCGGACGCGTCCGGTAGTGTGTGACCGGACGCGAACCGCGTCCGACGACTTCGTGACTCGCTGTTCGCCAGACCGGACGCGCCGGTCGCACAGTAACCGCGTCCGGTGCAGCGTCCGGTGCAGCGTCCGGTGCACGCAGTGACCTCCGTTCGCCTCCGTTTCTATTCCAACTTTCGGCGCAATAGAAAATAGGCGTTTCATTTCTCCAAAAAGCGCCGAATCCCGCCTCGCAAGCTCGGCGGGAGGGAGAGAGGAACCCAAACCCCTCTCTACCGCTTAAACTCCACCGCCTTTGCAAATGTGCTAACACCACCAAGTGTACACCACCATGTGCATGTGTGTTAGCATTTCACAAACATTTTTCAAGGCGTTATGTTAGCTCTTTACTAGATCCTAAATGCATATGCTCAAGACATTGATCTAGTGGCACTTGATTTCCGAGCTAACCGTGATTGCCCCTCTTGATAGTCGGCTATGTATCCTAAACCCGGTCAATCACTTCTCTACTCATCTTAGACCGGCAAAAGGAAAAACCTATGATTATACCTTTGCCTTGTGCTCTTAGATCCTTCTCCTTCACTTGATCATCATGTCCATCATTTCATGTGCATCTCAACCATGATCATCATTTCATGTCCATGCACCATTTCTTTGTGATCTTGTGGCCACAACTCCTTGCCACATCCACCTCCATCACATGTTGCTTATGCCTAGCTTAATCACACTTGATACAATAGCATTAGCAACTTGGTGTCATTAATTACCAAAACCAAACTTGGGCTTTCAATCTCCCCCTTTTTGGTAATTGATGACAACCATCACAAAGATATGAAATGAAATCAATTTTCAATTTCGATAGTATTAGCTCCCCCTACATATGTGCTTCCTTGAGTTTGGTTCAATTGTGCACATATGTATGGATTTGAATTTTGGGAGAGTTTCTACTATCAAATTGATGCTAAGGTATATAGAATGGACCTTTGAAGCGTGATACCAATCGGAGTTGCCTTTATATACCATCCTTAGCATCGATGTAGCTAGACACCACTTATAATTCATCACTTGTAAAGATCATAAACACTAAAGTACCCCGTGAGATCAACATTATAAGCAAAGGAGTCTAGATACCACTTAAAAAAGCTACTCTTAACAAATCATCATTCAAGTTCTAATTCTAGCAATCACCAAACAAACATGAATAAGAATTTAAGCTTTGCAATGCAACAATTCATCATGTTAATGCGCATACAAATGCAACAAATAGTTCATGAGCTTGCTCCCCCTACTTGTGTGCTCAAATTTAATTGATTCCTTTCCAAAGTCTTATCTTATGCTTTCTCTCCCCCTTAGTAACTTTTTCTTTTTGTGACTTTTCTCTCCCCTCTTATTATATCTTTCTCCCCCTTTGTGACTTTTCTATCTTTGTGACTTTTCTCTCCCCCTTTGTCAACAATCACCAAAAAGGTGCCAATTTTAGTGAGAGTTAAGTCAATCAAAATGAGGGAGTCCAAAATATGGTTCAATCTAGATTACTTGCCTAGAATATGTAATTCGGTTTGATCCAAGGACAAGCTTCTTCACACCTCATAAAGTATAAGGGTTATCTTGACCATGTTGAATTACACATCATGAGCTCATTTTCTAGATTCAACACTAGGTTTGCAAGCCCACAAACATGTCATATGCTACCACTAGATCAATCAAACATAGAAGCAATAGTGGTACCATATATACATTAAACTCATTTGATTTTCATGAATGAGCCTATTTGTCATGCAAATATGTCTATATGTTCTAAACATGTCCTTAGCAAAGTATGGATGATATGTCAAACAACTTTACCTTGCTATGTCGGAGGAGAGGCATGTCATATAATAATGTGGGGTTGCACTCATCTCAAGTTGGAGAAGTCAAGTATGTTCAATTCATTTTTCAACTTGTAAAATCTTTTTTCATCAAGTGGCTTTGTGAATATGTCGGCTAGTTGATCTTCGGTGCCAATGCTCTCAATGCAAATATCACCCTTTTGTTGATGGTCTCTTATGAAGTGATGCCTTATGTCAATGTGCTTTGTTCTTGAATGTTGAACCGGATTTTGAGTCATCTTGATAGCACTTTCATTGTCACAAAACAATGGCACATTCTTGAACTTGATTCCAAAGTCATTCAAGGTGGCCTTCATCCAAAGCAATTGTGCACAACAACTACCGGCACTAATGTATTCGGCCTCGGCGCTAGATAGTGCAACACTATTTTGTTTCTTTGATGACCATGAAACAAGAGACCTTCCAAGCAATTGACAAGTGCCACTTGTGCTCATTCTATCAATCTTGCATCCACCATAGTCGGAGTCCAAATATCCAATCAACTCAAAATTAGACCCCTTTGGAAACCATAATCCAACATCATGAGTGCCCTTAAGATATCTCAATATCCTCTTGGTTGCTTTCAAGTGACTTTCTCTAGGTGAAGCTTGATATCTTGCACACTTGCACACACTAAACATCACATCCGGCCTAGAAGCGGTGACATAGAGCAAACTTCCAATCATAGACCGGTATTGCTTTTGATCTACCATGTTACCACTATCATCAATACCCAATTGATCATTTGTGCCCATTGGTGTACTCATTGACTTAGCATCTTGCAATCCAAACTTCTTGATCATGTCCTTGATGTACTTGCCTTGACTTACAAAAGTGCCATTCTTCATTTGCTTGATTTGAAGTCCAAGGAAGTAACTAAGCTCTCCAATCATAGACATCTCAAACTCATTTGCCATCATATTTCCAAATTCTTCACAAAACTCTTGATTGGTTGATCCAAAGATAATGTCATCCACATAGATTTGCAACACAAACAAGTCATTTCCAATTTTCTTGGTGAAGAGAGTGGTGTCAACCTTTCCCATCTTGAACCCTTTAGAGAGAAGAAAGTCCCTCAATCTCTCATACCATGCTCTAGGTGCTTGTTTCAAACCATACAATGCCTTCTTGAGCTTGTAAACATGGTTGGGCTTCTTGACATCTTCAAAACCGGAGGTTGCTCAACATAAACTTCTTCATTGATGTAACCATTAAGAAATGCACTCTTGACATCCATTTGATAGAGCTTGATGTTGTGTGCACAAGCATATGCTAATAAGATTCTAATAGCCTCCAATCTTGCAACCGGTGCATATGTTTCTCCAAAGTCAAGACCCTCAACTTGAGTGTATCCTTGTGCTACTAATCTTGCTTTGTTCCTCACAACCATTCCATCTTGATCTTGCTTATTTTTAAAGACCCACTTGGTGCCAATTACATTGTAGTTCTTTGGTCTTTCCACAAGTTCCCAAACTTGATTTCTAGCAAAGTTGTTTAGTTCTTCATGCATGGCATTTACCCAATCAGAATCCTTCAAAGCATCTTCTATTTTCTTAGGTTCTTCAAGTGACACGAATGAGTAGTGCTCACAAAAAGATGCTAATCTTGATCTAGTTTGAACACCACTTTGAATTCCACCAATGATTTGATCCAATGGATGATCTCTTGCAATACTAGTAGGTTGGAGTATTGGGAGTTGATTGCTTCCACTAGCTTGACCTTGATCTTGCACTTCATCATGAGAACCACTAGAGCTTGCTTGATTTGTATCAATTTGCACACTTTGGTTGATCACAAGAATATCATCATCATCAACTTGCCTTGGCCTAACATCACCAATGTCCATGTTCTTCATTGCTTTTGACAATTGATCTCCTCTCACATCATCAAGGTTTTGATCTTCATTTTGAGAACCTTGGGTTTCATCAAACTCAACATCATGAACTTCTTCCAAGGTGCCATTAGTGAGATTCCAAACTCTATATGCTTTGCTTGTGGTAGAATAACCAAGTAAGAACCCTTCATCACATCTCTTTTCAAACTTACTCAATCTAGTGCCTTTCTTGAGAATATAGCATTTGCAACCAAACACTCTAAAGTATGCAATGTTGGGCTTTCTTCCATTCAATAGCTCATATGGTGTCTTTCCAAGCTTTCCATGACAATAGAGACGGTTGCTACAATAGCAAGCCGTGTTGATAGCTTCACTCCAAAATGAATGACTCACATTGTATTCACTAAGCATTGATCTCGCCATGTCAATCAAAGTTCTATTCTTCCTTTCAACTACACCATTAGATTGAGGAGTGTATGTTGGAGAGAATTGATGTCCAATACCGAGATCATCACATAAATCTTCAATTCTTGTGTTCTTGAACTCACTACCATTGTCACTTCTAATCTTCTTGATGGTAGTCTCAAACTCATTTTGCACTCTCTTGACAAAAGACTTGAATAGATCATAAACATCACTCTTGTCGTAGAGAAAGAACACCCAAGTGTATCTTGTGTAGTCATCCACTATCACAAAGCCATACTTGTTGCCACCAATGCTAGTATATGTTGTTGGCCCAAACAAGTCCATGTGCAATAGCTCAAATGCCTTTGATGTACTCATTTCACTCTTACTAGGATGTTTATTTCCAACTTGTTTGCCGGCTTGACAAGCACTACAAGGTTTATCCTTCTCAAAGGTGACATCCTTCAAGCCTCTAACTAAGTCATGCCTCAAAAGTTTGTTCAATTGTTTCATTCCAACATGACCAAGCCTTCTATGCCATAACCAACCCATACTAGATTTGCTAAGCAAGCATGATGTCAATTGTGTCTCACTATCATTGAAGTCAACCAAGTATAAGCTACCATGTCTAAACCCTTTGAATATCAAATTTGATCCATCAACACTTATGACTTCAACATCATCACTACCAAATATGCACTTGAAGCCAAGATCACAAAGTTGTGCCACGGACAAAAGATTGAATTCCAAGTTCTCAACTAGCAATACATTTGATATGCTCATGTCATTTGAGATAGCAATTTTACCAAGCCCCTTGACCTTGCCTTTCTTGTTGTTACCGAAAGTGATAGCATCAAAACCACCATTTTGACTAGTATCAATTGATTTGAACATACAAGAATCCCCGGTCATATGTTGAGTGCACCCACTATCAAGCACCCAATGCCTTCCTCCGGCTTTGTAATTGACCTACAAGACAAGATCAATTCCTTTTAGGTACCCAAACTTGTTTGGGTCCTCCAAGGTTAGTGACCAAGCTCTTTGGTACCCAAATGGCTTTCTTCTTTGAGCCCATCCATGGTGCACCAATGAACTTAGCATGAACACTATTTGTACCCTTGGTAAGTATATAGAAGGAATCAAACTTAATTGAGGATACATTAGCATTTGATTTCTTGTTCATGCAATGTTGCTCTATGTGACCAACTTGCTTGCAACTTTTGCAATAGCTACCATTGTTCTTCACAAAACGAGTTTTGTGAGGAGCAAAAGCGGCCTTGCCTTTCTTGGGGTTATAGCCCAATCCCTCTTTGTAGAGAGAAGCTCTTTGGCTACCCAAGCACATAAGCAAGCGGTCCTCACCACCATAAGCCTTAGCTAAAGTGTGATTGAGCTCTTTTACCTCCATCTTGAGATTTTCATTCTCAACTATAAGTGTGGAGTCACAAGTGAAACCATCACTACTAGATGAGGATGATGTAGATGAGCTACATGAAGGGTTAGTGGGAGCAACAACAATAGGCTTATGACAAGATTCATCAATTATATCACAAGATATGCCTATGTTGCAAGTTTTAGCTTTCTCAACATTAGTTGGCATGTTTTCATATTTTTCAACTAGAGAGGAATGAGCTTCTTCAAGCTTAGTGTGAGACTTTTGAAGTTTCTTATGGTCTACCTTTAGACTCTCATAAGATGCTCTAAGCTCATCAAGTTCTTGCATAAGGTTTTTCTTTTCCTTAAGCAAGCCCTTGCATTCCTTTCTAGATTCTTTATAATGTTGAGTGCAATCTTCTAGCATAGTGATTAGTTCATCTTTAGTGAATTCTTCTTCATCACTATCACTATCACTAGCATTATCGGATGATACCTTAGTGGCCTTAGCCATGAAGCACGATGGAGTGTCGAAGAGGGAGACCTTCTCTTGGATAGCAATGCTAGCATGTCCCTTCTTCTTGCTCTTGTAGTCATCATCATCATCACTTGAGGAATCATCACTATCCCATGTAGCAACATGAGAATCATTCTTCTTCTTATGAGAACTCTCCTTCTTTTCTTGCTTCTTCTTTTGCTTCTTCCTTTCCTTCTTGATAGCATCTTCATCATCACTATCATAAGGACACTTTGCAATGAGATGGTCCTTGCTATGGCATCTAAAGCATCTCATGGTATGCTCATTCTTCTTAGATGTGTTCTTCCTCCTCCTTGCACGATAGCCCTTCTTCTTCATGAATTTGCCAAATTGCTTGACAAAGAGAGCCATCTTCTCATCAATGTCATCACTATCACAAGAGCTTGAGTCTTCTTCACTTGATGATTCAATCTTGGATTTGCCCTTGGATGTGGTGGCTTTGAATGCCACACTCTTCTTCTTTTCATCATCATTCTTCTCATTCTCCTTCTTCTTCTTCTTGACCAACTCATCCTTCTCATCATCTTCTCTATATGAATCATCGGTCATCACTTCTTGAAATATTTGTTGAGGAGTTGAATCCTTCAATGTAGTCCTCACTAGCACGGTGATCAATGTATCAAACCTCTTGGGCAAGCTTCTCAAGAACTTCATAGAGAATTGGTTGTCCTTGACTTCCTCACCAAGTGCCTTGAGCTCATTGACAATGACTTGCAATCTATGAAACATCTCCGGTACACTCTCATCATCTTGCATCTTGAAGCTTGAAAATTTTTCTTGCAAGATATATGCTTTAGCGGTCTTTGTGCCTTCGGTGCCCTCAAATGTTTCTTCTAGCTTGGCCCAAGCATCATGTGCAACTTCTATGTTCTTCACTTGCTCAAATGTCTTGTCATCTAGTGCCTCATGAAGAGCACTAATGGCAATGTCATTGCATTGGAGCTTCTTCTCTTCCACCGGTGTAGGTGCCTCCGGATTAGCAACCTCAAATTTTGTTTCGGTGACCTTCCACACTTCTCTATTGATTGACTTGAGGTGTGCGGTCATCTTAACCTTCCAATATGCATAATTTGTCCCATCAAAGTGAGGTGCCTTCTTGGTGTTGTTGATGTGCAAACTTAATTGAGCCATTTCTTCTTCACCGTAGGTTGTTAAGCCTCAAATAAACGGTGCCTCGGCTCTGATACCACTTGAAAGGTCCAAGTAGGCTAGAGGGGGGGTGAATAGCCTAATAAAAACTTCTACACAAATTACTTGACCACAAGTTAGTACAAAAGGTGGCGAAGCACAAAGCACTAGCTCTAACTAGTTAAGCAAGCCACCTACACAATTCTAGTACAAGGCTATCCACTAAACACAACAACAACAACAAGCTAGAAACGAGAAGTAATACGAGAGAAGAGCTTCGAGTGATTATACCGCCGTGTAGAGATGAGAAGTACCAATCAATCAATCACACAAGAGAAATCCTCGGGAAGAGAATGACACAAGAATTTATCCCGAGGTTCACTTGCTTCCCGGCAAGCTACTCCTCGTTGTGGCGATGCACCCACTTGTCGGTTCGCGAGCTAATCAACTATCAAGAGTTGAGCCCTCGGCGGGCGCCGCACAACCGCACACAAGATGGGGATCCTCCAAGCCACGAGCTCCACTAGAGTATCCAATTTGCGAACTCCCGCGGGGAAGGATCAAGAACCCCTTACAACACTTGGTGAAGGCTCCAACAATCTCCAATTGCGAGCTCAATCACCTCCGCTGCTCCAAGCCGTCTACCGTGTCGGGAAACACGGAAGAGTAACAAGAAATCCGCAGCAACTCGAAGATCAAGTGCCTCTAGAATGCAACTCTCAAGCAATGCACTTGAATCTCACTCAATCTCACTCAAGATGTACAATCAATCAAAGAGATGAGTGGAGGGGTTGTTCTCTAGCTCAAAGGATGTCTCTATGTCTCAAAATGTGCAAGAGTTTCCCTCAAACCCCGGCCACCATCTATTTATAACGAAGGGGTACGCAGCTAGCCGTTACAACCGACGCAGCAGAAATCGCGCACACCGGACGCGCCGGTCCAGGTGACCGGACGCGTCCGGTCACTACGCGACAGACGAGAATAGTGCCGTTCAAACTAGCCGTTACCGTTGACCGGACGCGCTCGACCGAGCGACCGGACGCGCTGGTCACGACCGGACGCGCCGGTCCCGTGACCCACCGGACGCGCCGGTGAACACCGAGCCGCGCACTGCGAAACACCCACCGGACGCGCTGAAGAACTGACCGGACGCCACAGTACTCGCGTCCGGTGCGAGTCCAGTAAGCACCCTGGACCACCGGACGCGTCCGGTAGTGTGTGACCGGACGCGAACCGCGTCCGACGACTTCGTGACTCGCTGTTCGCCAGACCGGACGCGCCGGTCGCACAGTAACCGCGTCCGGTGCAGCGTCCGGTGCAGCGTCCGGTGCACGCAGTGACCTCCGTTCGCCTCTGTTTCTATTCCAACTTTCGGCGCAATAGAAAATAGGCGTTTCATTTCTCCAAAAAGCGCCGAATCCCGCCTCGCAAGCTCGGCGGGAGGGAGAGAGGAACCCAAACCCCTCTCTACCGCTTAAACTCCACCGCCTTTGCAAATGTGCTAACACCACCAAGTGTACACCACCATGTGCATGTGTGTTAGCATTTCACAAACATTTTTCAAGGCGTTATGTTAGCTCTTTACTAGATCCTAAATGCATATGCTCAAGACATTGATCTAGTGGCACTTGATTTCCGAGCTAACCGTGATTGCCCCTCTTGATAGTCGGCTATGTATCCTAAACCCGGTCAATCACTTCTCTACTCATCTTAGACCGGCAAAAGGAAAAACCTATGATTATACCTTTGCCTTGTGCTCTTAGATCCTTCTCCTTCACTTGATCATCATGTCCATCATTTCATGTGCATCTCAACCATGATCATCATTTCATGTCCATGCACCATTTCTTTGTGATCTTGTGGCCACAACTCCTTGCCACATCCACCTCCATCACATGTTGCTTATGCCTAGCTTAATCACACTTGATACAATAGCATTAGCAACTTGGTGTCATTAATTACCAAAACCAAACTTGGGCTTTCACCAGCAGCCTAGGCGCTCCGTGGAGCCCTGGCCGGCGCGCTGCCCCGCGCTTTCTGTGCTTCCGAGGCCAGCTGGCCTCGGGTTCTCACGCCTGCCGGCGGCGCCGCCGATGACGATGCCGGTGCCACCGCCCCAGCCCCCGCCCGAGCTTGCGGGGCCTGGGGTGGTATAGGCATCCCCGTCGACCCCTCTTGCCGGGTCCGAGGTAAAGCGCCCCCCCCCCGTCGAGGGGCCCGCCTCTTTCTCCTTCTTCTTCTCCTTCTCCTTTTCCTCTTCCTCCTCCTCGGTCTCCTTGACCACGACGACCGAGGAGGATGACCCCCCGATGGGCTCCAGCAGGGGGCGAATATCGGTGAGGTCCCCCAGTCCGGTCGCGGCCTCATACCGCGACAAGGCGTCGTCGTCCTCGCCGTTGCTGTCGTCGTCCTCTCCTGAGATCGTCTCGGAAGGCGACGGCGCCAGAGGAACCCCGTCGATGGTTTGCTGGCGCCGGAGCTTCTTCAACGCCTCCGCCTCTTTGGCCTTGCGGATTGCCCGCTTCTTGGCCGTCTCCTTGGTCTTCTTCTTCTTGGAGGCATGCAGGCGTCGAGCCTCCCGGGCGGGCCGATCCTCTGGGACAGGCGGACGCGTCTCTCGCAGCGCCGACAAATCCTACGCGCCGGCCTCGACCAAATTAGGGGAATCCAAAAACGAACAAAACTAGCAAACGTATCAACCCAAAGATACTTACTACGGGCTCGAACCCCTGGGTAGGCCTCATGGGGACCCGGTCGACCTCCTCCACCTTGAAGGTCCTAACCATCCGACGCGCTCGCCGGAGGACCTCCTCGAGGGTGAGGGACTCATGGGACATCCGAGTCCCCTCTAGAGATGCCTCCGGAGTCATCTGGTCGAGGCGCAGACGACGCCGACACAGCGGCATCGCTCTGCGGCGGTGGAAAGCCGTAGCCACTGCCGCTGCCGTCAAGCCCCGAAGGCGAAGCTGCTGCAGCGCCACCAGCAGCGGGTCCAGGCGCGGCTTCTCGGCCTCCGGTACTCCATACGTCCAGCGGTCCTCCCGAGCGGTCAGCACGCGGCCGGTGTACCTCGGTAACTGATTATCATCGCTGCGGAGGTAAAACCAACCCTCGTGCCACCCGCTGTTCGAGGAGATAAGGCGAGCCGGGATATACAGATCCGCCCGGCTCGACCTCACCTGTAGGACGCAGCTCCCTACTCGCGCCGCGGCCAGAACCCCCTTCTCCCCTGCCCTCCTGGCAAAGAGCTCCACCTTGAAGAGGTGAAGCCACAGGTTCCACTGCGGCTCCACCCCAAGGTAGCCCTCACAGACCGCCGCGAAGATGGCGGCCTGCGTGACGGCGTTGGGGGCGAGGTGGTGAAGCTCCACCCGGTAGTAGTGGAGGAGCGCACGCATGAAGGTGGATGCAGGAACGCCGAACCCCCGCTCGTGGAAGCAGACGAAGCTCACCACGTACCCCTCCGGGGCGCCGGCTCCCGATGGGCAGGAGGCGGCGCGATCCACTCCACTGTGACCGACTCGTCCTCGGTCGCAGCAGCCCGTCCTCGATCAGCTCCTCCAACCTCCTCTCCGTCACCGAAGAGGCGGCCCAGTCATCGGCGGGAAGGATCTGGCTCTTTCCTGCCATCGGTGTTGTCGGAAGGGGGTGGGTGAAGGAGATGCGGTGGTGGCGGCGATGTGGGCAGAGGGCGCAAGAAGGCAAGAGCTGTCTGGGGCTAGAGATGGCAAGAGCACAAGGAACTGGTGGCGGACTCAGATCCCCAGGTTTTTGCTTTTATATGCCCGGAGGAAGCCCAACGGCCGCGCGAAAAGGTAGGAACAGTTTTCCGCATTAAAAGAGCTCACCTAACCGTCCCCCACGTCTTACAGGAGCCAGGCACATGGTCGTCCCCCACGCCATAACCGAACGCCACGTCGCCCACTACCGCGCCGGTTTCACCCTAAAAAGGCGCGCCTCACTAACGGGCAGGGCGAGATCCGCGGACGGATATTCCAAGATGCCTTGTAAACGGGTCCTGAACCCATCATAAGTCTCGAGGGAACGGGAGCTGGCCCTCGACCCGGGTTCGACAGCCGCCCTCGAGCAACAGAGTTAGGGACGACCAGGGGTGCGCTCGTACATGGCCAGGGCTCGAGCCGCGCTCTCGAGGCACCCCAAGACGTATTCGAGGCCAAAAGAGGAGGTTGACATAGGAATCCCATCGAGGGAGGCATCGAGCCCTCGGATCCCGTCGAAGGGAACTAACATCCGCACGACCACTCCTTGGCAATTCTTGAGAGCGCCCCCGGGCCACTAGCCGACTCCTAACGACTGGAGCACGGGCTCCCACTCGAATTCCCCCGCTAGCAGCTCACTGGAGATCGCCGGAACTCACCCAAACGGGGTAGTACGGCGTTCCCCACCCCTCCTCCTCCTCTCTGCAGGAGGAGCGTGAGGGTCGCACGACAGAAGACGGCCGAGACTCTGATCGACCTCGTGCGCACGAGGCTCGGGGGCTCGACCGCATCAAACTACCCACGATAAAACGCGAAAAAGACCTCGGAGGAGTTTTCAACACTCCACCAAGGCCTCGGGGGCTACACCCGGCGGGTGCGTGTAACACCCCTGGGTGTTAAGCATGCATTATCATTTCAAACATAAGCATTCAACATCATTGCATGTCTAACATTGTTTGGTTTGTATCACTTTTCAAATTTAACTTGAAAAACAAATAAATGGAAACCCTAGGTTTAAAATAAATGTTAACAAGTTAGTGTACTTTTTAGAAGTAGCAATTTAAATAATTTAGAATAAACCAACTTGAGTATTGGAGCAAAAATTTGGGATTCAAATCCTCCTCAAATTCTGTTTTAAAAATTTTTCTAAATAAATGAGTTTGATTTTTAAATTAGCTTTAAATCTCAAATTTCAAATCTATTGGGAATTTTGAAAAATGTTCTATATGAAAGTTGTAGAGAATAAAATTTTGAACAACTTTTGTTTTGGGACAAATTTCTGAAAACTTCGTTTTCATCCTCAAATTTGAATTTCAAACAGAACATTTAAATCTGGAATTTATTTGAAAAAGAAAAACCGGATTTTTGTTACTGGGCTCCGGCTCCACTTCTCGGCCCGCGGCCGAAGCCGGCCCGGCCTGCGTCCGCGTCGTCCCCTCCCGCCCGCGCGCGCGAGCGCCCGCGCGCGACGCCGTGGCGTCGCGGCAGGGCTCGGCCGCCGCGTGGCCGTACGCCGGCGACACCGCGCGACACGCGCCCTGTGGACCCTACATCCCGCGCCTACACCGCCCGGACTCGCCTGCTCCCGCTCCCCCACCTCATTTCGCCTTCACTCGCTCGCGCGCCTCGCCAACGCCGCAGCGCGCCGAGCCACCGCCGCCGCGCCATTGCCGTGCCTCGCCTCGCCACCGCGACTCCACCGCCAAATTCCGCCCGCCCAGGTGTTCCCCTTTCCCTAACCGACCTCGGCGAGTCAAGGGAAGCGCACGTTGGCAAGGTAATCGGCCGAATTTGGCCATCTTCTCCCCCGCCGGTGAACCGCCGCCGCGGCTTCCGTCGACCTCGACCTTCCGCCATCCCATTTCCTCCTCACCGTGCGCACCATGACCGCCTCCGCTCGCTGGAGCTCATGCACCCGTCCATGACCGCCGCCATGGCCTGCTCCGGCCTAACGCCGGCTAGCCGCGCCACCGCCTCCGCCATTGCCGCCGCAGTCCATGCTCCGCCCTTCCTCTCGCCCCGCTAACCGCATCACTGGGTTCGCACGCTTGCGGGGAGTCCACCGGTGCCGACCTCGTCGCCGGCGACCTCGCCGACGGCGAGTTATCCACGGTCAGCGCCTTCCCGACCCGGCTTCGGCTGACCGGTGGGGTCAGCTGACCCGTGGGACCCGCCTGTCTGTCTCAGTGTTTCGGTCTCTGGTGTCACAGCGGGGTGCGCGTAGCATTTAAGTTCGGTTTTGAATTTCAGTTTTAAAGAAATAGATTTCCAGAAATTCTGAGAAAGCTTCCAAAAATTCTATCTCAATAATTATAGCTCCAAAAATCATGAAACAAATTTTGAAATGTTCCTTGTGAATAGATCTACAGTTTAAAATTATCCCATGTTATTTTTGTGGCACTTTGCTGTACATTTTTATTTAATTGTTATATATGCTGTTATCTTAGAAAAATTGTAGTAAATAAAATATTAAAGGGAAAAATGTGATTCTTGTTGCATTAATCTTCTTTAGTGATGTACTTTCTAGGAAAAATGCTAGTGAAGTATGTTCTGTGGGAAATTTTTGAAGTGTAGTTCAAATGCCTTTATTGGTTAATATTTGTTATTTTTAGTAGAAATCAATAAGTGTATATAACATGCCCATGATAATTTTTGTAGTATGTTAGTTTATGGTTGGTAACCTAGGAAAAATGTGAAATCTGTTGTTTGATACTTTTCCTAGTATAAAGTAATCTCATGCTCACTTTTAGGCCATAATTTGTTTATTTTGTACAAGTAGTTTTACAGTTCCTTTTACCATGAAAATTTAGTGGTAGCTTAGTTAGGGTAAGAATACTCTACTGTAATTTTTGTAGATTTTTATCTACAACAGAAATAGGTGTTGCAGTACAACCCTAGCTAAATAAGGAATAAATGATTATTCTTATGAGAATTTAAGAAGAATAAAATGTGTTTGGTGTATCTTTGAAGCATCACTATGTATTGCTGATGTTGTGAATGAGTTAGGTTGGTAAGGTTTGGTTAGTTAGGGTTACTTGCTTGTGTCAGGTGTATGTTAGTTAGTGTAATCAAATTAAGTAAACCTTGGGGTACATGTTCTTGGATGACGTGGACTACCTTGTAAAAGATGAAGTTTTGTACTAACTGCTCATTCCATGTGCTCGTCTGCATCTCATGTCACTTCATCATTCCATCATAATCCGATGCATCATTCGCATGTACTTATGCACTTGCATCATACAGGATCGCAGGAGGAGTCGCAGGCAGCAGTAATCGAGGAGCAGGCTTGGACGGACCAGCAGGAGCCCCAGGCACAGGAGGTGTCCGAGGAGGAAGAGCCAAGCGAGGAGCTGCCAGAGTGCGTCGACCACCATCCTAGCTCGTTCGAAAGAGGCAAGCCCCGGAGCATTATAAGTCTCCTATTTTATAAAAGCTATTCTTACTTACCTGAATTATAATTATATATTGTTGCATTAAGTTATAAGAGTTGAGTGAAACCGTTGTTGCATTACTATCCTTGCCCACCAGAGTTACTGTTACCTTATTAGGTCAGGATCGAGTATTTTGCTTAGCCATGCTTAGATCGGTAGAAGTCGGGTGATTTCCTGTCACCTGCGAGTTATAGGCGAATACCTGGCTATGGTTAGCAGTAAATGTGAATCTTGAAAAGTAACCAAGTGTTGAGGTATAAATGGAGACCGGGCGGAGTCTTATAGGGTTTTGGACTATAGTGATTCCGTCTGTGTCGATTAAGGACCGATCGTTGCTCGTCCCTCTTGTCATGTTGAACGCATGCCTCACATTTAGCTGGCCGAATAAAGTACCTTTCGACCGCGAAGCTAGCGACACTTTTCGAGCCGGGATAAACTCGGGTTGGCAGACTGGTGTTGAAGGGGGTGTACGGGGACGCGAAGAGTAAGCCCAAGGTGCGTCCTGGCAGTCGGGCGGTCCCTGGGTAGTGCGATCCATGATTGTTATCCCGCGGCTTCTTGGAAAGTGTCATTGGTGATCTACGCGACCCTGACGGGGGAAGCATGGTTTGTGTGAGGAATAAATCTCCAGCTGGATAGGAATTCGATTCGAATCGCCGTCGCTCCCGGTTAGTGAGCACTTGACTCGAGCTACGGCATCGTAGTATTAATGATGGAACACGGATGGTTATGTGATTAATGTTGGAAATGATAAACCTGAGATGGTAACCTTTGATGCTACTGAGGAATCCAGTGATTGTTTTAGTAATAGGTGCTTACCTAGCATAACTAGGTTATCATAAAATGATGCTAAAAGTACTTATTTTTAGTTATTCCTAAATAACTTATGCCTTTCGCAAATGAGTCAAGCCAGTACACTATATAAAGCCTTGCATGCTCCTTGGTGTCATATTATTCCTGGTTTATGACGGGTAAGTCTAGCTGAGTACATTCCCGTATTCAGGGCGTTGTTCCCATTGTTGTTGCAGATGGTCAGATGTACTACGGGTACTGCTCCAACTGTCTGTATCCGGCGATGGGTGACAACTAGGACCTTGGGCAGAGGTCGTCCTGATTATCTTATCTACTGCTTTTGTGGACCATGACTACTCACTGGCACTGTAATTGAACTAAGTGTGTGTGCGTAAAACTATTTGCTTCCGCTACTTGATGTTGAACTATGTTGTAATAATCTTATTTCCGAACTCCGATGTATTTTAACTTATGGTCAACTTTATGTATCGTGTGAACTGTGGCTGCTAAATCAGTACGATCTTGGTTGTATGTTGGTTGGTTTGAAATCCTTCGTGATTTCATGGAATCTCGAGTTATACGGGCTTAAGTTTGTTAAATTAACCGCCTCGGTGGTAGATTTTCGGACTTAATCTCGTATAATTACGTTGATCCGTTACAGCTGGTATCGGAGCATGGTTTAGCATGTTACTGTTCACATGAGTATTTAAAAACAAAACTGTGTTTTCAAATGAGCTTTGGAACTTAAACGTGTGCCAGTGGTCATATCCTTTATGCCCGATAAGGACTCTAGGTGGCTTATTTAAGTACTAACTTGGGGGTTTGCATCATATTTAAACTTTCGTCGCTCATACGGCGTGCTATTGTATGAGTGCCATTCACTTGAGTGGTAATGTATGGATCAATTACCTCTACGCCTTGGTAAGTGAGAGTTGTGAGTGTATGGTCGGATACACTGCCGATCTAGGGGAGTGCTTAAGTGATTCCGAAGTACTCACGTGCCATGCGCATGTTTGTATGAGGGTATCATTGGTGGGAAATTCCGTCATGCAGTGACGATGCCGTCGATAGGACGATGATTCGGGTAGTGGTTACCGTTATACTCGTATCTGGGGATGCGTGTATAGCGAGTAACTTACTTTACTGCTTTCTTGCATGTTTTCATACTGTGTGGTTTGGGCTGAAGTGATTTTCTGCAGGTACATAATAGCGCTTTCGAGTAGTACGTATTAGTTACGTTACAAGAGGTCGTTGTATGCCACCGTTTATTCCGTTAGTAGTATTAGTTTTCTAAGTTTGTGAGGACGTACGGAACGTGCATGCATCATGTTATGCATTTCATTCATGGCATTGTTCCTCCCCTTATAAGTTGCTTATCTCATTTCGATAAAAATGCCAACTTAAAAATTTGTTCTCACCCCTGTAATAAAATTTTGCTACAGATGGCCCGTACCAAGCAGACAGCCCGCAAGTCCACCGGCAGAGCTCCCCGTCATCAGCTTGCTTCGCGCACTCGCCAGCGCCACACTTTTCTTGGAGAGTTTGGGATGCCTACGCTCTTGTGGAGAGTGCTCAGCTATGTAGGCTATCCTGATGGTATGGAGCCCCGCTATTTTTGGTCAAATGAGCGGATGGGCGAAGGACTTTTGGTGACTGTGGAAGCAGTAGTTCGTCCCCGAGGTGATGGTTCTGAGTGGACCGGTTGGCGTTTTGAGTCAACTGGCAGGACCCCTGAAGAAGCCGCTGAGAGGGCAGCCTTTGGGATCCTGAGGGATATCATGGATCGCTTTCCTCAGGAGTTGGCAGCAGCTATAGTTGGAGTCTTTCCGAGGGGCAACCCCTCCACTGACTCGTGGCAGCAGGCAAGGGGCAGGTCTTTGGAGATTAGCGCAGCAGAGGCACAAAACAGTGACAACCCTGCTATGAGTGCCATGTTTGCAGTGATGAGAGCCTTCGATGGAGTGGAAGGTAGTCTGAGACGTGTTTCTAGTGCTCTGGGTCAGGCTCGTGATGACCGCCGTCAGCTTCAGAGAGATCACGACGCCGAGATTGAGAGGCTCACTGCTGAGATGGCTCAGTTGACTCGTCAGAGAGATCAGGCCACTCAGAGGACCGTGGTTTTTGAGGGAGATGTACGTGCGCTGAGAGAGCAGCTTGAGCGACTGACCACCGCCCACAGGAATGCTGAGAGCATGTTGGCTCATGTGCTCCATCAGAGGAATGAAGCCTGGTCCGCAGAGAATGTGTTGAGAGCTAGGCAGTTTGAGCTAGAGCAGCGGTTGGTCGATGCAGAGGAGTACAATGATAACTTGCATGAAGAGGTCCATAGGCTGAACAATCAGCTTAATCCTTATGACCTCCCTGGCGCAGCCGAGATGGATTTGGACGTAGAAGAGGATCCTGCAGAGCCCGTGGCGCCAGCTGAGGAGCACGACGACGCTGCAGTTGGCGGCAACGCCAACGTCTCTGACCTAGACAGCGACCACGACGAGTAGGCTAGTAGTTGTTGCGCTAGCTACTAGGTCCCGCTTGCATGATCTTTTGCGTTGTTGGCACTTGAGCATGTAATAATGAGTAGAAAGACTAAAGCATGATGTAATGTTGGAAAGCTTGGATGTGTTGGTGACGATATCCGAACGTCGAAAGTCCAGTGTATGTATGCTGGCAACTTGGTTGTAATGGACGCGATGTGTGTGCTTTAAGTAATATAATTAGTGATGTTGTGTTAATTGGGATGACTTATTGTGCCCCTGTTTTATTGTATGAAATTGTTCTCTCCAGTGAATTCAGTTCGGCATAATTTTTCATTCGGTTGCAATTTCTACAACATCACCTAATAATTACTGTTGCTGAAACATGCAGATGCCGAACACTCGCCGTACCGTGTATGGTGCCGCCGAGGCTGGTGGCAGTGCAGCCGCTAATGATGACCGTGATCCACCGCCACCTCCTCCACCCTATACGGCAGAACAGTTTTTCGCCCAATTCCTGGGAAGCCAACGCAACATGGAAAGTATGCAACAGAATATGGAAGCTGCGCTACGCAGTATCGCAGATAATACCCGACGAGGGATAAACCAGGGTGGCCATGAAGCAAACCAGTACAGCAGTTTTAAGGACTTCATGGATACTCGTCCACCGATCTTCAAGGAAGCCGCAGAACCTTTAGATGCAGAAGAGTGGATTAATACGATGGAAGACAAGTTTCGTGTCCTGAGGATGACTGAAGTGTTGAAGACTGAGTACGCAGCTCATCAGCTTCAAGGTCCGGCAGGAATGTGGTGGAAGCATCACCGCACCACTTTTGCTCCCCACACCCATATCACTTGGAAGGAGTTCACTGACGCCTTCCGTGGAACATACATTCCACCAGGTCTGACCGAGATGAAGCTTGGGGAATTTCTGGCGTTAAATCAAGGCACGAAGATTGTGACTCAATATCTGCATGCATTCAATAACCTGAGCCGTTATGCCCCTGATATGGTAAATACTGATGCCAAGAAGATCGCTAGTTTCAAGAGAGGCCTGAGTCCCAAGATGATGAAGCATGTGGGTACAAACATGAGAACTAATTTCAATGACTTCGTTAGTGACTGCCTGAAGCAAGAGAAGAACAACAATGTTTATGCCGCTTCCAAGGTCCGTAAGAGGGCTTTTGAGTCGGGTTCATCTCAGTCCAGGGCCCCAGTAAACAACCGCCCGGCCTATCGCTCGCCCGTCCCCGGTGCAAGGTTTAGGCCACCGCAGCGGAAGAGTCAGAATACTCAGCCATCCCAGAGAAATCAGAAGCCGTTCAAGATGGCATTGCCTCAAGCAAAGACAGGACAAGGTAGTTCATCGGGAACTGTGGCTCAAGTGAAGGGACCGTGCTTCAACTGTAACCAACCTGGGCACTTTGCAAAGTATTGTCCCTATCCCAAGAAACAGCAAACGCAGTATCAAGCTCGTGTGCACCACACCACTGTGGATGATATCCCTGAAGGAGAACCGGTGACAGCTGGTATGTTTTCTATCAACAATCATCCAGCAGTAGTCTTGTTTGATTCTGGATCGTCTCATTCCTTTGTAAGTCAAGCATTTGTTAAAAGGCATGAGCAAAAGATAGTTGAATTGGAATGTGCATATAAAATTAGTTCAGCTGGGGCTGATCTGTTGACTAATCAGATAGTTCAGGGAGTAACCCTAAACGTATCAAACCGGCAATATAAGCTTAATCTGATAGTCATGCCAGGGTTAGTTTTGGATGTGATCATGGGTATGAACTGGATGAGTCGCATGAGAGTTGTAATTGATGTTGGAGGAAGGAGTATCTCTCTTAAGGAACCCAATGGGGAAGGCACCTTTCGGGTGGTCCTACCTAGAAGGGTAGACCTAGCTAGCACATCCTGTGCGGTCCAAACTACTCTGCTATCCCAGATTCCAGTGGTCTGTGAGTTTCCAGATGTGTTTCCAGAGGAGTTACCGGGACTGCCGCCAGACCGAGATGTCGAGTTTGCCATTGAGTTAATTCCAGGAACAGCACCGATCTCGAGAAGGCCTTATCGGATGCCTCCCAATGAGTTGGCAGAATTGAAGAAACAACTTCAGGACTTGCTAAAGAAAGGGTTGATTCGTCCCAGCTCGTCCGAATGGGGATGCCCCGCTCTGTTTGTGAAAAAGAAGAAGGATAACTCCTTACGCATGTGCGTGGACTATCGGCCACTGAATGCCGTGACAATTAAAAACAAGTATCCTCTTCCTCGGATTGATATCTTGTTTGACCAATTGTCTAAAGCCAAAGTGTTCTCTAAGATAGATTTGAGATCAGGGTACCATCAGATAAAGATTAGGCCGCAAGATGTGCCTAAGACTGCATTTTCGACCAGGTATGGTTTGTACGAGTATCTTGTCATGTCTTTCGGACTGACAAATGCTCCTGCATACTTTATGTACCTGATGAATTCGGTTTTCATGCCCGAATTGGATAAGTTTGTGATAGTGTTCATTGATGACATACTGATATACTCAGAAAATGAGGAAGAACACGCAGAACACCTCCGGATAGTCTTGACTAGACTCAGAGAACATCGACTGTATGCTAAGTTCAGCAAGTGTGAGTTCTGGCTCAGGACAGTTCCTTTTCTCGGCCATGTGTTGTCAGAAAATGGTATTTCTGTAGACCCTAGTAAAGTTCAAGAGGTTATGGACTGGAAGTCACCAACTTCAGTTCACGAAGTTCGCAGTTTCCTTGGTTTAGCCGGTTATTACCGTCGCTTCATACCAGAATTCTCGAAGATTGCCAAACCAATGACCAGTCTGTTACAGAAGGATCACAAGTTTGTATGGACGGAGGAGTGCGAAGCAGCTTTCTGTACTTTGCGGAAATTGTTGACCACTGCTCCCGTTCTGGCCCAACCAGACATAGAAAAGCCTTTTGATGTTTTCTGTGACGCATCCAAGAATGGGTTAGGATGTGTGCTGATGCAAAACGGAAGAGTCATTGCTTACGCATCACGACAACTGAGGAAGCATGAAGTTAACTATCCAACACATGATTTAGAGCTTGCAGCAGTGGTGCATGCTCTAAAGATTTGGAGGCACTACCTGTTGGGTAATGTGTGTAATATCTTCACGGATCATAAGAGTCTCAAATACATCTTTACCCAATCCGAGTTGAACATGAGACAGAGGAGATGGTTAGAGTTGATAAAGGACTACAATCTGAATGTGCACTATCACCCTGGAAAGGCTAATGTAGTAGCAGATGCACTGAGCAGAAAATCTCATGCAATTGATGTACAACCGTTGTTTGAAGAAGGGTTCAATTTGTTACATCCAGCTGTGTTGCATAATTTTCAGATCAGCTGCACACTGGAAAGCCAGATCATGGAGGGTCAGAAAACAGATAAGGGAATCTTTCACATCAAAGAAAAGATGAAGAGAGAACCCACCAAACACTTTCGATTGGATGAACAAGGAGTGTTATGGTTTAAGGATCGACTGGTAGTACCTAAGGATAGAGAGCTCAAAAACAAGCTGATGGATGAGGCCCATCGTTCGAAGCTATCTATTCACCCCGGAAGTAGCAAGATGTACCAAGAATTACGACCCCGTTATTGGTGGACTAAAATGAAAAAGGAGATTGCAGCATACGTTGCTCGATGCGACATGTGTTGTAGAGTTAAAGCTCTTCACATGAGACCTGCAGGACTCCTACAACCTTTGTCGGTACCTGATTGGAAGTGGGATGATATAAGTATGGACTTTATCACTGGTCTCCCCACCACACAGAAAGGCCATGATTCCATTTGGGTAATAGTCGATCGCCTTACCAAGTCGGCCCACTTTCTGCCAGTCAAAACAAGTTTCCGACCCCCTCAATATGCAGAAAAGTATATTGCTGAGATTGTCCGATTGCATGGAATACCAAAAACAATAGTGTCTGATCGAGGTTCACAGTTTACCGCTCACTTTTGGGAACATCTTCATCAAGGTTTGGGCACTAGTCTGATTCGTAGCACGGCTTACCACCCACAGACTGATGGGCAGACGGAAAGAGTTAATGCAGTATTGGAAGATATGCTTAGAGCATGTGTGTTATCATCCAGAGGTTCATGGGAATCCTGGTTACCATTGGCAGAATTTGCTTATAATAACAGTTACCAAGAGAGTATCAAGATGGCACCATTTGAAGCCTTGTATGGCCGGAAGTGCAGAACACCGTTAAATTGGGTAGAGCCCGGAGAAAGAAGGTTTTACGGAATTGATTTTGTAGATGAGGCAGAGAAGAAGGTCCGTGTTATTCAACAAAACATGCAAGCAGCGCAGTCTCGTCAGAAAAGTTATGCGGATAAGAGGAGAAGACCATTGGAATTCCAAGTAGGTGACTATGTCTATTTAAAGGTTACCCCAATGAAGAAGAAACGGTTTGGAATCAAGAAGAAACTATCTGCTAGATACATAGGGCCATACCAGATCTTGGAGAAAAAGGGCCCCGTGGCATATAAGTTACAGTTACCCGAAGAGATGAGTTCGATCTTTCCCGTCTTCCACGTGTCCCAATTGAAGAAGTGTCTACGTGTTCCAGAGGAGAGAATACAACCTCAGGGTATTCGGATCAAGGCAGATTTGGAATATCGCGAGCAACCAGTCCGAGTCTTGGATACCAAGGACCGAGTCACTCGGAACAAAGTGGTCACAACCTACAAGGTTCAGTGGAGTCATCATGATGAGAGCGATGCTTCTTGGGAAACGGGAGAATATCTTCAAACTGCTTATAAAGATTTTTACGATAAATGGTTCGTAACTCAAAATCTCGGGACGAGATTCTTATAAGGGGGGAGGGCTGTAACACCCCTGGGTGTTAAGCATGCATTATCATTTCAAACATAAGCATTCAACATCATTGCATGTCTAACATTGTTTGGTTTGTATCACTTTTCAAATTTAACTTGAAAAACAAATAAATGGAAACCCTAGGTTTAAAATAAATGTTAACAAGTTAGTGTACTTTTTAGAAGTAGCAATTTAAATAATTTAGAATAAACCAACTTGAGTATTGGAGCAAAAATTTGGGATTCAAATCCTCCTCAAATTCTGTTTTAAAATTTTTTCTAAATAAATGAGTTTGATTTTTAAATTAGCTTTAAATCTCAAATTTCAAATCTATTGGGAATTTTGAAAAATGTTCTATATGAAAGTTGTAGAGAATAAAATTTTGAACAACTTTTGTTTTGGGACAAATTTCTGAAAACTTCGTTTTCATCCTCAAATTTGAATTTCAAACAGAACATTTAAATCTGGAATTTATTTGAAAAAGAAAAACCGGATTTTTGTTACTGGGCTCCGGCTCCACTTCTCGGCCCGCGGCCGAAGCCGGCCCGGCCCGCGTCCGCGTCGTCCCCTCCCGCCCGCGCGCGCGAGCGCCCGCGCGCGACGCCGTGGCGTCGCGGCAGGGCTCGGCCGCCGCGTGGCCGTACGCCGGCGGCACCGCGCGACACGCGCCCTGTGGACCCCACATCCCGCGCCTACACCGCCCGGACTCGCCTGCTCCCGCTCCCCCACCTCATTTCGCCTTCACTCGCTCGCGCGCCTCGCCAACGCCGCAGCGCGCCGAGCCACCGCCGCCGCGCCATTGCCGTGCCTCGCCTCGCCACCGCGACTCCACCGCCAAATTCCGCCCGCCCAGGTGTTCCCCTTTCCCTAACCGACCTCGGCGAGTCAAGGGAAGCGCACGTCGGCAAGGTAATCGGCCGAATTTGGCCATCTTCTCCCCCGCCGGTGAACCGCCGCCGCGGCTTCCGTCGACCTCGACCTTCCGCCATCCCATTTCCTCCTCACCGTGCGCACCATGACCGCCTCCGCTCGCTGGAGCTCATGCACCCGTCCATGACCGCCGCCATGGCCTGCTCCGGCCTAACGCCGGCTAGCCGCGCCACCGCCTCCGCCATTGCCGCCGCAGTCCATGCTCCGCCCTTCCTCTCGCCCCGCTAACCGCATCACTGGGTTCGCACGCTTGCGGGGAGTCCACCGGTGCCGACCTCGTCGCCGGCGACCTCGCCGACGGCGAGTTATCCCCGGTCAGCGCCTTCCTGACCCGGCTCCGGCTGACCGGTGGGGTCAGCTGACCCGTGGGACCCGCCTGTCTGTCTCAGTGTTTCGGTCTCTGGTGTCACAGCGGGGTGCGCGTAGCATTTAAGTTCGGTTTTGAATTTCAGTTTTAAAGAAATAGATTTCCAGAAATTCTGAGAAAGCTTCCAAAAATTCTATCTCAATAATTATAGCTCCAAAAATCATGAAACAAATTTTGAAATGTTCCTTGTGAATAGATCTACAGTTTAAAATTATCCCATGTTATTTTTGTGGCACTTTGCTGTACATTTTTATTTAATTGTTATATATGCTGTTATCTTAGAAAAATTGTAGTAAATAAAATATTAAAGGGAAAAATGTGATTCTTGTTGCATTAATCTTCTTTAGTGATGTACTTTCTAGGAAAAATGCTAGTGAAGTATGTTCTGTGGGAAATTTTTGAAGTGTAGTTCAAATGCCTTTATTGGTTAATATTTGTTATTTTTAGTAGAAATCAATAAGTGTATATAACATGCCCATGATAATTTTTGTAGTATGTTAGTTTATGGTTGGTAACCTAGGAAAAATGTGAAATCTGTTGTTTGATACTTTTCCTAGTATAAAGTAATCTCATGCTCACTTTTAGGCCATAATTTGTTTATTTTGTACAAGTAGTTTTACAGTTCCTTTTACCATGAAAATTTAGTGGTAGCTTAGTTAGGGTAAGAATACTCTACTGTAATTTTTGTAGATTTTTATCTACAACAGAAATAGGTGTTGCAGTACAACCCTAGCTAAATAAGGAATAAATGATTATTCTTATGAGAATTTAAGAAGAATAAAATGTGTTTGGTGTATCTTTGAAGCATCACTATGTATTGCTGATGTTGTGAATGAGTTAGGTTGGTAAGGTTTGGTTAGTTAGGGTTACTTGCTTGTGTCAGGTGTATGTTAGTTAGTGTAATCAAATTAAGTAAACCTTGGGGTACATGTTCTTGGATGACGTGGACTACCTTGTAAAAGATGAAGTTTTGTACTAACTGCTCATTCCATGTGCTCGTCTGCATCTCATGTCACTTCATCATTCCATCATAATCCGATGCATCATTCGCATGTACTTATGCACTTGCATCATACAGGATCGCAGGAGGAGTCGCAGGCAGCAGTAATCGAGGAGCAGGCTTGGACGGACCAGCAGGAGCCCCAGGCACAGGAGGTGTCCGAGGAGGAAGAGCCAAGCGAGGAGCTGCCAGAGTGCGTCGACCACCATCCTAGCTCGTTCGAAAGAGGCAAGCCCCGGAGCATTATAAGTCTCCTATTTTATAAAAGCTATTCTTACTTACCTGAATTATAATTATATATTGTTGCATTAAGTTATAAGAGTTGAGTGAAACCGTTGTTGCATTACTATCCTTGCCCACCAGAGTTACTGTTACCTTATTAGGTCAGGATCGAGTATTTTGCTTAGCCATGCTTAGATCGGTAGAAGTCGGGTGATTTCCTGTCACCTGCGAGTTATAGGCGAATACCTGGCTATGGTTAGCAGTAAATGTGAATCTTGAAAAGTAACCAAGTGTTGAGGTATAAATGGAGACCGGGCGGAGTCTTATAGGGTTTTGGACTATAGTGATTCCGTCTGTGTCGATTAAGGACCGATCGTTGCTCGTCCCTCTTGTCATGTTGAACGCATGCCTCACATTTAGCTGGCCGAATAAAGTACCTTTCGACCGCGAAGCTAGCGACACTTTTCGAGCCGGGATAAACTCGGGTTGGCAGACTGGTGTTGAAGGGGGTGTACGGGGACGCGAAGAGTAAGCCCAAGGTGCGTCCTGGCAGTCGGGCGGTCCCTGGGTAGTGCGATCCATGATTGTTATCCTGCGGCTTCTTGGAAAGTGTCATTGGTGATCTACGCGACCCTGACGGGGGAAGCATGGTTTGTGTGAGGAATAAATCTCCAGCTGGATAGGAATTCGATTCGAATCGCCGTCGCTCCCGGTTAGTGAGCACTTGACTCGAGCTACGGCATCGTAGTATTAATGATGGAACACGGATGGTTATGTGATTAATGTTGGAAATGATAAACCTGAGATGGTAACCTTTGATGCTACTGAGGAATCCAGTGATTGTTTTAGTAATAGGTGCTTACCTAGCATAACTAGGTTATCATAAAATGATGCTAAAAGTACTTATTTTTAGTTATTCCTAAATAACTTATGCCTTTCGCAAATGAGTCAAGCCAGTACACTATATAAAGCCTTGCATGCTCCTTGGTGTCATATTATTCCTGGTTTATGACGGGTAAGTCTAGCTGAGTACATTCCCGTATTCAGGGCGTTGTTCCCATTGTTGTTGCAGATGGTCAGATGTACTACGGGTACTGCTCCAACTGTCTGTATCCGGCGATGGGTGACAACTAGGACCTTGGGCAGAGGTCGTCCTGATTATCTTATCTACTGCTTTTGTGGACCATGACTACTCACTGGCACTGTAATTGAACTAAGTGTGTGTGCGTAAAACTATTTGCTTCCGCTACTTGATGTTGAACTATGTTGTAATAATCTTATTTCCGAACTCCGATGTATTTTAACTTATGGTCAACTTTATGTATCGTGTGAACTGTGGCTGCTAAATCAGTACGATCTTGGTTGTATGTTGGTTGGTTTGAAATCCTTCGTGATTTCACGGAATCTCGAGTTATACGGGCTTAAGTTTGTTAAATTAACCGCCTCGGTGGTAGATTTTCGGACTTAATCTCGTATAATTACGTTGATCCGTTACAGTGCGCTCGCGCGCCCCCACCGGAGAAGTCAACGACGCAACGACTCTAGTTCATCAGCGAAAAAGCCTCTAGGAGAGTGATCGCACACTCACCAAAATGCTCGGGGGCTACTGTCAGTACCAATAGTATAGGGGTACCCACATTTAATGATAATAAAAACCAAAACGACTAAGCCGCGCCCAAGCTCGGCCAAACATCAGGACCGCCTCACACGAGGGTAGCTCGACGGAGTACCTCGACCGCGCTCCGGCTCCGACTCGTACGAGGCACCCTCGACGGGACGCCTCGACCGCGCCCCGTCCCGCACGGCGAAGTACCTCAACCACATTCCGACTCGCCCGAGGCTCGACCGCCTACCAAGAACACTCCGACTCGCGTGAGCCCGGGTCGAGCGTCTCGACCCCTCCTCTTTACCTACCCCAGGACAAAAGCCATAGCATTTAATGCGATTACCTACTACCATCTACCGGCATGGCCGCTATCAGGATCGACGTGGGAACAATTCCAGTGTCAGTCCTCACTGTTTTACCGCCCATCCCGTGATGGGAGGTGAAAACCGTCACTGTGCCCACCTTACCGCGCACTGTACGTCACAAGTTACCCTCGAGGAAGGATACGACAAAGTCCGTACACCGCGATCCCAGGGATTCGGACTTATCCGTTCGGTCTCGACCCGGCCTCGACGCCCAGCACGGCTCAACAGGGAAGGGAGGACGGCGTGGCACGGCGCTCCGGGTCATTTCAGTGTCTCATCCCCTACGTCACCATGGTGTCCAGGGATGGCCCCCCATTTCTAGGACACGTCGCTACAGCCACCTCAACAGGGATCGACAAAACATCATCTCAAGGCTCCCCGCCGTCTTGGCCTCCCCTCGTCCTATAAAAGGGCAGGCCGAGGCTCTACAACGAGGAGACAGAAGACAACAGACGACAAGCCATATACAAGACAGAGATCAACATCTCAAGCAATCATCTTGTATTTCTTTTTCCCCTTTTGAGACCTGGGCTCACCACCCTCTCTCGCAAGCTTGTAACCCCTACACAAGCACCTCGGTGCAAGGAAATACAAATCTCTTCCCCCCGCTGGACGTAGGGCTTTCTCTCGCCCGAACCAGGATAAACCCCCATGTGTTCTCCTTGTATCACCATCCAGGAAAGGGACACGTAGCATTTACTCGTCGGTTTAGGACCCACTCGGGACCGAACATCGACAAAGTCAATTTTAGAGGCGTTGATGAATGATTGTACTGTCCTTTGTCGTCATGACTCATCACCCTGAGCAACGTACATCAAATATATATATTGGATAGGAAAAGAAACCTTTTGTCTTCAAGTCATAGTCCAAGTTTTTTTTCTTTTGCGAATTAGTCATAGTCCAAGTTTCTTCCTTAAACTACAGAAGTGGATATGGTCTCCCTCTAGATAGGTGGATTTCAATGTAGTTTGTCATTTTTAATTTTAAAAAATTCTGACAAACATATAATAGGGTTTTAAACAACCAAAAATATCTCCAAGTTTCTAAATATTTCAAGAAAATGGTAAAAATAGATTGGGACACATAAAACCTAAATAAAATATTAGAAATCAGGAAGGCCATAGAAGGAAGAGATTTTCGTTTTTTGGCCACACAGGTAAGTCAAAATATAAAAGACCATGAAAAGAAGACATATTTTTTTTGAAGGTCATACAAGTAAATATCTCTTAAAGTTAAGGGGAAACGTGGACGCAAAAATGATATAACCCTCAGAGACAGGGGCACGGTTAATACGATCAAGATGGGCCTTGAAAAGGGTGCCAAAACTACTAGTCGTATTTTCTTCGTGGGCCTCTCTGGACTTCACAATTTGATCCATGGGCCGCTTTAGCCTTCTATCACGAATTCTTGGGCGGCCTCTGCTGTCTGTCTCTTAGGAACCAGGAAGGCGAAATTCCATTCAGCAACTACTGTTCTGCTCCACAAAGCACCCAGCACTGCACATATCATCAGATCAGCTCTAAACGGATCCTACTAGTAGCAAGCAATGCTTGCGTCTAAAAATAGGTATTCCAGTTGTAGGAGAACGTGGTTCGCCGTATCTGCAAAGCAAACCTGTCTGAATCACAGGCACGTCCCATCCATACCAGATTAGCAAAAGCTGGTCTCTGATGGCTCACGTGGCCGTGCCAGAATTGCCCGCGACAGAATCTTACAGGCGCCGCTTGGTCGAACGGTTGTCGACCACGCCCGTTCTTCCTTAAAAAAAATAGAGGCCCTGTTCGGCAAACTGTTTTTTTTATAAATCGACTGTGGCTGATTTGCTCTGAGAGAAAAACACTGTTCTACGGCTGATAAGCCGTGCTGATAAGCTCAGCCGAACAGGGGAGAAAAAAAATTTGCAGCATCGGCTGCTGTAGAACTTTCAACTCAACCAGTCTTGCAATTTATTTTTATCAGCTGTCAAAGATTCTGAAGATTTAATTGACGATGCTACTTCTTCAGCCACTAGTACTGAAAAAAAAGCGTGGAAACACTGTATCTGTCTGAACCCAACAGTTTCAGCACACATTGAGAGTTCAGCAAGCAAGCACAGCTGGGCTTGTTTAGGCCATGTTTAGTTCACTCCCAAAAGTTATAATTTTTTCACTCTCTCCGTCACATCAATCTTTGGACGTATGCATGCAACATTAAATGTAGATAAAAAAATAACTAATTGCACAGTTTAATTGTAAATCACGAGACAAATCTTTTGAGCCTAGTTAGTCCATGATTAGATACTAATTACCAAATACAAACGAAATGCTACAGTTTTAAATTTTTTCAACCTTTTGAATCAAAACAAGGCCTTAGTTTCTGAAATATTTTGCGAATACTACTGTAGCACTTTTCGTTGTTATTTAGTAATTAGTGTCCAATCATGGCTTAATTAGACTTAAAAGATTCGTCTCGTTCATTTCGTCTAAACTGTGTAATTAGTTTTATTTTTGTATCTATATTTAATGTTCCATGCATGTCTCCCAAGATTCGAAATCTACTGTTTTTTCGCGAAATATTTTGAAACTATACAAACAGCAAGCAAACACTGTAGCAAGTGGGTTTGCAGTACTGATCGGAGACAAACGGCGACAGCGCCGAGTTGGATTACAAGAAGACACTAGAGTAGCAGTAGTAGGAGTATACTTATTTGATTACTAGTTGATCCTGATAAGCCGGGAAAGCGAAGTGTGTTGTAGGCCAATATTGGAAAGGAAGAGAAAGCAAGATGCTACCGAACAAAAGGTTCAGCTGAAAAGGAAAAAAGAATGATCGAGCATGCATCTGACACTAATTCCCATGATGTTATTAGGACTAGGACTACAAAAGATAGAGGGCTAGGTTCCCTATCTGATTGTCTAGAGCACTTAAGTCGTTTCACACTCCCCATCTGTTCAAAATTTCTGACATCTTATCTGACCATCTGTCCTATTTAAATTTTTTGTTTAAACATCATATATTTTGTTATGACTTAATTTATCATTAGGGATACTTTACTAATGATTTATTTATTTTATAATTTATATAAATTTTTTAAATAAGACGAACGGTTAAACATGATGTCTGAAAGTAAAATACGTCGCTCTTTTTTTTTTTGGGACAGGGAGTAGAGTCGTGCTGAAGAAAGTTTAACCTAGTTTAGTTAGATTGCTACGTTTCGTTCGTGGGAGCAAACCTAGATTGCTATCTGTGCTGTTATGTAGACCCCCCGAACTCTGGTGCTATGCATTTGCATGTTATGCTTTATTGATTCATGATTATAGTACTCCCTCCGTCCCAATGAATGTGCAATTCTCACATCCCGAGAAATCAGTCATCGCAAATTTTGATTAAAATTATATTAAAAAAATACTAACTCTTATGAGACAAAATAACTACCATTAGATTGGTTATGAGATATATTTTCATAATAAATTTATTTCGAGACATAAATGTTAATACTTTTTGCTATAAATTTGATCAAAGTTGACACAGTTTGAACGGCACGTTTCCCATAATTGCATATTCAACCAGACGGAGGGAGTACTTGTATTCAGCTGTTCCTGAATTCATTCCGATAAAAAGAAACTGTTCCTGAATTCGATTCTCATTTTCAGTTGGCCTTTGATTATTCAACAATTATTTTTAACGAACATTTCTTTAGGGATTGTCCCGGTGAAAAACTCTCTCTGCCACCTCGAAAATTCAGGTGTTTTAGAGAAATTCCACGGCCAAATTAAAGAGATGTTGTAAGAATATGATGAATTTTTTTCCCACGATTGATTTTCAGTTACATCAATTTATCTAAAAATATACTAAAACAATCACCGTAACTCTAGAACAAGTCTGAGTATAAATCCAACAACTCTAGTACAAGTCTGAGTATAAATCCAATATAAGTTGACAGTAAATAAAATTGAGGCATGGGATAGCAGATTTTCACATGAATCTTAGTTTTATTCACTTCCTTGTATACTAGTATTTAGGAAGAAGAAAAGAAAGGAAATAAAAGAAATCAAACGTTGCAGAGAAGATTTCCAACAGCAAAACTGTTTCTTTAACAGTTAAATACTCCCAGTACAAGATACTCACAAGGTGTTCCATACAAGCATGCTGCCGCCTTGCATTGGCCGTCTGTCATCAAAACACCCCGTTCGCTTTTCCAAAAACACAAAAAAAAAACAGCTCGAAAAAAAATCCCGCTCAAAACACTTGGATTAAGAATATCCCATAGCAGATGGAGCCAAGCAAAGCAACACACGGACTGAGAAACACAGAGCATGGATGCATGGACGGATGGACCGCTGCAAGAAGAGACTGCTCCGGATGGATACAGACTCACTGGCTAATTGGCCAATCATCAAGCCGTCGAGGACAAGACGACCCACGCCACGCTGCAACCATTTTTTTTTTCTCACCGTCGGCACCCGATCGACGCAGAAGAAGTTCGGCTGGTGGTTTTTTTTTTGACCGCTGTTGACGTTGATTTTGATTTTTCGTGAGAAAAAATTATTATTTTATTGCAATCTCACTGTCGCGCAGTGTGGTGGTCAGTGGTCACCCCGCCTGCCCTGCCAGAGTGCCAGGAACCTCACCTGGTGGCGACTGGCGGCTGGCCGCCGTCCGTCGCAGGCGGGCGGGTTGCGCCGCGCGCAGCTCTGGCGGACACTATCCTCACTTACGCTACTCTAAATTTATACTCTAAAAAAAATATTTTATCGTAGGGTGTGTTTAGATGGGAAAAGTTGGGGTGAAAAGTTACTGTAGCACTTTTCGTTGTTATTTGGTAAAATTTGTCCAACCATGGATTAATTAGACTCAAAAGATTCGTCTCGAACTTTACAGACAAACTATGCAATTAGTTTTATTTTTTACCTACATTTAATGTTTCATGCATGCGTTTAAAGATTTGATGTGATGGGTGAAAGAGGAAATATTTTGGGTTCCTGTAGTAAGTGAACAAGGCCGTAGTCATTAAAATTCTCTTCTCTATATTATTTTCTTCTGTACTCATCCGACCTCTGTATCTCTACTCTATACCAACCACCATATATTTTATTCAACAATCCCGACTACCATCTCCTCTATCCTCATTTTTTTCTTTTCCTTTCCTTTTCTTTTTCTTTCTTTTCCGCTCTCTCTCACGAGTACAAGGCGTCGGGCCGTCCCTCTCTCAGCGAGCGTGAGGCGAGGCAAGGCATGGGTGGACGCCGCGCAGCGGCCTCACGAGTAGCGGTCGGGCGGCCTGGCCAGCGGCCTCGCGAGCGCGGGCGGCTGGCGGCGGGCGGTGGGGGCGGTCGTCGGTGGCGCGGCGAGGCGAGGCTGACGCCGACGAGCGGCTCCGGCGCGGGGAGATGGCGCGGGGAGGCACGCTCCTCTGCTCCACCGGCGGTGGACCTTCCTCGATTCCTCGGCGGCGCTGCTCCTCCGCGGTCGAGCAGGCGGGAGGACGCCGCGCGGGCGGCCGGCGAGGCAAGGTGGATGCGCGGGTGGCCTGCGTGGGGCGAGCGACGTGGACGAGGACGAGCAGGGTCCGCCACAACTAGCGGTCAAGAGCCCTTCCGGAATTTTACCGGGGCTTTTACCGTCCCCGCCGCGGGAGTTTCACACAGTATATGTGTTTGCCGGATGCATTTATAGGTCTGCTGCGGATAGTCTGATGCTCGCTCGAAACGCCGAAAACGGGGCCCACCCCCGGCCCCCCGCCTTAAACGGGCAAGCTCCTGCCACCCCTTTCGAGCGCACGGTCGCCGGGTCCAGCTGCGTCTCGATCGATGGTGCATCTGCATGGGCTAGGACTCAGGTCCGTCCGTAGGGGTAGCACGGTCCTCCTGCTGCGTTTGGGTCTTTTATCTACCACCGATGCATCGTGCATGCCAGACTCCCAGAACGGACCAACTCTGCTGCTGCACAGTACAGTAGGACTGTATAACGAGGGACGGTAGGAGGAGTACGCAGATCTCTGTGATAGAGGCAGTAGAGCAATACTAGTACGACATTGGTGAACGGGTGTAGTAGAAGTAGGAGTAGACCCGTAGCGGTACATTTTGGTCGCTACGCCTACGCATGTTAGTCAGTGAAGTGGTTGCGTGTTTCTTCCATGCATGTCCCGGGAAATCCGTGTGCTCTGGGTTTTGAGCCTCATGAGAACGTTGCCGATAATCTGGATTGGTTAGGGCAGTCCCAGCGAAAAAAACTAGTAGTTTCTATAACATAGGATACCGCACAAAAAAAGTACTGTTTTTTAACCCATAGTTTCTATGAGTAATATTTATTTTCTCTTTCTCCTCTCAACTCTATCTTCTTCCTCCAATAGAAGTGCGACACGAGCTCCCTAGAAACTGATGGTTTCTCCCCAATGATAATTTCATAGTTTCTTGGTGCATTGGGTCAAGAGTAGACCTGATTTCTTCATGAAGAAACCATTTCTATGATTTTTGCTCTCTTTCTTCATTAATTACGTTGTCATGTCAGCATTTTACCTACGTGGCAAGTCATTTAATGAGGATAGAAACCATCATCAATGCACCATTGGGACTGCCCTTAGGGTCTGTATGCAGGTCTAGGCACTAACCCAGGATATGTGTGTCCTAGTACGACTAGGTAGACAGATTACAGAAGCAGATCAAATGTGTAGTATGATGATTCATCGTCACTGCCATCACATTACGGTGGTCACCACCTCACTGGCTTGTTTTCATGCTGCGTCCCTGGTTCTTCCTTTTGGTTTTTATTAGTGCGTTCTCAATGGCATTTTGCAAATAGCTAACTAGATAAGATTTAGAAATAATAAAAAATAGATATTTTAGTGCAGGGTTGTATATATGAGTCGTGAGAAGTTGTTTCTAGGAGATCGCAGTAGACTAGCTATTTAGGAGTCGCTGGCTATTTGATATTTCTTCTTGATAGCTAATAGAATTCTTCTTAAACTAGCTGTTTAAGAACCATTGAGACAACCTTGTAAGCTGGGCAGAGGGGAGCCAGAGTGGGGATAACTGTGAACGTCTTTTGATCCCGGCTCCAGCATCTGATAAAGCTAAAGGTGCGTGCTAATGCCCAAGGAGCCTTTTGCTAAGCTGGGGTTCGGTCCGGAATCATGAAGCCGGCTGGTCGTTACCAAAGCTTGCAGTGGGCACATAACATACCTGCGTGCCTAACTCTTTGGGTGGGCCAGGGTCAGAACACGATTGCGAGCTTTATCGCCAAAAAAGTTCATGAGCACACTCATGTCTGTGACTTGCGATCATATGCCTCTTGCACGTACGATCAAACTGAATAAGTGGATCGGCAAAACTTTTTTACTCTATCATGCATGAATAAGAGGCGTTGCATTTCGTGGTCTCGTGGATCTCCTGCAGCTGCAAGATCGAGCTGGTGGTACTCTAGTATTTATAGCTTCTTTTTTTAAGGGTAATATATAGAGCTTCTTTCCGTGAAGAAACTTTGCCACTTTGGTGACTTTGACAGGTACTAGATGCTCCTTTTGCGTAAACTAGTTTATGCATGATGCATCCATCGTCTATCGATCAGTTCACATCCTTTTTTGCTATTGCGGTCGGTCCTTAGAACTGCCGCAACCTCTTTCTCGATGTAGGCATGCACTATAGTAGACTATAGGTGATCTCTATGGCTGTGTTTAGTTGAGAAAGTTTGGGTGAAAAGTTACTGTAGTACTTTTCGTTGTTATTTGGTAAAATTTATCTAACTAGGGATTAATTAGACTCAAAAGATTCGTCTCGAACTTTACAGATAAACTATGCAATTAGTTATTTTTTTTACCTACATTTAATGCTCCATGCATGCGTTTAAAGATTTGATGTGATGGGTGGAAGAGGAAATATTTTGGGTTTGCATGGCAACTGAACAGGGCCTATATATAGCTGCGCACATAGCCCTCCACCCTCCTGGCTAACAATGCTATAACCCTAAATTACGCAGTAGAGTACTGCTACTACTACGAGATGATCCAATCGTACTCCTTTTCCACTAACTGGGCGTACTCTAATAGTGACGGCTTAATTAGACACGATCCAAGTGTTGGTGCCAGCAGAGTCGCATAGACGCTAATGCTAGGGAGGAGGAGGACCCTTTTGCTAGCTCGTCACAAATCACTGCGCAAAAGAGAGCACTAGTGATGGTGCAGCGCGCTGCGTCTGCGTGCATCCACCACCATGGCGCTCTAGACACTTGACAGCCTCCAGTTCCGTATCCTCTCGTCTACTTCCTCCATCTTATTAAAAGTGTCGTTTTAATTTTTAGACTTCTTGTTTAATCATTTATTTTATTTAAAATTTTTATATAGATATTATTTATTTTCTTATAAATTATTTTATCACTATAGATACTTTAATAATGATTTATTTATTTTATTATTTATATAAAAAATTGAATAAGATGAACGTTCAAATAAGATGTCTAAAAGTTAAAAATGACACTTTCCAAGGTACGGAGGGTGTTCATTGTCGTCCTACGTGTCTTTCGGCCACCCACTCTCCAAAGAAGCGAGACATGCCGGGCCTAAAAGTTCTGTTCGACGGTTTGCGAGCCAAATCAGCCGTCCGTGCAACACATATGTGCAGTGCATCAGTAGAGGAGCTATCTTTTTCTGTACTAGAGCAAGCAGCCAGTGGTACCACGCAAGAATCTCCATACCCTCCAAATATACGTGCAACACATATGTGCAGTGCATCAGTAGAGAAGCTATCTTTTTCTGTACTAGAGCAAGCAGCCAGTGGTACCACGCAAGAATCTCCATACCCTCCAAATATACGTACTATTCGACGTTGTATATGACTTCGACTCCTTGGGACGGCATTAAAAGCTAGCCTTTGATGTGTGTGCTCATATATCAGACAGTCATCACCGTTCACCGTACCGGGGAACACCGACGGACGGACACGGCCAGATGTTCGGTTAAACCATACTAGTGCTAGTAGAAGCAGTACTGCATTTACACGTTGCTCATCAATACGAGTATGACCATGTTCGCTTCTCTTATGATCTGTATTTTTCAACTTGTTTTTTTAGTCGAAAGAGTATTTTCTCTTACTTTCGGTCAGGTCTTTTTAGCGAACGGGCTCCGTACATTGCTCCTGGTGCTGTTGCGATCCTGTACCGCCTTCAACCCGCTACAGTGTCGTATTCAACTCCAGCGCATGCATGCACGGTCTCTGCGGCACACTGTAGCACGTACGCGCTGCAGGTCGCAATTACGTAGAGCCCCCAGAGCGCAGCTAGCCGACCGTATTGAAAGCTCGTCACGTCGTCCGTGCAAATGCCAAGCGGTGAGCCGGTGACGACACGTTTCTCGGCAACCTTCCGGGCAGGCAGGCAGCGGTCCTTGGCGTGCCATTAACCGCCTTAATGCCGCCCGCAGCCGCAGCCAGATCTGTCGGAGCCAGCGAGATCTTTCGCCGACGACTCTCCCGGCAGTCCGCAGTCTGATAATGGCGAGGTAAGTAGAATTCATGGTGAACAGCCGCGGGGCCGGGGGTGTATGACAGTGACGCGACGCGCCTGATCGTCCAGCCCTTTGGAGAGGCTAGCCCGTTCGTTTCGCTGGTTTACTGTGACTGAAAGTACTGTTTACTGATTTGATGTGAGAGAAAAACACTGTTAGATAACTGCTGACGAGGCGGTGCGCGCCCGCCAGCGGATCGCACGGAACCGGCGGGCGGTGGACGTACGCGTCGGTCTGATCGCGGTCTCCCCCCTGCCCAGCCTAGCCTCTCTGCAGGAGCCCCGTAACTCCGCGCCCGTGTTTCGCCCTGGGAACCAAAAATAAACAGCGAAATGTGCTGTCTAGTGGGGTGGTTTGCGTGTGCTCCCTCCGTTGTTTACCCGGGCCGGGGACACGGGGATCAGTAAATAAAACCAGAACAGCGTGTCGTGTGCACACCCGTTACCTGAAAGTATTGTAGTATTCCCGCTCTTGTCCCTACTTCTAACAATGATCACTTACTAATGACGGGTCCATGTCGGATCACGGGATCCATCTGGCGAAGTTGGGTTCTGGGACCACACGAATTCGCAAGCCGCAGCGCCCGCGGGCGAGGATTTTTCACCTTTGGTTGGTGGGTGGCCGTCGCTGTGCGTGTCGTCGTCGTCCGCGTCTGTCTGACTGTTTTCACGTTTCTGGCCAAGATTCTGCCGCCCCAAAATTCCCCCCCATGCTTTTGCTTCAGCCCTCACAGTCACAGCAGCGTTGTGCGGTGAGCCCGAGCCGGTGACAAGTGCCGACCAAGAAAAGCCGGTAAGAAAAAGCCGGTGACAAGTGCCGAGCAAGAAAAGGCAGCGGCGTGGATGCCTGCGACATATAAAGAGCCTCTGTCTTCTCTTGCGCGTAAAAGTGCTTTGTCTCCATCTCACGGGCAGGAAGCCAGCAACGGCCACCAGGAGGGCATGAGAAAATTGGAATTATGCCATTACGGAAAGTGGGTTTCGCTATTTTGCCATCACGCAACGGGGTTTCGTTGGTTTGCCATTATGAAATATGTGCATTCCGCTAAAATGCCATTTGGTGACTTTAGAACTCAGAAAAAATAAAAAATGAAATTCACTTCCAGATTTGCCCTTGCCCTTTCGTTCTCTCTGTGGACGGACAGAACCAGAAAAGCAGAAATGGATCGAGCGGGAGCTCCTCCGCTTCGTCCTCTCCATGCCGGAGACGAGCGCCGCGGCAGCGGCGGCACCAGCCATCGCCCATCGGGGGAGTCAAATAGCCATCCATCTATCCATATTCCATACGTATCTCTCCCTTTCTCTTTACTCTTCAACTTCCGTTTCTTGATTTTCCAAGCTGCTAGGAAGCTTTCAGTCTCATGGTGCGGAAGCATGGTGCTTCACATGGCCATCTTCCTTCCTTCCTTTCTTTCTTGCTCCTTCAACAAGTAGCTCATCTCACAGTGAGCTCAGGCTCATCTCAGCAAGTTAGCAACAACGCTGGAAGGCAATGACGCCAGCTCGCCCAACACCGCCCCCTCCACGTACGGTGGCGCTTGTGTCGTCGGTCGCCTCCTCGTCGTCCACCGCGAGCCCGCCACGGCACCACAAGCACCAACACTACCACCACGGCTGCTTCGGCTGGAGCAGAGCAGCGCCAACAGCAAGGTGAACGGCGGCGCCGGCGCCGGCGCGCTCATGCCCACCACCCGGATGCCAACGTCTGCCGGACTCCACTTCTCCAAATCCGGTAGCAAATCCTTTCATGTACTGTCTGCCGGACGCTCGGATCAAAAGCGCGGTGGTCGGTGGGAGTCGCTCGCGGCGCCGCCGCCACCGCTGTGGTGCTCGGCTCCAGCGTGCGGAAGACAAAGCAGAGGAGTGCCCGCTCGATCCGTTTCTTCTTTCCCCGTTCCATCCGTCTGTGCGCACCGAGGAAGGAGAAGAAAATGGCGGGGGCAAATCTGGAAGAGAATTTCGTTTTTTATTTTTTCTGAGTTAAAAAATCACTAAATGACATTTTAGCGGGCTGCACATGGTTCATAATGGCAAACCGGCGAAGCCCCATTGTGGGATGGTAAAATAGCGAAGCCCACTTCTCATGATGGCAAAATTCCAATTTTCTCGCAGGGCAGGGTCAGTGTGCGCTCGGCTCTTGTGAGCTGTGAATCATAAAAATAAAAGCTCGGGCCTTTCGTCTTGAACGCAGAGGAAGTCGACACTTTTGAGTACCATGCACTCAGGCTGTGCGAATCGTGATTCTCCGCTCGTGCTCGCGCCGTGGCATTTATCCGGGCAAAAAAAAAAAAACCGTAGTCGGCACTCCAGTGAGCGTGCGGACGGAGGCACTCTTTTCTCGGCGAAAATATTCCCCAAATGTCCTTGGCGATACCCGTACGCTTTTGTTGCCGGTTGAGGCTTTGATAAAAGCGTAAAGAAACGGCAGCCACGAAACCATAGAAAGCGAAGCTACGAGCCTGAGCCTGAGCCTGGGAGGGGGATCCCGCCCGTACACTGTACAAATGTGTCGCCAGATGGCCAGTCGCCCAGGCCTGGCTATGCACGATGAACATGAACCCGTACGCCGCAATGCATGGCGCGTATCACGAGCGCAGGTGTGCTCGCGAATGGTTTTCCCCAGCGGCTCGCTCTCTCTCTCTGGCTCTCTGCCCATGCTGGCGGCTCCCCAGACCCCACCTTCACGGCGGGCAGTGGCCGACCACGAGCAGGAGAGGAGGGGAGGGAGACGCGCGCAATCATACGGCGAATCATGGTGCCCTCTCCACCCCGGCTCCCCCCGCGCGCCGTGCGCTTCGGGCGTCGCGTTCGCCTGGTCTCATCAGGCAGGCCCCCGTCCCACGCGGGCGCGGGGACTGCCTGCCGCACTCGCGTCTCGTTTCTTTTCCTGCCTCCTCTGCCTGCTCGCCCCTCGGGCCCTCGGCGGCTCGGCTCGGCGCGACGCGGACGTGGACGTGGACGTGCAGCGGCCAGGCCAGCCGAATCCGAATATCCATCCAGTACAGCCACATGGTGTCCTGCTTTTGCGCGGCCGCGTGCGCCGCCGCCGCGGCTGTTTTGCTGGGACGAACCAGAGGCGAATACAACTGCGCCGGGACGAACGAGACGTCGTCATCTCCAAGGTTCCGCGTCCGACAACCCCCAGGGGCGAAAACGGCTCTACTACCAATCAGCAGTAATACGTCTACGCTCGCGTGATTTAGTGCTGGACACGGGCGATTAGCGTGACGTTTTATGTTGGACCGAATGGAGTAACAACAGAGATAGTAGTACGAGATCGGTCACACCAGGGGGAAAAAAATTGTCTGCCAGGTTCTGTTCGTCATTAATTAGTCTTTGAGTCTTGACCTGCACTGATAACCACGTGCGACCTGCTTCACTGCTTCTACTGCTGCTAGTAGGCTTGTTCATTAGCTAGTCTTATCACAGGAACAGTACAACAGAATCACAGATACCGTAGTACTCGAGGGTGTGTCCACGCCAAAAAAAACTCTAGTGGTAAGATTGTACAGTACAGTACAAGAGAGGCCGACGTGAGAGACGAGTGTCCACGTCTGTGTTCTTCGTGACCAGCAAACGCCAGTCCGTAGTTTTGTAACTGAACAGTAGTACTCTATCATGCATCGATCCGGCACACAAAGCTCCAGTCAAACAGGGACGGCTTTGCAGGGCAGGGCAGGGCAGGGCAGGCCGGACAGGAAAGCCGAGCCAGCCGACAGCAGGGCCCCGCGGCTCAGAGTGCGTACAAAGGCCACACCCAAATTCTACTATACAAAAAGAAGATTCCCCGTCACATCAAAATGTCGGTACATATATGAAGTACTAAATGTAGATGAAATAAAAAACTAATTGTACAGTTTTGTTGTACTTTGCGAGACGAATATTTTAAGCCTAATTAATCAATATTTGGACAATTATTACCAAATAAAAACAAAATTGCTATAATGTGACAGGACATTTACTATGTAAAATTTGCATCCCAAATTTAGGAACTAAACAAGCCAATGTTCTGCTCGCTCGGGGGGCCGAGGGCCGTGCACGGGCGGGTCCCCAGACCCCGACAAGCGGAAGCCAACAGCGGAGAGAGACGCGCGCAGTCACCCAGCGAGAGGCGAGACGACCACACCAGACCGGCTGCGCAAGCGCAACGCAAGCAACAGACTCACGGCACTGTTCACTGCTGGTGGCTCGATCGCTCGCCTCCGGAAAAGCAGAGCGGCGTCTCCCCCGCCCACGTCTTGTCACCCTCTGGAGGCGTCGTATGTGTCGTCGCTACCCAACAAAGACTGCATACTGTTCACGTAGTGGTCCAGTTACGTCTTTTTGTACCCTGTTCGATTGGACTTATCAGCAGAATCAGCAGTCATTCAGCAGTGTTTTTCTCTCACAACGAACCAACGAACAGTAATTCCAGCACAATAAACTAGCGAAACGAACAGGTGTTGTGTTGATCGGCTACCAGATGGGCCCGGTCAGGTCGGGGCCTGGGCCTCTCAGGGGCGGCCTGACCCTGGCTGGCCACCAGACCACCGAAGCGAGAGCTGCGCAGGTGCGGTTGCGGCACGGGGAACAGGGACAGCAGCGCTCTCGCTCGCTTGGCGCTGCCGCTGCCCGTGTGGTCCGGCGGGCCGGATGCCATCCACAACCTATTACTAGTGCTTACAGTTACAGCAGCTGGAAAAATCTATAAACATGTTCTTCGCTAACCTTAGCACGTGGCGCGGTGGCGCCTGGAGCTGCTCGGATCACGTGCCTGATACTATCGGGCAAACTGGGCAAACATGGCGTGAGCTCGACCCCGTCCTTTTTCGTGTACCAGAAAAGCCTGAAACTACGACTAGCAAAGCTATCGGAGTGGAGTACGTAGCGCCTGCGGGAGCAATGGAGGAGGAGTAGTTTTGAGTTTTCACCGGCCAGTCCACAACTGGTCCCGGCGGGCAGCACGGCGCAGGAGCTCGTGAGGCAGGTGGAATCGGGGTGACGACGACGACGCATGGAGTGGGGTCTTGCAAAAGTTAAGAATTTTTTCACTCTCTTCATCATATCAATTTTTACCTACTTGATAGAGTATTAAATATACGTAAAAAAATAACTAATTACACAGTTTAGTTGGAAAACACGAGATGAATTTTTTAGCCTAGTTGGTCCACGATTCGACAATATTTATCAAATAAGACGAAAGTGGTACTATTTATCAGGTTTAAAAAATTTGCAAACTTACATAAAATATTTGAAAGCATACGTAAAGTATTAAATATAGATAAAAAATAATTAATTACTAAGTTTATCTAGTTTTTGCAAGACAAATGTTTTAAAGCTAGTTACTTCAGTGGGCGGTGGCAGCGGGCCATGACCTGAGCTGAGACTACTTGCAGTGGGTACTCTAAAACAGTGGGCGGTGGCAGCGGGCCATGACCTGACCTGAGACTACTTGCAGTGGGTTCTCTAAAACGATACTCTAAAGCTTTAGAGTATAAATATAGAGTAAAAACTGCTGTATTGGGTACTCTAAAACGATATTCTATCCTTTCTCTCACTCTATATTTAGAGTAGTACTGTACTTACTCTATACTACTCCGTCCCTTAATGTTAGTCGTCCGAAAAGCGTGTCTGTGAGGGAAACACGATTTTCTACAGACAAACATTTAGGGATAGTGGCGGGCCCCACTAGCTAAACAAAGGGAAAAAATGCTATAACTCACAAACCAAAAATCCAAATTAAATTTCGATTTCACCATTAAATTCGTCTCAATAAATCCTTCAAAACTAGATCACACGTGGATATATTTAGATAAAGTGATTAGTGGGTCCCATAGTGGATAGAGTAGATAGAGGATGATATAGAGGATGAATGGGTATGGAAGAATTGAATATAGAGGAGAGAATCTTGTTGACTAAGATGTAGTATAGAGGATGAATATAGAGGCGGTGTTTAGATCACTTGAAAAGTGCACTATGTAAAAAAAGATTCTCCGTCACATCAAACTTGTGATACATGCATGGAGTACTAAATGTGGATAAAATCAAAAACTAATTGTACAGTTTGGTTGTACTTTGCGAGACGAATATTTTAAGCCTAATTAGTCAATGGTTGGACAATTATTACCAAATACAAACGAAATGCTACAGTGTATTTTGGTACACCAAAGTTTAGATCTAAACACAGCCAGAGGTCGATAATTGCGGATAGTGTGAGCCCGCTGCACGGCGCTGCACTGCACGCCGCAGCGCAGCAGCAGGGCGCCGAGGCACTGAGTCTGACCCACACGCCCGATAAAAGCGAGGCCTGTTTAGTTGCCCAAGTAACCAAAAAAGGCTGTGTTTAGTTCATGAAATTTGGAGTACCAAATTTACTGTAGCTACACTGTAGTGTTTCGTTTGTATTTGGTAATAATTGTCCAACCGTTGACTAATTAGGCTCAAAACGTTCGTCTCGCAAAGTACAACCAAACTGTGCAATTAGTTTTTGATTTCATCTACATTTAGTACTCCATGCATGTATCGCAAGTTTGATGTGACGGGGAATCTTCTTTTTGCATAGTGCATTTTTGGAGTAACTAAACACAGCCAAAGTTTGCATAGTACCTATCACATCGAATCTTACGGCATATGTATGGAGTACTAAATGTAGACGGAAAAAAAACTAATTACACAGTTTAGTTGTAAATCACAAGACAAATCTTTTGAGCCTAATTAGTCCATGATTAGACACAAATTGCCAAATAAAACGAAAAATGCTACAGTAGCCGAACCCAAACTTTTTCACCAACTAAACAACCCCATACAGAATTCCTATTCCCCGTCACATCAAAATACTGGCATATATATAGAGTACTAAATATAGATGAAATCAAAAACTAATTACACAGTTTTATTGTACTTTGCGAGACGAACATTTTAAGTCTAATTAATCAATATTTGGACAATTATTACCAAATAAAAACAAAATTACTACAGTATAACGAGACACTTACTAGGTAAATTTTGTCTCTAAAGTTTGCCAAAGAGCCTATTTAGTTCCTCCCCCAACCCAAAAAAGTTTGCGTAGTACCCGTCACATCGAATCTTTGGACGCATGTATGGAATATTAAATATACGTAAAAAAATAATTAATTACACAGTTTATTTGTAAATGTCGAAACGAATCTTTTAAGGCTAGTTAGTCCATAATTAAATAAATTTTATTAAATAAAACGAAAAGTGCTACAATAGCCGAACCAAACTTTTTCACCAGCTAACCAACCCCGGGGTGGTGGGACGTTTCGGTCTCACTGCCACGTTGCCAGGCCTACGCCCCCTACGAGCCCCTCTCCTCGCACCTCACTACGCCCCTCCTCGACGGGCCACGGCCTCGCGCCCTGCCACCCGTTTCCTACGCGTCTGACCGCCCTGGCGAGCGGCCTTCTTCCGAAGTTGGGAGGTGACAGAAACAACGTAGTATTTCATCGATTATTATCCAAATATTGATTAATTATGTTTTAAAGATTTATCTCAAAGAATAAGCAAACTATATAATTAATTATTTTTTAACTATATTTAATACTCTATGTATGTGTTCAAAGATTTGATTTGATGGTAATGTGATAAGGAATTTTTGCACTTTATTATTTTGAAGGGAATCTTTTTGCACTTTTTACTTATATTTAATACTCCATGTACACCACTGCGCTTTCACTTTTTTCGTTGTTGGAGCTCACTTTGCTCTCACCTTGCCAGCCTGTGAGCTGTGCTATCATGTAGGAGTATACTTAGGGGCCGTTTAGTTCTCAAAATTTTACAAAATTTTTCAAGATTTTTCGTTACATCAAATATTTGACGCATATACGAAGCATTAAATATAGATAAAAAATAAAACTAATTACACAGTTTAGACGAAATTCACAAGATAAATCTTTTAAGCCTAATTAGACCATAATCGGATACTAATTACCAAATAACAACGAAAGTACTACAGTACCCTTAAAAAATCACGCACTAAACAAGGGCTTACAGTACAGTAGAGTAGGAGTAGAGACGAGGCGCATCCCATGACTGGCATGGGCTACCGGCATTGCGCCGTGGCGTGGGGGCATGGGTGGCTGGCTGTATCTAGTACGTACGTACTACATCTGGCGCGGTGACTGTGCGCTGCTTTTGGTGGTTTCCGCCCGACGCCCGTTGTTTCTTGTCCGAGCCGGAGCGGTGGCACGTGGCAGCGACAGCACCATCAAATTTGGAAGCGGCGCGGCCAGGGCCCAGGGGGGCACAGCCGCGTCAATAATCACACGCCCTGCATGGGGGTTGGGGGAGCCATAAATACTACTCGTACTCGTACTCCTACTAGTAGTACGTATCTCTTTCACTTCTACTACCGTTCTACTACTCCTATACTCCATGTTACTACATCTAGACATCTCAAATATTAGTAACTTTCTATATTTATCTCTATCTGGAGGATTTCAGGCTCCAACCCTCACATTTGCGCGTTTCGCGAACAAGGACTCTACTGCTACCACGACACCTGAAAGTGTGAAGACTTGTATCCACACGAGTGAATCTACCCATATTCGTGCCAAGGTCCTGTTTAGTTCCCAGAAAATTTTTTAAAATTTTTCAGATTCCCCGTCACATCGAATCTTTGAACACATGCATGAAGCATTAAATATAGATAAAAAATAAAACTAATTACACAGTTTAGACGAAATGGACGAGACGAATCTTTTAAGCCTAATTAGACCATGATCGGACAATATTTGCCAAATAACAACGAAAAGAGCTACAGTGCTGTTTTGCAAATTTTTTTTTGCATCTAATCCAGCCCCAAGCGTGTCGTGCCCGTGATTGTTGATCCACTCAAGCATTTCGCGGACGTTTACTTTCTACTCCACCATTCCAAATTTGCAATGGATAGAGTACTGCCTATACTAAATGAACTGAACCGTGTCATCAGTTAACATTTATCACATCTTTGGCTAAGCTGGTGTACCGTGTCGAAATCACTTTGGAGCAACATTGTCACTGTCCCGATCTGTATCCTAGAATCTTAGGCCATAGTTCCTCCCTAAAATTTTTCACCCATCATATCGGATAGTTAGACACATACATGAAGTATTAAATATAGACGAAAAAATAACTAATTACACAGATTGTGATAAATTTACGAGACGAAATTTGTAAGCCTAATTAATACATGATTTAACAACGTCGTGCTACAGTAAACTTATGCCAATGACGGATTAATTATGCTTAATAAATTCATTTCACGGTTTCCAGGTGACTTATGTAATTAGTTTTTTTATTAGTATCCGAACACCCCTTCCGACATCCCATGAAACATTTAATATGACATCCTAAAAATTTTCACCCCCAAGAACTAAACACCCCATTAGAATCTTCAGACACAAAAGATCTAACTGGTCGCATATATTAGTTTTTTTAAAAGATTATGCAATGCCGTCTATCTATATTTGGTTGTCTGCATTGGCTTTTATACAGTACAGGCTTACATAATGTTCAAAGTAAATTAAATCTAATGCCGCATTAGCTACGATGTCAGATTTAGTCATACATATTTACATAGCTACGATGGAGTATTAGAAAATGCAGATTTACATAAGCTGATCCGCACACAAAAATGAAATATTCTCATTCCTTGTATCTCTACTAGAAACATGAGACATGAATTAGAATACGCAGGTGACTGCACGCTACAAAATGTAAACAACAAAACATAATTTATGAAAATCCAAACTTTGTCCGTGTAGAACAACAAAACACCAGGGAACTGTATACGTTGATGTTGGCTTAAGTTGTGATGCGTAGGGTCTAAAAATGTTTTAATTGAAGAAATGTCAAGAAGTGTACTTTTAAATTTTAAAAGGTGATTTAATAGAAATCACAAATACAAATCTTTTAAGTTATAATCTATAATTTATAAAATTAAATTTGACCGGAACCTTGATACTATAATCCCATACCGTGAGGTAAAAAACGATCATAGGTAGGATATCGATTCTTCCAAGCTTGCATTGCAGCGATGATGTTATCTGGATTCTTAACTCTCAAATTTCCCTATTTGAGTCCCTAAAGTTATATTGTTGTGTTATCCTGGTCCCTAGCTCTCAAAATTTTGATATTTGGATTGTCATAGTTGATAGTTATACGACAGTGTCATCTAGGTCCCAAACTTGCACACGGATGCTGCTGACGAAGCAGGATAATTGTGTCTTGACCCGTGAGTTCAGATGACGCTGTTCTACAATTTTTGGGATATAAATATTGAAAATCGAGAGTTGGAGACATGAGTAACAACGCTGTACAAGCTTAAGCTTAGGGACTTGAATATCCAAAATCAAGAGTTAGAAACTCAAATGATGTCATCGTGGAAGTTTAGAGACCGCTTGTAAATTTTACTAGATATTAGTAAGAAGGAGTTTATCGTCTGCCCCACGTCAAAGCACAGGTCTAAGGCCAGTCCTGTCTCACGGGAGCTGCGGTGCCGCTGTGTATGGGTGGGGCAGAGGTTCGAGGTTTTCTCGACTTGCGTAAGAAGCCCTTCTTCTTAAGCACAATGCTCGAGGGCTGTCTTACCCCGCGGATCGAGTTTTTTTAGATTTAGAAAAAGAGAAAGACTAGTACTCCAAGATGGTGTGGTCGTATGTTCTAAAAGCGTGACAAATCGGATCGTCGCCTCAACAACGATATACATCAGATGCGGTGAGCGACGGTGTGTGGACCACCTCGGCGAGGCGACACGATCAATAATGGTGAGGTGTCGTGCCAACGCACGGACATCAACCTCGCCCTCAACCGCGGCTAGAGGCTGGTTGGCTGGTTTCACCTTGTTCGCTGGATGGTTTCTGCGGCTGATAAGTCGGCTGGTGCTGTTTTGTTGTGAGAGAAAAACTCTGTACCATGGCTGATAAGATAGAGTATACACGGTTGTTTTTGGCAAAAAAGAGGTCCTAAACTAAAACGCAAAAATGTCTGAACGCAAGTACATGGGCAACCTTTAACCCACAAACCAGGATGTACAAACTAGGACGCTTTGAATGACATTTAAGTAAAGCATCAAGCAAACAAAATAATAGTGTGGCAATAGAACAAAGGAAGAAGGAATGTAAAGTTTTTTGTACAAGAAATTATGTTTACATGAGAATCAGGATAGAAAGAGATGTGAGTACGTGATAGGATAGACAAAACTTATCGTTAGATCAATTCTACTTTTAAGAAACCATCTATAGGAAAAACATGATTTCTTTATGTAGCGTCTACATATGACTTTGGTAAATTGGAAACTCTATATGACTTTCTAAATGTAGAAACTATCTCATGATTTCTGAGTGGTCACTACCCTCTTATAGATCACTAAGGGTCTATTTGGTTTGGGGTGACTAAACTTTAGTCACTTTCAGTCCCTAAAATGCCAAACGGGGTGACTAAAGTAGATGAATCCTCTTTAGTTCACAAGGAGTGACTAAAATTTAGTGTGGTGAAACTTTAATCCTGGTAGTCCCAAAAACTAAAATATAGAATACAATTTCTATAGCTGTCAAGTCATGTAGACATTATACATACAAAACAATATTCCAAATTGATGGTTTTGTTCAAAATGTTTTTTTATCCAATCACCTGTCTTCTCTCTTATCATCTACCTATGTATCTTCATATCTTAGTTACCGTGTAGACATTGTTTGTTGTCTAAAAACATTTCTTTCTCTTTTTTTCCTTAATTTCAATACCAAAATCGTTATTTTTATTTAGTTGATATCACTAATTTACTACTAATAGTGATATGCATCGAGATCTAACTATTATTAGGCGAGTGAACTAGTATTAAAATTGACCGTTGATGACGTGGCTGTAGCATACTACAGCAGTGTAGCCAGGCACAGGCTAAACTGTTAGCCATGCTCGGAGGGAGAAGGGCAAGGGTGGGAGACAGTGGCAGGACAGCGACACGCGCAAATGGCTACAGGGTCCCAGGGAGTAGCAATGACACTTTGACGACGCCTCAGGAGTCAGGACACGGTAGTACTGACTGGAAATAACACCCAGCGCGGCCAAGTATAGCAACAGAGTACAATGCTTGTCTGTGTATAATTGTACATGGACTACGACACGTTTACTGTATGAATGCATGAATGAATGGAAGGCGTATTAGACTTGAGCACAGTACATGTGTTGATGTCACGTTTATTGAGCACAGTACATGTGTTGATGTCACGTTTATTGAGCACAGTACATGTGTTGATGTCACGTTTATCTTCTTCGACCCCGATAGGCAGGCACGATAAAAGCTCACGAGTCAGTGCACTACACTACCACCGTTCCACTTGCCGCCTGCGTGTACCAGTACAGGTGCGTCGTAAGTCGTACTGCGAGTGGAAGGAAATGCGAGTCGCATCACATCGATGTGTGGACATATGCGCGAGGAGTATTAAATATAGATTAAAAAATAAATAATTATATAGATTGAGATTAATTTGTAATACGGATTTTTTAAAAATCTAATTAACTTGACAATGTGGTGTTACATTATATATATATACGCTAATAACGAATTAATTAGGTTTAATAAATTTGTCTCGTAGATTACTGAAGATTTGTGTATTTTATTTTATCAGTACATTCCGAAAACTCTACGTGACTTTAGCGCCGGATTTTCCAAGGAGTTGTGTAATTTGCCCACTTACTGTACCGGTACTCCTGTTCCTGCTTCAGTCTACGATACTGTACTGATGCTGCAGTAAAGTGTGCCCTTGTTTAGTTCCCAAATCCAACCCCAAATTCCACTATGCAAAAAGAAGATTCCCCGTCACATCAAAATGTCAGCACATGCATGGAGTACTAAATGTAGATGAAATTAAAAACTAATTGCACAGTTTTGTTGTACTTTGCGAGACGAACATTTTAAACCTAATTAGTCAAAGTTTGAACAATTTTTACCAAATAAAAACAAAAGTTGCTACAGTATGACGTGACCTACACTATTCCAACTTCTCCTCCCAATTCCAACATCTAAACAAGGCCTGTATGGTGATGCGCAGAGCAGTGTCCGCATCCATCCACCTGCCGCCCGCCTGCCCGCCTGCGCCAGCCATCACTGTGCGCGCCTCCCGCATCGTCCGCTCTCCTTTTTTCACTCTTCCCGGCCCATCTCTTTTACAGCTGCAGCGGCAGGCCGGCAGCTGACCAGTGACCACCACACCGCTCCGGCGCTCCACAAACGGTACTCCAACAAGTGTTGATTTCTACTGGCACGCACGGCACGGGCACCCGGGCGTCTTTTCCGGCTGCCGCTGCTGGCTGGCTGGCTGGCTGGCTCACAGCTACAGTGACAACCACGGAACCCCCGCCCTCCCTCCTATACGCGGGCTGTGGGGAGGAGGAGGAGGAGGGTAGCTAGGTTGTATAGCTGCCTATAGCCTCGGCCTCCATAACCCCACAATGGCCATTACCACGATGTGTCACCCCACCACACCGAGGGCCTCTCCGATGCTGCCTTAACCGCCCTCCCCCTCTCCTTCTCCCAGGTAGGCTGGTAGTTCTTGCCTTCTTGCCCTCCTGCAGCCTCCTCCACCCCCACCCTCCTCATTAATCGCTTGCTAGCTCCCTGCCTCCTTCGCGCTCCCCTTCTCGTTCTCCGCGCCCGTCTCGTCCGGCGCCGCCGCGGCCCGCAGCAGCCATGGCGGGGATCGACCTCAACGACACCGTGGAGGAGGACGAGGAGGAGGCGGAGCCCGGCAACGCCTGCTCCCAGCATAGCCGGACCAGCTCCGCGGCCACGCCCCCGCCGCCCCAGCCGAGGCCGGGCGCCGCGGTGTGCCTCGAGCTCTGGCACGCCTGCGCCGGCCCCGTCGCGCCGCTGCCGCGGAAAGGGAGCGTCGTCGTGTACCTCCCGCAGGGACACCTCGAGCACCTCGGCGACGCTGCCGGCGGAGGCGCGCCGGCCCCCGCCGCCCTGCCGCCCCACGTCTTCTGCCGCGTCGTCGACGTCACTCTCCATGTGCGTGCGCTGGTTCCTGCCTCCGCGACCTCCTCAATGTGTGTGTGTCCGCGTGCGTGGGTTGCCCATGCCGGTGCGGCTTCCATTGACTTGCCGTCCTCTTGCGCTCGTTGCAGGCGGACGCGTCCACGGACGAGGTGTACGCCCAGCTCGCCCTCGTCGCCGAGAACGAGGTGCGCGGAAGCCACAGTGCTCCACCGGCATTGGATTCGGTTTGGTTTCTCCGTTGCGTCCATTAAGACGGGATTTTGGCCTGATTTGTGTTCCTTGTGGCACTTGCTTCCGGCGCGTCGTGCAGGATGTCGCGAGGCGGCTGCGCGGAGGGTCGGAGGACGGGAGCGCCGGCGACGGTGACGACGGGGAGACCGTGAAGCAGCGGTTCTCGCGGATGCCGCACATGTTCTGCAAGACGCTCACGGCCTCCGACACCAGCACGCACGGCGGCTTCTCCGTGCCGCGCCGCGCCGCCGAGGACTGCTTCCCGCCTCTGGTTCGCTTGGAAAGCTTCCATCTTTTGGGTGCGCGGTTGCTGCTCTCAACTGCGATTCTGAATCTTATCTGCTCTTGGGGCGTGCAGGACTACAGCCAGCAGCGGCCGTCGCAGGAGCTTGTCGCCAAGGATTTGCACGGTACCGAGTGGAGGTTCCGCCACATTTACCGAGGTACATGAACACATACTGAGATATGAGCCGTGCACATATACCTATTCTTCAGTAGGCTTCTGTCCTTGTTCACCCTGAATCATTCAGTATCGGTGAATGACGTTGAATGGTTCGCGCTTCAATCGGTGATTAGTGTTTTACAGGATTTGCATTTCTTGTTTGGATTGAGCACTTGGGAGTGTTCATCTCTGCTCACTTAAGTCCAGGATTTGCAGTCACCCTTTGGCTAGCCTTTTGTCCCAAATCCCAAGCAAGTTGGGGACCCTTTGGCTATATCTGCCATCATTATATGATCACAACTAATAATGATACATGTTGAGGGTTGTACAAACTATGCCAATGTTTCCTGCTCTCTGCCATCATTATATGACCACAACTAATAATAATTGCTATCTTGTGTGCTATGCTCAGCATTTCTCATGTCATTGCATGAAAATCATCTGATTTTTTGTTTGGAAAGTTATGGTCCCGTTTTAAGGAATGTAAAGGACAAACATGAGAAGTTATGTCCATGTGTGTTCCTTGATTTCTGATGAATCTGCATCTGAATGGGATGCAGGCCAGCCCCGCAGGCACCTTTTAACCACTGGATGGAGTGCATTTGTCAACAAGAAGAAGCTTGTCTCAGGGGATGCTGTACTATTTTTAAGGTAGGCCACAGCGAACATGGAGATAATTATCACATGTTGGTGTTGGTCCTTTCTGAGGATTCCTCATAATTTTCAGGGGTGATGATGGGGAGCTAAGACTTGGAGTGCGCCGTGCAGCTCAGCTTAAAAATGGATCTGCTTTTCCAGCTCTTTATAATCAGTGTTCAAATCTTGGTTCACTAGCTAACGTAGCACATGCTGTGGCCACAAAAAGCGTGTTCCACATCTACTACAACCCCAGGTGATGATGAATATAGCTGTTTCTCTTTAATGCTTTGCATGTTGATGATATGAACTAAAATGTGCTTTTTAGCTACAATGCAATAACTATTTACTGCTAGTTGATGAGGATTTGAAATTGTGTGTGATATCATTTCTTGAGCTGTTTCATGTAGCACAGCAAGTCCCATTACATTAGTTCCATGTGCTACCCATGTACAGTGACATAATTTATCTAGTAATTCAGGACTCTTACTGGAATCCAACGTTAAGTGATATTATTGCTCTTTGAATCGATGTTGCCACTTGCATTTGGACCTTTTCAATAAAAATTCTAGTTCCACAAATCCTTTTTAGATATCATGACTAGTAGACAAGTAGCGAGTGACCTTTGGTTCTTATGTATCTTGTGTGCATTTTTACCTTCTTGGACCCTGACGTGGTAAATTAGAAAGTGTAATAAATAAATATTCTCTAAAAAAATGGAAATATACATGAGCTTTGATGCAAGCCTTACCTTTTTATCTACCAACAATTATGGCCCTGATGGCAATTACTGTTTTCCAAAAACCTTACAGATTAAGCCAATCTGAATTTATTATACCATATTCGAAGTTTATGAAGAGCTTCAGTCAACAATTTTCTGCCGGTTTGAGGTTCAAAATGAGATATGAGAGTGATGATGCTTCTGAAAGAAGGTTGGTGTGCTCCAAAAGTTGTTCTCATCTTTACACGGATTTATTATGGTTGACACATGAGAGTATTATGCAGATGCACAGGGATCATAGCAGGAATTGGTGATGCTGACCCCATGTGGCGTGGTTCGAAGTGGAAATGTTTGATGGTTTGTTGCCTTAAGTTTTAATGCTTCACTTTCTGTATAACTTTTCTGGCGGTAAAGTTTAGTTACATACGAAATAATCCGTGTTAGATACTGCCAGCGACATAGCCTAGGAAGATTCTTCAGAGTTTGTTTCTATCTGTTGTAACTGAATGGGCCAACGGCCTCAACGTTCCCATGATGCCTAGATTATAGGATCGGCTGTTAGTCACGTTGGTTGGCTAAGCTCTGGTTCATGTATATGTACCTCCGTCTGAAAGTAATGGAAGTTGAGTGATTCTCTCTAGTTCTCTCTTACATATACATATAGAATATAACCTCTATCTTTATACAGGACACTAGGCATTTGCATCGTGTAGTTGCCTTTGCCACCTATTTGCTTGCTAATAAGCCAATAAGCAATCTTCCACATCTATCCAGTAATACAATGCACAACGAATGTTGAGGATTGCAATTTGCAGCCTACTATGCATCCTGTGCTCTCTGTTTGATGTAGAAGGTTGATCGTAATGACATCGATTTTTTTTACGTAAGTTGTTCTCCAGAGCACATTCTTTGATGAGCATCAGTTTAGAGGCACGTTGTGTCTTATCTAAAAAAGAGGCTTGTCTTGTGCCAGCCTGGTTTCCTTGATCAGGGCACTTCTAAGTAAATCGTTAAAGTATGATGCGAGTGGAATGATAAAATTGGTGGAACTTGTGTTTTGCATTAATCTGATCATGGAAATATATACATGGTGAAGTAGTTTGGTGAAAGGGTGTCTTGTCCCGATAGGATACGGCAACCATTTCCACTCTCTGTGCCAAACAACATGCTGGTGCCTATGGTAACCACCTAATACAATTACTAGTGCCTACTCTAATCTTTGATGAGATCACTCATGAAGAGGTGTCTATTTGTAGAGGCATCTTGAAGAGGTGTCTATTTGGAGAGGCACTTATTTCACAACATAAATAAGTTTATTTCATTTTGGTTTCTTATTACCCTGAGTGCACATTGTGGGGGCACATAGTACTCTCTCTTGACTTTGTAAGCCAGGTCTAAATTGCTGCAATTTTAATCCTCTTGATGGCCTTACATAATTTTTATATTAACCAGTTATTCATTTTTGCAGGTCCGATGGGATGATGATGTAGATTTTCGTCGATCGAACAGGATTTCTCCTTGGGAGATTGAGCTGACTAGTTCAGTTTCAGGATCCCATATGTCTGCACCAAATGCGAAGAGACTGAAACCATGTCTTCCCCCAGACTACCTAGTTCCAAGTATGTCTGTTCTCCCCCCAGCCCCCCAGCCCCCAAAAAGAATAATAATAAAACTGCCCACTTAATGGTTATGTTTGCTATCTTCCTTCATGAGTAATATTTTCATTTTGGTAGATGGAAGTGGTTGTCCTGATTTTGCGGAATCTGCCCAATTCCACAAGGTCTTGCAAGGTCAAGAATTATTGGGTTATAGAACTCATGATAATGCTGCTGTTGCAACTTCTCAGCCATGTGAAGCAAGGAACATGCAGTACATTGATGAGCGAAGTTGCTCCAACAGTGTGAGTAACAGTATCCCAGGGGTTCCAAGAATTGGTGTCAGAACACCACTAGGAAACCCTAGGTTTTCCTACCATTGCTCAGGCTTTGGGGAGTCTCCAAGATTCCAAAAGGTCTTGCAAGGTCAAGAAGTATTTCATCCCTACCGAGGAACTCTAGTCGATGCAAGTTTGAGAAATAGTGGCTTTCATCAGACAGATGGTTCTCATGTGCCTACTCAAGTGAGCAAGTGGCATCCACAGCTTCATGGATGTGCTTTTCGTGGGCCACAAGCACCAGCTATTCCATCTCAATCCTCATCTCCACCATCTGTCCTAATGTTTCAACGAGATAATCCAAAGATGTCCCCGTTTGAATTTGGGCATTGTCACTTGGATAAGAATGAGGATAGACGTGCAATGTTTGGCTATGCTGGAGGTATTGGAAGAACTGAGCAAACGATGATGCTCCAGGCTCATCATGTTTCTGGAGGAACGGGAAATAGAGATGTGACCATTGAGAAATTTCACCCCACCGTTGCTGTTGCTGTTGGAAAGGATGGATCAGACAACAGGGAAGTTAGCAAAAATAGTTGCAAAATATTTGGCATATCTTTGGCCGAGAAGGTTCCAGCAATCAAAGAAAAGGACTGTGGTGATACCAACTATCCATCCCCCTTCCTGTCTTTGAAGCAACAAGTGCCAAAATCGCTGGGCAACAGTTGTGCCACTGTGAGTACTCTACACCCTGTAAGCTTGATGTCATTCTAGAGTTAGCTTCCTTTTTAACTATAAAATCCTGCAGATTCATGAGCAGAGGCCTGTTGTTGGTAGGGTGATTGATGTTTCAACAGTGGATATGATGATCTGATCTGTTAGTAAAATTGTCTTGGCCTGGAGGTGAAGATATACTAGTACTGCATTTGTCTTCATGTTAGTGACACTCAAAGCATATAAATCGACTGTTCTTGTGCACATGCGCTTATTGTTGCGTTGTATTTTTGCAGGCTGTGTTGCGTAGTGTGGATAGTCTCAGGTGGTTGATGATTCGGTATCATGAAGATGGATGGATCGAGGATGCTGATCAAACTTGTATCCTAGTTGTAGTTGTTAGAGCACTTTGTATGTCAACCGTGAGTGCTCCATGTTATCAGCATTTGTTGCTGCTTACAACTTGCCTCTATGTTTATAAGCCGTATGCTATGACAAACCCATTTATAGAGGGTTTGTTTGCATTGGCATAGTTCTAGACTATAAAGTATTATTATGAGAACAAATTTCTCGGGGCCGCTTGACGCCTCTGCCCCATATCTTTCTGGCATTCAAGTTGGCATGTCGATCAGAGTAGGCTATATGCTGGCAATAGATTAACGGCGGTGGCAATGATCTGAGAGATTGGCTGTGCTACCTGTTCTAGAGCATTCTGCTAGCTCATTTGACATGTACATGTCAGCACTTGATTTGTTATCTTGTTATTAGAACGACTGCAGTTCATAGCCTTGCACTTTGGCGCCATCCTCCTAGAGCGAGAATGGTTGCAAAACCCACGGCTTTGCCTTGTAAGAACGTATAAAAGCAGAGAAAAAAAAAGAGCGTAAAAAAGCAAAAGGACAAACTTTGGTTGTAAAAATCGGAATAGGTCGGACAGGAGGATGCACCTTTCAGGTCCCAGCCCTGTGAGGCAGGCGTTCAGGTCGGTGATGTGTCCGCAGCGAGCGCGTGCTTGCACTTGCAAGCTGTGAAGTTCCTCGACGGTCGAGTCGTCGTTCTCGACGAGAAGCCCAGACAGATTGTGCTGATTCTGCACTCCTTGGCTCCTTGCATAGCCGTATGTCTGCGTCAGCGTCCGTGCCAACTACTTGGACTTTGGTCGTCCGCCCGTGACCGTGCGCCCGAGGTGCACCGCCGCTCTGAAAGCATGCCGTGCTTACCCGCCAACACCTCTTTCTCACGAGTGTTGCCGTCGCGACACCGCCTCTTTACGATCCCAGTGCGTGCAGTCCAGGCGAGTGGCCGCGAACCTTGACCTCCATGGTGTACTGGTGTTTCTGTTTCTTTCCTCCGAATACCTGAAATTTAGAGGGAGGTGTATCACTACATAACATAATCATGGGTTGGTAAACTAATGAAGACTGAATGAACATGTTTAACAAAAAATTACATCAAAATTTGCTACATGGTTTCCTCTATAAAAGAGTTTGTGAACCCAAAAGGACAACAATGGGTCTTCCCTGGTCGCTGATCATGTCACTCATCACGTCCGGAAGGCAACGTATGCATTTCCTGGTGGCAATCAACCCAATCGGACAAAAGGCAGTTTGATACAGGAGAATATATTGGCATAAAGTGCAGAATAGTGTGCTAGCGTTATATTACATAACTCCAAAGTTAGGTTACTTCACCCAAACACTAAAGTCACATTCACCATGGAACATATCAAAGTGATCAGATGCAGAACCGAACAAGAGTGCAACCTGAGCATACTAAAACCCATCAACCTACAGAATCCAACCTGAACATACTAAACCCTATCCTCCTAAACAATAAGTCTGCCACCATCCTTTTACCAGGCCTTGCTCACTCCTCGTCATCATCAATTAAATCGGTCAAGTCGTCTATATTTGTAGCATTTGGAGCACCGGTCTCTGATGAACGCAGCTCTTCAATTTCAATACGGAGGAGGGGATCACAGATAACCTTCCCTCTTTCTAGGACTCTAGGACAGCCTGAATGATGAAGAAAAAACAAAGTGAGCGCCTCATGAAAAGGAAGCACCAGGAATGGCCAGGAGCAACGATATACCTGCAATAGGGCACTGTGGTGGTTTTTTGGTCCTTATATATTGCATTACTGGGTCCTTTTCATATATGTGCTTGCAATCCACACTGCATAGGAAATTATCATCAGTTCAGTCAGGGCAATGAATTATATCTACATGTATACTGAACAGATTACATTTAAATGCCTAAGTACTACCCCCGTTTAAAACTATAGTTCTATAACATTGACTCGGTTTTCAGAAAAATACAGTATATCATTTACAAATTCACATAAATGCATTATCAAGACATATTACATGGAGAATTTAATGAAACTAATTTGATGTTGCAGATGCTAATGTTTGTTTGAAACTTGGGCAAAGTTAGATACGTTTGATTTAGGACAAAGCTAAAGTGCACTATAATTTATCTGAGTTGGGAAAACTATAGATTGATTATTGAGGGACATGTACATGTACATATATAGGTAAGGATAGGGCTGGCTTATGGAAACACAACCGATCTCCAGTATCCTTGCCTAATACAACTCAATCTACTAGAGTCGCAGACTGGACCAATTACAACTCCACAGCCCTAGCCAACCTCTATACAGAGATCAGGCCAGCTGAGCATTAACCCATATAGCTGAAGCTAACAAGGCCTAAGGCCCATAACACAGCCCTGTCTAACAATTTGTAATAGAGGATACTAGCAATCCCCTCTATTCAGTAGAACAAATGTTATTCCATCTGTCCATCTTTACAAGGCATATTTATTTCATTATAGCAAGCATACAAAAACATTATTAATGCATAACTTTTGTGACACAAATGATCCAATTATATTCATATAACAACAAATTTTATGATTTTGTATCACATAAATGAAAAACCCCTGGATTAATTTTCAGTCAAATCCTTATACTAAAGAAACAAAATATGTCATGGAGTAATAACCAATTTGGGATTTATCAGCCAATGGCACAGGGCTGTATCAAAGTAAACCATGGTGACAGAAGGAAATTATTATGTTGGGCTGTCTCAAAGTAAGTCAGGTTGCCAGAAAGGGTTGTACAAGTAGCACCAGATATCTGGCGTAAATAACTGTTTTACTATTGACAGTGGCAAACTAGTAGCTCCATCAGGGAGACAGGGAGCTGAGAACAAGCCATTCTATTCTATTGACATGAATGCCATACCAAATGAAGCCAGGAAAATCCAGATTTCAGTAAGTCACCAAAGGATACAGGACCAAATATAGTACTCATCAATAAACATAATTCAAAGCGCTGTTCAAACATGTTGCTTGTGCCTAGAATTTTTTGCTCCATCTTTATCAATTAAAAATAATATTGTGAATGATCATTCTCTTTTAGCATGACAGGGCTTAAAAAATTCTGTCAATTTTACCAGGTTGAACAATGTTCCGCTCAACCATCACTTATTGAGTTAGAAAACCCCACTAAGAATAGTATAGAACGGAATTATACTCGTACCAGCGAACTGGATCCATCAATTCAATCACAGGCTTTCCAGTTAATGGGCATGTGACATTTAAGATGCTCATCTGAGTGCTAGTCATGACAATGTCCTCCTGTTCCTCACCAGGCATAGGCTGACCAGCATGGTGAACATTCTGCAGAAAACAACACAAGACATCAGAAGATAAGACATTTTGCGAAATTACACAAACATATCATTCCTGTTCCCAAATTCACATTCTAGCTATTGTAATCATATGAGAGCAATTAGCTAATGCAGGGAGCACATTTAGAATGCATAATTCTGAAGATCATGAAATGACCATTAGCATGCTACACATACCCAGACAGACTCCCTGAACTGCCGAAAGAGTGGGTGGTTCTGTTGTGATGCTGATGACGCTCCCTTAATCTTGCTAACCTCCACCTCGATCAATGCTTTGAAATCCGTTGGCTTCGAGTGGAGACCGAACCAAAACAACAAGGCCAAGAAGACTCGGACATAATTACTACAATTCAAACGCCCTAAATTGCTTCAATCCGGATGGCAGGCAGCACCCCTACCTGATCAGACGGCTGATACACTCCAGGGACCGTCTTAATCGCCTGGGCCATGGCCGCGCAGTCCTCGTACGAAGCCACCATCTCCAAAACCATCTCCTCAAGCTTCTTCACCTGAAATGAAAAAATGCCCGTGCCGTCGGGGGTGTTAGGGGGTTTACAGGCGAGGTCGGATGGGGATTAAACAGTCGCAGTTCGCTTGCCTTGTCGGACTTGCCGTTCCTCTCGAAGTCTACGGCGAGGGACTTCATGGTGCTGATTGCCTTCCGCATGTCCTGCGGGGAATCGACGGAGGGTTAGGGTTTTGCGGGCGGCGGAGGCAGGGAAGGGGGGAAGAGAGGTGGGTGGCGGAGGGGTTTACCGCGACTAGGCTTTGCGCGTCCGACGAGGCGACCTCGGCGGTGTTGACGAGCTTGGTGGCCATCGACGACATCTCCGGCAATGTCTTTCGAACTTCCGTTCAACGAGAAGAAGCTACAGAGTTTAGACCGAGCTGGAAGACAGAGGACAAGTGTGCGTCGCGTTGGGCCGCATAGGCGTGAGTTGGGCTGTGGGCTGTGGGCTGTGGCCCGTTGTGCGGTGTCGTCGACGTGTATACAAGCCGCACGCCCACGCCTGAGTCTTAGCCAGGCTCAGCTTGAGAATTTTTTTCTAGGATTCGCCGCAAATAGCAGGTGAATTAAGCTTATCACGCGACAACAATTGCGGATCAGCTCAAGGATGACCTATGACAAGTTCCATCAATTGCAGGTCACTTGTGTCACTGTCAGGGTTCGTCATTTTTCCATGGATTAACCTCGTCACTGTTACGGTGTGTGGACTCAGTTTATCACCATAAACAGGATACGCCTCATTAGAAGATTCTTTGAAAAATATGTGCTGATCAGCGTCACAAAGATTGGGTTGAAATCATCATAAGAAAACAATGGACTTCAAATCTCCTGTCCTTACTAGCCACAGAAGATGTACACCCACATATAGGCGCATACATGCAAAGGAAAGGAATCAGAACAAGTGGCATGCAAGACGGCAAAGTCACACACGCCAAGCAAAGTCAGATGCTGATGCATCTGGCTTTGAGGCACTATGAAAATTGCTGGATTTGGGCGATGTTTCTTCGCCCCGGCTGCCCATCAGGGATTCAGGCCAAGAGAGGACAGGGTGGTGGCGTTCACTGCTGAATTTTCTTCAGCCACGGGCAAAACTTTTTCAGCATAGATGAGGTTGTTGTCTTCTTCAGGTTCATTGTCTTCCATGTTGTCTGCCATCCAACAAGACAACATCAGGAAGCAGTTTCCATGGGCATATGTTGAGTTTTCCTATGCCATCCTCGATTTCTTGCCCAACAATATCGCTAGTTGCATGCAAATCTGTTTCACCAATGGGTTGTTCAGAGAGACTATTTCAGTATAATATGGAGAAAATAGGTTGTACTCATCGGTTCACAGGTACAGCACTATGTTTTATATACCATAGTTAATATAGCATGCAGTGATACTCTTTAGATGTTGTTAAGAACAAGCTGAAAGTACCAACAGTTTATAGCTAAATATGAAACGTGATACTGGACTCAAACTTCTCCTTGCCATATAGTATAGTTTCATATGAACCTAAATTTATGTGATGCTGAACTTGCAAAAGAGCCAGAGTATTGAAAATTTGACCCTTTTGCTAGAGATTGTGATTCTATTGATTTGGGCTAACTCTAGAAGGGTAGCTATATAGTAACCATACATGGGCCACATGGGCCTTAGCCTCATGGGCTTAATACATACTCCAACACCCCCGCAGTCTGAACTACCGGCGCAGCGGAGTTCCAGGTTGAACAAGAAAGAACACACGCGACCCCCCCCAGACGCAACTAGCCACCGGTGATGTTGAGGCTGGAGCGAAACTCGGCGAAGGTCGAGGACGGAAGGCCTTTGGTGAAGATGTCTACGAATTGGGAGGTTGTCGGAACATGAAGGACCCGCACCTCGCCCATGGCCACCCGATCACGGACAAAGTGGAGGTCGATCTCCACATGCTTCGTCCGCTGGTGCTGGATGGGGTTGGTGGAGAGGTAGACCGCACTGACATTGTCGCAGTAGATCAGTGTGCTCCGGGAGGGCGGAGTGTGCAGCTCAGCAAGAAGCTGCCTGAGCCAGGAGGCCTCCGCCACGCCGTTAGCGACAGCGCGGTACTCCGCCTCGGCACTGGACCGGGAGACCACCGGCTGGCGCTTGGACGACCAGGACACCAGGTTGCCGCCCAGGAAGACGGTGTAGCCGGAGGTGGAGCGACGAGTGTCCGGGCACCCCGCCCAGTCAGCATCGGTGTAGACGACGAGGTCGGTGGAGGAGGCCCTGTGGAGGAGAAGGCCGTAGTCGAGCGTGCCCCGGAGGTAGCGGAGGAGGCGCTTGAGAGCCGTGAGGTGAGGCTCCCGGGGATCATGCATATGAAGACAGACCCGCTGAACTGCATAGGTGATGTCCGGCCGGGTGAAGGTGAGGTACTGAAGGGCCCCAGCGAGACTCCTGTACGCAGTGGGGTCAGCCACCGGAGGTCCCTCAACCTCAGACAGCTTGCCCTGAGTGTCGACCGGAGTGGAGCAGGGGTTGCAGTCAGTCATCCCAGCCCGCTCCAGGATATCCCGAGTGTACTGCCTCTGGTGAGGAAGTAACCCGGCAGGACGGTGCTCAACCGTGACCCCAAGGAAATGGTGGAGCTCACCCAGATCCTTCATAGCAAACTTCTGCTGGAGAGCGGCAATGATCCGACGGAGAAGTGGCTCACGGGAGGTAGTGAAGACAATGTCATCAACATAGAGCAGCAAGTATGCAGTGTCTGTCCCATGGTGATAGACGAACAATGACGTATCAGACTTGGCCTCCACGAACCCTAGGGTCAACAAGAAAGCAGCAAAGCGGTGGTTCCACGCCCGAGGTGCCTGCTTGAGGCCGTAGAGAGACCTGTTGAGCCGGCAGACCAGGTCAGGACGGGTGGAATCAACGAACCCCGCCGGCTGACTGCAGTACACTGTCTCGGTAAGAAGGCCGTGGAGGAAGGCATTCTTGACGTCCAGCTAATGGACCGGCCATGACCGAGCAAGCGCCAACGAGAGCACGGTATCGACGGTGGCCGCCTTGACCACCGGGCTGAAGGTCTAATCGTAGTCGACTCCCGGGCGCTGAGTGAAACCCCGGAGGACCCAGCGAGCCTTGTAGTGCTCGAGAGAGCCATCGGCCCGGCGCTTGTGGGTCCAGATCCACTTGCCAGTGACGACGTTGGAGTAGCGAGTAGCGCGGCATACTCCCACGTCTAGTTGGCGAGTAGCGCGGCATACTCCTCTTCCATCGCACGGCGCCAGTGAGGGTCCAACAGGGCGTCGCGGACAGAAGAGGGTACTGGGGAGACCACCGCGTCGCCGGTCGAAGCCGCGAGGGCACGAGGCGGCAGTGTGCCAGCCGCGTGCCGTGTCACCATCGGGTGAACATGCCGCGGGTGTCGGTGAAGAAGCGGCGGGTGGTAGACCGGCGGGGCACCACGAGTCGGCGGGGGACTGCGGCGGTGGTGTCGGTGTCCCCGGCGGAGAAGGGACCGCGAGCGGCGGCGGCCGCGGCCTGCGCTGGTACACCCGTACCGGCGCGACGAACCTCGACGGAGGTGCCGGGGCAGGATCTGGCGTCGGCGACCGGCACGGCCCCCTTGGGGCAGAAGCGGGGGACGAAGGCCTCGGGTCTGCACCAATCGGAGAGGACGGGGCCGCGCCAGAGGACGACGGGCCCGGACCCGCTGGGGATCCGGGACAGGTGGCCGGCACGGAGCGCGGCGAAGCGGTACCTGCAGGAGACCACGGAAGAGGTGGCTGGACCACCGTGTCAGCGGGAAAAAGAGAGGGAGGGTCAGGAACCGGAGGGGTGGTGGTGCTGGAGAAAGGAAAAACGGACTCATCGAACACCACATGGCGAGAGATGAGGACCCGTCGGGAGGTTAGGTCGAAGCACCGATACCCCTTGTGATCCGGTGAGTACCCGAGGAAGACACACAGAGTGGAACGGAGATCAAGCTTATGGGAAGAAGTGGCAGCGGTGTTGGGGTAACACGCATACCCAAACACACGGAGGTGATCGTACCGAGGAGGGGTACCGAAGAGGGCGTGGTGTGGCGTGGGAGCGGGACAAGCGACGGAAGGAAGACGGTTGAGGAGGTAGGTGGAAGTGTGCAAGCCCTCAGCCCAGAAGCGAGCAGGAAGAGAGGCCTGAAACAGAAGGGTGCGCACGGTGTCGTTGGTGGTACGAATCATTCGCTCAGCCTTGCCATTCTGCGAAGAGGTGTATGGACAAGACATGCGCAACTGAACACCGTGAGAGAGGAAGAAAGCTCGGGAGGTGGAGTTATCAAACTCGCGACCATTGTCACACTGGACGGCCTTGATGGTGAGGCCGAACTGTGTAGACACCCAAGTAAAGAAGTGAAGGAGCATGGTAAATGTATCTGACTTCGCACGGAGGGGAAATGTCCACGAATAATGCGAAAAATCATCAACAACCACAAGATAGTACTTATAACCGGAAATACTCAGAACAGGAGATGTCCATAGGTCGCAATGTACAAGATCAAAAATGCGGGCCGCATTGGAAGAAGAACTAGAAAAAGGAAGACGAACATGTCGGCCCAATTGGCACGCATGACACAGTTGCTCATCATGAGCTCGAGTACATGGAAGACCGGAGCTACGACTGAGCTGTATCAGGGCATCACGTCCAGGATGGCCGAGGCGCCGGTGCCAGGTAGTAGAGGAAGTAGAAGCGGCGAAGGCAGCTGACAAAACGGGCGGCGAAGAAGACGAAGGAGCCGCCGGGAAGCGAAGGGTGTAAAGGGGCCCGGTGCTGTCACATCGGAGCAGAGGACGACGGGAAGCCAAATCCACAGAACAAGAATTGTCAGCTGTAAAACGATGAATAGAAAGAAGGTTATGAACCATAGAAGGAGTAATAAGAACATCAGGAAGACGGAAGGAGCCATGAGCACCGGCGGTACCCACAGACGTGACTGGAAGACAAGAACCATTTGCGACCATGATGGACGAAGGAAGAGAGGAAGAGGGAGAGTGGAGCGACGAAAGTATATTGGGGTCAGGAGTGGTGTGGTAGGTGACTCCCGAATCAGCGATCCACTCGGGTCCGACTGGAGGTGTCAGGCCCATGGTACTGAACGAGCGAGCCAGGGCCGCCTGGTCCCATCCGGCGACCCCCGGGAGAGTCCCAGAGGGTGGAGTCCACGCCGTAGCAGGGAAGGCGCCGGGTGGAGGACCAGCAGGAGGAGCTCCGGTGAGCATGGCCACCGGTGGACGCGAGTCGGCCCCGGGGGCGTGGTAGGGCCACATGGAGATGCGCCCGGACCACGGGTTCTGGAAGGAGGGCCATGGTGCCCCCCCTGCGGCCCACCGGGTGCCGGAGCCTGGGTATGTCCACCCCGGCCGCCCCCGCGACCCCCTCCGCGGCGGCAGCCCGTGCGGCGACGACGACCGCCACGACCCCCCCACCTCCGCTCGGCCCGGAGGGAGGGGGACCCAGGAGAGACGACGGCGGTGGAGCGGACGACTGTGGAGCAGACGGGCGCGGCGGAGTAGCAGCCAGAGCCGTCGAGGAGGCCGAGGACCCCGGAGAGGCAGTGGATCCCGGCTGGAGGCCCTGCGTGAGCTCCTCCATGACGAGATCATCACGGACCTCCAGGAAGGTGGGGAAAGGCCTCTGACGGGTGATCCACGTCCTGAGGTGGGCGTAGCGGTCGCTGAGCCCCTGGAAGACGTTGAGGATCAAGATGCGATCCTCCACGGGCCACCCAAGGTCCCCCAGGGAGTCAGCCATGCCCTTCATCCAACGGTAGAACTCGCCGACGGAGAGGTCACCCTGGACGAAGGTGCGGAAGCTCGCGTCGAGACGCAGAGTCCGGGCCTCGGCGTTACCCAGGAACTGGCCCTCAAGGGCAAGCCACGTCCGGCGCGCGTCAGGGGAGGTGCGGACGAGGTCGTGGAGGTCCAGAGAGATCGTCCCCAGGATCCAGGAGAGGACGATGCTGTCGAGACGGAGCCACGACGGCGTCTGAACGGCGATCGAGGCGTCGACGAGGACGTGGTCGTCGAGAGCGTAGCGGCAAAGGGTGAGAAGCACCAGATCCCGCCAGCGGGCGTAGGAGGGCGACTCCGACTCGAGGACGACCGGGACGAGGAGGCGAATGTTCTGGACCCCCCCGGCCTGGTAGCGAAGCTGGGCCACGAGCGGGTCGGCCGGGTCGTGCCAGAGGACGGCGGTGTGAGACACACGACGACCCGCCGAGGCAGAGGAGGTGGCCCCAGCGACCGGAGAGGCGGGAGAGAGGAGCCGCTCCGCCTCGGCGATCTGGCGAGCCAAGGCGTCGGCCGCGTCGCGCTCGTGTTCCCACACGAGGGCGGCCGAGCGCACCCGGGCCTGCCCCTCCGCGGCGGCAGCCCGTGCGGCGACGAGGGCGGCGGTGAGGGCGGAGTCGGGGCGCGCTCCGGGAAAGGCAGCGGCTTCGGGCCGGTCCGTCACCACCGGAGGCGGATCGGGATTCCCGGAGGCGGTGATTGGAAGGCCCCCGACCACCTCCCCGGAGTCCAGCGGCGCTGAAGGACCCCCAGCGGCCGCACCACCGACCGCAGTCAGGGCAGCGGCTGGCCAGGGGTTCTGGACGGCCGTGCCGCCCCCCACGGCGAAGCCAGCAAGTGCGGTGAGGGCTGCTGGAGAGAGAGCAGCAAGCCGGGCAGTGGCCTGAAGACCAGGAAGGGGCGCAGGGTGCGGCTGGGAGGAGGAGAAGGCGCCGGCGGCTGGGAGCGGCACGGGGCGCGGCTGGGAGAAGGCGCCGGCGGCTGCATCAGGAAGGGGCTAGACGCCGACGGCTGGGAGCGGCTGAGCGCCGGCGGCTGGGACAGGCTGGGCGCCGGCGGCTGGGAACTGCTGGGCGCCGGCGGCTGGGACCGGCTGCAGAGGAGCAGCGGCTGAGGGGGAGAGGCCACCTATGCCCAGGATGGAGAAGGGAGAGAGGGGAAGACTTGGAAGTAAGAGGGAGGGGGAGGGGGAGGTGGCCGGCCGGCCATGGTGGGCGGCGGCGCCTGTAGGGGGCCGGCGGCTGCGGAGGGAGAGAAGAAGGCTTAGGCTGCTGATACCATGCTAGAGATTGTGATTCTATTGATTTGGGCTAACCCTAGAAGGGTAGCTATATAGTAACCATACATGGGCCATATGGGCCTTAGCCTCATGGGCTTAATACATACTCCAACACCTTTCAACATTAATAACAACTTATATGAAATTTTTAATTTCAAGATTCACATGTAGTAATATTCATTTAACAGTTTGGTGATGAATTATCACTTATTCAATGTTGATGAAATGGAACATGAAGATGTATGTAATTCATGAAAAGACATTAAACATGACAACAGACAAGTTTGATCAGAAACAAGATTAGCAAGTCATCATCTTCTTCAGTTTTGTCCTCTTTCTGCTTTTGTTTCTAGCAAGAGCTTGTTATATACATCTAGCTAAGCCATTGCATTCTGAAACAATTTAAAGGGGGAAACAGAATGATCAGAAACAAGATTACCAAGTCATCGTCTTCTTCAGTTTTGTCCTCTTTCTGCTTTGTTTCTAGCAAGAGCTTGTTATATACATCTAGCTAAACCATTGCATTCTGAAACAATTTAAAGGGGGAAGCAGAATGGAACAATTAATGGGAGAGAGAGCGAGGGTAAAGAAGATCAATGTATTCCTTGAGTTCTCATCACAATAATCCTCCAAATAAATAGACCAACTGCTAACAACCTGATCTACTGCTAATAAAACAATCTTAATCCTAACAATCACTTAGCTGATAACCATGACCTGGCCGAGCTAGCCATGCGCCACATCCTGGCCTGGCTTCGACCGCCTAGAATACTGTCGTCCGGTCATAACACTATGCGAATCAGTTGCCTTCCTATTGGTCTCCACTCCACACTAGTTCAGTATCAGATCATCCACGGGGCCTAACCCGAAGGAGGCATCTTCAACACCATGACCGGAGGTGGCAGTGGTGTCAAAGCAAGCAAGCGGCAACAGAGGCGGCCTCAGCATGCCGATCCGAGCGTGGTGGCAGTGTAGATATTGTAATTGGAAGAGTAAATTGTGCGGGCTGATTAATGGGAGAATTCGGCTGTAAACAATTACGGACGCAAAGTTTGCGATTACTAATATGCCTTGATTAAATAAATTCTATTGACTAATTACCTTCCACAGATCAATGGCCAGAAAATTTCACAAGCAAAAGTACCTCGAAGTACCAGCTTCCCTCCCCAACCACTGTAACATAGCTCCTACCAAAGCATTTTTTACTCTTCCACTAAGCTGATCGACTGGAGCAGAAAGAGCCTCTGATCTGATTTGTGATACAGCGTGTCTTGCCTTCAGTGTTTTTCAAATGACCTGAAATTACAAAAGAAGTCACAAGAGCTGTAAAAGGAAACACAACCTCGAACTTTATTGCTGAAGAGAGTCGAGAGACAATGCCATACACGAGAAGTTCACTTGTGACTGTTAGCAGATTGAGACATTCAGATACACTTCAGTGTTGCTATGAGGTCATTCTTTTGTTAAGTCCTCAAATTTAGGTGCCAAGCCATCCTCGTCAAGAATTCCCTTTGGCTTTAGTTGCCAAAGTTTGCCACAATCCAAGCTTTGGCTCATTATTTATGGTTTTTTAACGATGTGTAACCATACGAGGAAGCAGAATCCTGCAAGGCAAACCAGCATATCATTTCATTGTGCTGTGACAGAAACAAGGCGACTTTGTGTATCATCAACAAGGCATAAGCACCATGATCTAGGACATCTACAAAAAGAAGAAGCCAAGAAATCCATGACCATTCATGACATGCCACAACAAGAATGAACTAAGTAATAAGGGCATGGTCTTTAGTCGTTGTGGCAATTTTCTTTTCTCCCTAAAAGTACTGATTCACGCCATGAGATTGAAATAAAACTAAATAACGTGCAATTGTGTAATACTCTACCTGTAGAGGAAAAATGCTCGAAAGTGATATTAATATGATCCAAAAGTTGAAACAGTAGGAGAAACTAAATTTGTTGATTAAAGAAATGAAGGGTTGGACAAGAATTGTGAATGGTGACTGCTCTTGTAACACAATGTTACAAAAGCGTATGACAATCGGTCATATCTATATACAAAAATTTAAAAAAAAATCAATTTGCCTAGTCAATGAAATCACAAATTGCGGAGCATAAGCTGTTCTTTTATTTGGAACTAACCTGCAGATCGATGTACAGTAAAGAGTTGAGTGTGTGAAAGGCATGTAGTAGCAGAGATTCAGCTTTGTGTGTGAGCAATGGTGGCATCTGCATCTATATCTGGCCTTGTTTCCCTTAATTTCTGGCATTCCTCATAAATCTCAGGACAACAATCATATATGCGTAGCACTCGCAGTGAATCGGGGAGGCCCTCCTTGGGTAGCAATCTGATTTTTTGAGTTCCAATGATAAATAGTTCCTGGAGAGAAGGAAGGTGATGCAACCCTTCGGGGAGGGACTGCAGAGCCCTGCAGTCGCTGTACCACAGGCGTTGGAGAGATGTGAGAAGCTGAAGCGCCTCGTCCTGCTCTTGTGTGAACTTCTCCACCCGCCAATCATAATTGAAGCATAACATCTGGAGGGTAGCGGCGATGCAGGTGCAGATGGGAGCAGAAAGCACTGCAGAGATGCTGTCCACCGCAAGGCCCACCAGTTGGAAGGAACCGATAGGTATTGTTTTGGTCCTTGCCTCCGCTGCAAGGAGATCTGCTGCTACAGATGCTACAGAATAGGGCTCAGTCTGACAATGTCTACTATTGTACACCATCAGACGCTCAAGGTTGAGTGTGATGAGAGGATCGAAACCATCCACTGTGATGTCCTTGCAATTAACTAGTTGTAGACTGGTAAGAGATGTGAGATTCGCGAGCAGAGCCATCGGCACTGTGCTTTGCTCACCCTGAAGGTTGAGTTTCTTGAGGCAAGGGGGTAAAGGGTTGATGATGCTCGGAGTCTGAGCTGCTACTCCCATGGACCACCGAGAGAATAGCTTGTCACAATTTATTATGGTCACGGATTCTAGTGATGAGAGGCCACAAAATCCAACTCCTTCCTCCGCAGGCAGGATCAGATTCTTACACCCACGGAAGCAGACATCTCTCAGTGAGCTGGATGGTGGAAACTGCAGTAACACTTCCTCATGATCCTCATCTGATGCCCTCACAACCAAACGAGAAAGAGCTGGGAAACATTCAAACAAATTTGACAATGATTTTCTGGTAAGTGAAAATTGGCCGAGTTCGAGAGATTGGACTGCGTGGAGCACAACACCATCATCCAGTCCTCTCAAAAATGTTTTCCCACATCTATTGACGTTTATATGTCTTAGGGAACATAGATTTCGGAGATCCATAACTGACAAGAATAATGCATCCTCAGTTGTCAACCTTTTTACGGCTCCAAAATTGTGGAAAACCAATAATTCAAAGGGCTTCCGAATGTTCAACTCAGTACGATCATAAGACAAGCACTCGGTGTCAATACGGGATACAATCAAAGTGTGAGGCGAGGGAGGAAGGCACAACTTCGGGCAGTCACGAATGTGAAGTTCACAAAGACTAGGGAACCATATGGTGTTGTCTTCTGTAGAAGAAATATGCGAACCTGAGATTAGCAGCACTGTGAGCCTGGGACAATTAATGCACCTAATTATTTCAAGCCCTGAGAACAGATGACAGTTAGCTCCGCCAACCCACTCCACAAGCTCCGGCATATCATGAAACTCAACTTCCTTCAAGTGTCTGAAACTTTTTTCTGTAGTGCCACCAAAGAAGTCAGGTCCAATATGAGATATCCCAACAATAGTTTTCAACTTCAGTGTTTTTAAGTGATACATCTGCTCAACTAGTGGAAGTTTGGCCCAAGACACTCCCTCTAGATGTAGGGTCTCCAAGTTTGTCATGTTGCTGCACAACCACCTAGGAGCAACGGCGCCACAATGATTTACAATGCGAAGTCGTCTAATATTAGAGTGTGGCTGGATACTATCTAGGATATCATCTCCAACAGACTCTTCCTTCCTGTTCCAAACTAATCCCAACTCAACTAAATGCCTCTTCGCAATCAGTTTGGCTCCTTCAGCTTCTTGCTTGGTTCTCACATTTTCAAGCCCATATATGCTGAGCTCTCCTGCAAGCTCTTCCAGTTTCCCCAATTCTCCTAGCTCAAATCCAACACCCTCTTTCTTAACATGGAATTCTTTCAATTCTTGTAAAAAAGTCAATTTTCCCACCTCAGGAACATTGGAATGAAACTCTTTCTTGGCAACGAAATGGCGTAAATTTTCAAGGCGGCTAATGTCCTTAGGCAAATAACAACCAAATCCCCAGTTTTCAAGATCTAGAAATTTCAAGTGATAAAACCTGGACACTGTGCTAGGCAAACACAGTTCTAGGTAATGAGGCGAAATAAGTTTTAAGTACTGAAGATGGACAAGCTTTGGAAAGTCGTGTGGCAATGAATTATGAGAGTTCATGAATATAGATAGAACGCGGAGACCTTTTATTTCCTTAAATGTATCTCTTAAAATATTGACCAGGTGTAACCTACTATATTCTCCAAAAATCATCAAACTCCGCAAATTTTTAATCTCTATCTTTTCCTTCAATTTACCCATCTACAACAACAACAACATAGCCTTTTGTCCCAAGCAAGTTGGGGTAGGCTAGAGATGAAACCCAAAAGGGTACTCAATTTACCCATCTCCTCCTTAAAATTCTGAGAACAATGATCATGCATGGAAATGGATAGGTACTGAATAGATTTTGGGATGTTATTTGCCTCAAAACTAGAACAACTGATATAGGCACATTCTTCTGATGAAACATTCCGTGAAAGATCATGGAGTAAGTCATGCATTACATAATAATTATCATCTCCTTTCATAAGAAAACCATTATCTAATAGTTCGTCTAAAATTTTTGATCCTATGTCCTCAATTTTTTCATTCTGTCTGCTGGAATCTATGATGCCTACTGAATCCCAAAAGCAAACAATCTCATACTTACGAAACTTATAGTCCTCAGGGAAAAGGGCAAAACATGAAAAGCATTTTTTTAGATGGAAGGGAAGGTAGTCATAGCTAATTTTCAAGGCTGGGATAATATCATTGTCATGATTTTGCTTTAGCCACCCTTGGTTTTTAAGAATTTTCATCCAATGTTCCTGAAAGGGTTTCTTAATCAATAACCAACCAACTGTTTTGGCTGCAAGTGGAGAGCATTTCAACTTATCTACTATTTGTCTTGCAATGCCAATTAACTCTTGATTGTCATGCTCATCTTGGATTCTACCAAATGCACATTTTTGGAAGAATTTCCAAAACTCGTCAGGATCCAAACCACGTAGGTCAATTGGATTAGTTTCTTTTGTCACCATTTCTACAATTTTCGGGAACCGAGTTGTGATAAGAATCATGTTGCCACTGGTCTCGTCCTTTTTGAATGGAGCTAATAGTTTTGCCCACTCATCATTACTGTTGCATTCCCATATGTCATCCAAGACAATTAGAAACCTTTTGGATTTCAACCTCTCTGCGATGGATTTCTGAAGTAGGTCCAAGTTGGTAGTTTCATTTGCTGTTTTATTTCCTGCATTTTCAGTTGCAGGTAGGCAGCTCAAGATCTCTTTGGTGAGCCTAAGAACATCAAAATTAGTCGATACACATATCCAGACCCTAACAATGAAATGTTTTTCAATCCTTGTATCATTGTATAGGTGCTGGGTGAAGGTAGTCTTTCCAATGCCCCCTGGGCCAACTATAGGAAGAACAGACAAGGTTTTATCACTATGTGTCACACGGATAATTTCATTTATAGTTTTCTCAAAGATTGCATCCCTCCCAAACAACTTCTCCTGTGTGATTTCAGAGCTTGTGTCGGGCCTTTTATTGGAGGCAGGCATGTGTGGCTGAGGGTTAATGCCTGACACTATCTTGAGCAAGTCAGAGACAGGAGTACAGTCAGAGTGCAGGTCCTCTATGAGCTGCTTGATTCTGTTGGACATGGACACCCGGTCGAATGGCAAATTTCCAACACGAACATGGACACCGTGGTCAACAGACATGGCATTGCTTGTGCTATGAGTGTTATGGGCATCATCGGCAGCAGCAACATCATCTTGTGAACCGCAGGAAGAGAAGCATGAGAGCCAGTTACCAGAAGTGTGGCGAGCAGCATGGCGGGCATGCTGAGCTTTTGCGCTGAGTCCATCGCCCAAGTCCGGAATTGCCTCTTGAGTCCCATCGAGTTTGTCCTGTATCATGAAGTAGTGGAGCTCGTCCAGAGCATCCTCAGCCTCATCGGCCTTCTTGGCCAGGTCCTCGAGCAGCCCCTGCAGGCCAGAGTTCCCAGCGAAGTCCCTTTCCTGGGCCGCGTCCAGCAGCCCTTTAGTGTACAGCATCTCCTTTCTGATCTTCACAAGGTTGAGGCCGAGCTCGGTGCTAGAAACGTAGGCTTTCACCAAGTCATCAGACAGCTTGTTGAGGACGAGGCCGAGGAGCCAGTTCGCCGCTCCGAGAGCCGCCTCCATCTCCTCCTCCGGCAGAGATGGATGCGACGGGCTTCAGTGGGGAGCACTGAGCAGAGCAACTGGATGAACAGTGTGCTGGTGCTGGAAAGGCTGGATGCGTCCACCTAGGGAAGGGACCTGGATGAGCTCCCAGGGAGTTGCTCTAGCTCCAACTCCAATCTACTCGGCTCCGGCTCCAGCTAGACGGCGCGCACGCCCCCCAGGCGACGGCTCCCCTCGCCACCGTGGATCCACCCACCCTCGCGCCGCCTTCCTTTCCTTCGTCGTCGCCGCGGATCTGCCGCTCACTCGTGCCGGTGCGGCCACAAGCGGAGGAGTCGAGGTGGTCCTCGCCACTCGTCGACGAGCCGCTGCTCCTCTCGCCGCTGGCGAGCCCGCCCAGGCCCGCGCTGTGGAGCAGCAAGACGGGCGGCGCAGAGCGGCTCTGCGCGGGGAAGAGCGGCAGCAGGGCGCGGGACCGGGTCAGCAGCGGCGCAAGACGGAGAATCGAGCGGCCAGCTTTGAGCACGGGCACGGCGGAGAAGGGCGGCAGAGCAGGCCAATACAAGCAGACGAGCGGAGAGGTGCGGTCGCGCGGATGGATCAAATTTCCCGGCGAAGAACAGCGTGCTGATCATTGACGACCACACTATCGAATTAAAAAAATGCATTTTTATTCTGGCCGTTTGGCCTTTAGATCCAGAGAATTATCTATTTTCGCAAAATTGCCATTAGATCCAGACAGACCCACAATTCGTGGACTCGGTGATAATTCATAGACGGACCCGTTTCAAAAAAAAAAAATCATAGACGGACCCACATTTTTAAAGATCAGGCTTCAAATGGCTACTTCCTCGGTTCCAAATCTACTCGTAAATCCTTCTATTCGAAAAAATCTAAATCATTCTTCAACCCCTGTCGAGAACGAACTCAGGAACGTGATCATCCCACCTGTACTAGATGTAGGATAGTCACTCGAACCGGTATAAGTTCTGAATCCTAAGTCATCCGAACAATACGCACGACGATCAAATTCACTGGTTGACGCTACAAAGTGTCGACACATTGTAGGATAGTGGGTTGGGTGGACATTCTAAATCAGTGGAACATATATAAGAGTGAAAGAGTTATATGCATGATCGGGACTAAAGCAATCCGTACAACTCTTTGTAAAACAATGTCAAACCAGACAACAAGCAAAGCCTGAAAATGTTAAGCTGCCTAGTCTTTTGGAGCCTTTACCAATTCCATATCAAGCTTGGAAGATAATGAGTTTGGATTTCATTGAAGAACTACCCCAATTGAACAGGCATAATGCAATCTTGCTCGTGATAGACAAAATCTCCAATTATGGACATTTCATTCTCATCACACATATTTTTTTTCTGCATTCCAGATTGCACAGTTATTATACCTCAACATCGTGTACAAGTTACATGGATAGCCAAAAGCAATAATTTTTGGCATAATTTGGCAGGAATTAGTCAAACTCGTAGACACGAAACTACTAGTGATCTCTTCTTACCATCCCCAAATTGATGGTCAACAGAAAAACTGAATCAATTCCTAGAAGGCTTTCTAGGATGTATTGTTCACTCCTGCCCAAGAAAATAGAGTAAGGCACTTACCGTAGAAGAGTTTTGGTACAACACATCACAGCAGTACATTCAGCTTTGTGAAAGTTTCCTCTTGAGGTCTTGTATGGTCACACACCAAGACAATTGGGCATTTTGCAAATCTGAAATCTCAAACTGCGCACTGTTCCTGATCTGGTACAATGGTTTAAAGAATGTGCACTATCGTCTCAGGTGATTAAACAAAAACTACTTAGGGCCCAACAAAGGATGAAACCATGAGTTTAGTTATCTATGACAGCACGATACCGACATCTATCTTCCTATCTATCAGATGCCTGAATTATTTAGTTGGTTCAGGCGATGCCTGTGCAGTGGCCGCAGCCGCTCAGCACATCAGACTCCCCATGCGATAGAGGCCTTTCGACGGCTGTAAAGCATCGCCTAAGAGAGTAGTAGTTTTCAGGCACCTGTAAATTAGGATCTCCCTTTATCATGTTGTATACATGTCTCGCAACTGAAAGTTGAAACATGAGGCCATGCGAGTACTGACCCCTCTCTTGTGCCAGAGATGCCCTGGACAGACGTATGGTTGGTGGATGTGCCGCTACAATATGCTAGTTACTCATTCGATGTTCATTTCTTTACGCGTCCATGGCTACATGGAAAGAAGTCAACATGAAGCGTTGCTATCAAAGAGCAAAAGCTTGGGATCAAGTTGTCAGTTAAGCAGGAGGGAATGTCATGGGCAGGTACAGTTACAGAGTTTAGACCGAGCTGTAAGACAGAAGTCTCTATCGAAATTTATCTCACATACCAACACCACACGGAAAACTTGCTGATACTCACCCCATGAAAACATTGTCTAAACATCTTTCATAATAGGTAAATACAAAACGATCTGCATCGGACATGAACACAAGCGACACAATGCCACGCACTACTCTTCCATTGCATTATCTTCTGTCTGCTGCTGAACAACTTTGACCTTGATCTTTGTTTTCTCGGTTGCGTGCTCGTTGCTAATAAGCTTCTTAGGAAGCATGCCGATGTCCTGATCCAGCTCCTTAGAATCTTTCTCCATCTCCTTGCGTTTACCAGGTTTATGTCTGTCAAAAGATGCACTCCATGTTAGACATGAAAATCCTTGCAAAATCAAACAGAGAACAAATTGGAGTACAAGAACGAACCTGTTTGAAATGTGCTTCTCCAGGCGGTCATGCCTAATCTTTGTAATAAGTGGGATGGCCTTCAGAGTTTGCTCCGTCAAATTGCGGTCATAGCGCTCAGGCCTGTTTCTCTTCCTCTCAAATTCAAAGGTTGTATCCTGGTAAATTTCAAAGAATATCAGTCATGGTTTGAATAGGAAGAAATATGACCTCTGATTACTAAATGATATCAGAAACAACAAAGTGGTTACTAACCTTTGTCATGTCCTTGCCATGCAATTGCCTGTATGCTTTTGTCCACTTAACCTTACGAGGATTTCTCTTCATCTTAAAATTTTTATGACACTTTGACCGGCAAAAGCGGAAGATCTGGCAAGAAGAAATATCCAATCACTCTTACAGGGTACCAACAAGATACAAAATAGAAACTACAAAATTTACTGTAAAGGCAAGAAAAGCATATGTGAAGTATTCATGCAAAACAATTTTCGCAATAAACACACAGTCTAGAAAGAAGATAAATTTGAACATCAAAACTAAAAATCATAATTCATGGGGGCAGACATAACATATCAGTCAAAAGAAAATTACAACGACATATTTTACCTTTCAATTTTAATCTAGAAGAAAAATAGAGCCCCTGAACATCTTAATAAGGATAATCATCGATCAACAAAAGAATGTAAAACTGATGGGTCATATTTAAACACAGCTAATGAAGAATATTTGTAAAGTATATAAATAAAGCAGTTTCGTTTACATATCTCTTGTGGGTTTCAAATCCATGAGAGTGGCTGTTTTTACTGTTGGTTCGCCAGACCTTAACACACCCTCCTCCTTTATCCGGGCTTAGGACTGGCTATGTTGAGACGACTTAAGAAAGTCTTCCAGTCAACATGTCCCTTTATGTGTCTCCCTGTTTCTCGTCTCTTTTGGGTTTCATCTCTAGCCTACCCCAACTTGCTTGGGACAAAAGGCTATGTTGTTGTTGTTGTTGTCGTCGTCGTCGTTGTTTACATATAGCCAGAAGACAAAAGATCCAACTTTACATTCTAGGCCCATAAAATTTTCAAAGGTGTGATGTCGCATGCACCAAAATACCATATTGTTCCTTAAAGAACACTGTCAGCTCCTAACAGATACACATTACAAATATCTAACAAGCAAGCCTACATGTTCTTCTATTGCAGACCAAGCAATGCGGTATCTTATATTTTCCTTGAATTCATCAAGGAGGCCACCGTTCACAGAATACAACAACAACAACAACAACATAGCCTTTTGTCCCAAGCAAGTTGGGGTAGGCTAGAGATGAAACCCAAAAGAGACGAGAAACAGGGAGACACAAAAAAGGACATAAAGGGAGACAAAAGAGGTCACGGTTCCGGCACGTTGATTGCCAATCTCCAAGCGCTCCTATCCATAGCTAAATCCTTAGAGATATTCCACTCCTTAAGATCTCTCTTAACGGACTCGTCCCAAGTTAGTTTAGGTCGACCTCTACCGCTCTTTACATTATCGGCCCGCTTTAAAACTCCACTACGCATCGGCGCCTCAGGAGGCCTCCGTTGGACATGTCCAAACCATCTCAACCGATGTTGAATCAATTTCTCTTCAATTGGTGCCACCCCAACCCTATCCCGAATATCGTCGTTCCGGACTCTATCCCTCCTTGTGTGCCCACAACACCAACGCAACATACGCATCTCTGCTACACTCAATTGCTGGACATGTCGCCTTTTTGTAGGCCAACACTCAGCACCGTATAACATCGCCGGACGAATCGCCGTCCTATAGAACTTACCTTTCAGCTTCTGAGGCACCCTTTTGTCACAGAGGACGCCAGAAGCTTGACGCCATTTCAACCAGCCGGCTGATATTCTATGCCTAACATCTTCATCAATGTCTCCGTCCTTTTGTAGCATCGACCCTAAAAACCGAAAAGTATCCTTCTTGGCCACCACTTGCCCATCGAGGCTAACGTCTCCCTCCTCATGCCTAGTCTCGCTAAAATCGCACCTCATGTACTCGGTCTTAGTCCTACTAAGTCTGAACCCTTTCGACTCTAACGTGTGCCTCCATAGTTCTAACTTCCTATTAACCCCTGCCCTACTGTCGTCAACTAGCACCACATCATCAGCAAAGAGCATACACCAAGGGATACCACCTTGTATGTCCCTTGTGACCTCATCCATCACCAAAGCAAATAAATAAGGGCTCAAAGCTGACCCCTGATGCAGTCCTATTTTAATTGGAAAGTCACTGGTGTCGCCATCACATGTTCGGACAAACGTCACCACATCCCTGTACATATCCTTGATGAGGGTAACGTACTTAGTTGGGACTTTGTGCTTTTCCAATAATAACATTTATGGGAATCAGAAACAGTACGAATAAGCATTATTGAATAACCAGGAATCCAGAATAACACAAACGAATTAACTAGAAATTACATGCAAAATGGTATAGAAAACAGAACTACGCATGCTGAACAGTACAAAACATACAAACAAATTTAGTTAGATCTTAGTTTTCTTTAAGTAAAATTAAGTTACCTAGTCTACAGAACATTGAGTTATTGTAAGCATTATGCCAAAATTGCATATCTTCTAGTAGATTCTGAATCTAAAATTAAACAGATAAAAATACAGTCTACTGCTCAGGAAACAACAACAGGAGTAGGGAAAACCCCATTGGACAAGGAGCAAAGAACTCTTACGCCGAACTGTCTCACAAATAAAGCAGGTAAAGGAGTTATAGCTGGTAGTCCCTACATTGCAAAACTTGAGGCATTGATAGACTTCAAGGCATGGTCTCGAAAACTAGATATCGACTCTTAATTTCTTATAATGCAGTGCTTGCAGAAACAAAATTATAACCATAAGAAAATGCAGTCAAACGTGAATCCAATTATATCATTTTCACACCAACAAAATGAAAACCTGTTGAGGCTAATTGTTGGTTGAAGATTACAAAGTTAGGCTTAATGCGCACAAGCCTGAGTTTAATGTGCATGAGCCTTTATAAAATGAAGTGGAGGGAATAGCTAAAACCACAAATCAATGCTGCAGTTACCATGCATGTAGGCTGTAGCTTCTAAGCCAAATAATTAGGTCAAGTTTCTCAAGTGAAGACCAGATTTTGGTTCTAACATCTTTTATAGTTTTATGCAGTGTTCAGTGCTTACAACAAGGCAATCCTATGCATCAAGAAATGCCATGCCATGTGATTTACATTTACATCTAATTAGCACCCGTTAAAATTTTTCTACTAACAGATCTAACTAGGTCAATTCTCTGAAGAGGGACAGCCACCATTTGCCTAATTTTCTATTTGACTCCCGCACAAACAAGATGATCACCATTATCAGTTCATCCTTAAACTTCCTTTTTAATAGAAGGTTCATTTCATAATAAATGAACTCGAAAAGAAAAGGGCAAAAGGTTCTCTAACTTGCTTAGCAGTTCTACAGCAGATAGGGAAGCCAGTTCTTGACAGGAAGACACAATAATCCATTATTTATATATTTACACTATAAAGTAATAACTTATAGCTCACACTAGCTCACCAGTCAAAGACAAACCTTAAGATTTTTATAGGAACCATATTTCCATTAACTTAGTGCCGGATATATCTCTAGACAACACCAGATACAAAGTCAGGGGCATGGTCCATCCAACGTCGTGAGCTAGAAACTAAAATATGTGATTGGGCACCATAAACTAGCTCGGTCTCCCAAATATAACCCAGGCAAGAAATTCAGTCAACACAAGCAACTAACAGTTTGGATTCAGTAATGGTTCCATTACAACACCAAACAAATCAAACAAAGCATATATGAAGTTGTACAAAGTAATTGAATTCCAAGAAATAAATGAAACCCAGGGCGCGCTCCTTGTGTCAATCATTCAAGGAAACCTACGAGGAAACGAGAAGAAGAGAAGCACCTTGGCATCGTTGCGGACGAACTGGATTCCATGGCCGGGGTAGATGGTGGAGGAGCAGAACCAGCACTTCTCCAACCTCATGGTGCCGCCTTCCTTGGTAACGTCTTACGGGGCCCCCGATCGGCAGCAACAATAGGAGGTTTGGTGATACGCGACTGCGGTCGGGCAGGCGGCCGACGAGCGGCGTTGGGCGAGCTGGCGGCTGGTGAGCGGCGGAGAGCACGCGCAACTGGCCGACTGCGGCCGCTAGGGTTTGGGCGACGGAGGTGGAGAGCGAGGCTTATGTTGCTCGCTTGGTGGGCCGTAACTTTGGGCTGCCCCTTTGGGCCAGGCCGATACGGCAACGTGACGCTGAGGCCACGGGGAACTTGGAAATGCCGCTGACTAGAGTAGTAGTAGCGTAGGCTAATCCTGCTATTCGGTTGACCGCTTCCTGAAACGTACCGAAAACCGACCACCGAACAGTTTACCAGTTTTTAGTCAGAAGTTAAATTAAGAATGAACTAGTTAAAATGCACGTGGGCGCGCACGTGCCTAAAAAACATTTGTCATTTTTATTTGTCATTTTCTAGCTTGCTTGCAATTATCATCTTATCCTAGTATGTCCACGTTTATTTGACATCAACATTTTTTTTTGATCATTTGGAACTACGTTGAAGTGCCAGTTCTACTGTCACTGCCGTTAGTGTACATTTTTACTTTTTTGAGTGGAAGTCATTAGTGTACATGTATATTCCGCACGTGTCTATTAAAAATTTTATAAACATCACAAGGACAATAATGTCATTTTTTTACAAACTCTTCATCATCATAGTAAATTCCATCATATGTTTCTTCTATCAATGACCTTACCTCTAGACTCACTCTCATCACTCTCTTCTCGTTGAATCAGAGGATTGTCATCTGCTTGACAATGCTATCCGGTGTCGATGGCTATGAAAACTTGTAGTTTGTTTGATGAAGTTTGATGCCTGCATGGGAGTCTTGCTATTATTGGTTCCCATCCCCAACTATGATCATGACAATTTTTGTGTAAGAGTGACAAAGTTTTGTATTTGCGGAGCCATACAACTCAAAATTTTCATGATCTAGGTTTGCATAGTAGTAACCCTTAAGCTGGAATAGTAGTAACCCTTGTAAACAACTTCAAATAAGAATTATTCATACAAACATAATCCAACCGAAATGCCATTTGGCTCCATATTTACAATTGTTAAGAGCAAATTGAAGGCAATATTTTGTTACCCCCCCCATAGAATCCATTCTAAAAACTATGCTTAGTGAATTTCTATTTCAAACTCTACAACATCCAGTTGTATAAGATCAAATCAAATAGAACAGAGCCCACCTCTTAGAGGAACAAGCTCACAAGTTTCTCAAAATCTGAAATGTGGAAATTATAATACAACTGATAATGAGATATATTGGTAACGAAAATTAGCTTGCCAGAGATATCGATATTGGAACTTAACTTGTCATGAAGTGTAATAATCACACATTCACACTATTAATATTCAGAAAGTAGATGGTTTGATTGTAGCAAATAAATGGCGATGCTCGGTTACAAATAAGAGCCCCTATATATGAAAAGAGAAGGGTTTAGACTAATTGAAAATACAAGCTATGTCAAAAGTTCTATGAGGTGCATCTTTTGCATATGAGCCTAATCCGTATCTTGGGATCAAGAGATTTTTTTTTTAAAAAAAACTTACCTTGTTAATCTTCATTGCAAATTGCAATGTATTGGTCAAAGGAAGGCATGCCAATATGGATAGGTCAATTGAGCATTGCATTCATGGGCTCTACATTTATAGCTGCACTGTACTTAATTATAAAAGTAGGGGGGTTCACTTGTCTTTCCTCCAAAATTACATTAATATTTTTTTGTTTTATTTGTAGACATGTGTGTTGTGTAAATGTTGTATCTGGCTGCACACTCACCTCTGATGATCTTCACGTTTCCTTTTGAACCCTGATTTTATTTCTTTTTGGAATCAATTTCCTTCATAAGGAATCAATCTCATGCAGTCTCAACCTTAGTTCCACACTTCCACTTCAGCTTCAGGAAGTCTAGCAATCACAGTAAATACATACACTTCAACCAATCAAGTGCCTGGAATTTAAGAACGAACTAAAAGCTATATTTGGCATTAAAAAGTGCAAGGATATGAAACCTTGATCATAGTACCAAGAAAACAATAAATCAATCACAATGTGATCTGCTCATCTGCACCCTATGTATCATCAAACCGCAATATCTTTGAAGCCAATAATTTTTCACACCTATTACCTGCAGGATAGTGTACAGAAATCGCCAAGTGACAATGATTTGCATGCCAACAAACTTCAGTTTCCCTACTGCTTTCCTTGCACCTTTTTTCCATTGATCAATTCTTCCAAAAAAAAACATACACCTGAACCCAAATTAACACCAAAGTATCATTTGTACAGAACAATACTACTTCCCAAAGGGCATAAATGACATTTTAGCTGTCCAAGGAGCAAAGCAACGTATGTACGTGCTTACTATGGCAATGATACTTAATAATCCCAAAAAAAAACATACTGGAATCACAAGATTGATAAACGTGTTGCTAGGAGGCTGGAAGAACTATATTGACCTTTAACACCTGTCACCTATGCTATAGCAGTTCAAGAAGTATCAATCTTAGTGGACTCCTTCCATGCGATTATAGCCAGATTATTTCATTATCAAATTAATGGATCTGAGAGGACGGGGGATAAGCCGACAACTACCAGTAGATAGCAAGACGTAAGAGATCAGGTCCCCAGCTGCAACGTATGCTTGCACCTGTGCCCGGAGATAATGATGATGTACGGGAACGGGACCAATCGATCCCGAGCGTCCATGGCCGGCAAAAGTGTGTTGATCGAGCAACTCGTGGCTCTTCTGTCAGGAAGTGGACCATCATGACGCTGCCGCGAGCACACGGCCCCGCCGACCCCGTCCCTGCCCCCGCGGCATTGCTGAAGCTCATGTCGTCGCGGGACGACAGCGCGTCCGAGCACACCACGCCTCGCCTCACGCGCACTCAAAGGCCACGATCGACACGCACGAGGACTCGTCAACGTCGACGATCTTCAAGTGATGAGGTGGGTGCGGCGGCCGCCGGGTGCGGACCGTTTCGAGGTGGCCGGCTGACGGCGACGTGGAGGGCTCACCCATCGCTGAGGCCGAGCTAGCTGCGCGGGAGCTGCCGGCATCCTGTCCTCGGGGGCAGGGCGGGGCGGCAGCAAGGGCGGCGAGCTCCTCTGTCTCCGCCGCCAGTTTTAGTCCAGCCAGGATTCAAGTCGGCGTGATTTATTTTTATTGCTCAATGTATGTATCCGTGTATGTGTAGAAGCATGTAACCTATTGGGCCCACAATGCATGTATCCGTATATGTGTAGAAGCGGGTGGAATTCTGAGTGAACAAAAAACATCGTAGGCCAGGGAATTGAACGGCAAAAACGCAAACAAATCTTAGGGTTCGCCCGTTAAACTAACACGTGTTGACCATTTGGTTGACTATAGAGTGTTCGGATACTAATGGACTAATTAGGTTTAATAAATTCGTCTCGTAAATTAATCTCAATCTGTACAATTAGTTTCATAATTAGTATATATTTAGCACTCCATACATGTGTCCAAACATTCGATGTGATATATGTTAAAAAAACAAGGGGAACCAAACACCCCCTTACATATTACGTGATGGCCCACTTGTTATAAAGTAAGGAGGCCTAATAACCCTTAGATCAAGATCTCAAGTTATATCTAACGATTAAAACATAGGGTGGGTATGAAATTTTGGGTGACACGTATTTTGCAATTCCTTCGCTCTTTTATAGTATAGATTTATATGTAGAAAAATATCAATGTTTATTACACAAGTTAGATATATATATTGATTTGATATCTTAAATATTGATATGTTTTCTATAGATTTAATCAAATTTACAATAGTTTGACTTTAGCTGAATTATAAGGTCTCTATTTTGTATGAGAGAGGGAGTATAATTTTAAACGAACATAAGACTGATTTGAATAACTTTTTTATCAAATATGTTTGGTTTGATTAACTATTTAGGTAATTTTAACCTTAGTACTCCAACTTGCATCATATGCAAGGGCAGCAAGGCCGAGAATATATGGTGAACCCTAGGTAAGGACACGCAAAACGTGGGCTGCGTAAGGCTAGCTTAGACCTTGGAGCATCCCGGTAGTTTCTAAAGAATCAATTGGTAAATTAATGAGTTTTCCAACTGGCTAAACAAAGTTGGAAGCACATTTGTTGAGTTTCTCCATTCTAAAATCTCTCTCCTTAAATACACAATACAAATTTTACATTAGGAATCCTGAACCATTTCAAAAATCATCTTAATCACTTTTATACTTTATTTTTCTCTTACACATTTGTATTGGAAACTTTGTCCTATTCTTTATTTTTTCCCATGCCCTTTCACCTCTAGATTGGTCGATCGATAAGCAAGCATATATTTCCGCGCGATCAGTCGGTTTTCCCAAGTGCAGAAAGATCAGGAGATGAGACAGGGAGATGAGGTGAAAACTCTTGGGAGATGCTCTCGAGTGGAAAGCAACACAAGGCTGCGGGTAGGATTTACTTACCAAGGTTCTCGTATGTCTGTTTCCTTGAAACTCATATCACAAGTAGACTTGAGCAAATCTCACCCGGTCCGCTCACCTTACTGGGCAGCAACTGGACAGAGGTTTCGCCGCTTATTATTCAGGCTAAACTTGCTCTGAAACATTAATTTTATTCTCTATCAGGCCCGGACCTGCCCAGTTGGCCTTTTTTTGTAGGCTCGACCTGTGGCCCGGACATGACCATATGCTAATATGCTATGTCAGGCCCGTCCCGAGAAATGCTGAACACTGGATCTGAAACGTCCAGAGCTGACGTGGCGTTCATGTGACCGACCACCTGATCCTGCTCGCCGCAAGCAAGCCTGGACATGGCTTGAATTGAAGGCATTTGGATCAGGCATGCATACAATTCGCGTGCCCATCCACAACATCATGTCAGCATTTGAAACTGCAGGTGAAGAGTGAAACCGATCCAAAGCTAGCAGCCTTCGATCGATCGCCGTACAGTACAGACGAACTAGCTGCCGCTTGACGCATACGAAAGGCACACACCAGACACCAGGGACAGACACCCCTGCTGACTCAGCCTTTCAGCAGGGTTCCAAGTAAAGGTCATGACAGTACAAGATGCCTGCTCATTTTAAAAGTTTCAGACAAAGCGATGATCACTAATAATCTGGAGCTCTTCTTTTTTCGAAAGATCTAATCTGGAGCTCTTCACTCCTGTACTACAGCTGTGCTTCTGCACACAGCATAGTACTTACACCTCAGTATCGAGTGAGTGAGCAAAGTTGTTCCGAGGACAGAATCATGACACATTTCAAGTCTAGCGCAACTTTGCACGTGGATATATACCGGCCAACAAGGCACTCCTCTGGCCCTTTGCCTTTGCCGTGGGGTCAACCACTAGCTTGCAACTTGCAGGCACAGCAAATGCGGCTGCACACACTGATGCCGCTCTAGCTACCTCCAGCAGCAGCTTTGAATAAATAAATTAATTAAGGACTAATATACTCCTAGAACTACATGTACTACATAATCAAATACAGGCCGTTGTAAGACTGAACGCACCGCATACGGTAAACGATCCGGAAAACATGTTTACAGGAACGAAAACGCCGCACCGGAGTCCGCTACCGCCTACTCTATCCAACCGGACAGGCAAACATCCGGTATTCCTAGCGGACGCAGCACCATCCGCTACATGCCTCGTGAACGCTGCCGCTGCTGCTGTTCATGCACAAGTGGCGGGCCCCACTGATTTTCCAAGCTAAAAAATGTTATAACTCCCAAACTAAAAATCTAAATTAAATTCCGATTACACCATTAAATTTGTTGCAATAAATCCTTCAAAACTATATCACTCATTGATATATTTAGATAAAGTGACAAGTGGACCCCACAGTAGATAGAGTGGATAGATGATGATATAGAGGATGAATGTGTGCGGGAGAATTGAGTATAGAGGAGAGAATCTTGCTGACTAGGACATATAGAGGATGAATATAGAGGACCATGAGTGCGGATAGCCTAAGGTTGTATGCACATGGATATGGTGATCCAAATAATCTACTGAGTACTTCGTATTTGCCGTTGTAAGGTTCAGTTCATGTTTAGTTTTCAATAAATTTCAAGATTGTTTGGACACATGCATGGAGCATTAAATGTAGGCGAAAAAAAACTAATTACACAGTTTGGTAGAAACCACGAGACGAATCTTTTGAGCCTAATTAGTCTATGATTAGACACTAATTGGCAAATACAAACAAAAATGCTACAGTAGCCAAAGCCATAATTTTTCGCAAACTAATCACACCCTCAGTTTAGTGATCGTTACGTTGGAGTGCTACCTGCACAATCTGCTTCGCCCGATTACCCATATAAACTATCGCCGGGAACGACTACCTGCAGTCCTGCACTACCAAGGCAACGGCTACTTTCCGCCGTTGTCGTATGCTATTCAGAATTTCAGAACACAGATCCTTGATGCTTTCTCTATGCTCGCTACTACTACTAGTATATACTACAGTAGTTTGCGCGAGTCAAGGAGAGATCTTGCAAGAGGCGGCCAAGTCAACATCTTGCTATCTTCTTAATCTTATAAGCTGTGGACGCGATCAGAGACCTGAGTACCTAACTAAGGACCTGTTCGTTTCACACGGAATTGATGCCTGTAATGATTCCAACCGGAAATGGTGTGCAAATTTGTGCTGTTTTTCACTATCTGGAATGAATCCATGGGGAACAAGAGCTAAACGAACGGGCCCTAAAGAATGCGTGCAGTTCATGGTCCCGAAATCATCGCCCCAGTAGAATTAGAGAATTCCCCGCCGTAGATAGGTGAAATCGAGCTGCTTTGGATCCAGAACGAACCGGGTTTCTTCGCGGCATTGATCTCCGGTGGCGGTGGGGTCTCACGAAACCAAACAGAAATATTTGCCGGTGACGGTGAGCAAGCCAGCAAGGGACCTGTCTCCTGTAACCTGTCGTTATGGGCACTGAGCTGAGCAGGGCCCAACAGCATGTACACCTGGCTCTTCTTCTCGGCCAGCTCCATTTGCTGGGGGAGATGAGATTCTCGCCGCAGCTGGATGGCTTTGGAGCTGCCTTAGATGAACTCTCTTCGTCCTCCGTGATCTCTGCTGATTAGTTAGCTGTATAGGAACTCTAAAAAAAATAGTTGGCTGTAAACTATATGGACATGCTATAATAGGCTAAAATATAAAAGTCAAACAGAGTGTTTTTTTTTCTAGCTGTCCTTCTTCCCGCAGTCCCATTTTTTCATATTAAAACACAGAAGCTGAGTGAGATTAGCTTATCTTAACCATGTTTTCTCTCTATCTGTACAACTTCTCGCGGAAGAGTTTCCTAGAAAAAATGTATGGACTAGCTTATGATGGTCCATATTTCTATTTCTGGGGTTATGTAATAAGTAAGTATGTGCTCAAATCATGGCCCACCCCAACGGCATACCGATGCGCACATATTTGTCGGTGGAACGACAACGAGTGGCATACGTTGGTGGGCAAGCAAGAAACGGATTTGTCCGACAGCTATCTGAGCTGAACTTTTGGCGTGCTCTTGATGGCAGAGTTCGGAGTCGTGCAAACACGAATGCCTTTCTTCTCTGCACCTCGCGATCGATCTCAAGCAAACCAAGTCTTGGTTCAGGTGACCGCTGTTCTTCAGACCTCACACAGGAGCCAGTACCACGAATTTACGATAATCTTCTGTGCTTATTATCGCACTGCGCAGCATTTTTTTCCCCTTCTTTTCTGACGGGTCATGCGGTTGCCATGCAGTGTTCTGCAGAGAACAGAGAGCCGTTCGTTCGTCCATGTGATTGCATTGATTTCAGTAACCCGTAAAAAACTGGAATCCATGTAAAACTTGGAAACCGATCTGGCCGGCACCGCAAGCAAATCCATTCTGCATCTCGAACAATGCTGTGACTTGGAGTAGGAGGAACTAAACAAATTGAGTTCGTACTCGCAATTTGCTGTTAGTACTAACTTAACTATGCGCGCCTCCATTACGAGATCTCCGAATCATCCGGTCAATGCCTCCCTCTGCCAGACTGTTCCCTCCCTCTCACGTGCTGACAACTCCTAGCCCATCGATCCACGGCAGTTAGTATATATCGCCATCAGAGCCATCATCCCGATGGATCCCTGCGTTGATTAGCTAACAGCAGTAGAAGTGAGCCGTGAGCACCGCCACCATCTTCCACCACCTTTGCGCGGTGACATCAATGGCGGCGGCGGCAAGGAAAAGGAGCCTCCTTGCGGCGGCGTTGGCGGCGTTCCTGGCGCTGGCGGCGGTGCCGGCGGTGCTGTGCCAGGCGCCTGGTCCGGCGGCGCCCAAGGGCCCGCCGAACGTGACGGCGATCCTGGAGAAAGGCGGGCAGTACACCACCTTCATCCGCCTGATGAAGTCGACGCAGCAGGACACGCAGCTCAACAGCCAGCTGAACAACTCGTTCGGGAGCGGGTACACGGTGTTCGCGCCCACCGACAACGCCTTCAACAGCCTCAAGCCGGGCACGCTGAACAAGCTGTCGCAGCAGGAGCAGGTGTCGCTGGTGCAGTTCCACGTCCTGCCGCAGTTCTACTCCCTCGACTCCTTCGAGACCGCCAGCAACCCCGTCCGCACGCAGGCCTCGGGCTCCGACGGGCCCTACACGCTCAACATCACCGCCGACAGCAACAGCCAGGTGAACGTGTCCACGGGCGTCGTCGCCACCCGCCTCGGCACGCCGCTGCGCGCGACGCAGCCGCTCGCCGTCTACTCCGTCGACACCGTGCTGCTGCCCAACGAACTGTTCGGCGTCAAGCCCCCGGCGTCGGCGCCGCCCGCGCCCTCCAAGAAGCCCGCCAAGGGGGGATCCGTCGCCGAGGCGCCCGCCGCCGGCGACCAGGCCGACGCGCCGCCCTCCGGCGCGGCCGCGCGCGCCGGCTGGAGCTCGCTGGCCGCTCTGCTCCTGGGTGCCGCGGCCTACTCCCTGTTGTGAGAATGTAATCATGGTTCGTGTCGTACACAAGAGCCTTGCATGTGCATGAGTAGTTCTTGTTGAGTTTCCTTTTCTGCTCCTCTTCGTCTCGGATTTGTCCGTTGCTTCACCTGGTTTGGAGAAACCGGGCCATGTGATTCTTTCCCATCCCTGAATGTTGATGATGCGAGCTGTTAATTTCTCGGTCTTTTCTTCTCTTGATTGATTGACGACCGTGCATGACTAGAATTAGCCTTTTTTTAGCAAAATCAGTAGTACTCCGTTTGCTCCAGTGTTCTTTCAGTTCAGTATGCATTTTCAAAATTCTTTCTTGCAGCGGGCCCGGGGGCCCTCTTACAATCCAGTGATTCGCCATGCTGTATAGCAGGCCATGTAATTGAAAATGCATGCTGAGCCCGGCCCCAGAACCCATACAGACCCAGGGAGGGAAGCTATCCAAGCCCAGCCCGCGCACATCCCGGTCCAGACCCAGAGCCCATAGCCTCGTTTAACTTATGCGATTCGCTTGAGTGAGCGAGCGGCAAAGCGACGAGGGGTTTGGTGCTGCTGCTGCCTGCTGCCGCAGAGCACGCACGGCACGGGCACGGCGTAGCGCATTCTAGAGGTGATGTGGAGGGCGAGGTGAGAGCGACGGCATGTCTGTCAGCGTGTGGTTGCCTGCCATCCATTGCCAAGCAGCTCTCGTTGAGCCGTCGGTTTCGTTCTCTTCTCCCGGCCTCGGCTCAGCTCTCTGAAGCAAGGAAGCTTGTGCAGGGCAGCTGTGCGGCGCAGCCTTGCGCGAGCTGGAAAAACTCAAGTGGCGGCGGGTGCTCTGCTCACCTGTCGCCGACGCTATTTTATTCTCGCACGCACCGTCCGTCCAGGGTCTCCTTCTGATACAGTCAGTCATACGCACATGGGTACACATCACATGAGATCTGCAGGCGCGAAGACCCGATCCGATCACTTGGCGATCGCATTCTCTGTAGGACTTAACCGCCAAGAAACGAGCTTGTATAACGCGAGAATCATCACACGTTACTGATGGAAGTCTGAAACCTGAGATCTCACATTCACATGTGTATATCATGTCCAGTTGAGAGAATGAGAGTTCAGGGTTCAGACAAGTTCCGGGTCATCCAGTTTAGAAGTTGGGAACTTCTGAGTTTCAGAATTCTGTTCAGAGCTTCAGAGTTTCGGATCAGGCGTTGCCGTGCGGGTAGGTGGCTCGGCACTTCTGCAAGTGTTCCCGTCTGGTGTGTCGCTGAAGAGTGAAGACGAAGAGACTGTTTGTGCCTTGTTGCAGATCGGCGGTCGGTTTCCCGGTCGCTGCCGTGTCGCCGTCGCCGATATCTCCTCGTCTTCGTCCGCCTACAGCCTACTGCCGCTTCCGCTTTCTGTGGCTGCCCCTGCGGATCCACCGGGGCAAGGCAAAGAAACGGACGCCACATTTTTCACACCGTTGCAGTTGCACTGCCGTAGCCTTTTTGCTTCTCTGAAAAGAACGTTGCACCACTGCCATAGCCACCGGCCCACGAATTTCCACAGCAGCACGTTCAGAAAAGAAGCAAATTTCGACCCTCAGTAAGATTTCACTGACGGAATACATACCATTACGACCTTCAGTAAGATTTCACTGTAATTCAGGGGGGAAGAAAAAAATGCTGTGTGGTTTTCACTGCTGCATCGTAGTCTACAGTGTAGTGTAATACTGTATTCAGGAAAGCTTTTGCATCGTATACGCTGAACGGGTTTCAGCACGCACGTCGTCTCGGCGTTGCGCGGACGCTGTCATTGCACTTACAGCTGTGGTCTGAAGTTGACACGCAGCTTGCAGTGGTAGAACACTACTCCACTACAGGGGGCATGGACTGTCGGTGGGATTCGTCTCTGCCCAGTTGCATCAATGCATGCATGATGATGATTACCATATTATTCTTTTCTCTATCTTTGTTTAGAGAAGGCGTGATTAGGAGACAAATCAGCATACGTACGTATATAACAAGCTTATTATCACATTGTTTATCAGCGATTGCATAATGCAGCACATAATTGGCGAGCACCACTTTGTTTTTTCCCCCCACTGAATATACAACTCCCAGCCGACAGAACTGTTGCGGCCACCGTCACCATGTACTACTACATACAGATCTCAGGCCAGGGTGTAATATAAATAAACACATTCAAAAAAAAAAAGACCCCTCTTGTATTGTATCGATACCTACTCATCACAGGAAAAAAGGGAGATATTTGGATTTGGAGGCTATCTGGACGTTCGGTTCTTCGGTTCGGTTCGGTTCTTCAGTTCCCCCACTAATTCGGTTCCAACAGAACAAGGGACCGATCGGTTCCTGAGAAATCTTGGAACCGAGGTAATTCAGTTTCCGTTTCTTCGGTTCGGTTTCGGTTCTAACCGAAGGAACCGAAATTTTCAGAAACTTAAAAAATAGCTCATTCAATTAAAAATTTCAACAGCATTTTGCTTCATTTTCATGCACTCAACAAGGACAATTTTAAGAGCAATGCATCACAATAAACAGTACCACACAATATGATTGTTCTCTCAAATGCTAAGGCAAATAAACAACAATTCTCAAAGACTCAAACAACAAACAGTAATGAAATGAAACATGCAGCCTCCACTCCAGGCTCCAGCCGTACAGCACACTAGCACAATTCCACAGCAACACACAGCCACACACACACTTATTCAAGTTTCAAGCATAGATGAAGTCATGATTATGAAGAGGAATAAGAAAACAAGAGGTTAATTCGGTTCCTGCGGGTTAATTCGGTTAACCGAACCCTGGAACCGAATTGACTCAGGTTATTTCGGTTCCTGGATTTTTGGAACCGAATTAAGAACCGAAATCGATCGGTTTGGTTTTTTCGGTTCAGTTCTTGGTTTTCGTTTTTTCGTGCCCAAACCTACTTGGAGCTCCCTTGCATTGCATTGCATTGCAGCAGGTAGAACATCGCTCTCTGGCAAGCTGGCAAACCCTGACTCGCCGCCACATGCGGCAGCCTGGAAGTACGTACTTACATGCACATACGAGTGAGTACAGTACAAAGTTACAGACATACCTACCTGTCTGGCACCACCAACGCGCACGCATACGTGTTTGCAAGCTTCCAAAATCCGCTGTCATCCACGGCAAACCCCTCAAGTTTGAGACGATACATAGACAGATAGATCTTTCCATGTATTTCCGCTAGCTAGCTGCTACAGTACAACGGAAAACACCCATGAATTTGATTTTTCACGAAATTTGTTCAGATAAAGGTTCAAACGCATGCATGCGGTTGTAGATCGACGGCAGCTAGTAGGATGGCGTGTACTACATGAGCAAGTGGCTTGTTGAGCTGAAGCTCAGGTGGTTCGCGGATCACATCGCGGCGCACGTAAAAGGAAAAAAAGACGTACTGTTTGGGTTGCCGTGACACCTGACTTGCCACGGTCGCAAAGGCCTATAAGGGCCAGGCCAGGCCCGTCCAGCTCAAACGTGCCGGTGCCTTCCGCGCCAACACGCACACTCTGGACGCGCGCTGGCTGGCAGTGGCAGCGCCAGGGCGTCGGCACCAACCGCCGCTATAATAAGTCTATTAAACACACACACCGCAGGCTCCATCAGATCCACCGCCACCGCCACCACCAGCAGTAGCAGCATGGCACGCCTCGCCATCCTGGTGGTGCTCCTGGCGGCGTCGTCGGCGCTATCCGCAGCGCAGAAGGAGTCGCCCAAGCCGGCGGCGAAGGCGGCCCCTGGGCCAGCGTCGTCCGGCGGCGGCGCGGCGGACGCTTCGCCGCCGACGGACATAAACAAGGCGCTCAAGGACTCGCAGTTCAGCGAGTTCAAGCAGCTGCTCCACGACACGCGCGTGGACACGCAGATCAACGCGCAGCTGACGGACAGCTACAACGGGCTGACCATCGTGGCGCCCACCAACGCGGCGTTCGACAAGATGAAGGCCGGCGTGCTCAACGGGCTGTCGCCGCAGGAGCAGATCCAGATGGTGCTCTACTGCGTGATGCCCCGGTTCTACAGCCTCTCCATGCTCGGCACCCTCAACGGCAAGGTCACCACGCAGGGGTCCGGCCACGACGGCCCTTACAAGTACGACATCGAGCGGTCCGGGAACAACATCAACGTGTCCACGGGCGTCAACTGGATGCTGCTGGGCAGCCCCGTCAGCAAGGACTTCCCGCTCGCCATCTACCCCGTCGACAAGGTGCCGCTCCCGTACGAGCTGTTCGGCCCCAAGCCGCCCACGCCGGCGCCCGCGCCCGCACCCGCGCCGGCCAAGTCCAAGACCAAGAAGAAGAAGAAGTCCGCCGGCATCGCCGAGCCGCCCACGGCCGACGACGACACCTCCACCTCCGACGACCAGAAGGCGGCGGCCGCACCCGGCGTCGGCGGGGTGGCCACCAGGTGGGTCGTCGCCGCGCTCTCGGTCGGCGCCGCTGTCCTCGGCGGCGGCCTCTTCTAATGGGAAGAGGAGGATAGAATCAATGCATCGTCATCATTCAGATCAAGATCACACGGCGGCGGCACGGCGGTGGCGGCGTGATCCATGGCGATCTCACCTGCAGCGTGCATTGCCATGCATCTTGCACGCACGGTCGATATGATCATAGAGTTGGTGTGCCCAGACGTACAACCCCATTCATCCATCCATCCATTATTGATCCCTGTATTGTGCTGCTGCGTTTGTCCATCATCGGCTTTATTCTTTCTTCTCTCTTTTCTTTTCTCTGGGGGATTTTTCTTGGTGATTTGATTTGTATTTGTAACTTAATGTGATATACACTAGTAGTGCTTCTTTCATTTCATTGGATTGGATCTTGGCCTCCGTGATCTGGATCTGCTTTTGTTTGGACGTATACGTGTAGTATAGTAGCTGGTTGCCTCATTGCTTGTAGTAGCGGCGGCGCCGTCGCTTGTGTTAAAGCATTTTGATTCTGGCAGTGAAAAGAAAACAGGGATATGCAGATAGTGCAAGAGCTTCACAAGCATCGAAGGCATCAGATCAGACACGGGTGGTAGCAGTGCGTTGCACACTCCACATCTTGCACTGCTGTCTCCTGTCCTGGCCAGAAAATGCATGGTTCCCATGACAGAAGAATGACTCTGAGTCAAATTCCAAAACCTGCATGTCTTTGCCTGAAACACACTCAAAGTTCCCTCCTTTGAGATCAGGGCTCGTGGGTCTGACAGCCAGCGAGCTAATTGTGTTTTGTGTTTAAGTTCGCATCACCATCAGCATCAGGGGGAACGCATTATATTATTGGTGGGTGCGCCGCTGGGTTTAAAGTATTTTTAGAGTACGCCGTACGCACCGGGAGGGGGCATCGTGATTCCCTTTTGCGCTGCCTCATCACAATCACGTGCAGCCTACCTACTCTGGATCTGGTGGCCTCCCGTTGTTCTTGCGGTGGATTCAAACCGGCCGGTGATGCAGTGGCGAGGCATGTGATCCTGGTCATGGAGCACATTATTTTCTGTAAGTTTTATTTAAGACAGCAGATCTCGTCCGGTGTTTAGAGGAATATAGTAACTGTAGCTAGTTCATCCACTGTTCTTGTGGACCCGTATTGCTTTGTTAGTTAGTCACCGTACTGAGCGACCAAATTGTGTGATCGAGGTCGTGTTCCGTATTCCTTGTGCATTTTCTTAGAAGAGACTACTTGTGTACTACTTGTACTAGACCAAATTTTGGGCGACGCTAATTTTTTCTTTTTTATTTACAATGAGCTCGATTTGTTTGGGCCTCAAAACTCCCCCCTGACTGGACTTAAAAAAATATATGTTTTTACATCGTTGAACTATGGTTGTAGTCTATTTTTTCTTCCTATAAACTCTTAAATCCATTCAAATTACCTCACTGACCTAATTTGGAGTGGCTTTGAAGACAGTTTTGTCCTCTTATAGTTAAAGAAATGGTAAAATACTTGGTAAAGTTTTTAAACCAAAAAAATTCTCCAAGCTTTTAAAAATTCTAAAAAATAGAGATAGATAGAGATGACAAATCTAAATAACACATTTATGGTTCAAGAAAATTTCTCTAGATTCATAAAAATAGATTTACCTCTAGGATAATAGAAAAATATCTATAAATTTTCCAAAGCCTTCTAATCAATATGTAAACATTTTTTTCTAAACTCCAACAAAAATTTAATACGCAACCAACATGAATGCATTCAACATTAATGTGTGTTGCATTCATGCTGGTCACATCTCATATTTTTGCCATGGTTTTTTTAAAAACATGTTTATACTTCAGTTAGAATGTTTTAGGGATTTTCTAGATCTTTTCTCATTTTTCTAGGGCTAAACCTATTTTTAAAAAGTTTCTAAAGATGTTTTCATGCGTTCTTGATATTTTATTTAAAATTGTTGTATCCCAATCTATCTTTAAAAAAATAAAAAAAACTTAGATAAATTTTTAGTTTAAAACCATATCAAGTATTTGTCAGCTTTTTATTAAAAAAGGGATAAACTACATTCAAAAGCACTCAAAACCTTGACAAATAGGTAGGTATTTGAACGGTTTTAAAAGTTCATAGGGTAAGATATATTGTTTTAGAGATCGAGGAGGAAAATCATACTACGATACTTCCGAAAGGTTTCGGTAGAATGGACTTTTTCCACTCGCAAATTACTCAGCCTCAAGTTTTTTTTAGAAAACACCACACTCTTTATTAATTGAGTTGGTCATACGAATTACAAACGCCCTCAGGCGGAGTAAGCAGCTAGACATGCCTGCCTGGTACAAAAGAGATTAAGCTTCTAGCTAGGTTGTGAGCATCAACATTTGAGCTTCTATTCTCACAAGCAAAATCAACAAAATTAAGATCACGAGCCCTGGCCTTCACCTCCTTCACAACTTGGCCATACGGGCCCATACCCGTTTCTTCAAGACTTCCTTAGCCCATACCCGTTTCTTCAAGACTTCTTATGACATTAGCGCTGTCCCGAACCTAACCGGATGGATTGGAGCGTTAGATCAAAAGCCAGTGCTAAACCTTCCCTGCATGCAATCGCCTCAGCTGTTTCAACATCAGTAATACCTTCAAGAACCACACCTGAAGCTCCTAAGAACATCCATGCCTGATCATGGGCAACAGCGGCCACGGAAGCTCTACCCCAAGTTCTTGGAGATTGCTGCATCAACATTAACTTTCGTACATCCCGCTGGAGGCGGTAACCACTTCGGATGCCTAGTCTAGACTGACGCCTTCACTGCCCCGAGGTGGCTTAGATGCTAGAAGATCAAACACATAGCTATTAACAAAGTTGTTTGTTAATAGCGGACTCTGAAAGATGTTCTCACGTATTGCTTTCCTCCCCACCACTCGAATGAGATCGCCATGGGGCACTGATTTGATCAAAGCAGCCACCCATGCTCTGGCGTCTTCCTCATGCATCTCACTCAAATGTTCTACAATCTCTTCCTGCTCAAACGCTGTAACACTCCGGGTGTTATAGTGCTAATTAATCTGCCATGTCATCATAATGCATCGCAAAGCATCCCTGTTAGGTTAACATTGTTATGCATCAACTAAAACGAGTTTACTTAATTAGGTTGAATGTGTTTCTCTGTGGTGTGCTCCGGAATCGAAAACCCTAATTTCGAATACCGCCGCAAATACTTATTCCATGCCCTGCGTAATTTGAGGTGCGCGACTGTGTTGCACACTAGTGTCAAATGTAGGGTATGAACTTAAGTAAAACATCTAAAATGAAGCTCCAAATTTGAGTTTGAATTGGAGTCCCAAAACTTGTCGCGAGTTTTCCGATTTGAATTCAAATCCAAATTTGGGGAAAAATGTAAAAGAATTTCAAAAGTAAATTGGTCAACCAAGAGTGACATTTGGTCAACTATGTCATGTTGGTCCAAATGATGCCTTTGGGTGAGGTTTTGATCACTAAATAATCACAAATCAAAGTAGAAACAAATTCCAATTTGAAATCCCTCCGAAAACCCTAAATTTCAAAATTCTGTTTTACCCCTTTTGAAATAATTCAAAATCTAAGCAAAATTTGGAAAAAAGTTCAAAACCAAGTTTGTAGAACTTTTCAAGGGCTACAACTTTGGTGTTTTGAGTTTTCAAAGTTTTAGTGTAAAATGTGGAGTAATTTTGAAAATAAACAAATTTCAGTTTTAAATCATTTTTGTCCCCAAACTAAGATTTCAAAATGGAGGCAGAATGTGAAAAAGTTTTGAACAGAAAAGTTGTAGGTCTTGTTGAGATATACAACTTTGATGTTTGGAGATTTTGAAGTTTCAATATAAAATCAAAAGTAATTTCTAAATTTCCAAATCTGCAAAATGTGTCCCTTTTTGAATTTAAACTCCAATTTCAAAATCCAAGCAGAATTTGAAAAAGTGTTCAATATCAAACTTGTAGAGCTTGAAATTCTGAAGATTTCATACATTGGAAGCTTTTCAAGTTGTTATACAAATTTGAGAGTAATTTGAAAAACCAGTTTGAATTTCAGAGTTTTGAGGGGTGGAGCTACAGTGCTAGGGCCAATCACCGTCGGCCACCGGCCGACATGGGCGCCGGTGAGACGCCGGACGGCTTCGGCCAGCTTCCAGGCGCGCCCAGGAGCTCCAGCGCGACGACGCGAGCAGTCCAGTCCTGTTCCCGCGCTCGTCTTCTATAAATACGTCGAGTCGCCGTCGTTTTTCTTCTTCTCGGTTTTCCGCCACCGCCGCCGCCGCTAGCTCCACCGCTCGCCGCTGCCGCCACCGAGCCGTCTCCGGCCACGCCAGTCGCACCAATAGCATCGCCGCATCCTCGCGCACCTCGTGAACCACCCGAGCCAGCCCAATTCCGTCTGAACCACCGCGACCACCGCTTCCCGTGCTCCGCTCCGCAGACCAAGCCGCTTCCCGTGGCCAGGCCACTCCAGCCGCTCCCCGTCGCCACCAAGACATCCACTGCAATCGCGGTGAGCCACTGATGCTTCCCGACCCTTCAATTTAACCTCTACCGTTTTGTAGTCGCCGGCGTGCTGCTCCCGTAGCCACCGTGCCGCCATCGCCGTCGCTCGCGGGTCGCTAGGGCTCGAACCATGGCGTTGCTTAGCAAAACGGATTCGTGAGGTGATGTAGAACGTGTTGGTCAGCTCAATTTGTCGACCAGGGCACTGGTCACCGGCCGGCCACCGCGCGGAGGTGAGTGAGCGCGCGGGAGTGAGCGAGAGGCGGGAGGTAGGCGATGACAGGCGGGGCCGGCCTGTCAGTGAGAGAGAGGGAGAGTGGGCGCGCGCGAGGCGGGCCGCCTGCTGGGCCAGCGCGTGCGGGCACGAGCGCGTGGGCACGCGGGCCGGTTGGGCTGGGCCGGATCGGAGAGGAGGAGAAGCAGCCCGAGTTCGTTTTGTTTTTGTTTTTCTTTTTCCAAATAAATGAATAGTATTATTATTTGTTTATTTGTTTAAAATTGTGTAGAGTTCCAAAATTCTTGAAAATTTTTGTGTAAGCTTCTCAATGTATAAACTATCTAGGAAAAATATTAAATCATGAATTTGAATACTTTTTGCAGTAGAATTAATTGGTTCCAATAAAGATTAAATGCAACTTCCAGTAATTTTAATAATTAATTTATTTATCCAAAAATTATGAAATTTATTATGGCACTGTTATAAATCATTCTTAACCCATAGAAAAAGTTTGAACTTGTTTAGATAAAGTTTGATCAACTTCTAATTATGCCCTAATTATTTAAATAGGAAATAAATGTTAATTCGAGAACTTTAAGTGTTGTGTGCCTTTTGATTGAGTGATGTCCTTAGGTCACTACCCTTTTGTGATCTCTGGCACTTTAATTTCATGACTGAGCTCGTTAGTAGCTTGTTAGGTTAAGAGCTGGTATCGCGGGAATTCGTCGCTGCTAGTTAGTAGGTTTTCTGTTTACGACTGTACCGTGAAAGGAAGTTGTACTCGTATCATAACCGTGGCATGTTATCATCAAGCATCATGTTTATCATTGAGCATCATGTTAAAGCATGTTATGTATTGTGTTATGTATTCGTGTAGTCACCGCTTTCGAAGAAGCCGAAGTCGTCGAGCAGGCCTCCGGAGAAGAGCGATCGTCGGCAGGTTCCGAACCAGACGGAGGAGTTCACGAGTCTGAGTCAGTCGTCGTGTCAGAGCAAGGCAAGCCCCGGTGCATTTAAACCCTACCTTGTTATTTTACAAATGTTTTAATATTTATATTATGGTTTATTGCGTTAAGTAATTAGGAGTTGAGTGATAACCTAATTGCTGCATTACCATCCTTGATTATTACGATATTAACCTTGATACCTGTTTTACGGAAAATGCGTAGTATGCTTCGCTATGCTTAGAAGTTAAGCTTTTAAATGAAATGTTTACATAGCCATGACGGCATACTTAATGAATAATGAAGTATGAGAATGAACTTGAAAGATCGGGCGGGTGGTTTGGCCACTGCTAACATGCATTGGGAAAGGAGTCTCAATGTAGTGTTTCCGCCTTGTCAGTTAAGGTTCGTTCGTTGTAAGCCTGTTGTGTTCGAGAATTTGCAACTAGCTTCATGCCTTGGGTAAGCCCAACATGTTAGTGATTCCATTACGAGAACGTCTAACCTCGCACTGGGAGTGGAGAGATGGCGGGGAGTAAACGTGTACCCTCGGGGCTAGAATCGGGCCGGGTTCGAGGAGTACTGTACTCTCGGGGTGGCGATGGACACGTTCTGGTTTTGGGAGATCTAAATGAGGGTTGATATATGCAGATTTGGTTCTACATATGTCGTGATGTTAGAGATCCCCAGCTGGGTATAATCGGTTCGAATCGTCGTTGCTCCTCGGTTATGGAGACTTGATCACCTGACTTGCATCGTACTGGAATGAAAGAAAGAATGAGAAAAGGTTTGGATGACAATTACTTTGATCTAGATTAGGATCACCTAGATTTGGTTAATGAACCATCAATGGTAAAAGTAAAATGTTGAAAATAAGGACTTACCTTAGTAAGCTTTTCTGCAAAAGAAAATCTTGACTCTAGATTACCTGTACCTTGATTCCCTAAAGCTAGCATGCCCTTGGAGTCTTTGTCTTAGTCGGGTAAGTCTTGTTGAGTACTTTTGTACTCAGGGTTTGTTGAACCCCTTGTTGCAGGTGCGGTTCATGAACAAGTCTGCTTCGAGCCTTGTTTGTTGCAGGTGCGGTTCATGAACAAGTCTGCTTCGAGCCTTGTTGCATGACCGTCGTGGTTGAAGAAAGCGACGACGAGTAGACTGTGTGGCCTTTGGGCAAGGCATCTCGCTTGTGTGGATGTAATAAAGTTACTACCGATACTTCTCTACTAAGGGTTGGTAATAATGTACATAAGGTTTGAAGTTTGAAAACTGGTTTGTAAACCTATGTTATTGTAAGACTTCCGCTACTTTACTCTGTTGAATATTTTGAATAAACTGTTGTAATATTGCAATACTCCTGTGATTGGATCCTGTTCGGAGGAAAGCAGGCCTTTTAAGTTATGGTGAACATAAGTACGACTGTCAGAGGTCATTATGGCAATGACGTGTACTTGTGGGCCATCATAATTAGGAGGTTCTGTCACAGCTGGTACCAGAGCATAATCACTCGAGTTATTGTAGTATTACTTTGCAAAACTTCAAAATAATTTGGGTCAAACAAACTTAATATTGATATTTTGGGTCCAAAAATTGCTTTTGCTTATCTTAATCTATTCTATAGTTTCCTTAGCTCATAATTGAAAGCTTCGTAGTGAAGTATCATGTATAGTGCCCTATGTTATAAAGTGTGCATGTGTTATTTAATCTTTCTGTTAGATCGTAAGTACGATGCATGCAGCATGTTTAATTAACCTGCTTAAGTTACCTTCCCTTTTAAAGTGGTTTGGGTTAAGTAAGGTTCAATCCTATTCATGCTAACCTTCAGATCCCCCTATCTGTTCTCATCGTCCTAATTCTATCTTGCTTTAGGATGGCACGTGTGAAGACAACTCCTCGCAAGAAAACGGGTCCGCAAGGAGTGCCGCGGCATCAGTTGGCCGCCAGAGTTGATGGAGCAAGCAGTAGCCGTAATCCGAACCTGGATTCGGAATCAGAGGTTGCGAGGCTTACATCAGAAGTGGAGCGACTGAAGCGCAACATGCGTTTTTGGAAGCAGTTCCAGAACGAGTCTCTGGAAAAGGAGACAGAAGCCAGAGCTCGTGTTCGTGAGTTGGAGCTTTATGTGACACACCTGGAGCTATACAATACTGTTCTGCATGAGGAAGTCCATAGGCTAAATGATCTGATGAATCCTAATCATCAGCCCCAGGCAGTGGAAGATGATGTTGGTGCCGTGATTGTTCCTGGTGTAGAGGACAATGATGAAGATGAACCCATGATGGAAAGTGGGGATGATGCAAGTCATGTTACTGGTGCGAGTGCTCCAGAGGTTGAAAATAGAGTGATCGTGATCAGCGATGATGATGAGGAGTGAAGTGTTGACATGGATGGCTATGTAATATAGTAGTCTTTCCTGCTTTCTAAGAACTTTAGTGGGTAGTTTCTTGCTTGAAAGCAAGTTTGTAATGAAATAATGTAAGATAAGTTTGTATGTGTATACAAGTACTGTACTAACTGCTTTTTAATTCAATAAAGCGATGTAAATAAATATGGTTTGTGTATAACAAATGGACGGTACTGGAACTTCCCAGGATGGGGACAATACTCCGAATCCCCCACCGTTTCCACCCACTTTGGCAGAGGCTATTGCCGCTTTGGTTAATGCCACTACCCTGTTGGCTCAGAATCAGAATCAGAATGGAAATCAGGGTCGTCGAGGCCGTAACAATGGAGGGGAAAACACCTATGTGGATTTCACCGATACCCGTCCACCAGTGTTCTCAAAGGCAGATGAGCCGCTAGAGGCGGATGACTGGTTCCGTACCATGGAGCAGAAGTTTGAACTGTTACAGTGCACAGAGCACCAGAAGCCCGTGTTCGCAGCGCAGCAGCTTAGAGGTGCCGCAGGGGCGTGGTGGGCGAATCTGGTCGCCGCACGGCCTGCTGGCCACCGTGTCACTTGGCAGGAGTTTCGTGAAGCCTTCAGAGCACATTATATTCCAGATGGTGTCATGGCCATGAAGCTAGAGGAGTTTCTCTCGCTGAAGCAAGGGAACCAGACAGTTCTGCAGTACGTGGGTAAATTCAATCATCTGTCCCAGTATGCAGCAGAATATGTGAACACTGATGCGAAGAAGAAAAGCTGTTTCATGAGAGGTTTGAGTACCAGAATCCAGGAAGCATTGGTCACCTGTTATAATGCTACATACCATGAGATAGTCAACGTGGCTATTGCGTCAGAAGAGAAGTCCCGACTGCACAAAGAGTCGAAGAAAAAGAAGCCAGTGTTTTCAAGCCCGTCTGGCGGCATTAAGAAGCGCCAGAAGTTTATTTACCACCCTCAGAACCATTTCCGCCCAACTTATCGTCCACCGCAATACCAAGCTCAGCCGCAGACGTTTTTCCGTCCTGCCGCAACCCCGCAGTTTACACAACAGCCGAATGCCCCTGGTATTCGAAACCAGACTCCAACCACCCATAACTTTCCCTGCTACAATTGTGGAAAGCCAGGCCACTTTTCAAAGGACTGCCCGTATCCAAGGCAGTACAATCCCAACTATCCCAGAGCTCCCGTACCACAACAGCAACAACCTCAGAGCAAGAACAATAATCTGAATGTTCAGAAGGGTAAGGGTGAGAAGAAGAAGACCGGACGTGTGTTCTACACTCAAGCAAGTGCAATCCCAGAGGGAGAACCTGTTATGATGGGTATGTTCCCTATTGCTAATCATCCAGCAGTACTGTTATTTGATTCAGGTGCATCGCATACATTCATAAATCGCACCTTTATTGTTAAGCATGACATTCCAATTTTGGGAACGCAAGAAGATTTCTTTATCCAGTCGCCCGGGGGACGACTGTGTACTAAGGAGATGGTACGTGACGTACCTATAGAGTTAGGTGGGCATATATTCCCTACCTCAATGATAATATTACAGAAACAGGATATAGATGTAATCCTGGGTATGAATTGGATGTACCAAAGAGGAGCCCTTATAGATGCACTGCACCGAACTATAAGGTTGAACCTGCCAGATAATAAATCTCATCTTCTTATCCAACTTCCTATCCCAAAGAGAACCGTTGAAAGGATATGTGCAACTTCAGTACATGAGGTTTGTGATATACCAGTAGTCTGTGAATTTCCAGATGTGTTTCCAGATGATCTACCAGGTCTGCCACCAGACAGAGATGTAGAGTTTGTGATTGAGTTAAAAACCGGGGGTACTGCCCCAATATCCCGGAGAGCTTACAGAATGCCACCCAATGAATTGGCAGAACTCAAGGATCAACTGCAAGAGTTACGTGACAAAGGTTTTATCAGACCCAGTTCCTCACCATGGGGATGTCCAGCTCTGTTTGTTAAGAAGAAAGATCAGACTTTAAGGATGTGTGTTGATTATCGACCGCTAAATGAAGTAACCATTAAGAACAAATATCCGTTGCCGCGCATTGATCTGCTCTTTGATCAGCTTGCGGGGGCAAAGGTATTTTCAAAGATCGATCTTCGATCAGGGTACCATCAAATCAAGATTCGACCTGAAGATATCCCAAAGACTGCATTCACCACCAGATATGGGTTGTATGAATACTTAGTTATGTCTTTTGGTCTCACCAATGCACCGGCACATTTCATGTATCTGATGAACTCAGTTTTATGCCGGAGCTTGACAAGTTTGTGGTTGTGTTTATTGATGAAATTCTGGTATATTCCAAAAGTAAAGAAGAGCATGTTGAGCATCTCAGAGTTGTTCTGAATCGTCTGAGAGATCACCAACTTGTATGCCAAGTTCAGTAAATGTGAATTTTGGTTAAGAGAAGTGCAATTCTTAGGCCATGTATTGTCAGCCGAAGGAGTAGCAGTGGATCCGGGCAAGGTGAAAGATATTCTGAATTGGAAACCACCAATCTCAGTTCATGAAGTCCGGAGTTTCCTAGGAATGGCGGGTTATTACCGTCGATTCATACCTGACTTTTCAAAGGTAGCCAAGCCAATCACAGAGTTGTTGAAGAATCAAACTAAGTTCATATGGTCTCCAGATATGTGAGAAGGCTTTTAGAATTGTAAAGAAGTCATTGACAACTGCTCCAGTTTTGGCACAACCAGATATAGGAAAAGCCATTTGATGTTTATTGTGATGCCTCGGGTATTGGCCTTGGTTGTGTATTGATGCAAAGAAGGCAGAGTCATTGCTTATGCCTCGAGACAGTTGAAGCGCCATGAAGAACATTATCCGGACACATGATCTTGAACTAGCAGCTGTGGTTCATGCATTGAAAATATGGGCGTCATTACTTGTTAGGTAATACTTGCCACATGTATACAGATCACAAGAGCTTAAAGTATATCTTTACTCAGGCAGAATTGAATATGAGGCAAAGAAGGTGGCTTGAATTGATAAAGGATTATGATTTGGAAGTACACTATCACCCTGGAAAAAGCAAATGTTGTTGCTGATGCACTCAGTAGGAAGAATCATTGCAATTGCATGACTGTGAAGCCAATGGATTACAGTTTATGTTACGAATTGGAAAAGTTAAATATTGAAATAGTTCAACAAGGTCAGTTAACTAATATTACAATAGAATCAACAATCAAAGATCAGATTGTGTCTGCTCAGAGAACAAATTCCGGAATAGCTCATATCAAAGAAAAGGTTAGAACTGGTCAATCAGACAGAATTCAGTATTGATAATGCAGGTGTGCTGTGGTTTTAAGAACCGGCTAGTGGTCCCAAAGATTCGGAGTTACGTCGGCTCATCCTGATGAAGCACATAGTACAAGGTTTTCTATTCATCCCAGGGAGTAATAAGATGTATCAAGATTTGAAACAAAGATTCTGGTGGACCAAAATGAAAATTGAGATCGCCAAGTATGTTGCCAGATGTGACACTTGTTGTAAAGTGAAGGCAGTACAACTTGAAGTCAGCAGGAATGTTACAACCCTTGCCTATTCCATCCTGGAAATGGGAAGATATCAGTATGGATTTCATTACTGGGGTTACCAAGACCTCAAGAGGCTTTGATTCAATTTAGGTCATTGTGGACACGACTGACCAAGTCATCTCATTTTATTCCAGTTAAGGTGGACTATTCTGCTATAACTTATGCAAGAATATATATTGCACGAATCCTGAGTCTTCATGGGGTAAGCCGACCAAAGACCATTGTATCGGATAGAGGTACGCAGTTTGTCAACAAATTTTGGCGACACCTCCATGAGTCCCTGGGTACAAAACTTTTGCACAGTACCGCTTATCATCCACAAACAGGGGGACAGACTGAAAGAGTAAATCAAATTTTGGAGGATATGTTAAGATCCTGTGCTCTCACTTATCAAGATCAGTGGGATGAATGTTTACCTTTAGCAGAATTCTCATACAGCAATAGTTATCAAGAGAGTATCAAAATGGCACTGTTTGAAGCATTGTATGGCCGCAGGTGCAGAACTCTAGTGAATTGGTCAGAACCGGGAGAAAGATGGTTTTTCGGTGTTGATCTTGTGAAACAAACAGAAGAAAAAGTTCGACGGATCCAGAATAATTTGAAAGTTGCTCAGTCCAGACAAAAGAGTTATGCTGATAAAAGGCGTAGACCTTTGATATTCCAAGTAGGGGATTATGGTTTATTTAAAAGTATCACCATGAAAGGAGTTAGTAGATTTGGAGTCAAAGGCAAACTCGCACCACGTTATATCAATGTATTTCATGTATCACAAATGAAGAAGTGTCTACAAGTACATGATCAAGTGGTTGATGTTGAGGGAGTTGAACTTGAACCAGATTTGACATATTCTGAACATCCTGTCCGAATTCTGGATCAAAAAGATCGTGTTACCAGAAGTAGAACAACTAAATGGTACAGAATACAGTGGAATCAACATTCAGAAGAGGAAGCTACCTGGGAATCTGAGGATTACCTGTTGGAGAATTTCTCGGAGTTCTTTGCTTCTATCTAGGTTGCAACTTCTTCTTTAAATTGTAACCTATCCTTTTAAAAATCTTTGTAATGCAGAAAACCCCTACCTGGTTTGTAAACAAGTCTTGGGCATGTTCGCTTGACACGTTTCCTTTTCCATTACTTAACTCAAGGCTTTAAATCTCGGGACGAGATTTCTTTAAGGGGGAAGGGCTGTAACACCCCGGGTGTTATAGTGCTAATTAATCTGCCATGTCATCATAATGCATCGCAAAGCATCCCTGTTAGGTTAACATTGTTATGCATCAACTAAAACGAGTTTACTTAATTAGGTTGAATGTGTTTCTCTATGGTGTGCTCCGGAATCGAAAACCCTAATTTCGAATACCGCCGCAAATACTTAGTCCATGCCCTGCGTAATTTGAGGTGCGCGACTGTGTTGCACACTAGTGTCAAATGTAGGGTATGAACTTAAGTAAAACATCTAAAATGAAGCTCCAAATTTGAGTTTGAATTGTAGTCCCAAAACTTGTCGCGAGTTTTCCGATTTGAATTCAAATCCAAATTTGGGGAAAAATGTAAAAGAATTTCAAAAGTAAATTGGTCAACCAAGAGTGACATTTGGTCAACTATGTCATGTTGGTCCAAATGATGCCTTTGGGTGAGGTTTTGATCACTAAGTAATCACAAATCAAAGTAGAAACAAATTCCAATTTGAAATCCCTCCGAAAACCCTAAATTTCAAAATCCTGTTTTACCCCTTTTGAAATAATTCAAAATCTAAGCAAAATTTGGAAAAAAGTTCAAAACCAAGTTTGTAGAACTTTTCAAGGGCTACAACTTTGGTGTTTTGAGTTTTCAAAGTTTTAGTGTAAAATGTGGAGTAATTTTGAAAATAAACAAATTTCAGTTTTAAATCATTTTTGTCCCCAAACTAAGATTTCAAAATGGAGGCAGAATTTGAAAAAGTTTTGAACAGAAAAGTTGTAGGTCTTGTTGAGATATACAACTTTGATGTTTGGAGATTTTGAAGTTTCAATATAAAATCAAAAGTAATTTCTAAATTTCCAAATCTGTAAAATGTGTCCCTTTTTGAATTTAAACTCCAATTTCAAAATCCAAGCAGAATTTGAAAAAGTGTTCAATATCAAACTTGTAGAGCTTGAAATTCTGAAGATTTCATACATTGGAAGATTTTCAAGTTGTTATACAAATTTGAGAGTAATTTGAAAAACTAGTTTGAATTTCAGAGTTTTGAGGGGGGGGGAGCTACAGTGCTAGGGCCAATCACCGTCGGCCACCGGCCGGCATGGGCGCCGGCGAGACGCCGGACGGCTTCGGCCAGCTTCCAGGCGCGCCCAGGAGCTCCAGCGCGACGACGCGAGCAGTCCAGTCCTGTTCCCACGCTCGTCTTCTATAAATACGTCGAGTCGCCGTCGTTTTTCTTCTTCTCGGTTTTCCGCCACCGCCGCCGCCGCTAGCTCCACCGCTCGCCGCTGCCGCCACCGAGCCGTCTCCGGCCACGCCAGTCACACCAATAGCATCGCTGCATCCTCGCGTACCTCGTGAACCACCCGAGCCAGCCCAATTCCGTCTGAACCACCGCGACCACCGCTTCCCGTGCTCCGCTCCGGCGACCAAGCCGCTTCCCGTGGCCAGGCCACTCCAGCCGCTCCCCGTCGCCACCAAGACATCCACTGCAATCGCGGTGAGCCACTGATGCTTCCCGACCCTTCAATTTAACCTCTACCGCTTTGTAGTCGCCGGCGTGCTGCTCCCGTAGCCACCGTGCCGCCATCGCCGTCGCTCGCGGGTCGCTAGGGCTCGAACCATGGCGTTGCTTAGCAAAACGGATTCGTGAGGTGATGTAGAACGTGTTGGTAAGCTCAATTTGTCGACCGAGGCACTGGTCACCGGCCGGCCACCGCGCGGAGGTGAGTGAGCGCGCGGGAGTGAGCGAAAGGCGGGAGGTAGGCGATGACAGGCGGGGCCGGCCTGTCAGTGAGAGAGAGAGGGAGAGTGGGCGCGCGCGAGGCGGGCCGCCTGCTGGGCCAGCGCGTGCGGGCGCGAGCGCGTGGGCACGCGGGCCGGTTGGGCTGGGCCGGATCGGAGAGGAGGAGAAGCAGCCCGAGTTCGTTTTGTTTTTGTTTTTCTTTTTCCAAATAAATGAATAGTATTATTATTTGTTTATTTGTTTAAAAATTGTGTAGAGTTCCAAAATTCTTGAAAATTTTTGTGTAAGCTTCTCAATGTATAAACTATCTAGGAGAAATATTAAATCATGAATTTGAATACTTTTTGCAGTAGAATTAATTGGTTCCAATAAAGATTAAATGCAACTTCCAGTAATTTTAATAATTAATTTATTTATCCAAAAATTATGAAATTTATTATGACACTGTTATAAATCATTCTTAACCCATAGAAAAAGTTTGAACTTGTTTAGATAAAGTTTGATCAACTTCTAATTATGCCCTAATTATTTAAATAGGAAATAAATGTTAATTCGAGAACTTTAAGTGTTGTGTGCCTTTTGATTGAGTGATGTCCTTAGGTCACTACCCTTTTGTGATCTCTGGCACTTTAATTTCATGACTGAGCTCGTTAGTAGCTTGTTAGGTTAAGAGCTGGTATCGCGGGAATTCGTCGCTGCTAGTTAGTAGGTTTTCTGTTTACGACTGTACCATGAAAGGAAGTTGTACTCGTATCGTAACCGTGGCATGTTATCATAAAGCATCATGTTTATCATTGAGCATCATGTTAAAGCATGTTATGTATTCGTGTAGTCACCGCTTTCGAAGAAGCCGAAGTCGTCGAGCAGGCCTCCGGAGAAGAGCGATCGTCGGCAGGTTCCGAACCAGACGGAGGAGTTCACGAGTCTGAGTCAGTCGTCGTGTCAGAGCAAGGCAAGCCCCGGTGCATTTAAACCCTACCTTGTTATTTTACAAATGTTTTAATATTTATATTATGGTTTATTGCATTAAGTAATTAGGAGTTGAGTGATAACCTAATTGATGCATTACCATCCTTGATTATTACGATATTAACCTTGATACCTGTTTTACGGAAAATGCGTAGTATGCTTCGCTATGCTTAGAAGTTAAGCTTTTAAATGAAATGTTTACATAGCCATGACGACATACTTAATGAATAATGAAGTATGAGAATGAACTTGAAAGATCGGGCGGGTGGTTTGGCCACTGCTAACATGCATTGGGAAAGGAGTCTCAATGTAGTGTTTCCGCCTTGTCAGTTAAGGTCCGTTCGTTGTAAGCCTGTTGTGTTCGAGAATTTGCAACTAGCTTCATGCCTTGGGTAAGCCCAACATGTTAGTGATTCCATTACGAGAACGTCTAACCTCGCACTGGGAGTGGAGAGATGGCGGGAGTAACGTGTACCCTCGGGGCTAGAATCGGGCCGGGTTCGAGGAGTACTGTACTCTCGGGTGGCGATGGACACGTTCTGGTTTTGGGAGATCTAAATGAGGGTTGATATATGCAGATTCGGTTCTACATATGTCGTGATGTTAGAGATCCCCAGCTGGGTATAATCGGTTCGAATCGTCGTTGCTCCTCGGTTATGGAGACTTGATCACCTGACTTGCATCGTAGTTAAGAACTGGAATGAAAGAAAGAATGAGAAAGGTTTGGATGACAATTACTTTGATCTAGATTAGGATCACCTAGATTTGGTTAATGAACCATCAATGGTAAAAGTAAAATGTTGAAAATAAGGACTTACCTTAGTAAGCTTTTCTGCAAAAGAAAATCTTGACTCTAGATTACCTGTACCTTGATTCCCTAAAGCTAGCATGTCCTTGGAGTCTTTGTCTTAGTCGGGTAAGTCTTGTTGAGTACTTTTGTACTCAGGGTTTGTTGAACCCCTTGTTGCAGGTGCGGTTCATGAACAAGTCTGCTTCGAGCCTTGTTGCATGACCGTCGTGGTTGAAGAAAGCGACGACGAGTAGACTGTGTGGCCTTTGGGCAAGGCATCTCGCTTGTGTGATGTAATAAAGTTACTACCGATACTTCTCTACTAAGGGTTGGTAATAATGTACATAAGGTTTGAAGTTTGAAAACTGGTTTGTAAACCTATGTTATTATAAGACTTCCGCTACTTTACTCTGTTGAATATTTTGAATAAACTGTTGTAATATTGCAATACTCCTGTGATTGGATCCTGTTCGGAGGAAAGCAGGCCTTTTAAGTTATGGTGAACATAAGTACGACTGTCAGAGGTCATTATGGCAATGACGTGTACTTGTGGGCCATCATAATTAGGAGGTTCTGTCACAAACGCCCACACACACCGTGCCATATTGCACTCAAGCAAAGCATGACGCCAAGAGTTCTGAGCACCGCACAGAACACAGCTGTTGTGGTCCACCATGTTCCAGCGATGAAGGACATCTGCCGATGGCAAAGAGTACTGAGCCAGGCGCCAAAGGAAAACTCTTATCTTTGAAGGAACCTGGACCTGCCACAAAGAGGACCACTCCTTCTCTGCCTCTCTCCTATTTGACCTTCCGGCATTCTCCATCAAAACACGTCTTGTGATTAACATTCTGTAGGCCGAACGCACCGTGAAGATCCCTTTTTGTCATGATGCCACGCCCAAAAATTAGGTTGTCGGCGATTGCATAAAGGTGTAGACATTATAGTCTCCCTATCAGCATGCGTAAAAAATTCACACAACTTCCTTGTATCCTAGGTTGCCGAAGTGTGGTCAATCAACTCACTAACAAGCTGTGGAGGGTGCGGTGCTGAGCTAGGAATTGGCCGTCGTATGCTATCAGTTGGCAGCCAATCCATACTCCAAATGGATGTTGTTTCACCAGACCCAATTCGCCTGATCAGCCCCTGCTGAAGAACCTCTCTCCCATCCAGTAGCGAACGCCATATCCAGGAGGGGGTCGAGCCAAGGGCGACCGACAAGAAGTCGTCCTATGGATAGTAGATTGCCTTCAAGATACGAGCACTCAGAGATGTCGGGTACTGTAGGATACGTCAAGCCTGCTTCGCCAACAGAGCAAGATTAAATAGCTCTATATCTTGAAAGCCCATTCCGCCAAGATACTTTGGCATAATCATATCATCCCATGCAACCCAGCATGTCTTTCTCTTACCCTCCTTGCTGCCCCACCAAAACTTCCTCAATAGGCTGTTGATGTGCTTGCATAAACCTCCCGGAAGCTTAAAACATGACATAGAATAGGTGGGTATTGCCATTACTCAGCCTCAAGTAGACTTTTTTTATGAGAAACCTGACTCCATAAACTCGATCCAACCTAAAAAACCGGCCCAATCAATGGCAGTGGATCCACTCGGGCTTCGTCTTCTATCCCCTATACTAAAGCCTGAAATTGCTCGGCCCTGGCCCAAAGAAATGGCTATTTTCGTGTGGGCTCGGAACATGAGACTTTCCTCGTCTTAATGGAAGCCCGGTGTGTCCGTTTTTTTGAGCCTTTTGTCTCCCGGACATCCACAAAGTGTGGTTTTGTGCAGGGCACACTGCACTTGTCGCTTTGGTCGGGTAAACACTGCGAAGTCGTGGTTTTTGTCCCAGGCACACTTCTCATAATAGAAAAATATTTCGCATCTTAACAGGAGAGAGAGATAGAGTAAATGGACCTGTATACCCTGGCTGCAATCTATGGCTGTGAGCCAAGCCGTACCAGCTCACCGACGCGGCCCCATCTAGCAGCCCATTTGCTTCGCCCTCATCTCTACCCGTATGCTCCGGCGATTTTTGCTCCGTCCGCCCCCCACCTAAAAATTTGTTACCTTGTTACATTGAATATTTGATACATGTATGGAGTACTAAATGTAGATAAAAAAACTAATTGCACAGTTTGGTTGGAAACCACGAGACGAATCCTTTAAATATAATTAGTCCATGATTAGCCTTAAGTGATAAGTAACACACACGTGCTAATGACGGCTTAATTAGGCTTAATAAATTCGTTTCGCGGTTTCCAGACGAGTTATGTAATTAATTTTTTATTAGTATCCGAGAACCCCTTCCGACATCCCATAAAATATCCGATGTGACATCCAAAAACTTTTCACCCACCAGCTAAACACCCCCTAGCTTCACGTATCGCAAAGTCTACTGACCTGTCACAGTCGACTGCGCGTACGCGGCGAGGCATGGCCGCGCAAGCGAGGCAGCTCGGGGATGGCGGCCGCGAACGCGAGGTGGCCACGCGAGACTCTATGGCGGCGATGCGTGAGATCTCGTTAGTGGCCGCACGAGCGAGTTGGCTCCGCGGCGGCCGTGCGCGAGCTCCCGTCGGCGAGGTCCGTGATGGCCCGTGACGGCGGCGGCTGTAGGAGCAGTGCTTCACCGGCGGCGCGCACAGGATCCGCATTCGCAGATGGAAACCGAGCGCTCCTCCCCCAACGCTGTATCGGATGGTTTCCACAGCCTCGTAGCGCGTGAAGACGTCGAGTCTAAGTTAGGGGGTGCTCGGTTCACTCAACAAAACTTTCCTGTCATATCGAATGTTTAGATATATGCCTGGAGTATTAAATATACAGATTGAGACTAATTTGTGAGATGAATTTTTTAAGTCTAATTAGTCCATGGTTTGACAACGTGGTGCTACAGTAAACATGTGCTAATGACGGATTAATTAGTCTTAATAAATTCGTCTCACGGTTTATTGACAGAATTTGTAATTTATTTTTTTATTAGTATCTAAACACCCTATGCGACACCCGATGTAACATCCGATGTGACACCAACTAAACTTTAGTACCTGCATCCAGACACCCTCTTAGACTCGGTTTCTTATGTTTTCACTCTCTTTTTTTAATAAATACAATGTCACATCAGAAAAAATCAATAAACAGAGGGGTAATAAGCAAGGCCTTGTTTAGATAAAAAACTTTTTACGAAAAACTCCAGTAACGAATCTTACGGCATATGCATATAGCATTGAATGTAGACGAAAAGAAAACTAATTGCACATTTTCGTTGGAAATCGCGAGATGAATATTTTGAGCCTAATTAGTCTATGATTTGACATTAAAGTGCTATAGTAACAAATGTGCTAATGACGGATTAATTAGGCTTAATAAATTCGTCTCGCGGTTTCCAGGCAAGCTATGTAATTTGCTTTTTTATTAGTATCTGTACTCCCTTCCGACGTCGTACGAAACATCTAATGTGATATTTTTTCAAAAAAACTTTTCACCAACTAAACCCACCCTGAATAACCATAGAAACTACGATGGAATCTGCGTTGGGAGTGCCAAAGCCGAGCCAAGCTAGGCGGCGGCTGTTTGATTGTCTATAATCGACAGGTGCAGCGCGGGTCTACCATGTGTTATAAAATCGTATTCTCTACATGCATAATTATTATGTTCTTTTTTTTTTGAAACGCATAATGATTATGTTCTACTAAAACTACCGACAAGCAGCACACGGAGGTGGATGGTCAAGCCCGAGCATGGCGACACTAAGGTGAGCGTGTTGCTGCGTGTGGCAAAGGAACAGCAGCAAACAAGGGTAGAAGTGTCCACTCACCATACTCTTGATCCAAACAAGATTAAATAATAGATGCAGTGTGCTGTGAACAAAAACCATAGTTTTGTAGTGTCCTGAAGACTAAATCGACCAAGACGATGTGCCATGCACAAAACCACGCTTTATGAGTGTCCTGTGGACAAAATTCTCCCGTTTTTTTTTTTGTTGAGGAAAGTCTGTCCTGGGATTTGGTGGACAGGTCGCCGTGAGTTTTCATGAGCTAGACCACCCAATCATTTTGATGTTGTCGGAGTGTCATGATGCAAATCCAAAATGAACCAAATGGACGCGAGAGGTACTAAAATGGTAGCATCTCATCTTGCCCAATTCGATTTCACATCTGTGAGAGCATTCCATTCCTTTTTTATTTCACATCAAATATGCAAGGGTAATAAGTTAATAAATAACAACAGCTGACAACGAAAAACAGAACACTGTTCAGTTCTTCCCAAGAAACAGCGAAATTACCTAACGTGTCTCTCTTCTAGCGAGGCGAAGACGCTAAGTCTAATGTAATCACGACAGATTACTTCACATAGAAAGCTAGTCGAACCTCAAAGCAACGCAGATGTAAACATAGAAGTGCAGGGGAAAAAATCTCACTCTGCCATTTGTTTATATCTTCCTCACAATGTGTACTTCCTGGTTTTTTTTCGGTGGAACCTGCCTATCTAGTTCTAAGTTTTCGACTTAACATAGATGCTTACATTTTTCTGAATTTATTTCATAATTTACCGACATTGTTTCTTCAGTGGTAGATAGCAAGACATTTATGCGTGTATATACGAGTGTTTATGTCTATATAGTGCTTCGCTAAAAGAAAATCCAATGATCTCATTGTTTGTATATTTATTTTAGAATTTAAATGCGTTATTATTTTAGTACTAATATTGACATGTTTGTCAATGGTGAAACGCTTATGGTTGCTTACCACTCCTAATTTATCTGTTGACTTAGTTTTCCTTTATGCTCCTAAAAGTAAGGTGCATATACGTGTTCATAGTTGAGCGAACGGCATATGTACGAGTAAGTTTAATACATAATTACGAACGTTTTACGTCCTTCTAAATGATTTTATCCAATGATTTGGGGCGACAGAGGGTGGAAGTCAGCGGCCCTCTCAGAGGTCACCACGGTTTTGTTACGGAAAAAGTCCACTTTGCCTCTCCCATGCAATAGTCTATTTTTCCTCGCTCAACTCTAAAACTAGAAATAGTTCCTCCCTCATTTTCCAAAGCCGGTCACTTGACCTCCAAGGCTGTCTCTCTCGATGTTTTTCTTTTTAGTTTATTTTGGCTGAATTTTTAAAAAAATCATAGTAAATCATAGAAAAATCATAAAATAGAAAATCCAATTGGGTTGTACTCCACACGAGAGGATCTATACAATAAGCATATGATATGATATGTTTTAGTATAAAGTTTTTGCTGTAACTTTAGATCCATGCTTTTCTGTAATTAATATTAATTCATAGATGCAGTATATCCAATTATGATAAAATTTTTATGGTGAACTAATCATTGCAGTAAAAATTTCGTACTCATTGGATTATATATAAACAGTGGATGGGCTGAAACAGATACAACAACAGCAACACTACACGAACTAGTGGGCCGAAATCGAGACAATAACAATGACGGGTTGCAAATTGGCCCAATAAGAACCTTCTAATCAGGGTTCTTGTGCACATGCTCGGTTCTCGCAATGAATCCTGTCCATACAAACCCAACTGAAATGGTTATAAAAAATACAAAAAACAACTGAAATTAAAAACAATCCTTAGCCGACTGCTATTTAGGAATTTCGTTTCTATTTTGGCCCATTTTCTTAGTTGATTACGGTCATGAGGCCCGGTAACCAAACGGTGATACCAAGTGCAAAGTTTTATATATAGTCTTAAAAATGACTATATGCCACATATGATTTTTGACTAGCAAAGTAGCAATGGTGATAGCCGCTTGAATGTTTTTTTTGGCGATATGCATGAGTATTTTATAAATTGGACCAGAAGATATGTAATTTTTTTTTAAAAAAGAAGAGGTGCAGAGATGGGGATAGCGTTTTTCTTATAAGAAGAGAATAGCGTTTTTGTTTTTTCCTTTTCGTTGCCCATATATGTACTGTACGGAGGAGAAGATAAACGAACAGAAGAAAGGCGAGACGTGCATGCGTGGCGTGACCACCCATCCACCGATCCACGGCACACGCAAACGGAAAAATCGTGCCGGCGCCGTGGCCAACGCGGACCTGACAAGACAGGTTTGGCGGACGCGCTCCAGCTCCGGCACGCGTACGCCCGGTTGCCCAGTTGCCTCGTTCTCGCCGCCGCGCGTGTGGCGGCCGAGCGGGCACGCGAGCGTGCCGACCTGCCGCCTCGCGCCCGCAGGCCGCAGCTAGCGGATCAGGGCTTTACTTCCCCTCCAAATTCTCAATTTTTACGCTCTTTTTTCATCACATCAATCTTTAGATGTAATCTTTAGATGTATGTATAGAGTATTTAACGTAGGTAAAAGAAATAATTAATTATACAGTTTGGTTGTAAATCACGAGACGAATCTTTTGAGCCTAATTAGTTTATGATTGACACTAATTACAAAATATAAATGAAAGTGCTATAGTAACAAAATTTCAAAAAAAACATCTAAACACCCCCAGATATTTTTCTTGCTTGCAGTTGCAGCCAGCAGCCAAGCATGACGTGATCAGGAGTGGCCATTGCGAGGACGTGACGTGACTCGCTGTGGCTGTGGCGCGAGGCTCTCTCTGGCCTCTGGTCGTTGGTACCTCCGCCGACGGCATCCTAGCCAGTCGTCACGGCTGCGAAAGTCGGAAGAATTAGTACTCCACCGTAAGGCACTCTCGATACAGACACCGCTATACGGACATTAATTGTATTGTCATACAAGGACGAGACAGTGATTAAAGAGAGAGTAAAAATCATATAAATTAGGTCTAAGTTAGAAACCATATTTACACGAGAGTCAAGACAAGAATTAATGTGATTGATAGAGAATGAAGAGAGAATATATGTGATTAGATAAAAAATGTTTCGTAGAGTAGTGCCTATAAAAATTATTAGATATAGAAACTATACATAGTTTGGGACTGCCCTAATCCTTGATCGAGTTGGCATTCGTAATAAGTGGATGTATGTATATCCATCCTGCACGTGTGAAGCGAGCGATTACGATTGAGCAACTCATTTGTTCTACTATTGATTTGATCAACAATTAATTACTTAAATTAACTACATGCTCTTTTTTTGGGGGAACAATTAACTACATGCTCAGAACAGAAAAAGTTGTAGTATACTAACTCCATCCACAAAAGAATGCAATTCTAACACAGTGTCACGTTTTAGTACCTTAAGTTTAGCCAATTATAGAATAAAAAAGTATCCATATTTATGATACAAAATAAATATCATTAGATTCATTATGAAATGTATTTTATAATAAATTAATTTAAAGACATAACTGTAAATATTATTCACTAAAAACTTGATCAAACGTGAACCACTTCTTTGGCACGCAATCCATAGTTGCATTTTTCAGAACGGAGGTAGTAAAATACAGTCACGTTTCATGTATCTTTTATTTTATTAACAAAATAATTTTGAAGCAACTGATGATACCGCCCTGGGGTATAAACATCATTTAGTACTATTTGGTATAGTACTAGTTAGCTACTAGTGTTCATTAAATTCCCCCCTTTCTCCATTGTTTTCTCTTACGATCACACGTACTCGTGTCTCCATCGTCATCACGTCCATCTGATGCAGGCGGTTGAGACACGACACTCTCAGTTTGCCAGCTCCTGACGTGGCGGTTGTGCGTCGTGCATGCACGGAGTACGTACGTACTCCCACACTGCACGCTTCGGTGACGTGAGGTTAATATGGACGCTTTCGTGCGCGTGTCTGAACGCCGTGGCCTTGTTTAGATAGCAAAGCTCGGAGGCAAACTTTGCATAGAAAATGTCACGTCACACTGTAGCAATTTTGTTTTTATTTGGTAATAATTGTCAAAATATTAATTAATTAGGCTTAAAATGTTCGTCTCGCAAAGTACAATAAAACTGTACAATTAGATTTTTATTTCATCTATATTTAGTACTCCATATATATGCTGACATTTTGATGTGACGGGGAATAGCAATTCTGCATAGTGAATTTGGTGGCTCACGCAGGTTCAGGCCTTGTTTAGATACCTAAATTCATCCCCAAATTCTACTATGCAAAAAGAAGATTCCCCATCACATCAAAATGTCGGCATATATATGGAGTACTAAATGTAGATGAAATCAAAAACTAATTGCACAGTTTTGTTGTACTTTGCGAGACGAATATTTTAAGCCTAATTAATCAATATTTGGATAATTATTACCAAATAAAAACAAAATTGCTACAGTGTGACGGGACACTTACTATATAGATTTTGGTTGCCAAATTTGGCATCTAAACAAGGCCTCAGTGATTCTGAAGGAAACGCAGAGGCGAATTAATGACTTGTCGGAAATCCTTTTAAAAAAATAATGATTGAAGCTAGGAGCTGTGCTAACGTGAAACCCGTTTTGTCTCTAGGCCTCGTTCACTTCCTAAAATATTTCCTCTGTCATTCGTCACATCGAATCTTTGACGCATGCATGGAGCATTAAATGTAGGTAAAAAAATAACTAATTGTACAGTTTGTCTGTAAAGTTCGAGATGAATCTTTTAAGCCTAATTAATTCATGGTTGAATAAATTTTGCCAAATAACAACGAAAGTGCTATAGGAATATTTCCCCCAAATATTTCGAAAGTGAACACAGAAGGAAAGAAGCTACCGCACCGCACGTCCGCACCTAGGCCCAGTTTAGTTCCCCAAGAATTTTGCAAAATTTTTCACATTCCTCGTCACATTGAATCTTTGGACGCATGCATAAAACATTAAATATAAATAAAAAATAAAACTAATTACACAGTTTAGACGAAATCCACGAGACAAATCTTTTAAGCCTAATTAGTCTATGATTGGACAGTAATTGCCAAATAACAACGAAAACGCTACGGTGTCCATTTTACCAAATTTTTTGCATCTAAACAGGCCCCTACTGCATGTATGTCGGTACGAAATTAGCCGATCGATCGATGACGTCACGAGGTGTCAGGCTGTCAGCAAGCAAATTAAAGAGAAGGTTATGCAAAGAGAAGCTAGCTAAAGCTAGTATAATTTCGAAATTATGAAATTTTGCACAAGACACGCAGCAGTTTTCACGGGAACAACCAATCCTTAGAAATTCATACTCGTACGTAGCCCCGGATGACCGAACTGCAATGACTAGATCTTGTTTGCTTAGCCGGCCGAGTGGTCACAGTCTTATCCGGACGAGAGAAACGGGCCAACAGATCCAACGCACACAACGCGCGCGAGGACGTCATGCGTGATCGCCGCACGTATGCATGATATGCTGCCATGCACACAGCGTCAGCGATCTGCTAATAAATTAGTTGATCTGGTCCATTTCCATCGTATTCGAGACGAGGTGGAGTAGTCCATAGCTAGCTCAAATCTGACTTCAGAAACACGTACACTGTACAGGTGCATACTCCCTCCATCCTTTAAGAAAAGCAGACATCTCATTTTCCAAAAAAAAACTAAAGTTTAACTAAACATATATACCAAAAGATACCAGTATTTATTGTACTAAATAAGTGCAATAAGTTTTATAGTAAACTAATTTGGAGATACAAATGTTCGATATTTTACATAAATATAGTTTTAACTTAAAATTGATTAACTTCTAAAAATAAAAAATAAAATATATATATATACATACTCCCTCAAAAATAGCTGCATGTCTACTCTTTTTAAAATGGGGAAGGAATACGGAAGAAGCGACCGGCCGCGAAGAAATCAAGCGCTCGGTCAGCAGTGGAGATTCGGAAATGTCCATCCAGCAAATCGCGCGCGGCCGGCCGGCGACCAACGGGGGAGACGTGGGCGCCGCTTTCTGATCTGATCAATCTGCCGACGCCATCATCATTTGCGAGGAACAAGTCTGGTGGCCCCGGCGCTGATCTCACCACCGGGTCATCTTTGCCTGGACCAAATTTAAAATTTCCATAGGCATGCATTTCCAGGTGATTCGTCCTTTCTTCCAGAAACTCAATGATCCAAATTATCCTATTGGAATATTCTCCTGGTGTTACTGCTCGGTGTCAAAAGGCGAACGCAGCGTTTATAGGGGCTCATTCACCCTCTCCCCTTCTCTTCTTGTTATTCTCTCTTTCTGCAGCTTGTCTTCTTCTCTCTTTCTCTTTTCTTCTTCTTCGCGAATGACCAAAATTTAGAGGGACTCTATTGTTTCCATCTCGAAACATACACCATGTTTTATTTAATTTATTAGGACAAAGCTTCATATACATACAAAAATACATTATCTGAAGATCTCGGAGTGCAAAAGTTTAACTAACTCGTCTCGCAAAAAAAAAAGTTTAACTAACTCGTGGTTTAATTCAATGCTGCTGTGCCGTGAACCTATTACTAGCTAGGGGCCTATTTGATTGGCTGTATGATCTAAGCATGGCTCGTAGGAGCAAAGCTAGGGTGGATGGATGCAAGGATGTATATGGTAGCTTGTAGTATTGTATAGCCTTTCTAAAAGATATATATCAAGTTTGGTTGCTCGTATGAAGATATAACATATAAGATAAAATGTTCTAAGCGAGCATCACTATAACATTTATTTTGTGCATGTACATTTTCATAGCTCTTTGTTTATCTTAGGCCTTAATCAGATTTAAAGCAATTATCAAACCTATATTATCGTTATTAGTTACAAACAACGAGCTAGAACCGCAGAGTTAGAAATAATTCCCCTACTCTAGGGTGTTATACTAGGATGGCTTTTGTAAACCACTGACAAGTAAATAACCAAAACCTATCGTCCTAGGGTTTTCCAGGTCTTGTTAGGCAACCAAAATAGACCATGGAGGTTTTGGATTTCAAGAATAAGTGCATGTTCAGTTTAAAGGCTCCCAGAAAGGTCATGTGATAATAGATTAAACATATAGGCTAATAAAGAGCTATGAGCTCTCACCATCAAATAATCCTTATTGGCTGCTATTGGCCCATGACGATACTACACAATGTTATCTTTGCTTGAGGACCCTATCAATTATGGCAATTAGCTTCTAGACACTTTAGCTACTAAACTAATAGTTTTTAGAAACAATTATTCTACCCAACCCCTGGCTATTCTACCCAATCCCTAACGGTCGTTGTGGTTAAGAAATTTCATAACTTATATATGCACGTGAAATTGGATGAAGATGATATTCACATTGAATTGTAGATCGCGATAAGATCTACAACTTTATAGTAGACATGCTTTTCGTTTAAAATCATTTAGAGTATCATCATTTTATTTCTCATATTTTGAAATTTAAAATTTAGAATTTTTGAATGAGCTCAAAAGTTGGTATGATCTATATATAATAGCTGATAATCTTTTATATAAATTCATTTAGAGTCTTGAATATTAATTTTATTTTCTTAGATTTCAAAATTCAAGATTTTCAAATGGCGAGTATCAATTTTAAAATGTCTTGCAGCGGAGTCAGAGCACTGTACTCCGTATTTGTATGGTACTCTTGGCCTTATCCTGACGAGTCACAGCAGACAGCGCTGCTGATACAACTCCAAAGCACCATTCGTCCATTCCAAAGCTTCCACGACTCGGCTGTTGCCAGTTGCCGGTGGCCGCCGTCACGGTGGGCCCACGGCGTGGCCGCAGTTAAAGATGGCCAAACAGGCCTGGCCCGATGGGCCGGCACGGGCCCGACACGGGAAAGCACGGCACGAAAACGGCCCGGGCCCGGCCTGCCTCGTGCCCGTGCTGGCACGGCCCGTCCCCGTGCTCGTGCTCGGGCTGGAAGTCGCACACGACGGCCCGGCACGGGCACGGCCCGCTCCAACGGGCGGCACGGCGTCGGCACGGCGACGGCCGTTGGATCGCCTCCCTCCCCCGATCCTGACCGTTCATTTCGCACCGAAACGTTGGCTATATATAGCCGAGGCGCCGCTGAACCCTAAACCCTAAATCATTTCGTCTCTCCTCCTCCTCGGTCGACTCTCCCTCTCTCGGCTCTTGCTGCCCGCTGCGGCGCTGCCTGGAACCCTAACCCTAAATCAGTTCGTCTCTCCTCGGTCGACTCTCCCTCTCCCGCTGGCCGCTGCGGCGCCGCCTGGAACCCTAACCCTAGCCACTCTCCTATCGTCTTCCCGGCTTCCGGCGGCCTCGGCTAGACGGATTGGTGGCATTCTACACCCCTCTTCTTCCTCCCTGACCCCCGATGTAGCCTCGGCCTCCACATCTTGCACTCGTCGTCTCGTCTCCATCCTCGTCGCCGTCCTCGGCCTCCGCCCGTGGGGCTCCGTGTCCCTCAGGATGCGTTGAGGTACCACGGTGCCGGAGCCGGATCCGTACGACGACGACGTCGCCGTTGCTGCTGGCATCTCTGGAGCTCCGGTCGTAGAGGTGAGCTTTCTCGAAACCCTAGATCTGTGCTCTTCTTGATCACCTCACCCTCGATTCCTCGAAACCCTAGATCTAATGCTTGATGCTTTCTTTTTTGAAGCCGTCGAGGGACCGGAGGCCGGCGGCGGCGACATGTCGTCCGACGAGGCGGAGGAGATCGGTCGAACCATGACCACCAACGACGAGTTGCGCCTATGCGGGCTAGCTGGAGATGACGAGGACGACATCGTTGGGGATGCCGAGGCGCTCTTAGGCCGTGCTGCTGCCGAGAGGCTCTTCAACTGTTCCATGGGTGAGTTTGGTGTGGCTGCCGACGGCAACTCCGGCACTTCCGGTGACGGCCAGGCAAATGCACCCGGTGACGGCCAGGCCGAGGCAAATGCAGCCGGTGACAGCGACGACAGGCCGGCTCGTGTTCGCAATTCTACCTCTGCATGCTGGGATGACTTCGAGAAGCTATACAAAAAGGTAAATGGTAAGGACGTCAGGTATGGTGCTCGCTGTCATCATTGCCATAAGGAGTTCTCTGCTTTGTCTCGGTTTGGGACTGGCCATCTCCTCCGTCATCAGGATAGTTGCCCTAAGAAGCGTGAGAAAGATCGCTTGTCTCAGTCCCACATTACTTTCACTAAGGATGGTAGTATTCGTAATTGGGATTATTTTGCTGAAGTGGCTCGGGTTGAGCTAGTTCGTTTGCTTGCTAGGCTAGACCTTCCCCTCATTCTTGGGGAAACTGCTGCCTGGGAAGAATACATCACAAGAGCTCATAACCCAAGATATAAAACTGTTTCTAGGCAAACAACAACTAGAGATCTTTTTAAGTACTTCACTGATAAGCGTGATAACCTAATAGATGCTTTTAAGAGTAATGCTATTACTTCTGTTGCTATTACCTCTGACATTTGGTCTGGAAATGCTAAAGAGGATTACTTAAGTGTTGTGGCTCATTACATTAATGCTGATTGGCAACTTGAAAAGAGGGTTCTTGGGTTAAGGCTTATTGATGTGTCACATAATGCTGAAAACATTGCTGAACGTGTTGCTAATGTGCTTAATGATTATGGTGTACTGAAAAAAGTTTTTTCTGTAACTTTGGACAATGCTTCAGCTAATAACAAAGCCATGGATGCACTGAAACCTGTACTTAAGGAGTATTTGGGTGCTGATCTATTTTTGCATCAACGCTGTGCTTGTCATATCATTAACCTGATAGTTAAGGAGGCTCTAGTTGTTGTTAATCCTATGCTTGATGCTTTCAGAACTGCAATATCATTCATTAATTCTTCTAACCAAAGAATTGCTGCATATAAGAGTTACTGCATGGCATCTGGTATTAGACCTAGGAAGTTTGGATTGGACATGGATGTTAGGTGGAACTCTACCTATCTAATGCTTAAGCATTTGCTACCTCACAAGGAAACTTTCCATACTTTTATTGAGTCTAATTATCCTAGACCTAGAGGTGCTTCATTTCTGTTGGTTCATGATCATTGGGCTATGGCAACTAAAATCATGGAATTTCTTGAACTGTTTTATGACTCAACAGTTGCTTTGTCTGGTGTGTACTATCCTACTGCTCCACTTATGGTTCATCACATTGTTAGGATTGCTATACACCTGCATAAGTATCAAAATGATGAACATATTAGACATGTTATCCAACCTATGATTGATAAGTACCATAAATACTGGAAACAAATACCTGCTCTTTATTGTATTGCATTTATCTTGGATCCTAGAGCTAAAATTAAAGGTTTTAACAAAGTGCTTAGGAAGTTACACCTAATTACTGATGCTGATTATAGTAATAAATTAATGGAAACCAGAGCTCTTCTTTTTAAACTTTATCATAAATATGATGATTTGTATGGCTCTGTTAGAGAGAAAAGGATTGTTCCTCCAACCCTATCAGGTAAGAAAAGAACTGCTTGGGATGAAATATATGATGATGATGATGTTCTTCCTGCTAGTCTTGATCTGTCCAGAACTATGCCTGCTACTGCCTTGCTACATGCAGCATCTTCTTCCTCTAGCAGTTCTGGTTCTGAACTTACAGCCTACCTGGACTGTGACACAGTCAGTCAGTTGGATGATGATTTCAACATCTTGCATTGGTGGCATCAGCATAAGCTTACTTATCCAATTCTTTCTAACTTTGCAAAAGATATTTTTAGTGTGCCTGTTTCAACCATTTCTTCAGAGGCTATCTTCAGCCTAACTGGCAGGATCATTGAAGAACGGCGGCGGCGGCTTAACCCTGAAACTGTAGAGGCACTTACATGCATCAAGGACTGGAAAGCGGCAAAAGCACGGCTACAGCATATGGTGGAGGATAAGGAGCTAGCAGACGCCTTTGAACATCTCTATCTCGATTAGTCATTTATGTAATGGTCTGTAATATTAACTAGGACTTGAAACTGATTTGGACTTGGAACTTGTGATGTACTGAACATTAAACAGTGGTTGAATCAGGAGCTTGGCTGCACTCTTTTTCCCTGTCTAGGGTTTCTCACAAGGGTGAGTTTTACCTAGACAGGTTTTTAATGAGACAGCCATTGCACAAGCTCCTTTCTTTTAGTTATCTGTTGTTTTGTGTATTTACTTTTATCTTTGAAGTTTTATCTTTGAAATTTTAACTGTGCTGTTAAAAATCTGTTGAATGGTAGTTGATACCGTGCACGGGCCGGCACGGGCACTGGCGTGCTCCCGTGCCCAGCGGCACGACACGGCACGCTCCAGCTATAGCCGTGTCGTGCTCGTGCTGAGTGCCTGGCACGGGAGCACGCCAGGCACGGCACGGTAGGCACGCGGTCCGTGCCCGTGCCCGTGCCGAGACGTGCCGTGCCGGTCCGTGTCCGTGCCCGTGCCGTGCCGTGTGGCCCGTTTGGCCATCTATAGCCGCAGTATCGTCAGTTCGTCACCAACCAAGTCACCGCCCACGCGCTGCGCGTTGGCCGCGCCCCCGTCAGACTCCCCCGCTCACCCACGTGCTGCCGTCACGGACCGGCCGTCCCGACCAGGGGACCGGGGGGCGTGACGGGCCCACCGAACCACCTCAACCGCGGCTGACGCCCCGCCACGCCACCCCCGGCCCGCGCGCCGCGGTTGGCGCGAACACCGCGGTCGCCGTCGTCCTCTCCGGCCCCTCCTCCACCACCAAGATGACGCCATCCCCGCACCCCGGTGACCTCACCGCCCTTTATATATAAGGCTACTCCTCCTGCCCGCCTAGCTGCCCATCACAACGACGACGCCCACACAAGTCGCACCTGCTAGCTCCCAACCGAACCAGGAAAAGGACGCCGTACAGCTATCGCGCGCGCGGCGAGCCGCCAGGAAGGAGAGGAATAATGTACCAGGCCATCCCGTTCAGCGCCGGCCGGCCCTGGCCGCAGCCCGCGCCGGCGATGGGCGTCGACGTGGCGGAGGAGGAGAGGCTGCGGGCGGCTGCGCAGCAGCAGCAGCCGGCGCCGGCGGCAGAGGCGGAGGCGGCGGCGAGGGAGGAGGAGGTGCGGCGGGCGGCAGTGGCGAAGCCACGTTCAACCGTCGGGGTCCGACGACACCGATGAATTTGCCGTAACCCCTTATAGCGATTGATTTTTTAACGGCTATGACCCCACCAAAATTTTGGCGAGACCCCAGTGGCCCAGCGGCAGCAGCTGTCTGCAGTCCGGCTCAGCCCAGCAGCAGTTCGCAGTCCATGTGTTCAGCCCATCCGATCCAATGATCCATCAAGGCCACGTACGTTAATTGGAGAAGGCCAAACGTTGCCTTGCCGCTTGGTTCCGATCTAGCATCAGCCATCAGGTGCGTACCCTTTCAGTTCGTATCTAAAGCATCGCAAAACTCGTGCGGCCGCCGTCGCCCCTAGCGCTGGCCGGATCGCCGATCGTTATCTGATCTCAAGTTCTCCGGCGTCCTACATCCCCTGACATCTAGTCATCTAGACAAGACAAGGTACTCCTCAAATATCCAATTATGTAATTTGCAATTAACGATCAAGTTCAAGTCTGTATTTTGAGTTTTTAGGGTTTTTTTCCCAGCTATACAAACAATCCGAACCTAGATTCTCAGAAAGTAGTGGTCAAGAACGTTCTCTTTTATTCCAGCAAGATGCCAGGTATCTATCTAGTATTAACAATGTACGCATACATGCTATTTGCTTTAGTTTTTTTATTATGTAACTAATTTAGTAATTTGATAGTCAATCAGAGCACTTTGAAAGGATTTCTTAAAAGGAAAGAGCCCCCTGCCGGTGATAATGAGAATAATCATGGAGACACTTCAAGAATAAGAAGAGATGGAGATGGCACTGCATCAAACATTAACTGTACTGTTCAGCGCACTTCACGGATCTCACGAAATGAGGTAAATTTCGATGAGCTTCCATATGATCCCGCGGATAGAAGGAGAATATCAGATTACATAGGCGACAAATTGCAAAATGACATAAGGCGAAAATATTTGACTAGAGGTCCTTGTAAACCACCACCTGGTTTTATGTTTCCAACAACAATGATAGCGGGTTTTCCACGACGGTGTCAATATGAATGGTTCACTAAATATGATTGGCTAGAGTACAGTGAAAAGATGGATAAGTGTTTTTGTTTATACTGTTACTTGTTTAGAGATTGCAACAAGGGCCAAGGTGGGAATGATGCATTTGTAATAGATGGTTGGGATGGCTGGAACAAATCTGATAGGCTTCGAGATCATGTAGGCAGCAAATGTAATAGTTTTCATAACACGGCTGTGAAAAGATGCGACAATTTGTTGAAGCCCGGCCAGTCGATAGGTGATGCTTTAAACAAGCAAAATGATATCACTAAAGAGCAACATCTACTTCGGTTGAAGACATCTATTAAAGCTGTCCGATATTTATTGCATCAAGGTTTAGCATTTCGTGGCCATGATGAATCAGTGGATTCCACAAATAAGGGGAATTTTCGAGAGTTAGTACAACTTTTGGCAGATGAAAATGACAAAGTAAAGAAAGCTGTTGGAATTAATGCTCCTAAAAATAATAAGATGATTGCTCCAGAAATTCAAAGGGATATTGCGAATTGTTTTGCTGAGGTAAGAAAAGGTCATCTTCATTTTTTACAAACTATGTCATCTCTCGGAATCTATAATGATAAACTAATTTGTACTTGGTTTTTGCAGATCATCGTGAAATCTATTGTGGAAGAAATTGATGGTGATGTGTTTTGCCTTTTAGTGGATGAGTCAGCTGATGTGTCTGGGAAGGAACAGATGGCAGTTGTCTTACGGTACGTTGATAAGCTTGGGGTAATAAAGGAGAGACTTATTGCTGTTGTTCATGTGCAAGAAACATCGGCTTCATGTCTGAAATCTAACATTGATAATTTGTTTGCTAAGTATGGCTTGAGCATAAAGCAAATTAGAGGACAAGGTTATGATGGAGCAAGCAACATGAGAGGTGAATTCAATGGACTACGGGCTTTAATTGAGAGAGAGAACAGCTCGGCATATTATATCCACTGCTTTGCTCATCAGCTACAATTAGTCATTGTCGCAGTGGCTAAAAAGAATGATGATGCTAGTGACTTCTTTGACATGATATCTCTATTGCTTAGTGTGGCAGGAGCTTCCTGTAAACGTAAAGATATGATTCGAGAAAGTCAACAGGAGAGAGTTAGAAAGGCCATAGGCACTGGGCAGCTAACTAGTGGAACTGGATTAAATCAAGAACAATCCCTTCAAAGAGCTGGAGACACACGTTGGGGTTCTCATTTTAGAACCCTTAAGAGCCTAAGCAATCTATTCCCTGAAGTTATTGAAGTGCTCCAATATGTGGAAAAAGAAGGTCCAAATGATGCGAAGAGACGCCAAGCCCGTGGTCTCCTAGACTATCTCAAGGATTTTGACTTTGTGTTTCACTTGCACCTAATGTTGCTTATTTTAGGCCATGCAAATTCTTTGTCACTGTCCTTGCAGAGGAAAGATAAAGACATCCTGGAGGCCATGTTAGAGGTGAAGTTGACCAAGCAGAAATTTCAGCAAATTAGGGATGATGGTTGGGATTGTTTGCTACAGACTGTATACTCCTTTTGTGAAGAACATGGCATTCCTAAGTTGGACATGGATGAGGAATATATTGATCGCCATAGGCCAAGAAAAAAGACCAATCGCACAAACTATCAACATTACAGATATGATTGCTTGAACCCAATTATTGATTTGCAACTTGCAGAGTTTAGTGATCGTTTTAATGAGGTAAACTCTCAATTGCTTACTCATATCGCTGCTTTCAATCCCAAGAATTCTTTTGAGGCATTCAAATCTGAGAGTCTAATGGAGTTGGCTATGTCATATCCTGATGATTTCAACTCAACACAACTTAAAGATCTTGCTCGAGAACTTAATTTTTATATTGACAATATGCGAGCTGATGAAAGATTTGCCGATTTGAACACTATTTCTGAGCTTGCTAGGTTGATGGTGGGTACAAAAAAACATTTGGGTTTTCCTTTGGTTTATCGGCTTCTCAAGCTAGTACTGGTTCTTCCTATTGCCACTGCATCAGTGGAGAGGTGCTTTTCAGCAATGAAAATTGTGAAGACAATACTAAGAAATCGTATTGGAGATGGATTTATGAATGATTGTATCATATGCTTTGTGGAACCGGAATTTCTATCCACAATTCCAATCGAAGATGTGATTGTTCGCTTTCATAAGATGGAGGATCGTAGTCGTAGAGGGAAACTGTAAGAGATAACTACTCTTGCAAAACCTTGTTTTGTTACAATATGCATTGTTACATTATGAACTTGATATTATGCATTCTCAAAAAAACTTGATATTATGCATGGTATTATATTATCGGACCCTAAAAATTACTCCCTCCATCCCAAATTATAAGACGTTTGACTTTTTTGATATCAAGTTTGACCACTCGTCTTATTCAAAAATTTGTGTAAAATATCAATTCTTTTATCGTGGCTTGGTATATTAATAAAAGTTCCTCAAGAATGACTTAAATTTGACTATGTTTGTACAAATTTTTTAAATAAGACGAGTGGTCAAACTTGCAATCAAAAAAGTCAAACGTCTTATAATTTGGGATGGAGGGAGTAGCACTCATTAGTGTGAGTACCGACCCCGGCTGCCATTTTTCCTGGCTTCGCCGCTGGCGGGCGGTGGCGGAGTGCCCCGTGCTTGTGGTGGGCAGGCGCGGGTGCTGCCTCAGCCACGTGGTGAAGCGGCTGCTGCAGGGGCTCGGGGTCAACCCCGCCGTGCACGAGGTCGCCGACGCCGAGGCGGAGCTCGCCGGGGTCGTCGACGGCGCGCTCCCGGCGGTGTTCGTCGGGGGCAGGCTCCTCGGGGGCCTCGACCGGCTCATGGCCGTGCACATCTCCGGCGACCTCGTGCCCATACTCAAGGACGCCGGCGCGCTGTGGCTCTGATGAGAAGCGACCGTACCAGGCCGTTCGTTCTGGCCTCTCCATCGTCAGATCTTCTTCTTCTTTTTTGGTTTCCATGTCCTTGCTTGGAATTAAACGATGATGATGTGTTGTTAACTTATTTTTATTTACTCGGTTAGATAGACGTGCACATAGGACTTTAATTCTTTTAATAGAAAAAAAAGAATATCTAAGTGTTAAGCGATAGTATTTATATTATTTTTGTATTTTCCATCATGTGAATATGAATGAGTGCTGAAATTACCAGAGCTTATGTTCTGGACGTGTCATGTATGCACAGTAGTCAGTACAGTTCATGAACGGTACAGGTCGTCGGCAGCCGGCTGGATTGAGATTTTCCTCCATACAAACTACAGTATTTTTTAAAAAAGAAAAAATAGCACAAATGTTCGACAAGGACGGACACGGACGTGTGAGTGTGTGATCATCATCCCAGCTTCACATGACTACAGATGAATTTCGTCTGAATTTCCTAATCCAGACATCAGTTGCCGACACGACACCTGAAACCATATACTGTTCTCAATATCAGTGTCGTCGTCGCTTGTTCTAAAATCCACATGGAGTCTAAACTCTAGCCACACAGACAGTACAGGGAATAATATATAGTATTATCATCTGGCATGCAGTCCAAAATTTCAGTAATCTTGGCACGTTAGCGCACGTCGCACGCACCAACAGCAGGATGTGCACCAGCGACAGGAGATAGTACAAGAACCTTTCCAAAACTAACCAGACATGAAGCACCAGCGGCCCCTACTATGTAATCATGCATCACTAGAGAACAAAGGCTAGTGTTCACGCACACTACAATGCAAGCAGCCTATATAGTCCGTAAAAATAAAAATCATATATAAATAAACCTATTAATTTCGTGAGTTACCCTGGGATAAGGATAACCCGTAAAACTAAGGTTTCGTTTGGAACGTAAGAATCTTGTTTCCTATAAAAAATTTTGTACTGTAAAAATCTTGCGTTCCAATTCCAAAGAGCACGGAGAAGGAATAAATTGGTGGTACCCGGAATTGGAAACGCACATGCATGCATTTTCTCTCTGCTGGTGCGAAAATAGCAGCGCGGATGAGTTGTCACGGGACAAAACTTGCACGAAATGAACACCAGGGCCTATGTACCGGCCGGGCCGTGTACCATACCAGACAGATCGATCGTGCGTCACACTGTCCAGAATGCTACACGCCAACTACCTGGTACCTGTGCAGTGTCCCTTACGGCGTGTTTGGTTCCTCGGACCATTTAGACACTAATTTAAAATATTAAACATAAATTAATTATCCTCGGACCATTTAGACACTAATTTGAAGTATTAAACATAAATTAATTTTAAAACTAATTGCACAGATGAAGACTAATTTGCGAGACAAAACTATCAAACCTAATTAGTCCATGATTTGACAACGTGGAGCTACATTAACATGTGCTAATGATGGATTAACTAGGCTTAATAGTGTGCAATTAGTTTTATAATTAGCTAGTCGCAAAATAAAGTTTTATAGTTAGCTCATATTTAGCCCTTCTAATTAGCATCTGAACGTTCGATTAGCATCCGAACGTCCGATGTGACAGAGACTATGGATCCAAACACCTCCTTACTCGATAAAAAAAATGGTACGCTCACTTTCATTTTTCCGGTTAGCTGGTGTTAAAAAACCAGAGTTTTTTTTTGGCTCGAATTATAAAACAAAGTAAGTACTGAAAGGAACTGAACTAATGGAGGATGAGCTGTAGCTGCTGAAAAAAAACAGTTGAGAAATACTGGCCGGGATACGATTGCAGAAATAAAAATGGAAGCATGCTGATATGGACTTTGCTTGGGCATCGTTTGGATGCCGAAATTTTTGGCAAAACGCTACTGTAGCGTTTTCGTTGTTATTTGGCAAATATTGTCCAATCATGGTCTAATTAGGCTTAAAAGATTCGTCTCGTCCATTTCGTCTAAACTGTATAATTAGTTTTATTTTTTATTTATATTTAATGCTTCATACATGCGTCTAAAAATTCGATGTGATGGGGAATCTTGAAAAATTTGATATTTTAGGGTGCAACTAAACAGGCCCTTGGGACCAGTAGGAAATTATCAATCAAAAAGGAAAAGAGTTAAGATGTCAGACTCACCGCAGTGAGGTCAGCATGAACACATCGCACATCGCAGAGCAAGCAACTCCCAAAGTCCCAACAGTTCAACCCGAGAAGCACGTCGCCCGAAATAACTGAGAAAACGACTCGAGGCTGAAAAGCGAGGAATTTCACACACAACCAATCGGAGTATTAATGACGCACCAGTCGACTCCAGAGTCTAGATTCTAGAAGGTGGAATGGCCTGAAACGAGCTCATCGCGCAGTTCACCTACTGCCAGCAGGGACAGCGAACCGAGAGCAATTATATACATGTGCTCGCGGGCGGCGGCTGGACAGCGGGGTCATCTCGCCTCGTCGCAAAATTTGTTCTTTTCTTAGTACACTATCTTAGCTTCACCGTCAAATCATTGATCTGTGTTAGTGTGCGTCTGTGCGGTATCCTCGGCAACTCGCTGTTGTTCGCCGCATAACTGAGTTGTATCAACTCTAACTTCTCTTAATGAAACACGTGCCAAGCACATTCTCAAAAAATAAAAAACATACACCACAATAGTACGCATAACAACTAAATAAATATTTTTGTTAAAATAAAAAACTAACAACTAAGAACAGAGATATTATAAAGGAAAAAAGAACAAAATTAACTAGCAGGCCTCATACCTTCACCTGATAAATTTAATTCTTAGGTCAGAAAAAGATTCACGATGATAATAGAAACAAATGAGATAAGAAAGATCACAAGAAGGTTAAATCTAAATAATATAGATGTCATTGGGGTTCAATTTTGAGAGAGCAAACGAGTACAGCACCAATTATAATTAAATAACTAATTAGAAGGTGTATTTTGTGAACAAATTAGATGTTTAATAAAAGGCACAAATGGCATCATTAACTAGAAAATTGTATAAAATGTTATTAGAGATTATAATAGGGAGGGACGGAGAGATTTAGAAAAAAGTAGAAAAACCTAACTGTTAGTTATATAAGATGGTATTACATATTAATATGGAGGAAGGACACGGAACCAAACACACAAATAATATTGTTAGCTAGCTAATTAGTAAGGGTTTACTTTATGGGAGGCATAGAAATGTCAAATGTTAGGGGGTGCTTGGCTCCCACTCAGCACCCCCTTTTCTCTGCCACTGACTTCCAGGCCAGCTAACACTGCGTCGATTCTACTCCCTGTGCCCCTAGCCCTAGTACATACTACATAATAGGGAGTATGTAATTTTACATACGAATTTGCAGACACATCTGTCTGAACTATACCTGGAATTGCAGACTTTTGGAACGGAGGAAGTATAGGGGTTGTTTAGTTGGTGAAAAAGTTTGGGTTCGGCTACTGTAGCACTTTTCGTTTTATTTGACAAAATTTATCCAATTATGGACTAACTAGGCTCAAAAGATTCGTTTCGACATTTACAGACAAACTGTGCAATTAGTTATTTTTTTACCTACATTTAATGTTTCATGCATGCGTCCAAAGATTCGATGTGACGGGTACTGCGCAAACTTTTTTTTGGTTGAGGGAGGAACTATACAGGCTCATAGTACAAAATTGTGATTTGTGAATGAGCGTAAGTCCAACCAAACTTGCTGGCAGTCGACGTCCACGGTCACAGAGTTTCCGGAACAATTGGGTCGTAGAACGTGGAACACTCCTTGACAAAGTATTTTTCACTGTCCGGACGAAACTGATCCACGTTTTCGAAACCAAAACAGGAACGCACGTTCCCAGAAGATAGAACGTGGCACCGTACCACGTTCCCGGTGACTATGTTGACGTCCGGAACGTCCGGGCAAGAGACGCGCGGACACTCCGGCCGGTGGCAGCTTACGTAGCAAGGGACTAAAAAAACGCACGCCCATAGCCGGCCATGTAAATAATCCGTGACGTGTCGACGCCCGCGGCGTACTCACCTGCGTGGCGCGGCCACGGCCACGGTCCGACGTGGGACGGAGATCTCTCAGATCCGGGGAGATCGCGCTCTTGACGTCAACAGCTTTGGCAACTACTACTAGTTGCAGTGCTACCAAGTGGTTGGATTGGATGCATGGGCGAGGGGGATGACATCACGCTGCCGGCTGCCGCTGGTATAACGCTTTCTCACTCAAGCGCTCCTGCCTGACGTCAGTTCATTTGTGCGTGACCAACGAACTAACCTCCACCGCCTGAAGTTTATTCGTATTTCCAGCGCGACGCACCATGAATTCATGATGATGATGGTGGAGGGCGACTTTGGGTGCGATTATGACTGGATCTTTGTTCACCCAGCGTTAGGTGTTGTTGTCAGCAACTGTTGGCCACGGCCAGAAAAATCTTGCAGCTAGCGATCGATCTCTTGATTTTTTTTCCCCCTAGATAGACACGCAGAAGCAATTCTCGAAGTGCAGCTGGCACGAGAGAGGTTGATGCAACAATACCTGAAAGGAAGAGTAGAAACGCTGACGATTGAAGCTGTCAGTGTCAGGCATAGGCATCTAACGTCATCCATGGTGCCACCGTTCCACTTTTACCGCGCCTAACTGCTGGTTGCTATCCGTAATTTGGACCGAGCCGCGGTGCAGTCGCAGTCGTGGGAAGTTGAGGAGATCGACGAGAGGCGCGGCTCATCATTGTGCACTAGTTACTGTTCACCATCGTGTGCTTATCGCTGTAGCAGAAAAATCTGAACCGCTCGCTATGAAAATGGATGGCCGATATTCGTGTCCGTGATTTTGGGTGGGTCACAGATTTCGTAGCAGGCGACAGTGCAAATAAGTTGTGTTCAACGTGTAAGGCTCCGAGTGATGAAGTATTTTTCCGCTTCAATGCTGTTGTCACGCGGCTGGCCCATGAAAGTAACTAGTTTTTGGCCCACGTAATCCCCTGGGATGATGCAAGAGCCACAACGTTCCCAGCCTCTTGATAATAAATAATACTACGTAGTATTATTAGGACAATACTAATACCAGGATTTTTTTTCGACGTGGACAGCGCATCATCAATACATGCGTACCAGTGGAAAACAATGAGCTTGAGCTACGAAAACCAAACACGGGCCGCACACCGGAAACGATAAAAGCCAAAAAAGCCAGTCTCTAATCGAATCATTGTAGTAGTACCAATAGTTGCATTTTTTACCCTTTCCATTTCCACAACAAATGAACATCTATCAAAAGCAACCTCCCATCGAACTCTTTTTCTTTTCATGATGATCAGTTTCGCGGTGACAACCGGCCGGGCGAAGGACAATAGATCACGGTTCAGGTGGCGTACGTACCTTTTCCACAAAGATTTAGTTTTCTTTCCCTCCTTCCAGATGCTTGTGCTCCACAATCATTTAGCATGAGTGACGGCGTCTGAAGTGGTCTTTACAAAACCAGTGGCTAGGCTACCTACGAAGTACTAGCACGAAGCAGCGGCACACAGGTTGAACATCTGAATCAGAAAGGGAGGTAGTACGCACGGCACATGCGTTAAAGTTTGGTGATTCGAGTCGTCTTGTTTTGTTTCTACTTACTGCACACTTGACTATAAACATCGTACTATACTGCATGATTTTTTTTCCGATCTTGTTAGTTCAAAAGGCGTTTGATGGGACCGTGTGCGATGCTCGCATTTTTTTTTATTGAAAATAACTTTTTTTTACGCGAGGAATCTCCCCATTTCCATTGCAACAACGGTAATACAGCAGTCTAAGAGTTTACATAGCAGCAAAAAGACACTTAAGAGTTACTAGACCTCCGGCGAGCCTCAAACTATCACCAAACATCAAACAGAGCTAAACCATCTAAGCAGAACGAAATAAAAGGGGGTGGAAACAATCAACCCCTGACAACCAGACATGCAACTAGAAAACCAAGGTCGCAAAAATTTCCTGCAAAAGGCGAGGCTATCTTTTTAAGATACGGCAAGCGAAACAGTCAGCCAACATCAACAGCTGTGCGCCTCATCAATCTTGATCATCATCTTGATTCTCCTCCAGCATGAGTTGTCAGCGCTTCTTCTCTTTGGCCACCAGCTTCGATGCGATCTCCAGCATTGCCTTCACACCAGCTTGCAGATTGGCTCTATCATTCTCCAGGAGAAGACCTGCCCAGTAACCCATGAGCGAACATGCGTAGCACACGATAGAGACAGGGTTATTCACAGATTTTCCTTCAAAACAGACAGAGTTACGTGTTTTCCAAATGGCCCACCCACAGTTTGAAATTGCTTTCCAGCGGGTAGACAATGCTCACACCAGTTCCGGCACTGATCAAAAGATTTAGGAATGTTATTAGCACCAATAGCATAAGCCACAATTGCCCATACAGCTTTAGCCGTTGAGCATTGGAAGAATAAATGGTTAATATTCTCATCACAGTTACAGAAGTAGCAGGTAGTAGAACCTGACCACTTTCTTTTGATCAGGTTGTCTTCAGTGAGAATGGCGTTATTCATGACAAGCCATAAAAAAAATCTAGATTTTGGAGGAAATTTTCCCCATCCAAATTCTTTTGTCATATGGCCCCACATCATTAAGTGTCATGGCTTTATAAGTGGATTTAATACTAAATCTCCCATTATTTCCAAAATTTCAAATGACAAAATCTTCCCCATCACACTGATGGGTGCACTCTATCTCTCCCAGAATATTAAGCCAGCCAATTCTAAGATCATCAACTAACCACCGAATGAAAGTAACACAACTAGGATCTGATCTCACACGGTACACAGAAATATCTGGCTGTTCACACAATTTAAAAAGAGTAGGAAATAATAAGCTCGGTTGTTTATCATGCAACCAATAATCCTTCCAGAAAAGAGTTTTCCTGCCATCTCTAACTTTAACCAATCTCCCCTGGACGTAGATACTTCTGATTTTTAATAGATCAGTCCACATGGCAGAATCTGTTTGCCTGTGATTCACACTACACACAAATTTTTACCTTTCAAATATTTAAAATGAATGATTTGTTGCCATAAGCCATTTTCATTTTTTAGCTTCAACCACCACTTACATAATAGACTAATATTCATTTTCCGAATGTCTTTAATTTCCAGGCCCTCTTTCTTCTTATGTTTGCAAATTTTCACCCATCTAACAAGATGATATTTCTTTTTTTGTTCCACCTCCTTGTCAAAAGAAACGTCTTCCAATCTTATCCAGTTTTTCAATAATAGATATAGGTAAGAGGTAAATGGACATGTTATCGAAAATAACATTGTAAGGTGAAAAATAAACATGGCCTTAAAGTTGGCTCTCAACATCTGAATCGAAAAACATAGGTAAGGCCTTGTTTAGTTACCAAACTTTGGGGCCAAAATCTGCATAGTAAATGTCCCGTCACTCTGTAGCAATTTTATTTTTATTTGGTAATAATTATCTAAATATTGATTAATTAGGCTCAAAATGTTCGTCTCGCAAAGTACAACAAAACTGTGCAATTAGTTTTTTATTTCATCTACATTTAGTACTCCATATATGTGCCGACATTTTGATGTGATGGGGAATCTTCTTTTTGCATAGTAGAATTTGGGGGTGAATTTGGGTATCTAAACAAGGCCTAAGAAGCAAGAAAAGTTACTCTTAGACATGCTACTTAGGCCAATCTTAATAGGGTTTTCAGGAGAGTTTTATGGACATTAAATATGCTGACATGACACTATATTGATGAAGAGAGATAATGAAAGTTTCATGAGAGTAGAGATAGTTTTATGGGATGAAATTTTTCTGCATTGTTTTTAAAAATATAAGTGCATTGGTAACTGGACCATGAAACCCTCACTGACACTGGCCTTAGAGCAGTAAAAAAGATATTTTTTCTCATTGTTTGTGCCTACAGCCGGGCTATTAACGCCTCGTTTAGTTGCCCGATTCGGGGGTGGCAAACTTTGCACAGTGCCACCCCCGAACACTGTAGCACTTTTGTTTTTTAGTGGTAATAATTGTCCAAATTTTGATTAATTAGGCTTAAAATGTTCGTCTCGCAGAGTACAACAAAACTGTGTAATTAGTTTTTGATTTCATCTACATTTAGTACTCCATATATGTGCCGACATTTTGATGTGATGGGGAATCTTTTTTTGCATAGTGGAATTTGGGGGTGAATTTTGGAATCTAAACAAGCCTAACTAACAGCTCGCTTCTTTCTCTCTCATCAATTCTCTCACCTCCACAAAGGATTCTGATGACATAGCCTGGTGACTACTGACTAGGACTTTCTTATGACCTATCCGCGCCATCTCTGACGTGCTCGCGCCAACGGTTCGTCAAGGTTCCACTTCCACCCCGATCTCGATCCCCTTGCCAACTCCGACGCCGGCGCCACCGCCTTCACCACTGCCGCTTTCCCTTCCCCGCACAAAACCGCTTCGTGCCAGCCGCCTTTGACCCGCGAGGCCGCGACTCGGCACACGCGGCGGCTATGAGCAGAGCAAGCGGTTAACCCAGCCGGGCCCAGTTCAGACACGCGGGAGTTCTTGGTCTTTTGGGCCTGCTAGCTCGCGGATTGCTCGGCCCGCTTGAAGACTTGGCATCCTCCGTCCTGGCACTCACACTCACTCCCCTGCACTGCACAAAACCTCCGCGGCGTGCCGTCTTCGCCCCAGCTGCTCCAGGGTGGCATCGGGTGCAGCTGCCGGTGTTGCATCCGCTTTGAGCGGGACGCGTCGTCGTTTCTTGTGTCTTATGATCTCATGTTTTGTGTGCTTGTGTTTGTGTACGATGATTCCAATCGTGCATTGGTTGAAATCCTAAAACTGCGGTTGTAACGATAGTGAGGCCTTCCAAGAATGAAACCGACAGTTTAGACTTCTACCACCAACAGATTAACGATAGATGCGGCAGTGGTATTGCGGTTGCATTTGCTCCGTCGCATGAAAAGCTGGGCCGACTGGGACACACATTTTGCCCGCCAGCTCTAAACTGGCGTTTGGTCAACTGGCGGTAAATTCAGTGTGAGTGTTGAATTACCTTAACTTTCAAGGCCGTCAAATCACCGTTACTTCCGCTGCCCGATGGGTATTTGGAGAGGATGGATGAACTAGGGGCAGCACAAGCCAGGGAGTACTCTCAATTTGTTTATTCACCCACAGCGAGGAGGTGTACTGGTGTATCACACGCATTCACGAATCACGCAGTATATTTGCACTTGAATGCCATCTGCCGCTGCAACTGTTACCTATCGGCTGCTCTCCATACAAAGATGATTGATAACACTGAAATCAAGCTTGCCTTAACGTTACAAAGTTTAATTCATTAATGGAGCACATAAAGGCCCAAACGTACTATGCATGGTCGAGAAGATTCCTGAAGGCAGCCATCACTTCCTCACGACACCAACAATACCAAATTACTTGGTAATGGAGTTTTATCTTCTCCTTCTCCTCATCTCTGTCGACGGTGAAGGAGAAAGGTGGAATCGTCTTCTCTATGGCGGCTCCGTTGAAGATGAGGACGATAACATCGGCGTCAGCATCTTCATCGACATGACGACATGGAGACTTTGGTTTCCGGACGACGGCATCAAGGTGGAGATGATGTCGCCGTCATGGAATAATTTTCTCTGGTCTCTTCTCCGTTTTGTTGTGGTTAGATCTGGCCACGATGAAGGACTAGGGAGAATAATTTTCAGATCAGTCTTCCTCACTCTTCGGTGGCAGAAAGAAAAAGAAGGAAGACACCAAAAAGAAGAAGTTCCTCAATTCCGCCTACAGGAATGTTGGCCGTTGTTCGTTGGGCATTTGTTCTCAGGCCATTTGCCGAGTGTTTGCCTGTGCGGTCATCCATACTGCAAAGCTTTTAACAGGTTAGGTTTTGAGTTGTGCTATTCACAGCGTGGGTACTATTTTGTAATCTAGAGTACTTGTAATGTGTTGATGTACCCAGCTATAATATAATATAATTCTTCTTTTATCGCAAAAAAAAAACAATCTTTTTCTGTCCTACAGAGAATCAAACCATGAATCGAAATCATCATGCATGGAAGGGACCAGAATGAGGGGGGACACTATCAAGCGGGGTGACGTTCGATGCTTGTGCAGTTGTACTAGTTTGCCTTTTTAAGCATGATGAAGGCGTTTGCCTTTTTAAGCATGATGAAGGCAGTATTTAGATCCAAAATTTAAAATTTTAAAAGTGTCACATCGAATTGTTGTGGCACTTGTACGAAGGATTAAATATAGACGAAATAAAAAACTTATTGCACAGTTTGCTTGTAAATTGCGAGACGAATCTAATGAGCCTAATTAGGCCGTGATTATACACAAACTGCTACAGTACACACATGCTCTAATGGCGGATTAATTAGGCTTAATAAATTTGTCTCACAATTTATAGGCGAGTTCCATAATTAATTTTTTTGTTGGTATCCGAAGACCCCTTCCGACATATCACGAAACATCTGATGCCTAAAAACTTTACGCCTGATAACTAAACACCCCCGAAGTGTCTTCAAGCAAATCATCAATAGATGGCGTCACATCAATTCTCTTTGCATGCCTCAAGTCAATGTTCTTACCCGAACTAGCTGTTAGTTGAGAAGTTATACACTTATACTTTGCGTGGCAAAACCTTCATTCCGTACAGTAAGGGAAGTCATCTAGAGCATGGTCAGGAAATGTGGTTTTCGTGCGGCGCATGGAGTGGTGAGTGTGGTGACTGATGATTTCACAGTCAGAAATGTCACCGTGCTGTTCGACTAATGATTTTTACGGCTGATAAAGCCAGCTGAACCTGATTTATTGAGAGAAAAACATTGTTTCATAGTTTAACTGAGTGCTGCACAGACTTGTGCCTTGTCCGGTGCCTCTGCTGATTTCTGCAAAACTCATTTCATCTCTCTGTCTCTCTCCATGCAGGAGCAACACAGGCTTTCCCTTTAGGAACTAAGCTTTGAAATGCCACTACAGTAACACATTTCTCCGATTGCTAGCAGCTGCAGGAGCAACACAGGCTGAGTTTTTTTTTTCAGTGACTGATGGATGGTGCGTAGTAATCCTTCCCTAATAAAAATGCAATTATCTGAGAGGTCAAACAATTTTAAATTTAATCAAAATTTATAGATAAAGTCAGAACATTTATGATACCGAATATGTATTTCTATCAGAATAATTATGAATTATAATTTTATAGTAAACTAATTCGGGGTATAAATGTTAATAGTTTAACTATAAATTTAGTTGGACTTAAAAAGAGAAATTAACTAGCTCTACTACATACTTCCTCGGTACCCCGCGCTTCCCGCAGATCAAGCGACAATTTCTTGGCGTGTGCAATTAAATAAAGATTGCCTTCTAAATTATTTCAACGTGAAGGTAGTATGTGTTAATTCAGATAACCAAGAGGGGGGAAACTGATCCATGATCAAAAAAACTGATGGAGCACCGTAGATGAACAGTAGTAGAGTGAGGTAGGTACTGTTGATGATATATACTCTCTACGTTTAAAGCTTTATTATATAGATGGAACAGGAATATGTATAACATAGATCAAGCCATCAGGAACTCTTTTTTTTAGAATCTCAAACTTTATTAACCGGTTTGAAAATAAGAAGTACACACGCCCTTCAACGGACTGATAAACTAGACATGCCTACCAACCGCCTTGTATAGGGAGCCTCTCGCTAGCCTATGAGCATCTTCGTTAGACTTCTGACCTTCATGGACAAACTCAACGGAAGTGAAACTTTCTCCTCGTGTCTTGATCTCTTGAATTACATGGCCATAAGGTTCAGTCTTTGCCTCTGATATTTCTAACAATTGTGATATTATCACAAGCACTGAAAAGAACAGTCAGACTGCTCCTTCAATTCTTCTTAGGCCTTCTTCATCGCGGGCCACAACTTATGTATACCTTAGACTGTCTCCAACAACACGAACGCAAAAAGAAGACCCATTCGATAATTTAGGTCCTGCCGTGGCAAAGGGTTACGGACCTAAAATTTGCCTACTCCAACAGCCAACTCAAACGGAGACCCAAAAAGGGTGCGGCCCAGCCTGGACATCCCGACGTCCTCGGCCACAACGGCGAGCACGGGGAGCCGCTGGATCCGCGACCGAGCTCGCCACCTCCATCTCCGACGGCGTCCTGCTCCACTATGGAGGCTCCCTCCCCATCCCCGGCGTCCTTCCCCACCCCGTTGACCCCGAGACGGTCGGAGAGGAAAACACATCAAAGGAATTTGACGAGGGCACCAGCCACCGGCACCACACCGTGGCGGCCGCCGCCACCGCCACCTTGCCCCTCGGCCTCCTTCCCCGCGGGGGCCTCCCTCCGCCGTGACGCGCGCAAGCCCTGCTGCGTAGCCGCCGCCGCATCGGCAACGACGGCCTTTGAGGCGGGGCTCGCGGCCATCCCGGCCCCGCCGCCGACGCCAATGGCGCGGGTGGTGCCGGAGTCGCTGCAGTGGGAGAGCGTGTGCCTCATGGAGGGCTTTCAGGAGCGCGGGGGCGCGGGCGCGGCGGATGCGGAGGGGTTCGGTGACGCTGCGGGGGAAGGAGGAGGCCCCGGCACGATGGAGTACCTCACCAGCGTGCTGTTGTCCAAGGTGTACGACGTCGCAATCGAGTCACCGCTGCAGCTCGCCACCAAGCTCTCCGACCGCGTTGAGCCGGCTCCGGTCGCCCCCTTCCCTCGGTGGTGGGCCTAGCGTTGCGGAGAGACGCAAAGAGACGGAGGGAAGACGCTTATTTGCGTTCCGTGTCGCCCCTGACCCAAAATGCGTCTTTGCTTGCTCCGTTGGAGCCCACTTTTTGCCACTAAAATACTGTGCACGACGCAATTTGGGTATGGGTCGCCTTAGGCTATCCGCACCCATCGACCTCTATTTTCATCTCTAAAAAGGAATATTCTATCCTAGTCATCGAGATTCTCTACTCTATATCCATTTCTCTTGCACCCGTGTTATCTCTATCTCATACTCTATACCCACTATTCCATATTTTATTCCCCTTCCTCCCTCTTTCTCTTTCTCTCCGGCTGCACTCTCTCGTTGCTACAGTGTTTAGCGGGCTGCTACAGTGACGCGCGAGCTGTGGCGGTGGCCTGTGCAGCCGGTACGCTAGCGGCGCGTTTACAGGCGCGCGGTGCGCAGTCCGCGTACGCTGCCGGTAGCGTACCGGCTGCTTTACCGCTGTCCGCTGCGGGCAGCCTTATGGCTATGCTGTTGAAGACAGCCTTACGCTAAAAGCTCCAGCCACCTAGGCATCCATGTTTTGGGCACATGACATGAGGCGCCAGTCACCTCGCACTCTTGGGCTGCAGCCTGCAGGGGGCCCCTCTTGCCTCGCACGCACAGGGCGCCGCAGCCAGCGCTCGCCTCGTGCCGGAGCTTGCTGGTTGCTTACCTCAACTGTATTCTGCATTGTGGGCGGGGCAGCCAGCAGCTGGTAGATGATAAAATAATTTTTAGAGTAATAATATAGATAAAATAATCATGTACTCCCTTCATTCTAAATTATAAGTCGCTTTAACTTTTTTGGTTCATTCAATTTGCTATGTATTTAGACATATTATTTTTTTCGCTATCGTGCCGAGGCACGTATTTCATTAAGCAGAATAGAGTTTTGTTAAAGGGTAGGGACGACGGTAATTCGAGGGTTACCGAGGCCGACCCTAAACGAAAACGAAAATACGTGGGGCTTTAATTACATGATACAATTTTTGTGACCGCTCGGCATGAACTCAAGCCAGAGCCAACAGAGCCCTAAGGTGCTGGTAGCCCGCGAGACACCAAGCCTCAGCTTCCTCCTGAATTTGAACCCCCAGGCGCGCAGCTGATGTTGAGACTCCATTGAAGGTCCTCGCGTTCCGTTCCTTCCAAATGTCCCAGCCGATGAGGAAGAAGAGAGAGTCAAAACCACGGCGTCGCAGCTTTGGCAGAGCCTTCCTGCTACGCAGCCACCACTGGATCGCCGGTGAATCCTCGACAGCGACGTCGTACTGAAGGTCGAGCTTTCTAAGCCAGTAGTCCTAGACCTCGCGACTGAATGAACATCCAAGGAGTACGTGGTCCATTGTTTCTGCGCCTTGATCACAGATGATGCATGTATTCAAGTCTTGCAGTCCATGACGGAAGCGCCTGTCCGCCGTCCAGCATCTGCCATGCATGACCAACCAAAAGAAAAAATTGACCTTTGGTGGCGCCGAGGTCTTCCAAATCTGCTTGGCACCGAGAGGCGACGATGATCCGAGGAACGTAGCACCGTACGCCAAGGCTGCTGAGTAATTTTGATCGGCAGTGAGCCTCCACGTGAATGTGTTCGGCAACGATGATAGCTGTACCCCTTCCAACAGGTCACACAGGTGATCAAACTGAAGGAGAACCCGCATGCTGATCGGCCCGGTGATCTGTCAAATCCAGGCATTGTTGTGGAGGGCCTCAGCAACGGTGGCCTTTCGCTTTCTGGAGCTCACCGCTACAAAGACCGCCGACGCAACGAACTCTATGCTGCCGCCATTGAGCCATCGGTCAGTCCAGAAGAACGTGGACTCACCATTCCCAAGCGTAAATACGGTGGCCGCCTACAACACGGCAACCACCGCTCGTTCACGCGAACGCAGGGCCGGTCGATGTTCTGTGCGTGCCTGCCACTCCCATCGAACACGAAGGGCGATCCCGGCGCGATGAAGTCCGAGACACCTAGACCGCCAAGGTCTCTGGGTCGACAAACTGTTTCCCATGCAACCTTGCATCTACCTCCGGTGACAGTGTCTGAGCCACACCAAATGAAGACGTGATGCAGCTTGTCAATCGACTCCACGGCCCATGGCGACAAGCACAGGGTGACAGACATATGCGTAGGGATGGCAGACATGGTTGCTTTCACCAGAGCGTGCGACTAGCGGTGTTCAGCAAATTGCCCTTCCACTTTGGGATACTTGCCGCCACCTTGTCGATGAGAGGTTGTTCATCCGATCTCTTGAGTCTCCGAACTGATAGGGGAACCCCCGGATATCGACATGGGAGGTCCTCGATCCGGCAAGAGAGGACATCCCGAACTCTGGTGACGTCAGTATCTGAGCAATGGAGTGGTGTCGCTACACTTTTATCAAGGTTGGAGAAGAGGCCCGACGACAGGCCGAATAGGTTCAACACTGCTTTGATGGTCGGGAGGTCACGCATATTAGGGACAACGAATAGCACCAGGTCGTCGCCATAGAAACTTGATCTGCAGCTGACACTGCTGTGCAATGGCGTTAGGAGCTGCCGCTGCTCGACCCACCTCAGTAGATGGTTTAAAACGTCCATGGCCAGCACAAACAACATCGGCGAGTGGGGGTCCCCCTAACGAAGGCCACGAGCGTGACAGATACGTCTCCCCGGCTGACCGTTAAGTAGGATCTTAGTGCTTGCTGTTGATAAGAGAATGGAAATCCAATTCCTCCATCGCTGGCCGAAACCCATGTGTTGCAGGACCTCAAGGAGGAAAGGCCAAGATAGTGAATCAAAGGCCTTTGCTATGTCGATCTTGAGCAAGATGGTGGGCGACTTTCTTTCATGGATGGCTTTACAGGCGAGCTGCACATTCCTGAAGTTATCGTGGATGCGCCGCCCCTTGATGAACGCACTCTGGTTGCGTAGGACCGGTGCATCCAGAACACCGGCAAGCCGCTTGGCCAAGCACTTTGTGATGAGCTTGCTGAAGCTATGAATTAGGCTGACAAGGCGGTAGTCACGGATCTCCACCAGGTGCTCTTTTTTCTTCAGAAGTATCGTATATGCATCGTTAAGGTAGATCTAGACATATTATTATATCTAGATGCATAGCAAAGTGAATGTAAAAAAAAAAGTCAAAGCGACTTATAATTTAGAACAGAAGAAGTAGTTAAAATAGTAATTAGCAAACAAGAAACAAAGAAAATTATAACCATACTGTGCCGTATTTCATGAGCCGGGGATTTGCTTTCCCTACCTGCTTTCCTTTCGCATGGAAAGCAAGCAAGCGACACAGGTATACCGCGTACGTATGGTGCCGACCCATCCGGCTCATTAATCTTTGGTTTTGCTGGTGTTTATACATTCTTATAGAAAAGGGCTACACCTAAATGCATCTATACCTCCTATAAAACAAAGACCCACTAGCCTATTTCTCTAGCTTCTCATTGGGCCACATCAGCAAAATGATGTCATCCGCCCACTGAGTGACGTCATCCGCCCACTAAGCCTCATTTATCTTCCACTGGCTATTTCTTTTGAAATAGAAAAAAGTCGTAGCACCTAAACCAAGTATCGTAATTAAAATCCAATTGCACCATGGTGTTCCTCGCAATAAACTCTTCAAAACAAGACCCCACATGGATATATTTCGATAACTTTTTTGCAAACATTTAAACGGCCGTTCCTAAGAAAAACCTAGCAAAACTGTCGTTTCTAAGAAAAACCTAGCAAAACTGCATATCACATGGATTACATGTGGTCCTCCGAAACATGCATGATTTTGTGAAGGAAAACTCCTAGAACTTTTGGGAGGGGGGATGGCCCTCAGGTATAGTAGGGGTGAGGGGTGAGCGTGGATGAGGTTAGCCTCCCGTATTGGCCGATCCTATAGGTTAGTGACCGTGTTTTCTTTGATAACCTTTTCTAAGCAAAAGCCCGTTTCTAAGAAAAACCTAGCAAAACTACATATCACATGGATTACATGTGGTCCTCCGAAACATGCATGATTTTATGAAGGAAAACTCCTAGAACTTTTGGGAGGGGGATGACCCTCAGGTATAGTAGGGGTGAGGGGTTCTGGTGGATGAGATTAGCCTCCCGTACTGGCCGATCCTATAGGTTAGTGACCGTGTTTTCTTTGATAACTGTTTCTAAGCAAAAGTCCGTTTCTAAGAAAAAACCAAGCAAAACTAAATATCACATGGATTATATGTGGTCCTCCGAAACATACATGATTTTATGAAGGAAAACTCCTAGAACTTTTAGGAGGGGGGATGACCCTCAGGTATAGTAGGGGTGAGGGGTGAGGGTGGATGAGATTAGTCTCCCGTATTGGTCGATCCTATAGGTTAGTGACCGTGTTTTCTTTGATATGGTTTTTGTTGTCTTTAGTTACACCTTTAACAAAAAAACTAAATCTGTTCTCTGCTTATATCGCATATATACTTATGTATTATACACCAACGAGATTCCTTCTACATCCTATTTGTCCTAACTCAATTCAAATTACTCTTGCATTCCCGCAGCAATGCGCGGGGAATTCACCTAGTTTCATAAAGGAGCACCCCATCTATGCACATCAGTGTCTTCTAAAGTCACATACAATCCATGGGGAAAAAACAAGTATATCATCTATACATGTTTACCATGTATATCGAATATTTTGTCAATACGAAAAGATAAACAGAGTGGCTTAGCAGCATCTCCAAGAGTACCTAATAAATTCTTCCAAAAATCATTGAGTTTTCCAAGCCGACAAAAAAATATCGAGAGGGCCAAGCATAGGTTTCTCCAACATTTTCCAAAAAACCACTCCTAAAAGATTAAAAATTGGACCCACAGGAAATTTTCATGGCGGCGCGTGAGTTTTTCTCTAGCAGATCCCGCGTGCGCGTGCCACTAGGCCACAGCCGCCGCCGGCCACCGGGCCCTCTCAGTCGGCCTCCAGAAATATCTTGTAGTTTTAAGGTTAGGGCGTCTGGCGGAACATTTCCTACAGAACATTTCGCCCCTCTCGTTCATTGCAGTAGCTTCCACCGAGCCGTCTGTCCCCAGCGGCCACCTCCACCACGCAATCCGCCCGTCGCGGCCACAGCGCACCGTCCGCCCGCACCCACTCTGCCTCGCCACCACAGCCATCCTCCGCTGCGCCTCAAGCCACGCCGCGCCCACCCCAATCCCGCGTTGCGCTCCATCTCACCTCGTATCGGATACTGCTCGTCGTCCGCCGGCCACCGGAGCCTCCACTCGCCGGCGACGGCCATCCCTGCTTGGTGCTTGCTCGTCACTCGCCGTCGCCAAGTCGCCAGCCGCCGGCGGCCATCCCTGCTCATCTACGTCAGCCGCCAGCCGCCGGTGGAACTCGCCAGTCATCCCTAGATCGAGCTCCGGTGAGTTGAAGCCCCTTCCCCGTTCTTCTTTGCTTGATTTCTTTGCTGCCCAGTGCCCACTTCTTTGTTGCCTAGGCTGCCAGTTCGTCCATGTTTGATTTATTTGCTCGCCACTCATGCAGTGATGGCGTCTCCACCAAATTTGAGCAGTGCTGGTAGTGGAAGTGCTACTGCTAGCGTAGGATCTGCAGCCACAAACACAACAAACATCAAGGCTCCACTTTGGGATTATGTAACCATTTTAGAGAAGCCTAAATCTGGTGGAGGAAATGCTAAGTGGCGCTGCAAGTACTGTCCAATGGAAAAGCTCAGTAGTTACTCTAGAGTTGAAGCTCATTTGCTGCAGATTGGGAATAAGGGAATAGGTAAATGTCCTAATGTTACATATGAGATGCTTACTGCAATGAGAAGGGAAATTGAAAGGTGCAAGAGACTAGTGGAAAGCTCCAAGCCCAAATTTGTTTCTCTGCCTACTGTTCCTTCATCGAGCAATACTGATGAATCCAACAAGAGGACCAAGAGGGGGCCAATTTCAGCAATAGAAAGAGCTTGGAGAATGGATGATCGTAACCACTTGGATGCTTTAATCAGTAGAGCAATATATTCTGGAGGGATAGCATTCAATTTTTTGAGAAATCCATATCTTCGAGAAGCCTTTAGCTTTGCTTGCAGCCACAACATGCAGGGTTATACGATTCCTGGTTACAATAGAGTTAGAGAGGGACTTCTGAAGCAAGAAAGGAGGCACATTGAGCGTTTGTTGGAGAGCACAAAGAGCACATGGGCAGAGAAGGGAGTCTCAATCTGCACAGATGGTTGGTCAGATCCTCAGAGGCGACCCATCCTCAATTTTGTTGCTGTTTGTGACAAGTCACCTATGTTCTTGAGGGCTGATAATTGTGAAGGTGAGATCAAAGACAAAGAATACATTGCAGCAAAGTTGAGGGGTATAATTGAAGAAGTAGGTCGAGATAATGTGGTACAAATCATTACAGACAATGCTGCAAATTGCAAAGGGGCTGGTCTAATAATTGAGGCTGAGTATAAAAACATATTTTGGACACCATGTGTTGTGCATACCATCAATCTTGCTTTGAAAAATATATGTGAACCTAAGATAGGAAACAATCCTTCTGATGATGAGGTATATGTTTGGCAGCAACTTGAATTTATGCATGATGTCAAAACTGAGGCTACCATGATAAAGAATTTCATAATGAATCATGGCATGAGGCTTTCTATGTTCAATGAGTTCAGCCATTTGAAGTTACTTTCTATTGCTGAAACAAGATTTGCCTCTGTTGTATGTATGCTGAGGAGGTTTGTCGAGGTAAAATCAGCCCTCCAACAAATGGTGATTAGTGATAAATGGAGCATATACAAAGAAGTCAGAGATAATTCTCCAACTCCAACAGCCCAAATTGTCAAGAACTTGATACTTAGTGATGAATGGTGGGACAAGGTGAACTATGTTCTTAAGATTACCACTCCTATGTATGAAATGATCCGTATGACCGATACCGACACACCATGTCTTCACTTAGTTTATGAGATGTGGGATTCAATGATAGAGAAAGTGAAGAAAGTCATATATGAACATGAGGGCAAGGAACAAGATGAGGATTCAGACTTGTACTCTGTTATACATGACATACTGATTGCTAGGTGGACAAAAGGAAATAATCCACTTCATTGTTTAGCTCATTCTCTTAATCCAAGGTATAAATTGTCATTCATATTTGTTTCATTTAGTTCACACTTCACAATCATATGCGTATTTATATTTTTTTCATTCACTAAACCATAAAGCCAAATTGACAATTACAGATATTATAGCAAAAAATGGATTGAAGAAGTTGCTGGCCGTGAACCACCTCACAAGGATAATGAGGTGTCCAAAATGAGAATGACATGCTTCAAGAGGTTCTTCCCCAATCCAGAAGACTTAGCAAAAGTAAAAGAAGAGTACGCAAGGTTCTCCAGTTGTTCAGAAGAATTTAATGATCCTGACTCAATCCATGATAGATTTGAGGCTTCCCCTATGACTTGGTGGACTAATCATGGACAATCTGCTCCCTTGTTGATGGGTTTGGCCATGAAATTGCTTTGCCAGCCGGCCTCATCTTCTTGCTGTGAAAGAAACTGGAGCACCTACAGCTTTATCCATAGTGTGTCGAGGAATGCCTTAACTCCAGAGCGTGCTGAAGATCTGGTGTTTGTGCACTCAAATCTGAGGCATCTGTCTAGAAGAAGTGATGCGTACAAGAAAGGAGAGACAAGGATGTGGGATGTAGGAGGGGATTCATTTGATTCACTTGGTGGTATTGGCGTTCTTGAAGTGGCTGAGCTGTCCCTTGACGAACCTGAACTGCAAGCTATTACTTTTGGTTTGGATGATCAGGAGGTTGATGTTGTGGCTGACAATGTGCCAAATGAAGAATAGAAGCTTGCTGGTTTCAGGATTTGCTTGCTGTGCCTTTTAATTTTATTACTTTGCTACATTTGAGAATTGAGAGTTGAGACTACTATATCTATGCATTTGAGACCTTTCGACTGTTGTCCTGTAATAATAGCACTTAAGTACTTATTGTGATGTTTTATTGTTCTCAGTTTTATGTTTAGATCTGCATTATTATTATTTTTATTTCTATTTTTTTAAAATATTAAACGTATCCGCGTATCGGGTTTTTGGAAAGTTGCCGTATCCGATACACGTATCCGTATCCGATACCGATACGCGTATCCGTATCCGTGCAATTTAGGTTGCGGCTATGGCGTTCCTCAAGCCACCACCACTCTGGCGCCACCAGGAGGAGGTCACCGCCGGTGCGCCTGCGCTTGGGTGTACGCTGGGTCATTGTTCTCAACGTCTCCCTGATTCGAGCTTGCTAGCTACTGTAGTTCCTCACTAGGTAGGTCGTCGCTACCGACGACGCCATGTTTTAAGTGTTTCACACGTTTCAGACAGTGTTTCATTTGTATGTTGCAAAAATAGATCTAGGATGTTACACATGTTGCAATGACAATATACACATGTTGTAAGCGTATGTTTCGAGTGTTTCTGTTGTTTCATACGTATGTTTTATGTGTTTCATCTAAATGTTGCATGAGTAGATCTAGATGTTGTATAACATGCATGGGTGGTCCCTGCCTCTGCGTGCAGTAGACGCTGACGCGGGCGTGTACCAGGCCTAGGCGTCTGGATGCACGTGTCCGTCTGGACATCCGGGTGCTAGTAGTGACGTTTTCCGTTTTCAAATAGATGCAAAAATTTAATTGCAACCCATTTTATTTCTATCCGATACCATAATTTTTGTAATTTAGAAATAAAATTCTTCCCGTAATTCTATATTTGAGTTGTCACCGCTATTTGCCCTAGTTTTTTTTTGACTCGTGGTACATAGGCAAACGCTCATACACATATGCACACTTAACCCTACAAATGGATGCACAGATCCTACTCCTACAAACACCTTCCAAAGACCGAGGTTGATCCAAAAAACGTTTCCAAGAATCTAGGAAAACATATAAATTCATGGTTCAAAAATTAATATTTTGTCATATGTGGTTAAGTGAAATACAATGTTCTGTAAGCTCAAAATTAAGTGTATATCAAAATTGAATTTTAAGGTATTGGAAATGAACTCAAAATTTGTATTGCACATGTCTATTATCTTTAGCATACATAAAAATTTAGAGCTTATTTTGAATGTTTTTAAATTTAATTTCAAAACATAGCCTAGTTTTGAGCATGCACTTTGTTGAGAAAATTTGAATTTTACTTGCACATGTATGCTAAGAAATTACAAGAAAAGGGAGTCGTGCTTGATTTTTTTTTTTTTTGCTTGAAGGTAACTAGGCCTTTTGTTTTGGATCGATAAAAAAAACACTCAGAAAAGACTATATAATGACTCATACAAGGAAATCTTTTTTCTTTTGCTAAGATAAAACTACAAGTACAAGTGTATGACTTTACCCGAAGCATTTTTTTGAAAGTCATTCAACCAGAAGACGATATTATATATATATATATATATATATATATATATATATATATATATATATATATATATATATATATATATATATATATATATAATCATCAGATGCAAAGAACTATTGTAACTTCCATACAAAAGAAAATTTTAAAAATAAAATATTCACTACAACGTCATGTTCAATCTGACACATGCACACAACCAAGTATGAGAGTTTACATCTAATTCTAATTAGTATTGAAGCTAATGGATCCAATTACAAGATATGTTGCCTACTACTTTCTAATATAAGAAATCAATGGTTCGTATTTACGAGGTAATATGAATTAATAGATATTCAGGTCAATGCTTCACATTTACTTAGCAAAACCTTAAAATGAAGACCATCACTTGAAGGTTGTATTGTCACTCCCAATTCCTAAAGATCCGAAAACGAGCTAAAAAGAAGAATTGAATTTTCGCATTCACAATGAAGAACAAGAGCCAGTAAATCAGCTTACCCATAACAGGAAGTGGCTCGGGCATCAGCTCATTGATGTACTTGATCGCGGCAGCCTTGATCTGGGAGTAGCAGTGTGCTCTAACGGCGTTCACCTCGGCAGCGTGCTTTGCTTTCTCTGCCTCGAGCTCCTCTGCCAACTGCTGGAGGTTGGCTTCTACTTTCTTGCGCTCCTCCACGAGACGGTTGACCTTGGTCACGTGCTTAGCTTCGGCCGTCTCGAAGACATTTCTAAGTTGGCAGACCCTGTATGTATGCTCAGCCTGTGTCTTTCTCAACTCAGCTCTCGTCTCCTTGAGTTGCCCAAGCGCCTTGGCGCCCTCAGCTTGCGCCGCCTCAAAGGCATTTCTAAGTTGGCAGACCCTGTCTGTATCCTCAGCCTGTGCCTTTGTCAACTCAGCTCTCATCTCCTTGAGTTGCCCAAGCGCCTTGGCGACCTCAGCTTGCGCCGTCTCAAGATCCGATTCCTCCGTCCGAAGCAGCTGCGTCAAGTGGCTAACCTTGGTCACGTGCTCGGCTTCTAGTTGGCGGACCCTGGCCGTGTGCTGGGCCTGTGCCGCACACAAGGTACTAAATAGCGTATAGCGGGTTGGTAGTGGATTGACGTCGAGGTAGCGGATTGCGGATAGCGGGTGATATTACGGACGATAAATTCCAATAACGGCACCCCGATAGTCCCATATAATTTTAAGTACATATATCATGAATAATGAGTATAAATAATTTTAAGTGCATATATCATGAATAATTTTAAGTTTCACAACCGATGCGTGAGTATTTGAATTTAAGGTGTGAGTCATAGTGGGGTGGACTAATTAGGGATATTTGTTTCCATGCTATTGCGGCCTGCTACGTGCAATTACGGCTGCAAAGTTGCAAAGTTCCAAGATGCAAAGTTAACCCATTGTTCAGAGCGCTACCTCATAGCGGTAGCGGCAATGGACCGCTATCACTATTGCGGGTGCATTTGTGGCCGCTACCATCGCTATTTATTACCTTTGGCCGCACAGCGCACCGTCAACTCGGCTCCCATCTCCTTGAGCTGCATAAGCGCCTTGTCGCGCTCAGCTTGCACCACCTGTAGCTGACCTGTGAGTTGGCGCGTCTTGCTCTGTTCAGCTTCCAAGTCCTCCAGCGCCTTGGCACGTGCAGCTTGCTCCGACGCAAGATTTTCCTTGGTTAGGCATAGCTCCCTGAATGCATCCTGTATCTGCGGCCTGGAAAGCTCGTCGTTGCCAGCAACGGTGCTCCTAGTCCTAGGTGACATCACAGGAGTGAAACCCGGCGGTGCCGATGACGTCGTAACTATGACCCGCTGACTTGGAGCGGTGATGGTGATGGCAGTGGCAGTGGTAGGCAAACGTGGCTTCTTAGGCGGGTGGGTGCTCGGAGTCACATGATCGTCATCGCCAGCTTCAGTTTCAGATTTGACTTGTTCATGCAACGGAGGGAGAACGGGGAAGTTGTGGTTGTACTGAGACTTGTCGATGATGAGTTTCAGCAGACTTATGCCCTTCTCCTCTTTCACGGCATTCAGCTTGTCGATGGCGTTCCACGCGGTTTGCGTGAGCTGCAGAGTCTCGTTGGCTCCCTTCCTGGGTGTCCCCCACTCTTGAGGACATCGCCAAGGATTGTCAGCCATGAGGGAGTCGAGAAAGAACCACCTCTCCTTCCATCTCGTGTTGACATGAATCCCACCGTCAGCCTTGAACAGACAGCTCCAGTTAACTTTGAAGTTGTACCACCCGTTCCCGACCGGGACGAGCTTGAAGTAGTATCGGAACACGGACAGCGCATTCGAGGCCTCCGGCGGCGTCCTGCACGGCCCCCATCCGTCCTTGGCGCACACCGGCTTGTAGAGCTCGGTCGATATGCCGTAGCTCCGGCATATGCTGAGGAGGGTATCCTCACATTTGTGCCTGGACCGCATATTCTTCACCGTCGCAGCAGCCGAAAAAGGGGAGTTGAGGCCCGAACCTTCATCAGCATCTGGGGCAGCACCGGCGTCAAGCTCCGCTTCCATGATGTCGCTAATGCTGGGGCAGAAGGCGGCAGGGCAGCAAAGAGAGCGGAGAAGGCAGGGGTGGCTCTGAGGAGGAGACGCCGAGCACAAGCAGCGGCTGCAGCTGGGGAACTATTTGATTTGAGCTGAGGGGTAGATCGAGAAGGAATTGGGGAAGAACTAGAACGACAGAGCCCTTGTCATCTCTTAAGAAAAGAGAGATTGTTCTCGTAATGTTACAAAGTTTAGTTCAGTAATGAGTACATAAAGGCCCAAGATTCCCTGAAGCCAGCCATCACGTCCTCACCTCACCAACCTTTTCTGTCCTATAGAGAATCAAACCATGAATCAAAATCATCCGATGCAGATGCATTTAAGGGACCAGAATGAAGTGGTACACTATCAACTGGGGTGCTGTTCGATGCTTGTGCAGTTGTAATTTGCTTTGGCTCATTTAAGCATGATGAAGTGTCTTCAAGCAAATCATCCACCGAATCATCAATAGATGGTGTCACCTCAATTTTCTTTGCATATCTTAAGTCAATGTTCTGGCCAGAATCAGCAGTTGGTTCAGAAGTTGTACTTTGCGTAGCAAAGCCTTCATTCTGTGCAGTATGGGAAGTCTCTGAAAGCAAGTCATCTAGAGCATCGTCGAGAGGTGCAAGCAAAGGTGGTCTGGAAGACAAGCTAGGTTCAACCTTCTCATTAGAACGACTGATCTGTTGCAAAGTTGAAACGTGTTCAAATGGTTCGTCCAAGTTGGAGCTGGAAAGGTGAGTTCCGCTAAATGAATTGAGGAGCATGTCAAGTTCTTCTTCTGCAGCACCCACCTCAAACTTCAACCCTTTGCTGTGGCTCATACCAGGATCAGTATCCATGATTTGTTTGTAGGTCTTATCTTCTTCACTATCAGAATTCACTGTATGAGTACTAATCTTTGGAGAAGCTGTAGTTTCTTGTGCATAACATTGCGACCGGCGTTCTGTTTTCATTTGATCATCAGAACAGATGTTGCTGGCATACTCATGATGACTTGTACCTTTCCTGGGTTCAAAGTTCAAGTTATGTCCAACTGAACTGCCTTTAGCATCAATTTCCACAGAGGTGTCAAGTTCAATCGCTATTTCATTGTCTTCTGATGCATCAGCCTAGAAATAATAACACAAACCAAGGGAGATACAAAGTAAGTTGAATGGATATGAAGGAAGCTTGGAGTATGCTAAGCATGTTAACCAAATAAAATTAATATCATGTTACTGTCAGCAAACATAAAATTAAGCCTGTAAACTGCAACGAGAAACTTAATAAAAGGGCAACCAAGGGAGGGCGAAGTAGCTAATTAGATACCAATAGCCAGCAGAAGCATTAGTTTACCTGCCCAGAAATTGTATATACAATGGTTCTTAAGGCACCTTCTAATCGCCTAGGTGACACTGTAACAATATGAGAAACAGCGAGGCAGCAGCATAGAGGATGAAGAAAAAGAGAAAGGAGAACGGAGGAGGAGACATAAGGGGCTGGCCCAGCCCACCAGCCAGCCTGTATAACCACCCCTGACTTGCATATAGGTTTCCCCAAACTCTCATTCCGATTCAGTCCACGCCACCTCTCACTTCCTCTCTACCTCTCTTTGTGCAGTTGCACCAATGAGGTTAGGAAGCACCGGAATTCTTGTGTGTTTGAAGGTTCTCCGCCAAATGTCCATGGGTTGCTACATACCATTAAGGATGACAGTAGTATCTAAGCTTGGAGTTTTTTTCTCTCTTAGTCGCTGCCTCTAGCAACTTAGGCGCTGGGGTCTTTGGTGTTTGGTCATTTTGTGTGTTTTTTTTTTCGAGTGTGTTTGTACCTGGGCTGGGTTTCTTTCCCCCAGCCCATTGTAATCCTTTTTTATCCTAAATAAATGAAATGACAACACAGCTCTCCTGCGCTGTTCGAGAAAAAAAACTCCAGTCCTCCTTCCTACCGCTTCTCTGCACCACATTGAACTGCGCCCTCTCAGATCGACCGTGCTGCTGCTCCCTTCCAGATCTATCGCACCTCAGCTGAACAGAACAAATTCTGCGCAGGCCAAGGGCACTGAAGTTAGAGGAAATGGCAACAAGCCAACAACTGCTGCTGCTGGATTTTTTAGCACCTGGATGCCTTGGTGTGGCCTTTAAAGCCATGGTACTTACCATGCACAAAACAAGATATCACAGAGGCTTAATTAAAAAAACGAAATACGCCAGATACTGCAATACTGTTATGACACAACAGCAAAAAGATGCAGATCAGAAGTTTTCGGAAGTTAGAATAAGCTTTGCTTCTGAGTGTGCAGGGAACTGTGTTGATGAAAGAATTAGGCTGTGGCTAAAATGGCAAGAAATGCATCTGTAGCTGCATAAGCGGCAGAGCATCAAAGCACCCTGTCACTACTGAATAGTGAAGAAGGTAGTGATGGGTTTAAGGATGATTGAGACAGAAGCCAATGCAAATTAGCAATAGAAGCGGCGAGGTCCCTCATTCAGACACTCATAACATTTTCAAAATAAGGAAATGTGAACATGTGGTTATGGTTTTACTAGAAATAATTAAAGGCAATAATAGTGTTAATTTGATCTTAAGGAGTGGAATATCCCCAAGTATTTAGCTATGGATAGGAGCGCTTGGAGATTGGCAATCAACGTGCCTGAACCGTGACCTCTTTTTGTCTTGTGCCCTTTTTGTCCCTTTATGTGTCTCCCTGTTTTCTCGTCTCTTTTGGGCTTCATCTCTAGCCTACCCCAACTTGCTTGGGACAAAAGGCTATGTTGTTGTTGTTGTTGTAATAATAGTGTTAATTTCAATGTTTAGAAACCTGACAAATGAAACAGAACAGATATAATGAAGAACATACCATATCCTCAGGAAATAGATCTTCTTCTATAAAAAGTCTCCGAGAAAGCTTAATCTTTGAAAGGTGATTGGCCAATGCATTCAAATCCATGGACAGAAAAGGCACCTGAAAGTTGGGGAGAAGAACTATTGTCACGTGAATATGCATTGTAACCCAACAACCACAAAAAGATATAAAAGTGAAGAATTTCTACATGCAGAGTAACAAGCACACACCAATCAAATAGAAGTCTTAATTGCTTCACATATCCTACCCCCACTGATATTCAAATAGGCTACCATTATCAAGTTAACCCAAACAAATCCCACAAAATGTCAAGCAAGAAGCACAAAGTGTGGTCACCGCCATGATCAATTCATTTTTCCAACAGTCTATCAGCTACTAGTACATTATATATGATAACATTCAAGAAAATACTGAACGTTATAGTAGGTCTCTGTTGCACAACACACAACAATTTCCAAAGTTGATATATTGTACCTCAAAATCTGGTGCTAGGTCGTCCTCCAATATAAAGTTATCATCAGCACACCAGGACAAGATTCCTTCACCTTTAGCTTCGAGCATAGAGGTAGAAGCCTGCATAAAATCTAGAAAACCACAAAATCAACAGTCTTAAAAGCGGCAACAGAAATAAAGGGCAATCCTCAATTAACACATCCACACACGTCTAGCATGAAAATTCCACACACGTCGAGCATAGAGTTTCAATGAGCTAACTCAGCTCGCTAGGAATTATCAACAATATATCAATTCAGTCAAGGAGATTTGAGCTCAACTCAAATGTTCATATGAGGACAGCACCAAATAACTAAATAGAACACCCTAGGGTGTTTGGAGTACTAAACTCTGTTCAGAATCAGTATGGCTAGAATTTCCCTAGGTACCAGTATCTAATGCAAATTTATAGGGATGATAGCACCGCAACTGTCAATGAGCTTACTCAATGTACAACTCAATGAGCTTACTCAATGTACTGATAGTGGCAGAGCAGGAGGGAAGTGGCAGCCGAAACGAAAGACAGCGGCACTCACTTACCAAATGGCAAGTCCTGGGAGGGGAGACACGGCGCGCTGAGGTCCCGGCCCCCGGGGGGCTGCGCTCGGGCCTGCTCTAGCAGGAATCCGAAGTCGGCACCCTTGCTGCGCGGAGCCACCTCGCCTGTCCATTCCCCGACGGCCGCGGAGTCCTCCGCCTCGCCCTCGTCGTCGTAGCGATCCCAGTTCGAGGGGAGGTTGCGGCTGCGGGGGCCGGACGAGGTGGCGGCGGCGGCGGCACGCTTCTGCCTGTGCGCTGCCGTGGCGGCGGGGGTCTGGTGGACGCGGCGGCCGTGCACCGTGTGCGAGCGCTTCGACTTCGCCGCCGCCTTGGGATCCATCAGGGAGGACCGGAAGAGGGGCGACCGTGTGGGGAGAGACGAGACGGAGGGGGAGGTCTCGGCTCGGCGGTGCGCTGTTGCTTCTATTTTTTGCACTTCTGCCCTGTAATGTTTTATTTATTACATTTGTGTCCATAAGGTACTTTGCTCCATGAAGTTTAAGGGGATTATATTTAAATATTTAAATTTGACGAGGGTCTCGCGCCTAAGATTCTCTCCACTGTCGCCTCCACCTGGGGAGGATCGGCCGCGTACGGAATCAGAGCCGTCCAAAACCCTTCGCTTCGCTTCAGTGGCTTGACGGGCCGCCGGCGGCGGCGGCAGAGAGGAGGAGATGCGGTTCACTGCGTCTCCGGTGGTGGAGCTTCCGGTGGGCGGCGCGGTGCTGACGTTCGAGCAGGACAACGACTCCTTCGAGGTGGGCACCTCTGTGTGGCCCTCGTCCCTGGTCCTCGTCAAGTTCGTCGAGCGCTGCCTCCGCGACCCGGCCCTCCCCTTCGCCGACGTGCTCCGCTTCCCCGGAACGCGGGCCGTCGAGCTCGGCGCCGGCTGCGGCCCGGCAGGGCTCGGCCTCTCCCGCCTCGGCCTCACCGACCTCGTCCTCACCGACATCGCCGCCGTGCTCCCGGCGCTCCGCCGCAACCTGCGGCGCAACCGCGTCCACCTCCCCCGCGCGCCGCGCCTCGCCCAGCTCCACTGGAACTGCCCCGCGCATCTCGCCACGCTAGCCAACCCGCGCCGCTTCGACCTCGTCGTCGCCGCAGACGTGGTCTACGTCCAGGAGTCCGTGCCGCACCTCATCGCGGCCATGGATACGCTCGCCGACGCCAAGCGCGGCGTGGTGCTGCTCGGCTACCAGATCCGGTCGCCCGAGGCGCACCAGGCCTTCTGGGACTCTGTTCCGGCTGCCTTCCCGGTGATCGAGAAGGTGGCACGGGAGCACCTCGACCCTGAGTACGCCTACGAGGAATCCGATGTATACATACTTCGAAGGAGCCCGCGTCAGTGAGGTCAGGTCAGGTGGTGAACTATTGGTAACAATTTACTCGCCAATGTTGTGTTTATTCAGCTCAGAAGTTATGAGCTTCGAGTCATGGTGACTAGTGAGGATATGTAATAGAAATTCCATAGTTGTTTCTTGATGAGTCGATGCATTGTGTGGATTAGTAGACAACTCTAATAATGAGATTATCAGATGAAGTCGATCGACTTTTTTCCTCAACAAAAAAGTCGATCGGCTTGCCAGTATAATAAGTTATGAAGAAGTCCTTGCTTTATGTGTGGGATTGCAGTATCGGACTACTAATATGCTAGGCAGAGTTCATGCTTTATTGTTTGTTTTGTGCAGATAAGAGTTGAGTGGTTATAAGATTTTTTTTTAGAAGCCGGGAGTCTACTGCCAGTCTATGTATTGATATACATAGAAGGTTTAAGGATGTTTATTTGCTAGCATTCTCTGCTTCTCACATTTGCGATCAACTTCTATGCATTACACTGTGATTGACGAGTAAGAATCAACTTGTACACCAAAGGTCCCTAGTCATGTTAACGGTCAATGTTGTGGCAAAATTGAGCATTTTCTGTGAGTAACCACTATCCTTGTGTAGTTTTATGCTTGTCTGGTTGTTTGATGGGCTAGTGGAGATCTGCAAAATGATTCACTTCCTGGCTAGCATAAATGTGAGTCCAGCTTCAACCTGTCTCAAGTACGCAATCTAAACTGAACATGCTGGTAGCATTATGTCTTCCATTGTTTCAGGTAAATTATTTTTGTACATATGGTCTATGAAAGAATGGTTGAATATTGCAGGCAATGATTAAACCTGTCTCATGGTAAGATTAGCAATAAAAGACCATGAGTTCTGGATGCAGCAATGCTTATAGCACGCCGAGTTTTAGTTCCTCATACCCTGAATCTCTGATAACTTAAAACAATGTGGAAGAACTGAATTTGTAATACAACTGAATCAAACGCACATTGGACTTGTTCATATTTATAATTGGCAGCCTGCAGTCTTAACATATCTCTTCGCTTAGGGAGTTGAATTGCTCGGGCGCATAATGCTGGACACTTTTGCTTCTGAGGAATTATGCTGAGCATGCCTATCATACTTTGCTCTCAGGTTCTTAGGAAAGCATGGTATTTTAACATCATGTCTTATGATGATACATGTCCAGTTATCTCCAAAGGTGGGTAGTGTTCTGTGGCAAGTACTTACCAATTCTGGCCTAGTCCTGTTCCAGTTCAGCAAATCAACAATTGAAGTGTTTGTGATCATGACGCCATGCTGTCCTGATGTTGTGTGTACCGGTATCTTTTTCTTCGGTGTTGCATCTTGCTGTCGTGATTGGTCATTAACAATTTAGCATGTCATGTTTGCCCTGGTGTGTTTTCGATCGCAACATGTTTTCTAGTATCTGAGTAATATCTGGCAAAAGATATTTATCATTATCATCTGATGCCCATTCGTTTTGCTCGACAACCGTTATCGTTGTCGTTCTTTTTTACAGAGCTCCATGACTACAGAAATGCAGATCGTGAGCTAGTGACCTTTTTTCTTTTGAAAGAGGAGCTAGTGACCTTGTGGTGCATGGCAACGCTTCTTCAAGAACCTTCGTTGTGTTGGATCCAAGTTCTTATGGATTCTTTTTTTTTGTTACCAGGGTCAAAGGCTAATAATACAGCCAGCTGATGGCTGTAAGGATCTTTGCAGCCTGCCTCTCAGCCCACCTATATAGTAGTTAGCTTTTCATCATTAATATATGGTCCACTTGTCTCTCTCACAAAGTTTGTTAATTCTTGTGTATAGGCGGATGTAAGTTTACAGCACGCTTCTCTTCTCTCTCTGCTCTCTCTTTCACCTCAGCATTCAACCTGCTATTATACTTACTCTAAATCTATAATGTCTCGAAACAGAGGCTATACAGAAACTCTTAAAAGTTTTTTTTTGTCCATGAAGAACTCCATTTTTCTCTCTATCAGGAAAAGTATGCATCTAGTTATATACACTCCTTTTAGCAGGCCAGCTCTTTTTTAATGCACCGCTTAAACTAGTTTGGCTATGGTCCGTGACAAGGAAAAAGAACTAATCTTTTGTTTCATCTGGCGCGAGATACAAAAGATAAGAGATTCGTTCGATGAATAGCAGATTGACGCAGCTCTTGGCAATTTTTTTCTCGTTCATATATTGAACATTTGAACCGCTTGCAGAATCAGGTTTTGTTTGGTTAAAGCCCTGGCTCACTTTTGTCTGGCTGGCAGATAACCTGGATGTATGCCTGCACCAGGCATCAGCACCATGCCCAGGCGAGCAAAATCGGTTGCCTGGAGGGGGCTGCGGAGGTTGCCTGGACAGGTAACGATGAACCGTACCGATTTGTGCTAGTAATTGCTACTGGTGTACTGTGCACTGATTTCTTACTTTCTAGTTATAGTATAGGTTTTTTTACTACCCATAAACGATGCATAGGTACTGTCAAAAAAATTACAACCACGTTAATCTTTATCAAAACATGAAAAAGATCTTTTACTGTTCATCAGTATTGAAGTTTATTTTTGGAATCTAGATTATGAATTTTTATACATTGCTTATTTTAAAAAATATTTATCCTTGTATTTTTAAATCAAAAATGTTAAAGTTACATTATATAAAAACATGCTTTGTCATCGTATTAATTTCTCAGGCCAGGATACTAACCAAACACATCTTATTTGCACTTGCCTAGCCAGGCAAAAATCATCAGTCTTTCAAGCAACTCTTGGTAGCATTTTTTTTGCCAAGCAAAATGCCTAGATCGCCAACCAAACAGGAATCCTACATCTGTGCGTCCTCACTGGTCGTTGCATTTATGCCGGAGATGTCACCGGTGATATGGACTTCGGGTTACGCGGGTAAAAAGTGATGGCAGTCCACTCGTTGCCAACATGGAAGGATGCTGCAAAAAAAAAGAATGGAATGTTGCTTACCTATGCTGCTGGATGCGTCCCGATCTAGATGTACCAAACATTTTAGGGTGTGCTTACTTTGAGGATAAGAGTGGATGGGATATGACCATCCGTGAATTCTTGATATGGATATCCATGTTGTCTGTTTGGTTGGATATATGGATAGGACGAGCTAATTTTCTGTTTGGTTGGATGAATATTTGTTGGATAGGATGAGCCATTTTTCTATTTGGTTGAATGAATATCTTTGGACTGAATAGAGAAAACAGATGCGATCAACACCTATGATGTAACCCCTTTGAAAGGTGCACAAAAGCTTCATCAATATACATATATGGTCACCGCATTGTTTTTTTTTCAAAAAAAAGAGAAAAAAATCCAAAATAAGAAAAAAAGAGAGGGAAAAAGAAAAACGGGTGCACCCCACAAATCTCACGGATACTGCCAGGGACAGATGCACCCCACAAATCTCACGGATATTGCCAGGGACCCAATAGGCCAACACACGCACGCACACAACGCCACAAACGGAGACCCCAGGCACGACCGACCTTATCCTCTGGTCGCTCGCTCGTCCTATCTCTCACCCCTCCGTCCATGGCTGCCTCTGTCTTCCACCTCGCAGATGCGGGGTCAAGGCAGAGCAACGCCGCCGCCAGCCACCCCGCAGATGCGGCCCCTGCACCCTCTCTCTCCCTCTCGCCGACGCAGCTGCCGGGCCATGGGGCCAAGGCAGAGCAGTGCCACCGCCAGCGGGGAGAAGAGCGGCTCCATCCATGGCTGCCTCGTCTTCTACCTCACAGATACCGCCCCTGCATCCTCTCTCCCTCTCGCCGACGCAGATGTCGGGCCAAGGAGAAGCGGTGATAGGTGAAGATGGAAGCCGAGAGGTGAGGAAACTCCCCCCACGTGTGCCGAGGCGTCTTCCCACGCGCCCATGACCGCGGTGGATAAGCTTGTCCTTATTCCTGCGAATTTCCTGCGTTCCAAACAGGCGGCATGGGCTAAGGCTCATTTTTTCGGCGATGTGTAGCTTTTTTTCGAGGCCCAGTTACAAACACAAACTCTCACAACACGAGCGCACACTCACCCCTCCCTATGAACGTACACATGCACACCCTACCCCTATGAGCACCTCCGAAGAACTGAGTTGAACCGGTAAATCTCGAGATTGATGAAGTCACTATAGGCGCCTCGCTGTCGACGGGAACGTCGTCTATCAGGCTATCACTGAAAGAATAGCGTCATTAAATCCTGGAATAAATCCAGGAAAATACGAGCAGCTATGTAAGTCAAAGACTTGAATCCAGGTGGACAGGTTCCACCACAAGGAACCCAATCAGCTGAGCTACGCTCAGTTCGCTTTGGCAATGTGTGGCTAGACTTCAAGTAAGCGAATGTAGCTATCATGCTTTTGGCGGCGTGAAGCAACTAGTTTCCAAGCATACTAGCAAAGACCGTGGCAGTTCTCAGTCAGAAATTATCTGATTAGAGCATGTGCATCACGGTTTTGTTCTCAGTTAGGTGGGAAGACTGAGACAACACTTCTGGTCATCGAGACTAAGAGATAATACAGGATTTGAAAGAATAAGATCAAAAGATATGTGAAAACTAAAAGGCGACACTTCTGGTCATCGAGACTAATAGACGATCAGCATGTGGGATTTGGAAGAATAAAATAAAAAATACATGAAAATAAAAAGGTATGTTTGTGTTTTAATCCATTGTGGGTGACTCAATTTGTCTAGCCCTTCATGTTTATAATATGTGGAAATAACCTCTAGCCACCTTCGAGGTGACTATAGGGCTATAAGAGAAGCCCCTCATATGTTATCTAGCCGGTCACGGAGTGATAAAAGGGAAAGAGGAACATTTGAAAAAGAGGGCCCTTCAATGCGTGGAACAAGGCAAAACAAATCAAAACGGAAAAAAGGAAATTTTAGTAATTCTTGCTCCTCTACCCTAATAGCAAGTGCTGGGTTGCAAGAGAAGACAATAGAAGTAGCCATTGAAGGTTCAAACGTTGTGCAGAACCTGTTGAGGTTAGAGAGACGACCTCCTGAGGCTTCCTTGGGAGTCTTGCCGGCATGGGAAGAGGCCTTAGAAGACTATTCCCTGTTCGGCTGATGGTTTTGTTGTGATAGAAAAACATTGTACCATGGCTGATAAGTTCAAGCGAACAGGACAATGTCGGTTGGTTCAAAAAAAGAAGACAAAAGGGCTTTCTATAAGTTCTACACCTTTATCCTCTATAATAAAGGGCACGCGGAGAGGAAACCCATGACGTCACCACAATATTGTGGAGGACCATTCCACCCCCACCCCCACCCCCAATGATAGAGAAAGGAAATGAAGATCTACCATCTGCACTCTTTGGAAGGTTAGAGATGTCCCAAAACAAAGGAAATGGAGGTTATGTCCAGCCTTATTCGTACCAAGACCAGTGTTGAGAGGACATTGGCCAAGGATGGATTTGTAAGCCTACCACACAAGCATGGGGAACTCTAGCGAAGTGACTTAATAATCTAGAAGCATGACCGAATGATAAATCCATACAATGGGAACATAGAGATAAAGGTATAGTGCCATCTAAGTTAAAGGAGGGATGTCATATAAATACACCCTCCTAACCTGAGTAAAGGGCAAAAGCCAAAAGATTGAGAATATAGTACACATGTTCCTCATCTTGGCATGTTCCTCAAAAATGCTTGGGAGTTAGTCACGGACCATAAATTCTCCAACACCGGGCAGGGCTACTCAGGGCATCTTTGAAACACAGGATTCTTAAAATATAGGATTAAGAAAACGTAGAAATTGAATGACCTGAAATTTTGAATCCTATGGAATGAGAAAACACATCAAGCTGCAAGATTGAATGTTTGGATGGAGCGCAGGAAAAAACACTTTAGTTCAATGAGAGAGAGAGGGAGTAACAAAGGAAATTTTCCATGAGGTTCAACATCTTGGTAATATTCCTCCAAAATTCCTCTGAAACAAGCCATTCCATAGAAATTTCATAGAATTCATAGGAACTAAATCCTTTATTCCAAAGGGTTTCATAGAAAATTTTCCTCTAGGATTCCAATCATTTAGAATTCCTCTATTTTTCCTTTTTTTTCAAAGGGGCTTCAATGTTGAAGTCATGGAGGAGTTGAATGCCTATTTAGTTGCTTGAATTATCCTGTGTCTAGATTTGTCCATTGCACTTTTATCTATGTTTTGTTGTCCGTGAAGGCTCTTATGCAGGTTTGCATAGTGCTCAAAGCAGACCCAATGCAACATTATCGAGTGCATCATATTTAGTCGTATTAATCAACAAAAATTTGCAACATAGGTACACAAAAATGAATTATTCTTACCTCTCCTACCTCTACTAGGAACATAAGACCTCTATTGGAATATGAAGGTGATGGCACGTGCCACGCAATAAGCAACCACACATAATTTTACCAAATACAGTATGAGTATGCACGACAATCAAACACCATGCGATTGTGCATTATAATGGCTTAGATTATCCTGCATAAGGTGTAATGCATGCTAAGATTAATGCAAGCCTCTAATCACACTATTAGGGAGGAGCGACTGAGGGTAGAGGAGCTATAGGGTTTGCCCGAAGGCTGATGGACACTTAGCATATACCTCCTATAGTCTAGTGTATAAGGCGATCACATATATGAAGATTCAAACTTTATAATATTTACCTAACAAAATCTAACTATGGTAATACTGTCTTGATACTAATAGATTTAAATTAAATGTAATATATAATAATTAAATATAAGGTTATAATAAAAGATATAGTATTAAATAAATAAATGATCATAGTGTAACTTCGTAGTGCACTTGGTGGAGGGGTTTGATTTGGTGTGTATGTTTTTTTGTGCGGTAATGCTCGTTAGGTCGTCTGTCCGTTCGGACGGATCCCACCCGCGTCGCCCGCTCGCAGAACAAACCTCGCCCGCACCGACCCTATCCGCATCGCCCGCTTGCTCTATGACGTCTGCGTGCTGCGCGCCCCCGCTCGCGAGACGGATCCCGTCCTCCCTGTACCGCCGCACATGCCGCATGCCCCTGCTCGCAGGACAGATCTCGCCCTCCTTCGCGCTGCCCCCACATGTACTTGCGCCTCCCGTTGCGACCGCGCTCCATCCACCAGCCGCAGCCCCTGCCGAGGTTCGTGCCGCCGACAAGCTCCACACCAGTGGCCTCCACGCCACTCCGTAGCATTGAGCTCCACGTCAGCGTTGAGCTCCGCGTTGACGAGCCTCCATTTTTGTCCAAGCAGCAAGTAGATGTTACGCTTGAAAGCACATGTTACAAGCGTCTATTTCAAGTGTTTTAAAGGTATGTCGCAAGTGTTTCGTATGAATGTTGCAAAAGGAGAACGAGATGTTGTATATGCTGCAGCGGTTGTACACGTATGTTGCAAGCTTTTGTTTCCAATGTTTCATCAGTTTTCAGACGTATGTTGCAAGTGTGTTTATCTGAATGTTGTATATGTTTCTCACATATGTTTGCAAGTGTTTTATTTGGATATTGCGTATGTTTTTTAATAGTTTCAAGTGTTTTCAGGTGTTTTTAAAAGTGTTTCAGATGTATGTTTCGTGTTTCATTGTATGTTGCAAGTGTTGTATCTTAATGTTTCAAAAGTAGATCGGGTGTTGTATCTCCCTCCTCGTCTTCTGCGGCCTCGCCTCTATGTCTCCTCCTCCAGACGCTGGCATCCGTTGTCGCCTCCCTTTCTTCTTGATGCTGATGATGTTCGGGACAGTGCGGGTCCCATGTGGACGCGTAAAATGGTGCGAAAAATGACTGCATGCGCTGTTTTTTAGAGAGAGGGCTTTGGTGCGTGTTTTTTTCTAGAAACCGGGATCATATTATACTCCATCCATCTCAAATTATAAGACGTTTGACTTTTTTGACACCAAGTTTGACCACTCGTCTTATTTAAAAATTTATACAAAATATCACTTCTTTTGTCGTTGCTTGGTTTATTAATAAAAGTTCTTCAAGAATGACTTAAATTTGACTATATTTGTATAAATTTTTTAAATAAGACGAGTGATCAAACTTAGGGTCAAAAAAATCAAACGTGTTGTAATTTGGGATGGAGGAAGTATTTCATAAAAGCCTCTCCTCGTTCGTATTGGCCCAAAAATAACCTGCGGCCCAGTTACGAATTGGCAGCCCACGCGACATATTTCCTATGTATATATGTCCGGGTGGGGCAAATTTCTAGGGGTCCGTAGTTCACCCCTGCCTTTCCCTGCCGTTCACCCGGCGTGCGCTCTCTCGTAGCGACGACTTGGCGACCGCCGCCGCCGCCGCCGGCCTACGCCAGGTGCCCAGTCTTCGTCGGGCCCTTCGCCGAAGAGCAACCAGCAGGTATGCGCACCCCTTCTCTTCCTTTCCCGCTGTGCGAAGCCGAGCACCCAAACCCTAACTTAAGCTGTTTTGGCTATTTGCGTTCGGATCTGATCTAATTTCAGGTGTATACATGTAGTATTATGCCTTCTAACTTCGATTTTCTTGCAAAAACCATGGGGCGTACATGTGTACGCTCATCTCCCCTACTGGGTCCCCCGGGCATATGTAGGAATTTTAGTTCCTCTTTTAGCCGATTGAATTAGCTTTTAGATTCAGTGTATAAGCTTATATTCGTTGAGATTTACTCCTTTAAGTTGGTAGCATCTGGAATCGTGTGATTTGGTGACATATTTTTGCCAGATTAAATGGATTTTGCTTTTCTCGGTGGTAGCTTTAACTGCGATTTCGGTTGTTTGTTTCGTTTCCATCAGATATTAATAATAATCTAAAATGGTGTGCAGCTTAGGTTAAAATCAAATAATATTTTGTCGGGCGGATAACACAAGGCCTACACCAGAAGGAATACCCTTGTGCGGCAGGCGAACAGCTGTCTCTGTCTCTCTCTCTCTGCAGTTTTATTTGGTTTACTATATGCAGTTGCAGGGGAGAAAACTAAAGGGCCTGTTCACTGCAGTTAGAAGCCGCAGCTGCTGTAGCTGCAGCAGGCTTCTTCTACAGTATTGGCAGTTTAGAAGTGCATGCAGCTGCAGCGAACACTCTTAAACATTATAGTGGAGAGAGATTTTCGTGTCATTTACATTTAGTTGATCTTTAGGCATTAACCTGCAGATATATATTATAGGTCAAAAATTTATCAGTTACCAGAGGCAAGAACTTGCCTGATGAGACAGTTATTTTGGTCTTTTTGTTCAGTGTCCACTTCTCCTAATATTTAACTTTTTTTGAGTAAGTGTGCAGATTAGGTCTTAAAAAGGGATTGGGATTAAGATTTTATTGCCAGAGCTTGAGCTGTATAATTATCCATTTACACAGTGGGATGTACAGGGGGTAAATTCACAGGAATATTACTTGGTGATCCTATAAGATACATATGCTGTGAACTCTGGTTTGTTTTAGCTGCTTGTGTTCGTTTTTGTCTACTTAGTCTTGCACACTGAGGACCTTATTGAGGTATTCCTTGATCCCCATGGTTCTAGATAACAGACAATGAGTTTATACCCCCCTCTACTTCGCCATATATTGAAGATGGTTTCTGATACTATTATTGCTTATGTTTGAAGGTTGTCAGTCTGCGAGTTGAAGCATGGCGGAGCACTTGGCTTCGATCTTCGGCACTGAGAAGGACAGGGTCAACTGCCCTTTTTACTTCAAGATTGGGGCTTGTCGTCATGGGGATCGCTGCTCTCGTCTGCACAACAGGCCAACTATATCGCCAACTCTTGTGCTTGCTAACATGTATCAGCGCCCTGATATGATAACCCCTGGAGTTGATGCTCAAGGCCAACCCATTGATCCTGAGAAGATGCAGGAGCATTTTGAGGACTTCTATGAGGACATTTATGAGGAGTTGGGCAAGTTTGGCGAGATTGAGAATCTGAATGTTTGTGATAACCTTGCTGACCACATGATTGGGAATGTCTATGTCCAGTTCAGGGAGGAAGAACAGGCAGCTGCAGCATACAATGCTCTTCAGGGGCGCTTTTACTCTGGCCGCCCTATAATTGTTGAGTATTCTCCTGTGACCGACTTCCGTGAAGCAACCTGTAGGCAGTTTGAGGAGAACAGCTGCAACCGTGGTGGCTACTGTAATTTCATGCATGTGAAGCAAATTGGCAGGGATCTCAGGAGGAAGCTGTATGGGCGTTCTGCTTCCAGGAGGTACCATGGGAGAAGCCGAAGCCGAAGCCCCCCACCACAAAGGAGGGGCCATCGTGATCGCGATGACTACCACCACCGTGACCGTGATGATTACCGTGGCGGCGGCGGCGGTGGACGAGGAAGAGGTAGCAGGCATGATAGGTATGATGATGGAGCAGGCAGAGGCGGCAGGCATGACAGGTATGATGATGGAGCAGGCAGAGGCGGCAGGCATGACAGGTATGATGATGGAGGAAGGCGCAGGCATGGTAGCCCCCCAAGGCGTGCAAGGAGCCCAGTCAGGGAAAGCAGCGAGGAGCGAAGGGCCAAGATTGAGCAGTGGAACCGTGAACGGGAGGCAAAACAGTGAGCTCTCTGTGGCAACTGTTCTGAGACGAGCTCTGGACTTGCTGCTTAGCTTGTCTTTCACCACTATATTCTAAGTATGCTCGTGTGGCTGATATTCTGCCTGGCTAAGTAAACCTTTTAAGTGCAGGATTCCTCAGTGTTTTTTATGGTTAAATCAGACATGTAAACTCCATTTATTTCCATCTGTACTGTGTCGGATCATTTGCCATTATGTTATGCTGACAATTGGTATCGAATCATAAATCTTTTGTGGTGTGCTATTAGCTTATGATAATGTCTGTTGTGGTTTGTCATTAGATTTTACATCTGGCTTTCAGTCATGTGTTATGCTGTTCCTTGGTGGATTCTCTTCTGATTTCTGAATACGCCTAGACGTGCTGGGCTGCTGGCATTTGGCATTTTAGTCTGTGCAGCAGTATGCAGCAGGTTTGTCTTAGTTTCAGATGTCCTCTTTTGTGCAGTGCTTCTTTTGTCTTGGACTCATGGCAGCCCCTGGTTTCGACTTTCGAGTTGCCCTCGTGAACCTGTAACTCGAGTTGAACCTCCTTCAGTAGTCCTGTTGTGAGCCTGACTGTAGCTTAGCAATGCGACTCCTGCCATGACATGGAATGGAATGAACGACAATGACGGTATCCTTTTCTTGTTTCAATATCGCTGCATGTTGTCGGTGTCAATCCTGTGAGATTAGATATGCGCTTTAACCAAACTTCATTTGACTTCTGATTTCAGTGTGTGACCCGAGTAGAAAACCGAAACTCACGCGCCGTTGACTTTGGACGGTGTAGCCCGACTCGCTGAAATTTTCATCTCAGTGGTGGATTTTTTTAAAGTACTCCCTTCTAGATTATAAGACGGTTTGGATTTTCTACGCCTGTGGTTTTTTCTATTTAGATATATGTTATATCTAAATATAAAAGTAATGTTTATTTTTTTAAAAAATAAAACGTCTTATAAGTTAGAACGGAGGAAGTAGAAAAGTATAAAACCATTTGAAAACCGCTTAGGAAGATAATTTACGGTTTGAAGAGTTCACAAGCTAAAATATCTTTAAATGTGAACTCTAACCACAGTAGAGGAAAGTGAAATTGACTTTTACTGTACATCCGATTGGGCTCGTAGACGTAGCCTCGTACCGAAAGAAGATTCCGTCACATGGCATCTTCCTCGGGGAATATCCTGCTCGAGGGTTATCCTCCTTCGGCCTCCTTTTGTTCTTTTTTTTGGTTCGTGGGAACTCAGTCGGGTACTCTACTCTTATGTTCAACCTTCCGGGGAAAAAAAAACTCTCATGTTCCATTTTGCTCTACGGTTCTACCCTCTCAGCAGTGCCATCAAGTAAGAAAGAGCAGTTCGTGCCAGGCAGCGCCACTCGGCAGAGCCGCGGCGGTGACGGAGGGCATAACAGAACGTGAACACAAACAAATCGAGAGCGAGCGCGAGCACGTGAACGGCGACGCGGTGTGGCGCCCGCTTGGCCCACCTTGATCCTCGGGGACGCGGCGAAACCAGGCGCCGGCGCCGAGGCCACGCACACCGCGCTGCGGTTTTGCGGACGGACGGGCTGCGCGGGGCGGGTGAAGCCGCGTGACCAAAGAAAACCATCGGGGCAGGCCATGTGCCGCACGAGGCCATTGGCTCGGGGCGACGAGAGCATCCCCCGTGCGGTTGCGTGGCCACGGCGCCGGACTGTGCCGGCTACGAGGCCCCAACACAGACACAGGACGGACGCGCGCGCAATCGCGCTTATCCGGAAGGGAGAGGAGGAGAGGTCAGGCGTCACCCTTCTCTCGTCGTCATTCGCCGGAGCCGCACGCTACGGTCTAAAGTGACATGACGTAGACGATATGTGTGGCCCGGCGCACTGGCCATACCCATACCATACGCAATCAACGATCTCAATCTCATGTTCTTCCCCCATCCATAATCTGACGTGGGGCACTGGCTGCTGGCGACGGACAAACCAAGCGGCGCGCGGAGTGCCTGGGACTGGGACAGAACAGAAGGAACGATCGGCCAGCGTGGTAAAGCGTATTTGCACAGGAGCCACTTGCAGAAGAGTCTTGTAGGAGCGAACGGAAGAGCGGGCGGCGTCCATATCCAGGGCTCGTCGCCATCAGGGAATGCCTTTTTCTGTGAGGCGGAGGATGCGACGTAACATGCTGCTCGTACGTACGAGACAGCAAACTTTGAGATGCTTCCACTCTTCAAAATTTTTAGAATACCTTATAATTTAGGATGGAGGAAGTAATGACAAAGATCAGAAGACGTGGATGAGCTGGTTCGCGAGATTTTTACGAACTAGGAAATCCAGCATTGGTTTTACTGGTCTCAGGGATTCATCCAACCAAACACCGGTCATCCATGAATGATCCAATCTCATCCATACAAATCCAACCAACCAAACACATTCTAAGGGCTCCTTTGGTTCAAAGGATTTTTATAGAAATACTGTTTATGAAGGATATTTTCCTTTCGTAGCCTTTGGTTGGTAGGATTGATGCTAAATCTACCCTATACACACTAATTCCATAGGAATTTTAGCATCCAGTCCAATCTCTTACTAAAAACCCTATGCACGAAGAACGAGAATGACTTCTCCAGCAGCAGTATACTAATCTTTGCTTCTTGTCATTGGACCCACTTGTCTATGAGTAATGAAACAAATTCTGACCAAATATTGACTAAGCAGGTGGCTGCCGTCCCCACAATGGGCCACCAGATGACGTCCAGTTCCTTTGTTTCCCCTGTGCTCATACCAAAGGCCTTCTTATTAACTTTCCTTTGGTTTGAATTTTCATAGGATCAGCAAAGCATGGCATATCCATTCCTAAACTTTTACTATTCCTATATATTTCCTATCCTACAATCCAAAGGAGCCCTAAGCCTTAAGCCTTGTTGTTTCAATCAATAATTGTGCGTATTTGTACCGGGCCCTTTCTTATGCCAGGGAGGATTCGAGCTGGTGGGGGAGCCATGATCTGCCGTGCAAGCCAAAACGATTTTACCGTCTCGTTTGGATCCCGCGAGACAGCGACTCTTGCTCTGCAAGCACACGAGAATGAGACGTACTCCGTGCTCTTCTTGGCCAAAATGTGTTAGCACCGTGCCACCGTAGCTCGGGTCAGGGACCAACGTGGCACGACACGATCACGATGCGCACACGCCACACAGAGATTAGCTGGAGGGATATGTTTTGAGTTTTGACGCAGAAATAGCAGAGACGAACAGATAAGCACAGCTGCACAGCGCTAAAAAAAAGATGGCCGCCGCGCTGTCCGAGCCCCGATTCAAAAGCGGCCGAGACGGAAAACGTGAGCACGCGATTTGAATCACCGCATCCTTTTTGTCCAAAAACCATTCAAAAAGCGAGGAGACAACTGCCCCCTCGGTCTAATTTTTCTCTCTATACCCCCGTTCCGTCCCCGAAAAGCGAAAAGCTCCTCGTGCTTATAAATACGCAACCCACCCGTACTGTCGCCCCCCTTCCGCCGGTCGATCCAACCCCCACCGGATACCACCGCCTCCACCAACCGATTCCGTCCAACCCCCCCACCTCGTCACCACCACCGGCCTCGCTCGAGCGCGAGGCCCCTCCCCCGCGCGGATTCCGACAGCTCCCGCGCCGATCGCGGACCCGTCCTGCTGAGGTGATGCTTCCTGAATCCTCGCGCGGCTCGTTTTCCCCCCTTCCTCGTCGAATTGTCTGGGCGGCGGGTCAGCTCGCTGTGCTCCCGCCCGTAGTCCGTGTGACTGTGCCTAAGCGGCTGCGCGCGCGCGGTGGGCCGGGGAAGGAATTGGGTCCCCGAGCGCCGCGATTCGGGCTGCGATTGGCCGTTCGGCCAGCTGTGAGGAGCTGTCTGTGAGGGGTCTGGTTCGAACGCCCACCGGCGCGTTTGGTTGGGGGCTGGGGGGCAAACCGCGCCGGTCGCTGGAAGCTACTGGATGATGAGATTTTGGCTGTCCCGTTCGTGCGTGGGTTTTTTTATTTATTTTTTCCGACGAAGGATTCTGTGCTGTAGCGGCGTGCTTCGCTCGATTTTTGGTGCAGCGAAGCTCATCTCAGAATTCGGAATGTGGACTGTGGAGCTTGGAGTCAACATTGCCGGTGATGGAGCAGCAGACTTGGACCTGCGGTGGATCGTGGACGTATATGGTTTGAAATTTGTGCGGCTTAGTAGCTTTTTTTCATTTTGGGATGGCTGTACAGATTGAGACTCTACTAACCACCACGGTCAGCATAAGCTTTACATAGGCGCGGAGAATTTTGCTTGGAAATGAGAGACGCTTAGTTGAATGTGGACCGGAGATAGCTGTGCCGGTTTGTTGTCATGCTCATTTCTGATTAGCAATGAGACTTGGTTCTAACGATCAGGGAATGATTTGGACTTTAAACTGTTATATCTGAACTTCGATTTGGTTTGAAGAATTTAGTTAGAGTACGTTCTTTGTTTGGTTTTAAAACTAAGTGTTTTCAGTTGTTCGCTACTTGGGCATGGAATTTTTCAGTTGCTGGAGTTGTGGATCCTGGTAGTTTTTCGTTGGGCCTTTTTAGGGTCAACAGAGGGGAAAGGGTTTTCCTACCTGCTATATTGCACTGGAGGACAATGCAAATTGCTGCACAAGCACAGCTGAGCTTACAACACTAGCCGCCAAGAGTTTTTGGTAGGGTTGTCGTGCTTCCAATCATATATCCATATAGCATCTTGTCGAAGTTAGTGTCATTAATATATCCTTTTGTCGTTGCTTTAGATTTATGAGACTCGACAACTTAACTTTGCAATGTAAGCTCTGTAACAAGGGCAGGGATGGGCAGAGAGGAACAGAAACGCCAAACTCCAAGAAAGTCGCAAACTCGGTAACGGACGAGTAAATAAATGTGCTACATTGCTAAATTTGTCTAGCCCATCTCACATAAAAGCCTCTAATCTTCTTAAATAAGGAAAGCGACAGCTAAATCTATTACTCCCTCCATCCCAAATTATAAGACGTTTGACTTTTTTGATCCCAAGTTTGACCATTCGTCTTATTCAAAAAATTTGTGCAAACATAGTCAAATTTAAGTCATTCTTGAGGAACTTTTATTAATATACCAAGCCACGATAAAAGAATTGATATTTTGCACAAATTTTTGAATAAGACGAGTGGTCAAACTTGTTGTCAAAAAAGTCAAACGTCTTATAATTTGGGATGGAGGGAGTAGATAAGACAAGTTATTGGCGTTACCAATCAATTTATTCCCACCCATGGGATCTCAATGGTCGTAATTGTTTATGAGTTGTCATAACTTTTTCTGCAGCTTACATTTTGCCGTTCCACCAGGTCCTGGTGCAGTTGGTGAGTGCTAGCTCGCCGAGTCACCAGGTCTTGGGTTCGAAGCCGTCTCTCTGCAGAATTTCTGCAGGGGTAAGACTTTAATTCGGTTATTCCCTTCCCCAGACACCACTCGTGTGGGAGCCTCTGGCACTGGTTCTGCCCCTTTTTTACATTTTGCCGTTTCACTGTTTTGACCTATGCCCATAATTACTTCTGTCCTGAGTCAAACAACTCATCTTTGAGTTTGCAGTGGACATGGTTGATGTGAGGTTATGATGTCCGCACAACACAACACAAGGGAAACCACAAAATAATTTCTTTTTTGCTTTTATAGCACTCTTCCACCCTCTTTCCACTACCTCCCATTCCTTTGGCAATTTCGTCCACGATGGGCCAAACTTAGGTCGGCCTTTGCATCGTGTCATGTCGTTTGTTTGTAGGTGCATAGAGCAATGAGTGAACACACCCTGCTTACTTGAAAGTTGAAACTTTGATTGCTAAGTTTTTTCTCCCTTTTCCCATTCTACCCCTGCAATGTAGTGCAAACATGAGTCTCTCTGTCCGATTTTTTTTCATTCTTCCCATGCTACCTTCGCTAACTGCATGAATTTCTCTTTAGCAACTGTTTAAGTTCTTATGTACTGGAGTGCACACTCTCTTAATATGTGTTTGAAGCTTGGGATTTTGTTCATATCAAGCATTTCTATTAAGTTGCATGTACCGACCAATTCAACCCAAAAGCTTAAGCTGATGGGGAGAGGTGGACAATTCACTTATATTCCAACACTCCCCCTCACGTGGAGGCTCTCTCAGGCCTCAGACGTGGAATAGGAGCGAGTAGCAATTATTTTATTTAATTGCGCTAACCAGGATTCGAACTCGAGACCTCTGGCTTTGATACCATATTAAGTTGCATATACCGACCAATTCAACCCAAAAGCTTAAGCTGATGGGGAGAGGTGGACAATTCACTTATATTCCAACAATTTCACATCCAGTGGTCCATATTGTAATTGTAGGATTTACACGTCACAAACTAGATACATTGCATCATAGACAGCTTAGTAATTAGCATCACTAGAGAGGACTTTAACTATGGAAGCGTTTTATTGACTACAGGAAGATTTGAAAACAATAGAAACTAGTTCACCAGGTAACTGTAAAGTAGGCTTCAGAAAATCACCCCAATTGCATGTCGCAAGGTTGTGACTAGTAGGCACTTATTTATGAACTAGTTATACACTGTAGTTACCATTCTACCAAGTGACCCAGACCATGGGTGCATCTAGAGTTTCAGATTTGCGGCTTGCTGGTCGGGTTTGGATTGAAGCTTTATATTTTTATATCTTACCTCATTGTACCATAGTAGCACTGGATTTGGAATCCTGCATTCATGTCATATTAATATTGCCGTTTAAATGCAAATCGCACCGATGCCACAGAGTTGGATCAAAAATAGTTTTAAAGAGGAAAGTGTGTGTAATTGTACGGATAGATGGAACACGAGAACTCAACAGCCACTGTGAGGCTCTCTAGGTTATGATGAGTAAGAGAAGTGGACAAACTGGTGCACTGCTATAGTATGGCTCAATCTCAACCACATGGTTGTCACTTGCGCACACATGGTCATTAGGCAGAACATGACCCAAACTCCATTTAGGCTTAGACTATGGTGCATCTTTGCCCAGCACATCTCACAGCCTCTGCTGATCCTGACTCCAATGTTATTCCAAATTGCGGGCAGTGGGAATAATGCTAAGGTACCCTATCTGCACCCCTGGACCCTGGTAGATCCACCCTTGCTCAGTGCAGAGGCCTAGAATCCTAGATTAATGCAAAATTTTCATGTTACATAAACCTTACAACTTGTTTTGCTGAGTCTTCTATTCCTGCCTTCCTGTTTGACATTTAAATACTTCACTCAATATTCAGTTCGCCTATTTGGCGGGAAGTTGCATCGTTAAATTAATCCCACCCAAGCACCCAGTCACCTGTAAGAGGAACTCAATAATGCATAGCTGTACCTTGGTTGTATTATGTCAAAAGTGCACCCCCACCCCCAAAACCATCCCCCCCTCCCCCCCCCCCACCACCCCACCACCACCACCACCACCACCACCACACACTGGTGCCAACAATTTCTCATCAATTACCATACTCGCAAGTAATTATGCATAGCTTGTTATACGGCTGATTCGACATGTCACTTAAGATGCAAACTCCATCTGCAGCATTCCAACTTGAACCAGCTATACTGTGGAGAGCTAACGAACTGAAACCTGATACAGAATAATGCATATGAGGCTATGAGCTATCTGATAAGCTGGTGCCTTGTATGGAAACCCGCTGTAGCTACTACACTACTACAGTATCTTGCTATAATAATTACTGTCTGGCTGCTGCTGATCAGTCTTGCACGCATGACTGTTACTGGAATTTTAGTTGCAATTTTGCGAGTGATGATGTGATGCTTCGAAGGATTTATCTTGCATAAATATATGGACAAATAAATGTGCATACAAATCGTAAATTAAGAGACAGCCTTGTTCTGACAAACAAACAATAAAAGATCTGTCATTTTTTGTGGTGCAAGATATAATGGCCCATAGTGTAGGGACAATGGTACTGAAACTTGAATCGCAGATTATATATATTTTGCAAAATGCTGTATGACACAAAGTGTTAGTGCCTTTAGTAAACACAGTCCTCTTCTTCATATAACTGATGAACATTTTTGTTACCTGTAAGGTTGTGGATCAAGTTATCAAGGCCTCTGCATATCAGCAAAAGTTAAACTATTTTACTTTTTTCTTATATATGGACTATTCAATATCTTCTGCTACTTAGGCCCAGTCACACGCAAGTTTCTTTTGTCAATATTTTGCTCCCACTTGCAAGCTTCAGCATGTACTGGGAATTATCTTGTCTGCTATCATCATTTACTTAAACGAGACATGCTTTGCATTTTACATCTCTACTTATCCATATTAGATTGAATGCTGACCATGTTTGGTCAATCGTGCAGGGAGAGGTGATGATAAAGGATATTTGCTGACCAAACGTGCAGTAGTTCTCCTTAAGGAAATAGAAATTGGCGTCATGTCACATAGAAATATGCTCTGGACACATCAGTCCGTTAATCCTGAATGGGAGCAAGGACATGTCCAAGTTCAACCAGGAAGTTCCTATTATGCAGGCACTGTAAGTGATTCATCCAACCTGGGTGTGCAAGTTGCTGTCGGAGTTCCAGGAAATACTGCTAATGTTGGTATATGTGATCTGCGGAATCATGAGCGCCCGCATGTTCATAATTCATACCCACATGCCAGTGCTACATCGAGATTTGTCTTCCCAACTAATATGTACAACCCTAGCATGTCAGCAGCAGCTGTCAACATATATATTCCTCAGACTCAAAGCTTTGGACTGGGCAATGTGCTACCACCATCTTTACATAATCAAGTTTCCACAGGAACTATTGATGAGAGTAGCAGCAGTGTCAATTTTGGTGATAGTGCTATTGGATTCATGAAAAGGAAAAATGCAGTAGTTGCTGGAAACCATCATTTTCTTCATGGATTTGCTGGCTCAAGTTCATCTGTTCATGCGCCTCAGAATCCTGTGCGTGGACCATGGAATGCTTCATCTCAATCAAATTCTTTACCCAGTTCTGCCGCTTCAAACCTACCAGAATACCACAATAGTAATGGGTGGCCATTCTTAGAAGAATCTTCTGCAGATGCTTCAAACAGTTTCAGTTCAGTGGCTGCTTGCCCAGAGTTGGTACCTCATGGTAACTATTTATATCCAGCTTCTCACATAAGCCAGTGCAATACATGGGTTCCACAGGCTGCAAGTCATGGAGTGCCACAGTGGGGATATAGTAATGCCATGGTCAATCCTCCAGGTTAGTAGACCTTCTGAATAAAGATATATTCATCTGATGTTTTGCTGAATGATGAATTAAGGAATCATCTCACAGTTTTCAGTTTATTTGGATTGACAAAATAGATTACTATTTTTATTAGCTTGCTAATAAGATTAGCAGTAAATTTCTGCTATCATGGATTGACTGGCCATTGAATGGAAATCTTTGAGTGTGAGATTTAGTGATGTACTTGGCAACTCTTGCTTTAACTTGTCTTGTTCATCAGGAACCGCCGATATGCCGAATGGAAATATTCAGGATTATCATGCTGGCCATTCTTCTATTCATGGGCCACTACCTCATTTCTGCCAGAATCCTTTGCATAGTATGCAAGCACCTCAAATACAAGTACCCCATCAACAGTTCATCGGTAACAATGTGGTGCATGGTTTAAATCCTTCTGCCGCAGGCCTTCCTTTAGATCCAAGAATGCTGGCTCTCCCATTCAATGCTGAGCACACTTTTGGGCATCCAATGCATCCACCTCTGATAAACCAAGCTAACAATGGGGCTTTAAGAATTCTGCCATATCAGGTGGCTTCATATTTCCAAATTTTTACCTGTAAAGTTCTTGCATAGTTGCATGTATCTGCTAATAACAATACTGGATGCTGAAAAATATGTCTCCTTGAATATTTTTTATGCGTCCACTGCAGTCTTTCTTGGTAATCACGCAAAACCTATATTAGAGTTTGAATTTACCATTTTGGGTGCATCATTGATCGTGCAGAGATGTCAGTGTTTCATACTCATTCTTGAAGCACAACTCATATTTTATATAGATATAAAAAAACTGGTTGCGCTACATTTATACTCCTAGTTATGTTGGAATTTAGGTGCAAATATTCACTTCACAGTCATGGAAGCCTTGTAGCCCTTTTTCATTGAAATACTTTATAATATGCATTGATCATCAAGTTCTAGAAATTCATGTTCCCTGACTTCAATTTGGCACAAATATCTAACATGTAGCAGTTGTCTTATAATATGCAACTTTTCACTGCAGTCATGGTCTGCATCCATTATTGTCTGAAATCTGAATATATCTCTTTCTTCTTGCCAAGATGTACGAGCCATTTTGTTTTATTGCCATGATATGTGAATTTCATAGCCCAACTACCTGCTGGCTTTGAGCTACAAAGAAGCATGTGAGACAAATGTTATCACTGACTCAGTAGTACAGCCTGTCAGCAGTGTCTGCATGACTGAATCTGCACTCCGTGAACATTTCCTATTTCATGCAGCTACCTCAAGTAATTAATGTATCTGTGCAGAACGCTACAGTGATGGATCATTCAAGGATTTATGAAGCAGGACATGTTATTGATGAACATAGAGATATGCGTTTAGATGTGGATAACATGACTTATGAGGCATGTATCTCATTTGAATGCTTGTGAATTCTTTGTGCACCTTTTCTGAGTGTGTGTATATCTGATTAAATTCGTTTTCTTTGCTTATTCTGCAGGAGCTTGTAGCATTGCAAGAGCAGATAGGTGATGTCAGTACTGGTTTGACAGAAAGCTATATCCAAGAAAACTTGAGGTCCACTTTTCATGTTCCAGGAGCAGCTAGCATCTCTGATCAATTTTCTGAGCTTTCTTTGGAGAATGATGCTTGCATAATATGCCAGGTCAACCTCTTGCCATGTTCTGGTGTTCAGTACTGAATTATAATCTGTTATTTGTACTCTCTCCGTTCCAAATTATAAGTCGCTTTGACTTTTTTGGTACATCCATTTTGCTGTGCATCTGGATATAATAATATGTCTAGATACATAGCAAAATGGATGAACCAAAAAAGTTAAAGCGACTTATAATTTGGAATAGACAATAGAGGGAGAACATCATTAACCCGCTATCAGTTACTCCCTCTATTCCAAATTATAAGACGTTTTGGATTTTCTAGATACATTGCTTTTACTATGCATCTAGATAGTATGTATATCTAAGGCATAGCAAAAGCTATGAATCTTGAAAAGTCAAAACGTCTTATAATTTGGAACGGAGGGAGTATATGATAGATTCTGCTGTTGCACATTACCATGGTAAAGATAATTTGTACCCCACCAGTACTAGAAGTACTAGCTTACTGAAAACAGTGAAACCATCGTCTTTGATATTTGCTCGATAGCCAGATATATGCTTCTTGTCCTTAAGGATGACTTGGTCCATGCCTTGCAGGAGGAGTATGAAGCTAAAGAACTTATAGGAACCCTTGAATGCGGTCACAAGTACCATGTGAATTGCATAAAGCAATGGTTGATGATGAAAAACCTGTGCCCCATCTGCAAGACAACAGCTTTGTCATCAGATAGAAGGAATGGATGATCGTCCCCAATAACATTATTACCGCGTGGCAAATTAGCGCGATTTTGTATATAGACATGGTTGCCTTTATTTGCCGTCCCCTTTGCTGTGGACATAAACTGAGCTTCGAAAAACTGTACAGATATTTTGTAGGATGTTTTAGATGTTAAATGGCACCATGGTGTGTAAAGCTCCCATGATTGCCTTGGTAGATGCCCCCTTCCTTTACATTGTACATTGTATTTATCTTTACTCTTCAAAAAAAGAAACCCGAAAACCGTAAGTTCTGTACATTTTGGAATTGAAAGAACCGAAAATTGTCCTCACTTCTGGAGCATTTTGCTAGAGCTGCATGAGATTTAGTGGTGGATCTTCCTATCTAAATCGTGTGGAATTTGCTGCTGAACTAGGACTTGGTTATATGAGTGGTGGATCTTCCTATCTAAATCGTGTGGAATTTGCTGCTGAAGTAGGACTTGGTTATATGGTTATATTCACACAGGTAGTCGCGGTTGCAGTACACATACATTCCGTGGTGTTGACGAAGTCTGAACAGCGTCAGCTGGTAGCGAAGCGAAGGCTGTTAAATTATGTACATGCCGTGATGCATCCGGCACCAGCATCAGTTGGTACAGCGCACGTACTTGTGCTGCTGCTTCTGTTGTTGGCAGACAAGAACATCTAATTACTTCACGCTTTGGCGTGCGAACTGACAAGCATATTGATACAATCCAATGAGTTACTCCAGTGACCAATTGGATTGCAATTCGCAACATAGTAGCAGTCTAGCAAAGCAAATAGCCTGTTGAAGCAATGCAAGAGAAGCGACAGTACAGATACAAGAAATGATTGCAACATGGTAGAGAAGGCCTATATGAAAAAAAATGATAACCGCACACTTTCATATGCCTAAACTATACCAGCAGGCTGAAGTCCTGAATGAATTAATGTATCAAATGGCAAAAATCAACGAGACACCTGGTAACACATGAATACAGGTCGAGGACCATGACTGCAATAACGTCCTGCGCCCTCTACCGCGGAAGTATCAACCATGTTCTATCCTTCCAAGCTAAGACGAACAGCAGGCAGACTTCTTCACCGCGGACACATCGTCCTTGCCGCCTACATTGATGGTCTGGCCCTTGGGAGGCGCTGCAGGGTCGTCACCGATGTCGAGGGCCTTCTTGCTCACGACACGGTAGATCTGGGTGAGCACCTCGGTGAAGGCATCCTCCACGTTCATCGCCTCCAGGGCCGAGGTCTCCATGAAGAAAGCGTTCTCTCTCTCGGCAAAGGCCTTGGCGTCCTCGGTCGGGACGGCCCTGAGGTGGCGCAGATCCGCCTTGTTGCCGACAAGCATGATCACGATGTTGGCGTCCGTGTGGTCCTTGAGCTCCCTCATCCACCTCTCCACGTTCTCGAAGGTGACATGTCGTGTGACGTCGTAGACAACGAGCGCCCCTACAGCTCCGCGGTAATATGCACTTGTGATAGCACGGTACCTGCAGAAGCATCGATCAAATGATATAAAGTTAGCTGCAGTGCAGAAAATAGTTGGACGGCAAAAGGCACATGAATAATGGTACTCCTATAGTCCAATATCAAACACAGGAATCAACGCCGTGCATCAATCAAACAGTTCAGTACAGGGCTAGAGTTATGATTTCTATCCACAATTTCAACGCCTGGCAAAACAGGGCTGCCTGTATCAGCTCCTGGCCCTGCACCTGCACAATCTATAACCGCGTATTCTGATAGCTCGAAATGTTATATATTGAAAATGGTACGTGCAAGTGCAATCACGGAAGATGTGAATTGAATGAGTGCAGATTCTTTCCGTTTTCTTTCAATGATGGTCGCAGCAGTTCATTTGCGTCATGTGCAACAGCCAATTAGGGGTCACCGACCAAACTAAGCTACAGAGATCCATACGACGCAGGCATATAGCAATCGGTAACGAACGGGCCGATCGGAGATCAGATACCAGGAAAGGGGTCGACGCGGCTCGCAGAGCACAGCTGGATCTGGGGGGTTGTACGTACCTTTCCTGGCCGGCGGTGTCCCAGATCTGGGCCTTGACGACCTTGTCGTCGACGTGGATGCTGCGGGTGGCGAACTCGACGCCGATGGTGGACTTGGACTCGAGGCTGAACTCGTTGCGCGTGAAGCGCGACAGCAGGTTCGACTTGCCGACGCCGGAGTCCCCGATGAGCACCACCTTGAAGAGGTAGTCGTAGTCGTCGTCCGCCCGGTACGCCATCGCCACCAGACGGGCACGCACGCACGCCGAAAGGCTGGCCGGCTGGCTGGCGGGCCTTGGGCCGGCGGCGGCGGGACGGGCGGTGGACGAGGAGGGGAGCGCGGCGGATGGGATGGGGCGGAGAGGGCACGCGGACGCGGGTGCGGGTTTTTTCTCAGTTCCCAATCCCACCACCTCGTTTTTTTGCCTTTGGATTGGTGCGGACGCGTGCGGGTGTCGTGGTCGGTTGGGTTAGTCGGGCGCACGCCGAGCCTTCCCAGCGGGCGGTGCCGGGAGGTGGAGGAGGACGTGGACACGGTCGACAAAACGAGCGAAACGGCCGTGTTTCGGCTCGGTTTTGGGGCGTTTTTTGGGTGGTGCCAGCGGATCGTGGCTTGTTTTCTCGGCAGATCGGGGTGCAGGCTCTGGCTGGGAGTGCTGTGCTGGGACTGGTAGCCAGCTGAGCCAGAGGATCAGATCAGAATGCATGGTTCGAGATGGGTCGTGTGGCTGGAGGCGGGCGGCTGGCGCACGTCAGGTCGTGAGGTGAAACTCCACGTACGCCAAGGCTACCTAACAAATCAAGGTTTCCGTGCCGCAGATTAAACGGTGGTTGTGACATGGACACACGCGAGTAACTGTAACTCGCTGCTTGCGTGTAGTGTCGTGCTAGGGGCGGTAGTAAGGGGTTGTTTGATAGAGTCACTTAAGCTCAGGAGGTGTTATATGGGAGGGTTGTATGGGGTGTTCGGATACTAATAAAAAATAAATTACAGAATTCGTTAGTAATCCGCGAGACGAATTTATTAAGCCTAATTAATTCGTTATTAGCATATGTTTACTGTAGCACTATATTGTCAAATCATGGACTAATTAGGTTTAAAAAATTCATCTCGTAAAATACGGCCTGTTCGCTTGGGCTGATCTGGTTGGCTAAAAGTACTGCTGGCTAGTTTTTTAGAGAAAAACACTGTTGGCTGGCTGACTGATTTGGCTATCTCAAGCGAACAGACTGATAGTCTCAATCTGTGCATTTAGTTTTATAAATAATCTATATTTAACACTTCATGCATATGTCAAACATCCGATGGGACAGCGACTAAAGTTTAGGAAGCGGGACCAAACACCCCCTAAAATCAGCTGCAGGTTCCAGGTTTTGCAGTGCACGTGTGCAGGAATATGTTGCCTCCCTTGTGTCTCTTTGTTTCCTTCTCTCCGGTATGGTTCCATGTCAATCCGTACAAGATTTCATAAGGAACTTGTAAGGTATGATACTGTATGTACATTGAGTGGAGTGATGGCACGAGCTGGAACGGTCGGTGCTTGTCTCGTGCTAATTAGGCAGCTGCAGCTCCCAGCTGAAAAATTATATAGCCATGTTTCCCGGGACTATTTACTTGGGAAACGTGTGGTGGTTACTGGTTAGCAGTTGTTGCTTGTGTAGTTGTGTGGACGACAACGCATGTCGACGAAGAGAGACTGGGTTCCATCGGCACGTAGGGGTATTTTTCACTTGATGGATCATGCAGTTAAACTTGCCTCTCGACTCGATCATCATTGACCAATGCAAGACAAAAAGACTGAAAGGTTGTAATATTCACATTGATCCATCCATCCTTCCATCCAAATTGAATTAGCATTGCCTCGGCCTGGTAAGTTTGGAGCATTCAGTTTTACGTACAACTGATTCATTCATGCATGCCCCCCCAAACGTGCAACACCTCCTGCCTCGCGCGCGTGTACTCCCCTCATAAATAATGTCGTGTTTGACACGGCAACGGCATGCAGGAGGTGTAGAAAGATTCCCGAAGCGGAATGGCTTCAATGGCAGGGTGGCCCGCGCCGGTCATTCGCTCCGGCGTCTCCGGGCGTCCCAGGTGTGTTCACTTCATATGTATACCCAAAATATTTTTTTTCGGGGATCGGTGTGTTCATCTTCCACCTATCATATCGAATCTTTAGATATATACATGAAACATTAAATGTAGATAAAAAAAGATAATTAATTGCATAGTTTGTTTGTAAATGTCGAGATGAATCTTTTGAGCCTAGTTAGTTCATGATTGGATAAATTTTACCAAATAACAACGAAAGATGCTACAGTAACTTTTCACCAACTGAACACACCCTAATCCCCATGCATGCATATCCAAGCACGCACCGCCATGGCCCATGGCTGTGCTGTGGTCCTGGTCTTGCTTGTCTGGCCTGGTTCCCCAGAAGCCAGGAGAAGCTCTACCGATTCGTGCTTCACCGGCAGGGGGCAGCCGAGCCAGGCGCTGGGGGAAGCCTGGCACGGCGTGGCTATTGACTTTATTGTCATTTTTGCATACACTCGTGTCACGGTTTACAGGCCACTTAAGCTGCTTCGCATGATCCGTAGCTCCGTGATTACTGAACGATTCAATTCAGAACAAAAAGGTGCGAGGGGAGTGGAGTGACCGTGATGTACGTGCAGCGGAAGAGAACAGGGACGGGGAAGAACGAGGCACGCTGGCTGGTTGAGGTGGTGTCAGGGTGTCGCCGTCTGGGTTCGCGGACCATGGCAGGACCGCACGAGCGGAGCCTCCGAGCCAGGCGATGGGATCGGTGGCGTCGACGACCGCGCAATTCCAGCTGCGGCGCCGGCCGTACGCTCCGGAGCGCGTCCCACGTACTACCTCCTCTGTCTCTGCCATTACTGCGCGGTCGTTGAGACGACCTCCTCTACTCCAAGCACTGCCCGTGCGCCGTGCCAATTGCCAACGTCGCACGCGTCATCGTCACCGTCACGCGGTCATATGTTTTGCCCGTGCGCGCGTGCGGCCGGGCGTCCGCCGCGTACGCGCGTCTTCACCTAGCGAGAGCGAGATGAGAACAGGCAAGGCATGGCATGATATGAGCCACTCCACCGGCGCCCACAAACATGCATGGGTCTGCAGAAAAACCGGGCGGAGGCCGGCCATGGATGCATGGGCCATTTCTTTTTTTTTATTCAGCACATATGGGGCGTACGTGCGTGCGGCCAGCTAGCCCCCGCGGCACCCATCGCCTGATGACCTGATCGCCGCCACCTCCTTCCAGCGAACGAACGATCGAGTCAAATCCACTCGCTCGCAGTCGCAGCCACGCGCACGTACGCCGGCCGTCGGTGCCTGCCGCCCGCCCGGCCGCAAACGCGCGCGGCTGCCGTTTTCCAATCGACGGCCGGTCCGCTTGCCCTCTCTTCCCGCGAGGCGCGAGGAAACGACACGCATCCATGCGCAGGCAGCAACGCCGGCCGCGCGGGTTTCGCTCAACTCCTAGCTAGAACAGTGTGATCGAGTTCTGCTGCGATCCTAGCCCGGCACTTCTCCCGCTCCGTCTCCGTCGCCATGCACCATTGAATGCCTAGGAACAAACCGAGCAAGCGTGCGCCCGGCCGCGCGCTCGTGCGTGCATTACGTGCTGTGACCTGTGCGTGAGATCGATCAGGCAACTTGCGAGTAGCTGGACAAGGACGATGTCGGTGTGTCTCGCTGTCGCGACGCCGAATTGGTTCAGTGCAGCCAGCTCCGAGGTCATTCTTAGTGAAGAGTTGGTTTTAGTTTCCTACTGTTACGTGACTCGTTAGATAGAATAAAATGCAATATATTTAAAACATAAAACCATGGTTCTAATAGCGTGCTATAATACCACCACAACATTTTTAGAGGACTTACCATTATAATATTACCAATCAGGGGGCGGATCCGGACTAAATAATCATTATTGTCACATGTGTTAAGAACATGATCATTAGCTTTATTTTTCCACGCTTCCTATGGTTGCGCCTGAAAACGCAAAACCAAATGCACCCGACAACCGAAGGAAACAAACGAAGAAAGAAGAAGCTCCAAATTCATCTGATTTAAATCCAAGCACCTAGTATTTTAGTCATCATTAGAATATTAACACATACATGCATTCTTTAGATCTATTTTCCCTTGATTACAACAAAGCATTTTTTATGATACCATTATAAAATCATTCTACACAACTTAATGCATCTTCTTCTAGTTGATTGAATGTTCAAAATTATTTATATATACTACTACCTTGAATATTAGAGGTTGCATCAAAGTTCATATTGCATTTTGCCCACTGCTGCTATATAGAAATGGCATTTACATTCTGAAATTAAACCTGAGGCTATACATACAGGTTCTAGAACCAGAAGTAACATGGCTACCTAGGAGCAAAAAAGAAGAAAAAGAAGAAGTGGGACACCCTTGAGCTATCCACACATTTTTCGTGTGCGTGTGTTGCTTCTAAGCTTTAAACCACTACACCTTTCTCTCATGTGATCTATCCTTACGATTCCACCTACACTATGCTATTGAAGAAACATGGAGGTTTATCATATTTGACCCTACATGTCTAAAGCTTTGGGAGCAAAAAAGAAGAAAAAGAAGAAGTGGGACACCCTTGAGCCATCCACACGTTTTTCGTGTGCGTGTGTTGCTTCTAAGCTTCAAACCACTACACCTTTCTCTCATGTGATCTATCCTTACGATTCTACCTACACTATGCTGTTGAAGAAACATGGAGGTTTATCATATTTGACCCTACATGTCTAAAGCTTTGGTTGATTATCTGGGTATCTAAATTTGGGCCCCACTGGATCGGGGACCTACCAAGCATGTGGTGGGTCCATGACAAGCGCCATCAACTTGAATGGATTAATAGGGCCTATAGGCAGTGAATAATCCTAAACTGAAAATTTAAATCAAAACTCGTAGAAGAATTAGTACATAGGACCAGATGTTAGGTTTCAATCGGATACACAATACGTCAATACCTATCGAATATTGGTGGAAATTGGATTTCTGGTGGTCAGGCAGACGAATTAGCTACAAGCAGTACAAATTGGACCAACAAAATTTGAATCTACATTTTAGCAAGACCCCGAGTAGATGTGTGAAGATGTCCTCACTAGTTCTCTGCACTACTCAAGCAAGTAGATCCGGAAAATTCTCCACAAGACAACAAGAACTAGCTCGAAAACACGAGAACACACAACCACAAAGGACACAGATTTACCTTGATGTTCTGCCAATCCCCAAATGAATGCTACGCCCTCGTTGTCGAGAAAGCCTCCAAGGCTTTGGGTCTCTTTCAACCCTATCCTTTTCTCCAAGCGAATCACCGAGACCAAGCTTGAGTAGATTTCACCGAGCTTATACAATCTTCCCAGAACATCCACAAGAAGATGATTGGTGCCTCCACCGAATCCAAGAGTTACAAACTCATATTCAGGCTTTGAAGGAGACTCCAAATTGAACGTCGAGCACTCAAATCTCTCAACCCAAGCAAGTCCCTTTCAAACCACACACATCTCATCAAATCCTCCAAGAATCATAGCTCTAAAGTAGGAGAGGAAGTGAGTAAATGTGCCGGTCGGTTTTGGCTCAAAGTGGATGAAAAGCATCATTAGACCCATTATTATGAAATATATGTTCGGAGGTTATTCCTACGGGATAACAGATCTCAATATTCTTCTTTTGGCCTGTTTAGGTGGCAAAAAGAGCCAAAAAAAAAAGTTTGCGCAGTACCCGTTACATCGAATCTTTGGACGTATGCATGGAGCATTAAATGTAGGTAAAAAAATAACTAATTGCACAGTTTGTCTGTAAATGTCGAGACGAATCTTTTGAGCCTAGTTAGTCCATAATTAGATAAATTTTGTCAAATAACAACGAAAAGTGCTACAGAAATTTACCTAAAAAAATTTACCATCTAAACAGGCCCTTTGTAAATTTAATTAAACTTAAAAGATGATTTGAGTTGGGAATCCCATCTATTCCCCGTTGTGCTACGGAGGCAGTAACAGAAGGCCAGCAGAATGGCACCTGCCACTGCCAGCCCATGTCATCCTTGCTTGACAAACTGGAGGAAGGATCAAATCACAGCGTACTTTTCATCTACTAGAGCTAGGAGCTACATCAGCACTGTAGCTCGGCATGTCCATGTCCGGGATGTCCCCATCCATCAGTAGCCTTCAATTTCCCGCCTTTACCATGCAAGATTCAGCCCTGCTCCCTCTCCCACTATCTCATCAGTCACCAGTCATCACCCCTCCAATTTTACGCTCGCACAATTCCAAGGGATCTAGCAAAACAAAAGGAAGGAGGAGGAGGAGGAGGAGATAGAGTGGTGGCATTAACTGTGTTATAACTCTGCTGCACTGCACAATTCTACGGTAGTACGGAGTAGGTGAGAAAGCTAGCCATTTATAAGCATGCAGCGGGGGGAAGAACAGGAGAAAAGCCATAGCCAAATCCATAGGGTTCTTCGTCCTCCCTCCGATCCCCACACTGTTCCTCTACAGGCTCCGGGAGCAGCAACAGCCGAAGACACAACACCTCGCCCCCTTTGCCCTGGCCGGCCGATCGATCTGCTCTTCCCCTGCCCCCTCTCACACCATCTCACCAGTCACCAGCACCTATCATCATCGATCGAGCACAGACGACCAACACAGCTGTCTTGCCGAAGGCAAGAAGGACCACCACCGGCCAGCAATCCGTCGATAAAAGCGCACGTCGGAGCAGCATATGGCGTCCTCGAACAGGCACTGGCCTAGCATGTACAGATCCAGCCTCGCCTGCAACTTCCAGCAGCCGCAGCCTGACATGAACAACGGCGGCAAGTCCTCACTCATGGCCTCAAGTATGCATGCCCTGTCTCTTTAGTCTTATCTACAAGCATGTTACCTTTACCTGCATGTTACTGTTTCTTTCTGCATGCTCAGATCAGCAGCTGCATACGTAACTAGCTTAGGGTTTGGTTTCTTGAAGCCTGGTGAGCGCTGAATCCACCGGCCGGCGGCCGGCTTTGCTTAAAATCCATTGCGATGTGTGCTTGCTTCCTAGGGTGCGAGGAGAACGGCGGAAGGAATCCGGAGCCGAGGCCGCGGTGGAACCCGCGGCCGGAGCAGATCAGGATCCTGGAAGGGATCTTCAACTCCGGCATGGTGAACCCGTCGCGCGACGAGATCCGCCGCATCCGCCTCCAGCTGCAGGAGTACGGCCCCGTCGGCGACGCCAACGTCTTCTACTGGTTCCAGAACCGCAAGTCCCGCACCAAGCACAAGCTGCGCGCCGCGGGGCAGCTGCAGCCGTCCACCCGCGCCACCCTGGCGCGCGCGAGCGCCCTGGCGCCGGTTCCCGGACCCGTGACGCCTCCGAGGCACCACCTGCAGCTCGCGGCAGCTGCTCCCGTGGCGCCCACGTCCTCGTCCTCGTCGTCCTCCGACCGGTCCTCGGGGTCGTCGAGGAAGTTGGTGACGCCGACGACCGCCGTCGCGCTTGCGTCGTCACCGGTTGTCGTCCATGGCGTGATGCCGACGACGACCATGGACCTGCTTACGCCGCTGCCGCCGTCGGCGGCGGCTCTGGCGGCACGCCAACTCTACTACCAGTACCACAGCCAGATCATGGCGCCTACTACCGCGCCGACGATGCCCGATCTGATGATCACATCCCCCGAGCCACTCCTTCCGCAGTGGCAGCAAGGCGGACAGCATTACCTGCCGGCCACCGAGCTCGGCGGCGTCCTCGGCGGCCACACCCACACGACGCATGAGCCGCCGGCCATGCACCGGGCCGGTGTCTCACTCTCACCCACCGTGCTCTTTGGCCTGTGCAACGAAGCTCTAGGGCAAGACTGCGCCGACATCAGCATCGTCTCCAAGGGACTCGGCCATGGCCAGTTCTGGAACAACAGCACCTGGGGTTCTGATCTGAGCAATAATAGCAAGACCGACGCCTTGAGCGCCGTGATCAGGGACGACGACGAGAAGGCCAGGCTGGGGTTATTCCACTACTACGGCTTGGCGGGCGCGACGACCGCTGCCGCTCCTGCGCATGCTGCTGCTGCAGATGCCGGTACGGCGGCCATGCTGCTTCCAAGCTCTGCGCCGAGCAACGCCGCCGCGGCCACGAGCGCCGCCGTACTCACCGACCAGTTGCAAGGTGCGTGACAGTAATAGATTAGATCATATGCAAATTCGTTCCATTCTTGTCTCTTTTCCCCTCTTTTCTGTCCGGCTTTCACAACACAAGTATTGTTCTTGTTCGTGCAAAAGCTTGTAGTAATAGCAGGCATACGCATAGCATAGACGAAGGCCGGGTCTCCTCGTCCTGCCGTGCCTGCACAGGCTGCACTGCACGCATCGTCCTCGTGCGTGGCCTGCCCTGTCTCGATCTACTTGCAAGCTTGGATGTAGCGAGCTTGGCAAAGGGGAGGACATGCCACTTCGATGATAGGAATGCATGGCTCCAATTTCTTGCGATCACATCGGATGCCAATGTACGCATGCTTGCATGGTGTTCGTGTGTCGCAGGCAATGAGACAAGGTTAGGCATGCATGCATGTAAAATCTACTGGTGCATGCACCGATCTTGTCACGCTGTATGTGCACCCTGTTGATGCATACTCCGTAGCTAGCTAGAGATCGACATTTCCATGACAAGGTTACACTTGCACAGGGGGAAGTTGTCAGCTTGTATGACCGATAGGTGTAGAGGTAGAGAAAGAACCAAAAGTTGTGAGCTGTTTCCCATTTACTAGAGGTACATTACACTTACACGCAGTACTACACATATAGACGAAAGTCACCAATAAACACGAAGACATATATATAGGACTGGTGGGGAATCTATATGCACGTTCAGGCAGAAGAACATCGCTAGCAATAGCATTGTTACTATATCATATAGTAGGAAGATTTAAGCATAAGATTCCAAGAGAAAACTTTATGGCATTACTAAAGGGGTGTTTAGTTTCTATGGTAAAAAATTTTAGGGTGTCACATCGAATGTTTTATGAGACGTTGCAAAGGGTGTTTAGATACTAATAAAAAAACTAATTACATAACTCGTCTGGAAACCGCGTGACAAATTTATTAAGTCTAATTAATCCGTCATTAGCACATGTTTACTATAGCACGACATTGTCAAATCACAAGTTAATTAGGTTTAAAAAAATCGTCTCGTAAATTTATCGTAATTTGTGTAATTAGTTATTTTTTCATCTATATTTAATACTTTATGCATATGTCTAAACCTCTGATGTGATGGGGTGAATTTTTTTTTAAGAACTAAACACCCCTAACCGCAACTGCAAACGTGCGCATGTTGATTGTTTGATTGCTACTATATGCATTACATGGTACAAATGCTATTCCGTACCTGATTTAGCCCTTATTTAGTTCCCAAATTTTTTTGCAAAATGTAACTGTAGCGCTACTATAGCACTTTCGTTGTTATTTGGTAATTATTATCCGATCATGGACTAATTAGGCTTAAAAAATTCGTCTTGTAATTTAAAACTAAACTGTATAATTAGTTTTATTTTTTATCTATATTTAATACTTTATACATGTGTTTAAAGATTTAATATGACGAGAATCTAAAATATTTTATAAAATATTTTGGGAACTAATCGAGGGCTCAGTAGATTGACACCTTCATCAGTAGACACAGTGGCAACTTGGGGTCTCCATCGAGGGCTACGTTTAGATTGAGAATTTTTTTTGAAAAAGCATTGTAGCATTTTTTTATTTGTATTTGATAAACTTTGTCCAATCATGAATTAACTGGGTTTAAAAAATTCGTCTCAACATTTACAGACAAACTGTATAATTAGTTATTTTTTATTTACATTTAGTATTCTATACATATACCAATATATATGATGTGACCAGGAATCTTAAAAACTTTTTATATTTTGGTGACAACTAAACATGGCCGAGGTCATAAATGGCGCCCTTGTATAGTCTCGTCGGGGTGCTTTCTTCAAGGGGGTGAAACATCTCCTCCTTTGCATGCGTACGATTGCTGAAAAGATTGAGCGTGATGGCTGTCAAATCGTCTCCTGCTCGATCAGTCGATCTTCACGAAAAACTTTGAGAGGCTTTTTTAGTTCGGGGTGAAAAGTTCTTAGGCATCGAGCCTGTTTAGTTGCCTTCTCTACCCAAAAAGCAAATCAAAAAAGTGCTACAGTACCTGTCACATCAAATCTTGCGGCACATGCATGGAGTACTAAATGTAGACGAAAGAAAAAACTAATTACACAGTTTGTCTGTAAATGTCGAGACGAATCTTTTGAGTCTAGTTAGGCTATGATTGGATAAATTTTGCCAAATAACAACGAAAAGTGCTACAGTAGCCGAACCTAAACTTCTTCACCATCTAAACAGCCCCATCGTGTTATGTTTCATAGGACATTAGAAAGGACGTTCGGATATTAATAGAAAAACTAATTACATAACTCATCTAAAAAATCGTGAGATGAATTTATTAAGCCTAATTAGGCTATCATTAGCACATATGTGTTACTGTAGCAATTATGGCTAATCATGAGCTAATTAGATTTAAAAGATTCGTCTCACGGTTTTTATACAAACCGTACAATTAGTTTTTTATCTATATTTAATACTCTATACATATGTCTAAATATTCGATGTGATGGGATAAAAAGTTTTTGAACGGAACTAAACAGGCCGAAATCTCGCTCTTGCACCCTGTTCATTTGAGCTATTCAGCGAAATCAGCAGCCTTCCAGTAATGTTTTTCTCTCACAACAAATCAGCGAACAACGGCCACAATATTTTTTACACAGGGCACATGTCCAGTCCAAGCTAGCTAGGGCATTGGTAGAGTTTCTGCCAAGCTTGGAAAGGCTGCAAGTTTGGTAATGATTCCACTCGATCGCTAGATGCTAATAGATCTGTCATCAGCAGGGTTGGATGCTGGGCTGCTGATCGGGGAGACGCCGCCGCCACCGCCGCCGCCGCCGACGGCGACGGTGGTGGCCGTGGCCCGGGACGCCGTGACTTGCGCGGCCACCGCCACCGCGCAGTTCAGCGTCCCGGCGATGCGCCTGGACGTGAAGCTGGCGTTCGGCGAGGCCGCCGTGCTGGCGCGCCACACTGGCGAGGCGGTCCCCGTCGACGAGTCCGGCTTCACCGTGGAGCCGCTCCAGCAGGACACTCTCTACTACGTGCTCATGGTATGTGATAGCTAGCGATCATGAAGTAATCCTGCTCAGTGTTCAGTACCGGAAAAGGAGAAAAAGCTCATAAGCAACCATCTAACGTTATTGTTCCCCATTTGTTCTGCATTCACAGGCGACTAGCAACTGAATGATATACAGTAAGCTGCAAGTCTTCTTGAGTCAAAAAGTGTCAAAGGGAAGGGAACGCGAAGAGCGACAGCACTACTGATCCACGCACGCACGCACGCCTATATATTTCGGAGTCTAGCTAATTAAGCTAGCTGCTGTCATCTGATGATATGTATCATTTTCCTTCAGTACGAACCAAACCTAGGTATATTTTGCCATGCACGCATGTGTTTTAAGTCAGGACCAAACAGCACTGTGTTTTGCTTTATTTTCATCTGATGAAATGAAATAAGCCACCCCAATGCAAGTTCTGGAGTACTAGTAGCAGCACTGAAGTGGATCTTTTTTTGTTCAACGGAGGCTGCTGGCATTGTCTGCAGGGTGCATGGGGGAGGTCTGGTTTGGATTCTGAATTTCTGAATTCTGATCATAAAGGTTTCAGAAGTACATAGAGAGCCTGTTTAGTTTGCAAAAAGCAAACCCAAAAAGTGCTACAGTACCTGTCACATCGAATCTTACGGCATATGCATGGAGTACTAAATATAGGCGAAAGAAAAAACTGATTACACAGTTTGGTTGTAAATCACGAGACAAATCTTTTGAGCCTAATTAGTCTATGATTAGACACAAATTACCAAATAAAACAAAAAATGCTACAGTAGCCGAACCCAAACTTTTTCACCAACTAAACCAGCCCAGAGGCCTTTTCGCGGACTCGATGATCGATCACGACCACAGCACACTGCAGGAGTACTCGTACGTGGATGCAGCGTTACGTGTGGGCAGCCCTCTCCCGTGCGCAACCGCCGCTGGCTGGTAGTGGTAGCTGCTCGGCCGGCCAGTCCAGTCCAGGGTCCGCCGGGGCGCGTCGGCAGACCAACCGGACGGTTCTGCACCTGTGCTCTGCCACTACCTCTCTCTGGCATCCAGTGGCTCGTCGTCTCAAGGGGGGACCGGGAAAAGGGAATTTGAACAGGCCATGCGTGTGCATTGCTCTCTCATGCACGCATCTCTGTAGGAGTACGTCTCCGGTCTCCCCCACGTTCTCCCTCCCTCTCTCTTGCATTGTGCACGGCACGGTGCACCGGCCTAAACGCACACGCAGTCAAAAGGATGGGTTTGTTTGTCGTCGACAGATTGGCAGACTGCAGACGTGCCCCGCGTGCAGGCAGCACGCAGCAGGCACAGCTCCGGTAAAGAACGCAGCAGGGTTTTGGTTTTGACCTCGCTCTTCTTTAACGGTGATGTTTCATGCTTCATGACAGCAAGCAACGCACGCAACGGCTTCTCTTTTTTAACTGAGGTGTGCACGCAACGGCTTTTCCATTTGGCCGATGATGTGCTACACTATACTGCTATGATGCCTACTATATATATAGGCCTTGTTCAGATGACATCAAAATTCCAAGTTTTTTCACTCTCTCTCTCCATCACATCAATTTTTAGCCGCTTGCATGGAGTATTAAATGTAGGTAAAAAAAATAACTAATTACATAGTTTAGTTGGAAATCACGAGATGAATCTTTTGAGCCTAGTTGGTCCACGATTGGACAATATTTGTCAAATAAGACGAAAGTGGTACTATTCATCGGGTTGAAATTTTTTCAACATCTAAACGATGCTGAAAAAATTTCAACCCGATGAATAGTACCACTTTTGTCTTATTTGACAAATATTGTCCAATTGTGGACCAACTAGGCTCAAAAGATTCATCTCGTGATTTCCAACTAAACTGTGTAATTAGTTATTTTTTTTATCTACATTTAATACTCCATACAAGCGGCTAAAAATTGATGTGATGGAGAGAGTGAAAAAACTTGGAATTTTGATGTCATCTAAACCAGGCCATAGTCTATAGGGAGCACATAGAGAGTTCCGGCCAGTTCTTTTTTTTTTTTTTGATATCTCCTCAGTAGGTGACTGATGGAGAGCTTATCCATCAGTCACCGCTCCCCCGCCGGCCTGCTGCTTCACGCTGCCGTCCTTTCCTCCATTGTCGTGCCCGACGACGTCGGGCTGTTGGCCAGCGACGAGAGGAGCCGACACGAGAGCTCCGACTGCTGTGGCCGGAACCGCACCAGCCTGTGGGGGGCCACCGTCGCGTCCTCCGTCGTGCAGCACTCGGTGGCCGACGCGGAACTGGCCTCCACGGCTTCGGCTTCGTATTCGGCCGGACTTGCGAAATAAGTTGGGACTTGAATGTTGCAAAATCACGTGTGTCCTCAAAATCGTAGGGGAGGTAGGTGCCTGATGGATTTGCAAACCATCAGGCGACTGCGTCCGAGTAATCTTGTTTTTTTTAATAACTCCGGCCAGGTTTACTGTGCCAACCGATCCATGAAGATCCTATGTACACGGCCCGGCCTAATAAATTCATGGACAGACCCATTTAGTGCGTGGGGCAAAACATACCCTTGTTTTGTCCTAATACGGCTATCCAGCCCGACCCTAAATTCCATCTAGACATTTTCTAAAATCACGCTTAAAAAACGAAACCTTCATATTTTTCAGAGTTTAAACAAAATTTCTAAAAAAATATAATATTAAATCATATGTTAATAATTTTAAATGCATATTTATTCTAGAAAAAAATTAGATAGTTTTTTTTGAAAAGATGTTTCTATATTATTTATAAATAAAGTTTAATTAATCTTACTAAACTATTACGAAATTTTGATTTATCTGCCTCGTGGCTGACGTGGTGTAACCTAAGACTGCCAAAACCCCAAGAAGGTAAATCAGACCGTTTCAAAAGTTGGAAGAGTCTAAAAGTCAGGTTTCCTAGACGTGGAAGGTAAATTCTATTCAGACAATAGTTGAGAGAGGTCGGATAGATTCAGGCACGAATCTATCTATTACTATAAAGGTAACTTTCACCGAGGAATTTCTTATCCACCTAATATCTGAACCGTTGATGTCTTAGTCTCTTTTTTTATCGGGTATAACTTGGACGCACACAACTCACGCACTCCACACTCACACCACACGTACACACGCGTGCACGTCCGCACACGTGCAAAGAAGAGATCGGGAGGCATCGCCTCCAGTGCGCGGAAAATGCGCAGTACCACGGAACGCGTACGCGTGCGTGTATCCTAAAATTTCTAGAAAAATTCCAGTGGGTAGCGTCCACTGGTTCTGCTATTTTGTCTCGGTGTGATTTTTTTTGCACCGACGGCAATGTTTACCCGCCCGCTATACCCACCACCTGTTCGCGTTGTGCTTGCCTCTCGCGTTTTTTACCACTGCGCAACCGTCTGCCCGTGTCGTATCCTTTCGTATTCTGTAACCCCCCGCTGCACCGTCCTCTAGCGGACAGCACTCCCATTCGCCGTGTTTATTCTGCAACAAGAGACCAATCCATCTAGATGCCGCCTCTGAAGAACGGGTCGCCGAGGAAGGAGGCGGAGTAGGGGTGTCGCCGCCATTGGGGAAGAGCGTGAGGAGGCAGAGCAAGGCGAGTGCGAAGCCACGAACCCCCCACGCGAAGGGTCGTTGCCGAGCAGCTGTTGATGCTAGATAACTACATTTTTAATCATCAACAAAAGAGAAGAAAGGGAATAAAACAACACCACCATAGACTTAGGGGTTTAAACTGACACATTTCTACGAGTTTTAGTGAATGTCTGTTTCTGCAGGGGTTATTAGAAAAGAACCTAAGAAGGCCCACATGTCGGGATTACATAGAGATAAAACACCTACATATAAAAAAGAAGCATCTAGAAGAGTTGGGAAGGCAACCCCCGGAGGGAAGGGCCCACCTGTTAGAGGGCAGGGCGCCCGCCTTGATCCCTGGGGCGCCCGCCCTGGGTAGGAGCCAATCACAGCTCAGCTCATGGATCATGCCTCCACCGCCTTTGAAGATCAATCTAAACCCGTTTGTTAAGGTCGGTTTGATCCGACGGCCAATGTTCCTCAAAAAGGGCTATATAAGCAAGGCCCCTTGGTCTAGGAGGAATGGGGAATTCATTCATTAGAGGGAGCCATCAGCAGAGCTAGGGTTTTAGAGATCATCTTTCCACCAGAGAATTAGAATAGCTACTCCAATCCTTCAAGTTTCTACATGTGTTTAGACTAGATTAATTTAAGAAGAGTTGAGCGATTGTGATCGGGATTTCGGATCAACATCATCAAGTTTGGTACTATATTTATGTTTCTAGTTTGCTCTAGTAGTATATTTGATATAATATTGATTGATAATGAGTTTATATATATGTTTGCAAAGCGCTTAGCTCTGGTCGCGAGGGGGTTAGTGGTAGATTGCATGTAAGCATGGTGCTTAGATGTCGTTTACCTGTAAATACACCCTATTGGATGGGTCGTGTGATAGATCACGGAAGTGACAGTTTCGTTGAGTCTTATATAGTCCACCCCCCGTTGATAGGATAGGCAGAACGGTATTATGTGGGAAAGCATGCTATGTTCTGGTTTCCTTCAGTGATGTTCCTTATATATAGATGAAGAATCAGTTATGCTATAGATGATTGTGTATGTGCTAGAGTAGATAAAAGACTTAGTTGATTAGAACTACCTAAGAATTCAATCTCTTGACTAATCTCCTGTCAACCTACCTATATGATGAGTAGTCCATCTCTAATCTCTACGTGTGTTATCCCATGAGTTTATAATTCATTATATTTATTTATCGTGGCTTATCCCCTGTCATAGTAAGTGACTGAGTGATTGATCTCTCATAAGTAGTCATGTTTTGTAAATCTATCTCTCTAGTTTAAGCCCTTAGTTCTTTCTCTTGAGCTAAAATATAAATAACGATACCCGAAATATTTTCTGGTGAAATGCTACAATGTTATTTAATCTGTGCGCTTGCGGATTCCATATAGAGGAGCAGTACATTCTTTTATACCAACACTTCTGGCGTCATGCTAGGGATGACAACTTAGCTTAAGTGGTGTTAGAAGTGTCAACGAGCATTTCTGGCGCCATTGCCGGGGATGGAATAAACTATAGGAGAAAAATTGCGTAAACAGATACTTTAGAAAATGAGAAATCATAACAAGACACCTCTGCTTTGGCAGGTTCACCCCTGTTATTTTTCTATATTTATATTTTACGTAGGGTATTACATGATTGATTCTGATTCACTCAACTCTCCATCATCAAAATCAGATCAACCAAAGAAGGAGCTCGTCACCAATTTCTGAAGCTATGGCCGAAAAGACCTTGCTTGAATTCTTTGCTCCAAGAGTTGAGAATATCTACACAGGTCCAACACTTGACACTGAAGATCTCGAGTTTGAGCTCAAGCCAAGCCTCATCAATATGGTGCAAACTACCTAGTTCAGTGAAAAGGTACATAAAGATGCAAGTACACATCTGCAGAATTTTCTGAAGATTGGAAGCACCATCGCCATCAACGAAGTTAATAAAGATCTTATACTACTTTGTCTCTTTCCATTCTCACTAGTGAGAAGAGCGAAACAGTGGTTCTATGTCAATAAAGAAGACATCAACATATGGGCGAAGTGTTCTAAGGCCTTTCTAGAAAAGTTCTTCCCAATAGGCAAGATCAATGCTTTAAGAGGAAAGATTACCAACTTTCAACAGTAAAAGACAGAAACCATTTCAGAGGTATGAGAGCGTTTGTAAGGATACATCTCAGATTGTCCTCATCATGGAATAGAAGAATGGTTACTCATGCAAGGCTTTTATCATGGATTAACTCAGAAGGCTCGTGAGCACCTAGATGCAACTGCTGAAGGATCATTTTTGTCACTCACTCTTGGGAAAGCTAAGATACCTATGAAAAAGATAGCAGACAACCAAAGCTGGTCCCAAGACAACACTCAATATTATCATCAGAGCGAAGAAATAACTGAAGAAGTAAACACACTATCTACCAAGATGGATGATTTGCTCAACTGGCTCGATCAGAGGGCCAAATACAAGGAAGATCAAAGAGCGATTGAAGCAGCATACAAACAGAATACAAATTCCGCTGTCAAGAAGCCTCCAAGTCAACCAAATTGGAGACAACAAAACAATAATCTAGGTAAGTCTACAAAACAACCTACTTTAAGAAACTTAGTCATGCAGCAGTTTAGAATAAATAATGACATAAATGCAAAACTTGCTGTTAATGATAAAATCCTGGAAGATATAAATGTTAAAATGAACAACTTTTTGTCTGCCATTAATGATCAACTTGCTTATAATAAAAATATAGAATCAAGTTAGCGCAGTTAGCCGCTGTGTTGCCTGTTGCCACTAACCCTGAGCAGGTACAAGCTGTAACTACAAGAGGTGGGAGAACTACTAGAGATCCCCCTTATCCAAAAGGAGCAAGAAAGGCACTAGCAGTACCACCAGTGGCAGAAGGAGAGAACAATAATGAAGTTGATCAAGGAGTATTACCACAAGAACCTCAAGAATAGGAAATGAGATAAGATTTTCATGACACTAATTATATTTCCTCAGAATTAGAAGACCACAATCGGATGAGCAGTTTGGTAAGTTTGTGGAGGTTATTCAGAAATTATATACCTCTGCTAGATGTCATACAGGTCTCTACATATGCCAAGTATATCAGAGATATTCTCAATAAAAGGAGACCACTGCTCACCACTAAGGTGATCAAGCTGACAGAAGAGTGCAATGTGGCCATCCTTAATAAGTCACTAAAGAAGAAAAAGGATCCAGGATACCCCACTATTGATTGCTCAATTGAAGATCAACATTTCAACAATGCACTTTGTGACCTTGGAGCAAGTATCAATGTGATGCCTACAACTGTCTTCAACTAACTCAAATTTACAACGCTCGAACCAACATCAATGTGCTTACAGCTGGCAGATCAATCAGTCTGATATCCCATGGGCATTGCGGAGAACATCCTAGTCAAGATAAGAGAATTCTTTATGCCAGTAGACTTTATGGTACTGGACATGCATTAGGACTCGAAAGTGTCAATCATCCTTGGGAGACCCTTTCTGAGTACCGCCAATGCACACATTGATGTCGGGATAGGAGAAATCAAGTTTACTACAAATGAGAAGGAAAAGCGATTTGCATTCAAGCTAAGACCAAAACTCAATTCCTCTGCAAAGTTGGTAGAACAAGACAAGACAGAAGAATCCATAGAGTCGACATCTCTGAGATTGGATGCAATAGAAGAATAAATAATTTAGAAGGTCCAGTTTGGAGGACTTTAAAAATTCGAACCCTCGCCGGAAGGTAAATCGGTATTTATCTAAGTTTACTTTTTAATCATGCATATTTTATTAGTGCATATTTACTTTTACATCACTGCATTATAAAAACTCTAGCCCCGTGTAAGTAATTTTTATGGTGTGTAAAAACCTATAGAAAATAATTACTATGGTGGCACAAAAATATTTACTCAAGCATTGTTAGCATTTTAATTTTTACTTTATAATTCCTGCATTTTCTTTACAATTATCAATAGTGCAAAGTAGGACCCACTATCTTGGACCCACATGTCATACACTCCACTTCACATCACATTATTTCATCCACTTCCACTCACCTCCACCATCTCCTCTTTTCCACCGTCCAATTCCACCACCGAAACTTTCAATTGTGCTTAACCATGAAGCAAAGAAGAGCTGGGCAACATGGCATGGCCAAGTGGGCCTAGGGTGGGGGCGGCCGCCCCCACCACTAGGGCGCTCACCCTGCTGCCATCCCTCCTATAAATACCCCTTCTCTCCTTGCTTTCATGCACCACAACCATTCCAGAAAACCTTCCAAGTATTGAGTTCTCGGTTCTAAGTAGTTTGCTAGAGCATAGCAAGAGTGGAGGAGAGTAGAAGTGAGGAAAAGAGAAGAGTAAAGTGGAGAGTGTTCTTAAGTTTTTTAAGTGAGAGTAGGGAAGGGTTTTAGTGCTGCAATAATCTAGAAGATCATAGCAAAATTAGTGGAGGTGTTGTCCGCTTAGAGTTTGAGCAACTAAAATTTTGAAGGGAGGTTCTGTCGAAAACCAACTAAAAGAAATCTCTTGGACGACTAACCTCTGAACCGCTAGCTCTGGACAACTAACCGCTAACTCCTTTTCCCTACCTCCCTCCAAAAGTACTGTCAGAGTTTCGCGGGATGAGCAAGTATGTGAAGGCCTTGAGGGGAGCCGCCAAGGAGATGTTCTTAGGGTCATCGTCAGGACGTACAACTCGATCCGCATCAAGGGCCGGCTCCGACATGAGCATCGACCCTCCCACTGCTCCTACGCCTGCATCCTCTTCGACACTTCCACCAAAGATCCTCCTCAAGTCAAGCCAATTGGTGTTGAAGGATGACCGAGAGAAGGCCTTATACAAGAAGCTGAAGAACAAGGTGTTCACCCACACCCTGGTGCTCGACCATGGTCTGCTCAAGGAGGCATGTATGGATACTTGACATCATCTTTTGTTAGTCGGGTGGGGATCGTTTTGGAACATCACTGAATTGGGGTCCAAGCTCTTAACTATAGAATTTCTTTGCACTCTACAAACCACCAACACGGGAGTTACTTTTAGACTCTTTGCACATGAGTTTTCTCTTACTTGGTGAGAGCTTAGTAATATCCTGGGTTTTCCCACTAATGCTGCCCTAGACTTAGACACTGCCCTAGAGGATTTTGATAGGCACAAGTTTTGGTCGTAGATTTCTAGAGATTTCATTTTCTATCAACCCCACACGAGTGACATGGAACACCCAACACTTAGATTCTTATACAAATGGATGGGCTTTGCCTTCTTCCCACGACAAGACCCATGCAAGATTAGAATAGGGGACTTACAATTGATCTATGCAGCTGTTAAGAAGATACCAGTCTGACCAGTTCTTCTTTTAGTAGCACATTGGCAAGCCATTCCTGGTTTTACAGTTGGAGCCGTGGGTTGTTGCTCCATTATCACTCGCATAGCTGATCAGTTAAATTTGTTGGATGGTACATCTCTCACATTTATTGAAGAACACCGACCCATTATTGGTTATGATCATTTTAGTCAGGCTCGCATGCTAAAGAGGGAAAATGATGTGTTGTACATGGTTTATGATAACAATGCCAGGCTCCAGTTACCTAACCTGGAACTAAGCCTTTATTCTGTGAGAACGTATTTGATTGACTTTTAGGCACCATCGGTGAGCGAGAGGGCCCACAGAGAGCAGCCTCTGCAAGAATGGTATATCAGGCCAAACCATCTTGGTACGGTGCGGATCTTGGGCTAGAAAGACCGGTGCATACCAGCTACAAGAGCTGGCAGACCCAGAACCATCGAGCTTTGAGGAACCCATGGGAGCGTTCCGCTCCCCTATAAGAAGAAGAAGACGATGACTGGGGCCGAGGAGACGATGATGCTTGGAACAACCGGCCCTTTGATCAACCCATTCCTACAAGACACTCCTATGATCCCTATGGAGCAGGGACATCTCACCATAAGCATGACATCCAGCCTAGACGAGCCTCGGATGCCAGATTCTTCTACACCCGGCAGCACCATGAAGATCAGGAAGCTTTCGCCAGCACACCGACAACTCCCTCCACACATTACATGAAGACCATGCCATCAATGAGCAGAGATGGGAGGAGCAGCGCCGGTGGAATGCAAGCACGACCGAGACCCTGACGAACATATAACAAGAAACGACACGTGGGAACCAAAACTAGACACTCCTAGGTTATTGGCACCTCGGCTGATTAACCACGGCAAAACTCAGCTTGGGGGAGGCGCCCCTGATTTATCCAAGGTAAGTTTGTTTGTTTTCCTTTGTTTGTATTTTTCTTTATTAATTTGTTACAATTTGCTTTCATGCAACTAAAAATCAGCAAAACTTAAAAAATAAATAAAAAGAGTGTGTACATAAGTTTGTTTTAAATTCTTGCTAAGTTTGCTTAATAAGTAGAACTTGAAGAATGCATGATGAAAATGATGAATAGTTTCTCTATTGTAATTCCTTTCAAGTACCTAGCTTTCAACCTAGATTTCTCCCAAGAACTGGATAAAACTGTTAACTTAAGAATTTACTCTACACTTGAAACCTGTGGGCTTAAACTAAGTCTAGGTAGTTGAGGAGCATGATATGAGAAGGTCTGAGCTGCTGTTTATCTAGTTCCTAGTGAAGCTAAATTCTGGAGATTTACTTTTTGAAAATTAAAAATGCCACATGATAAGTTCCTAGCATGACAGAATGTTAAAATTCCTACCACAGCCATACATGTTTGATTAGAATAGGAAAACTCCACAAACATGCTGCTTGCAATTGTATTGAGTTTGATTAGGCTATGTCGATCCTTAGGGACTTTTCATGCGGTTAAAATCAAGATCACTCATACACATCATGCATCCTTGCTACTCCTACCCTAGAAGCATGTACCACCATATATTTGTCCTATACACCAAAAATGTTCTGCTCTTACACTGAGAGTAAACACCAAAAATATTTCCCATAGGTCCTTTTCTGCTAGCCCACTACCACTACAAATACTCCAAGTTTTTATCATTCCTCTCATAAATGTTTCAGCAAAAGAAGAGACTTGGAGCTGTTTCTAAAAAAAGAAAAAAAAAAGAGAAAGAGAAAGAAAAACTTATGGACAAGGGTCCAAAGTCTTCAAAAAAAATATATCCTTTTAGCCCAAGTTCTCTATTCATCCTTCAAAGTTCAAGAAGAGAGAAATATCTTCAAAATAGAGTATTGTAGTACTTTCATCCCTTCCTTCTACTCTATTTATTCTTCATTATATTTTTAGCCACCATACAAACCACACATGCACATCTTGATTTGTTTGTATGTTAGTTTCTTTGGATCCATAGTTTGACTAAGCAACATATGCATTGTAAGTATGTATGAGCCATCTCCCATGAACTCCACATAAATTTACTAGTATAGGGTGAGGGAGAGAAGGCATAACTAAGATTTGCATTGAGCCAAAAATACCACATATGTTGAGAGGAGAGAAAGCATAACTCTTTCAATGCCTTGGTAAGGATCCATAAACACCATATATTGAGAGACTTAAAAGGGTCGTACAAAAAGGGACTATGAGTTTTATTTAAAAATTTATGAAAAACTCTAGAACAGGGGTGGAACAAAAAGCTTGAGACATAGTGCTTGACTTGATCGTTCTGCTTTTCAATTGCTCATGACCTAAGTGCAGGTAAAAGCTCTATGGTTGAAGGTAATATGAGTAAGTTTGAAGGTCAAGCAGTCCACTCTAAGTCTAGAAGAGAAATCTTGTTTGAAGGCATGCATACTTTTGAGGCGTGAAAACATTATAGCAACTCCTGATCCATCTCTGGTTTAACTACTTTGCTCAGGGACAAGCAAAGGTTAAGCTTGGGAGAGTTTGTTGATGCTAGATAACTATTATTTTTAATCATCAACAAAAGAGAAGAAAGGGTATAAAACAACACCACCATAGACAAAAATTGCTCATGCATCTAAGGAAAGAAAAAACGTATGACATAGATGCTAGGCTAGCCTGCTAGTTTTTATTGGGCCTTTGCCCTAGTCACTAGACGTACCTATTCACTATATTATTCAATATGATTAACCTGCGGCCACACGTCCACAATACAAGAGTGCCTGTATTTTCCTGGATTTATTCCAGAATTTAACGACGCTATGCTTTTAGTGGTAGACGACGTTCCCTTCGACAACGAAGCGCCAGTGGTGATGTCAGGTATCAATTTTAGGGTACCCGAACAAGGGGAATTGACGGTCCCAACGATCTAAATCAAACAGACGATTAGAGGAAGTGACCGTAGCTACACCCGACCCCCAGGGGCAGGTCTTGGCTCATCCGACCCTTGGGGCTCAGGTTCTGCCTCGCCTGACCTCTTAGGACGGGTCTCGCCGCACCCGAACCCAAGAAGGGGAGCTCCGTTCCGCCCGACCCTGAGGACGCGCGATCATCCTCGGGCGAGGGCGCAGGCCCCACGTGGGCCCACGACGCCTTTACTACTACAAACATAAAAGCTTGAGTCTGGAGTCAAACTTCTGACACTGGATGGGAGTGGGCACGCCTCGACACAACCCGCAGCCACGACATGCCATTCCTAGGGGGCCCACGTCACCCACAATGCCAGACGCGACCAAACAGGGCGCCACGACCAGCTGATGACGCCCACGCATGGCGCCAGCAACAAACAGAACCACGATGTAGAGCCATCTCCATCACCATCAACACTGCAACGTGGGAGCGTCTCCGTTGTCATCTACGAGACTAGCAGGACACGCCTGCATGAGGGAGGGGGCGGCGCAGCCCCGCGGCTCTCTCCTCCTCTATTATTCTTTGTTTCTCTCTCTCTCGTGTATCCCAAGCCCTTCCCTTGACCTATAAAAGGGAAGGCTTAGCGCCCCATTGGGGGATCTCTTTTTCGATCATTCAGAAATACTTCAACTCCACTTCAATTTCATCAGAGACTTGGGAGCTCATTCCTCTCTCGATTATCTGTAACCCCTACTACAGACCTAGGTGCAAGCAACACGAACAACTCGTCACTGGACGCAGGGACATTCTGCCCGAACCAGTATACATCCTCGTGTTCTCTTTGCGCACCATCCGAGTCTAAACGCGTAAACACAGAAATTTACTAGCTAGTGATTCCGAACACTGAAAGTTGGCGCGTGCCTTTTGCGTGTTTCGACGCCCACATTTAGGCCACGGATGGCTAGCCACGGCGTGAGCTGGACCTCGGGCGTACACGCACGTCTCGGGGGTCTAGACTATCTCACCGCTGTGGAGGGAGGGCAGGCGCCCACCCTCATCCAGCCTCCACGCTTCGCCAGCCTCGACGTCGCTGTCAGGGCCCTCGAGAAGTTACAAGCTGCATTCCCCGGAGGCTCGCACCCTCGGGGGCAACCAGTTTCTCGACTTCAACATGCGTGACTGGAATGCCGGCTCTCCATCCTCCTGATGCCCTGGCTGTCCTAGGTGGGTCAACGTCACTTTTCTTCCTCCTATCAATGACACGACACAGCTCGCCGGGGGCGAACCGCTCTCCCCGGCGTTTCTCACAAGCCTTCACGTTTGAGCCGTGCGACGCTATCGGGACCATCAGTCGCCTCGTGGCGCGGCACACACATCTGTCCCCCATAATCTCCGCCATGGGAGGCCCCTCGTCATTTTTTAAACTTTCTTTCTCTTTTTATTTCCCTGATCGCCCTGGGCGAGCAAGGCAAACTGGCAGCTCCACTCGGCCGTTGCTTCCCTCTCTTTTTTTTTCTTTAATTTAATACGTAACAAACAAAAAAATCTGTTTAGGTTTATTTTTATTTTTTCTCTTTTACAATTTTTACTGATGTAAAACCACCCTCCTTTTCTTGTAATTACTTTAATAACAATTTTTCACCATTTCACTTTCCAAAAACAATACTTCTCACGATTAACCGATTTACATGTTGTTAAAGCTGATTAACTGCATATTAACACTGAGGTACCCGTCCACGGAGATCCTCGACTACGTCGTTGTAGAGCAGCCCGACTGCGACGCACAAAGACGACGTCTCACACCGTTTGATCCCTTTGTTTTAGGGGGATCGGCTTGCGCTGCATCTGAGGCGGATATTGGCCTGAGGGACGAACACTTGTCGTCTCTGATCAAAACACCATGAAAACAGGTATCGTTCCATCTCATCCCCATTCGAACCCTCATCCAAACACATGCTAAATAAGCCGGTTGATTAGATAGAGTGAGAGCACAACTATTATTCTGTTCATATCACTGTAAGTAACCCGAAAAATAAACGATCAACCTATGCGTTTTTTTTTGAAAGATCCGGTTTACCCGGCATTATATTAATAAGAGAGATAGAGTTCACATCATAATGCGCGAGGAGCGCGCCCCCTGCAGCAGACCGCTACAGGGGGTTAGGAATACAAAAGCTAATTACTCACTAAATTATTTGCAACTGCTAGGGGTCTCAAGACCCGCCCTCGGGCACTAGTCCACAAGGAGCATTCATCTCTGAACACAACAAACACCTGCATCGGCGAACATCTGGAGCTCGTAAAAACCACTGCAATCCTTTGCTTCCAAATGCACCATAAAGTCAAAACGTGGAGACAACTGATGCTTGGGCTAGCTTGTTGGATATTCAGAGCACGACAGACACAATAGCTGGCTAGCAAGTTGCACGGTACACCTGCCATCAGACCACAGCCCCCAAATTTCCAGTGCCACGTTCTGGGAACACACAAGCCTGGCACTAACCTCATTGGAATCTGCGTCTTCTTCTGGATCAGCTGCTTGCACATCAAGAGGCCTCCATCTCCACTGCTCCTGATTCTGCCGCTAACGCTGCCAGCACCTTGGAGAGCTCCTTGTTGTCCAGCCGAGTAGCTGCCCTGATAGCCTTGATCGCCTGCACTGGGAGTTCCTGGCCAAACACGTCGATGTAGTCTATGATAGCATCATCTGGTGCCTTGGACGGGGTGTTGATGAACTCCAGTTCACGCATGAGCTTATTCTGAGCGCGCAGGGCCACCGGCACCGTAGATGGATGGGCAGCAAGGCGCGTGCTGGAGCGTGTGGCGACCATCACCCGCTTGCGTCCTCTGGTGCGGCCTTTGCTGCTGGTCGGAGGGGGTGGAGGAGGCGAGTCCGGCCTATGTAGGATTGGAGCAAGGATTGAACATCCCCGCACAGAAGGCAGCACAATCATCAGGCCCCTCTGCATTCTCCTCATCAGCAGTGTGCTGGTCTGCGGCGTCCCGGCTGGCCGGATCATCAACGCCCAAGACAGCCCCGTGCCTGCATCCATCCAAGCGTTTTTGGATGTGGTTTTGGATGGGAGCTTTCTGGGCCAAGTATCCATCCAAGCGTCGGATTTTGGATGTGGTGTTGCCTGGTAGGCAAACCCTCGCAGGGCTGTATGTGCGGTTCACCATTTCAATCTGCAGTAGTATCGGCTGTGCTATCCAAGCCTCCGGTAACTAGAATTCTGGGTTTGACAAAATGTCAACTGAATTTGCTGCTAAAAACTCAAAACCGACCTAAATAAGTTTCAATTAAACTGGTTCGATACTTCGATTACATATTATATTTCTATAGGAGCTAACGCAACAACACACTTACACACACACACACACACACACACACACACACACACACACACACACACACAACAAAGAATGCTTTTACAAATAAAGTCTCATGGGATACATTTAAATATGCAAATATATAATATAAATAGTCACAAATCAATTAGGTTAACACCACCTAAAAACCGAATAAATCGGCGATCACTGAATAGGTCCAAATTTTTCCTTGCGAAAATTTTAGTTAACCGACTTTTTTTTAAAAAAAATTAGTTCGATTAATCAGTTTTTGTGATATTTTGTCCAACCCTTCGAATTCAACTCTACTTGACCGCGTAGAAGAGCAGGCGCAGGCTGCAGACTTTAGGCGTGCACTTGCATATCTTCTTTTTCTTTATTATTATATATTATTATTATCTGTTTTTAGAATCACCTTTTTTTTTGAGAAACTATTTTTTAGAATCACCTGCATATCCAATTGCATCAGCCGAATAATGAGCTTGGGCCGGCCGGGGTTCAACTAGTTTCCGGCCCAGAACCCTTGCGGACCCAAGTCCCAACCGAATCCTCCTCGCCTCGCCGACAGAACCCCACTCCGCGCGTGATCGCAGCTGGCAGCTGCCGTTCTCGCGCTGCGCGAGGCGAGAGCGAGACCAACAACGCGGGTGCGGTGCGGCGGCGGGCCTCTCTCGTCTCGCGAGGTCGGCGTCGAGGCCTCCTCCTCCCGCTCCGGCTACGCCCCAGTAAGTCTCCTAGTTTCTGCAAACAACCGCCGACCCGGCCGTTTTTTGAATTTTGAACCGTCGTCTCGGTCGTTTGTTCGCAGTTCGGCAGTTGCAGCGGCAGCAGCGCAGAGCCGCAGACCTCCTCGCCTCGGCCGCCCCTCGCTCCGAGCTAGCTCTCCCGGCCATCGCGCGGCGAGGCAACCCGACGCCTTCTTCGTCGCAGCTGCCGCGCGCTAATCTGCCCCAGCCGCGCGAGGGTGAGCAGGGAAGCGCTATTCTCATTTTGTTGCTGTTGCTGCTGCTGCTGCTTCGTTCGTTGACGGGTGTGTGTGGGTGGATGCTGGATGGCAGATCTCAGGGTTCCTCTAGTTTTTGATTCGGGGTTAGGCTTCTCCCGATTTGGTTCTCCGTGATTACTCTTGGAAAAAATCTGAAGTTGATATTACTGACGCTATCCTTGCCTTGACTGATGGAGCTAATTGGAGCAGAAAGCCACCGGAACATCCAATCCAAATAAGAAAGCTGCGGTGAAGAATGCTAATTCTGTCAGAAACACATCTCTAAACAGTAGCTGCTGAGACATTCAGAAAGCAACGATGCCTGACATGTTCAATAAGAATGCTAATTCTGTCAGAAACACATCTTCTAAACAGTAGCTGCTGATGACATTCAGAAAGCAACGATGCCTGACATGTTCAATATATCAGGAGAAGTATGGCAAGATTGACACAAATAAAGCACAGATGATTGGCCTGATAAGACAGACATACATGCATAGCTTCCCAGAAATAGGGTCATAGAGAAGTTGGGCTGCAAGATTATATTGAAGCATAGGATCTGAAAATGGACTCTGATGACAGCCTGACCCAGAGATTCCAATGACCAGGTGCCACAAGCTAACGCTATGGAAACGGTGTGTTGGCATCCCGATAGGCGCATGCAGCACCTAATGCTATGGCTCGACGGCTCGTGTTAAGGACTGAAGGACAGGACAAGCAGATGAATCTATGTACCTCATCAACATCAGCTGATGGTGAGGAATGTGGACGCAGGTTTGTCATCCCGATTATGAATTGCTTAAGCTACTACGGTGCTACTCACAAGAATTCGGAACTTCTCTTTGCTTTAACATCTATTTACAGACATGGCTAACGAGCAGACCATTTGCACTTGTGGATACACTACACTACACTGAAGCAGTCTGGCCTTGACCTTTCAGAGCTTGCTGTTAACTGTCTAAAAGAGGCAGAATCTATCCATGCTGCTTCCGTCGCAGCCTACTGAAGGTGTCATGAAACAAGCGAAAGCATTTCCAACAGAACCCCTACTTTAGATTTAGGTAGTGGAGGCCAAAAAACCAACTCCAACAGGCTTCTTACTAGACCCTCCACATTTGGCTTTCTATTTTTCCTCCTACACCCTCTACTTTTGTTGGCCCCCTACTCTTCACCATGTAAAATCTAGATAAGAGAGATGATAAAAGAGCTTCACGTGTCATTGACTACCAAAACGAATTTGAGTAATATGGTTTAGGAAGTATTGCTGGAGTTGAAAGTAAAATATGAGTAATCTCAAAATAGTTGGCTTTCTAAATTGAGAAGTAGAGGATGTGTTTTAGGTAGTATTGACGGAGATGCTCTTATGCTTCAGTTTCGGTTTCGCCTGGCACAGGCCCCGTCTCTACCTCAGCCTCAGCCCTGACCGCGATTGTAACCAAACCAACCGCCCGCCCCGACCCGCCTCCTATATAACCCTGTCACCCCCAACGGCAGGATACTACTTGTTCTTCCTCTTCATGCCCCGTTTCTCCTCTTCCTTTCCTCGTTAAGCAAGATAGACAAAGCGTTGGATTTCGGGCCCGCTGCTTTGAAGCCAACAGACATGCCGCGCGACGGTGACGACGGCGACGTTTCCGAGTCGCCGGGACGATCGGACAAGATCGTGGCGGTTCAAGAGGCTATGCCGGCGACCCAGGACGACTCTGCTATGCTCCGGCGTTCCTCTGTGGACGCGGGAGACAACATTGCTAGCGCGACACCTGCTTCGATTCCTCACGCTCATCCAGGTGATCATCATTCATCATCTTCCAGGTTCTTTTGTTCTTTTATGGGATGTTCTTGGTTTTTCACGAGTTCTTGATGTTTCTCTTATTCGCTCCGCTGTTCTTGGTTTCCACGAGTTCTTTCGGCTGAATTGATTCACGCGTGGCTCCCTGCAGAAACATCGAGCAGGCTTGAAATGGGGAGCAGCAGTTCGACAGCAGAGGCGGGGATCGATGAAACAACCGCTGCAATGACGAGCACGCCGAGGGCAGAGTCTGTGCTGCGGCGCTACTCGGGGCTCGGAAGAGGTGATGTTTCGCCCCGTTCGGTTGCTCCTGTCGCCCGTTCTTTTCTCCTTCCCTGAGCTGTTCTTGGTTTTCCACGAGTTCTTTCCTGTTATTTTGGCTGTTCTTGGTTTAACACTTTGCTTGAATTGATTCGCCCTCTTCTTCCTGCAGGAACATGGAGGAGTAAAGAAATAGCGGGCAGCAGCTCAAGAGCAGAAGCGGCGAGCGATGAAGCTGCCGCTGCAATGATGAACATGCCGGGGGCAGATTCTGCGCTGCTCCGCTACTCAGGGCTCGGAAGAGGTGCGTGGTGATGTTTCGCCCCGTTCGGTTGTTTCTGTCGCCCGTTCTTTTCTCCTTCCCTGGGCTGTTCTTGGTTTTCCACGAGTTCTTTCCTGTTATTTTGGCTGTTCTTGGTTTAACACTTTGCTTGAATTGATTCGCCCGCTTCCCGCAGAAACGTCGAGGAGTCATGAAATGTCGGGCAGCAGTTCAACAGCAGAAGCGGCGAGCGATGAAGCTGCAGCTGCAATGATGACCATGCCAGGGGCAGATTCTGCGCTGCTCCGCTACTCGGGGCTCAGAAGAGGTGCGTGGTCATGTTTCGCCCCATTCCATTGTTTCTGTCGCCCATTCATCTTTTTTTCAAATTGTTGGCGTTCTGGTTCCCTTCCGCGTTATGGTATGTGGGGTGATTGGTGCTGTTAATCGGTTGTGCATTAGGCCTCGAATTGGGCACAGTTCCCATCGAGATGTTGAATGGAGCAGATGCTGCCACTGACAGAATCATTGATATTTGGGCTGATGATGTATCTAAAGCTTTTGATGAGATCCGAACTCAAGTGCAGAGTAAGGAGAACAGTTGGTGTCTAGTTGGGATCGACACCGAATTTTGCCAACTGGATGGAATCGTGAATCCTCCAGTTCCACCTAGATCTGCAGAAGCTCATTATCAGCAGACACGAAGTATTGTGGATGGGGGTGACCTTGTGCAAGTGGGTATTGCCATGGGAGACATAGAAGGTTGCTGTCAAATTGTGTATCAATTCAATATTCAGTTTGATCCCTCTTCTAGAGACAAGATGAGCCCCAATATTGCCTTCTTGAGAGATATAGCAAATTTGGATTTGAATGGGCATTGTGCCCGGGGCATCGACCCCTCAGTTTTCTTCCTACATCTTTCTCGATCTGGGCTGCTCAAGAACACTAATATCTGCTGGGTCACATACCAAGGTTATGCTGATTTGGGCTATCTGATTAGAGGGTTAGAAAACATCTCAGCACTTCCCCTTGACCGCAGACAGTTCTTGCTCCTTGTCAAGAGGTACTTTCCCAGATCGATTGATCTGAAGATCTTCCATATGAAAGGCATATGCTGTGACCCGCCAGTTCGAGGGATCAGAGGTAGCGGAAGCTTTCAGAGCATGGCGTCTGGTCTCAAGGTGAAGAGATTGGGTCACGCACACGGGGCTGGTTCAGACGCGCATCTGACCCTCCTGTGCTATCATGCTATGGTCGTCAGCAACCCAGTAGCTGCCTTCTTGCTATCTGAGTACATGAACACTGTCTATGGTGTTGATGAAGCCATCCCCCGTCCACCAGAAGACTCTCAGATTAGTTATGTTGATGTGGGGGCTAACAACTGGAATTCACAATCTAAGCTGATCACTGATATGTTCAACTCTAGTACATGCACAGCAGTGGGGCTGGCCGTCAATCACCAGCTCACGAGCAAGACACCTATCTCTTACCACGAAGCACGCGTGCTGATTGAAGGACTTCCTGGTCCAGTAAAGATTGGTTTTGCTCTATCGGATAATTTTGGGAGGATCTGTTTTGGAAGAATCTGGATACTGAACCTCCAGGGAACTAGCAGAGATCCTTTTCATATCAGAAATGACCAGTTTTCCACCGTGGTAACACAGACCAGTGCTCTTTTCAACCATGGCATCCTCTGGTGTTCTTCGAGCAGCTTTGCTCACATGTGCATGCTAAAAGCAGTTACTACCTCCCGCTGCCTTCCTACAAGTCTGCAGGAATCATATCAAGTCCACAGTGCATTCTTCCCCAATTCCAGAGTTGTTCCGCTCTGGTCGGCAGAGAAGAGGGAGGGCCACAGATCGCTTGAGACTCTGCGGTTCTTCAATCCGGCAATGGCTATGCCAGCATTTTCTGGTTTCTATTGATCGTGAGTCGTGATTTGTGACTTTGACAGTACAGGAGTCAAACTGTGGTGTAACGCGCAGTATGGATAAGTTTGTTGCTTTGTAGCGGTTGTGCAGGCTGAGTTCTGAGATAGAGAGAGCTTCAGTATCCGCATCTAAAACTAGGAAGTTCATTGAGTACTGACAATTGTGGTATCTGTATTTCTATGGCATGTGAGATCTGACAGCCACATGGGCTGCATGAACAGTAGCACCATAGCAGAACTGAGTGAACGGAATGCTGATGCCTGATGCCCTTATTCTTTGTACGTATTAGCTTGTATTGAGTGACAATTGACAGTTGATCCCCACTGCATTAGGTTGTGCTGATAGTGAACAACCCTGTAGGCAACGAACCATTGGCGTTGACCTGTGTTTTCTGGTTCTGCTCGACTTCTCGACATGTCATATCCATTGACGGATGCTTCCCAAACCGAAACCCCCAAACCCTCACCCCCACCCCACCCCACCCCACCCCAATCGAGTTGATTTGCTCGTGCCAGCGCAGCGGTCGGCGGCGCGGCGAGGCGGAGCACCCCCGGCCGGCATGCGGTCTCCACGCCTCCCTCTCTCTCTCCTTCCTGTGTGTGTTGCTCGTTCGATTTGATTGTGACTTGTGAGCTTTGACAGTAGCGGCCGGAGCTGCCCACCACGAGCTTCTGCTCTTGCCAAGTGCTGTATTCGGAAAAGTTATGCATTCAAATAGCTAAACTGTGTCACCCCCCGCCTTGTCTTCTTTTTGAAACACACATGGATTCTGATACTTCCAAAGCTCTCCAGGATGACCAGAGAGTTTATGCCGCATTATTAATAATAAATAGGTAAAATGTGCTAATTTTCCTCTCCTGAAGCAGTAAGGATGTTACCTCATTTATGGCTTATGTTGATAGTCCAATGCTGCTCTATCCTCGTAGGTACCTTGTTGTGATTTCTGGTTCGTTGTGCTGCTTTATTTTTTTTGAACTATGGAAAGTAACCTGTTAATTCCAAGTAAAACAAGCTGGTCTGCCTTGTTTTGCTAAAACTGTAACAATAGAAAACAATGGTCAAAATCAGAATTCATTATTAATAGAACTATTGTGCTGAATTTCTTCCAAGGGAATCAATTAGACCCAGCTAAACGAGTTTTCTGACCTATCGACCCTAACTTGTGGTTTCGGTGCACATGTTTTTGTCCCCCTATTTGTACAAGATATCTTTAAGTGATCCAAATGGAAGGTCTTGTTACTTCAAATTTTCATTGTCAGGCTTTTGTTGGTTACTTCCACATCCTGCCTGTTCTATGTGCATGACAATCCACTGAACTCAGATTCTTTCCTTTTTTTTTGAAACAAACTGAACTCAGAATCATACTCCTGCACAATACTGGGCCTCTTTGTTTCAGATTAACTTTGTATGTTTGTTGTTATAGAAAACTATCAAACATGGTTAACCCACTAATGGACTTATCTGACCTTCAGATGAAATTTTGAAAGCTGGTTAGCCTCTGGAGCTCCATCGGCAACTTCAGACAAGTGCAAAGCAAGGTAATAATCCATATATACTTGTTGTGTCTTACTCCAGTTTACAAAGTTGTAATCCTCTACTCAGTATCTAAACTCGGCTTGGGAGTTGAGATTGTTATGTGCCGATTTGTTTTAGGCAGTGTTTACACATACGGGGAATACTGGAGTAGATTTGAAATCATGCCTTTTGACTAAGGCCGTGTTTTCATATGGGAAATTTATTGAGGGACAGTGTCTCCTGATGGTATTGCGCTTCTAAATTAGGCCGAACATGTCTTGTACTGATGACTTTTGAAATTATAGAAAATTGTTTTGCCTTTGCTTCATTATCACCGTGCTTCATTTGCCTTAGCTTAATCATTAAAGTTGCTTAGTGTTAGATAATACCAAATGTTCAGTCACAAATCCTCTTCAACTGAGGATAAACCTCTATCCGCACAGCTAAATCTGAAAAATTGATCGGCTGTAAGTGGCTATTTGTACCGTGGATAATGGTATCTGAACTATTTCAGACATGCAGTGCTAAGTGCACTGTTGATAAATATTTGATGTACTGTTGGCATGCACACATATCGATATGTCAGATTACCGTTTGCCTAATGCATCTATTTCTGAAATGTATCACTGTACATGCCAAGATCCGTTCTTTCCTTCCTTCAGATAATAAAGAGAAAAAAAAATTCCCCTACTCCATCATCTGTTTAGTAGTTCATTTTCCTATTGCTTTTCCCTACAATCTAAAAAGCTGCGATCATCGGCTGATTGATTTAGTCCTGAACAGTGTGATCAATGCTTGTTTGAGTGTGTAGCTATCCTTATTCGTTCTATCGCAAGATTCCTCCTTTATTTTTTCTTATTCAGTATAGTCTGTCTCCAATACAGCTCCATTTTGATCCAGTTCCAGTACCAGTGCGACATTTGCTTAAATAAAAGTTGCAGTAGGATGTACTTGAATTGCCTTATGAGAAACCAGAGCAAAGGCAACTAGGGATGGGGATCCTACGTTTATACTATTTTGTTCCCCTGGGCTCAACAAAGGTGAAGAACCTCGGGGGTTTGCAGTCCTCTGCAAAAACATCTTTGGACTTGCAAAATGATCTATGGGGAAGGTTGGGGATTTCAATCTTGTTTCTCCTGTGCAGAACGGAAACAAGTTTTATAAGAGAAGAAGCAAATCGGATTTCTCTGCCATTATTATGGTTGAGCTTCTTATATTCTACAATTTGTAACCATGCATGATGTGTCGCAGCTGTGTCGGTTGATTCACGGGCTGAATGGACAGGATGAACATTCTCCGAGCAGTGAAACTAAGGGATATCCAGGGCCTGACCTTCCAGAGATATGCCGTAAAGTTGTAATGATGGGAGACATATGTTGCATGTACAATATCGCTATGGTTGGTTTTAACTGCCAAATCGGTGCTAAACAACGAGTTTATGAACTGATCTTGTAATGTTGCGATCCCTTACATCCTACTGGATTAGTAACTCTCATTTGTTCCAACTTTTGCTGACTACTCAAACTCTCTGCGATAAGTCTCATATCTCGTGAGGTCGTCTTAAGACATTGACTTTTCTTGTGATATCTCCTGATTATGCTTCTTCTGCTTTAGTGCTTGTGGTCTAATTCCGTTATCCTGTAGTTCCTTATTGACATAAAAGTTGCATGATGTTGATCCCTGAAGAGACAGACTATCAATATTGATGGCATGTCAGGAAAAGAGAGAATAAATATGGGTTTTGCATGTAGTACTGATTAACGATGGCTATAGGCATGACAGGCTGAGTAGGAATATGACCTTCAAACATCTTACATGTTATTGCAACAAAGAGAAAAAAACTACAGGTCCCCTGGTGGCCATATCCAGATTTCTGTCAGCGTCAAAGGCCTCTGCCTGTTGATCCCAGAACAACTGCATATTGGCTGTACCAATCCAATTAAATCAAATATGTAGGAGTGCCTGTAGGTACAAATTCTGAATAAATACAAAACTGGAACCAACACTGACACATAGTATCCATCAGGTTTGTAGACATTTCTCGACGGTTTGATGCCCTTTCCTGTATTCTGCATCCTCTGTAACATATGAAGGTAATAGGCAAAACTCATGATATAATAAAACCAGTTTACTGTGATTCTGCGATAAACAAAAAGAGTTTTTTTACAGTGGTTGGTGGGTACTACCAGGTACTTTTGAGTACCTAAGTCTCTGAATATTCTGACTGTCTGATGTGGTTAAAATATTTCGCTAATTAATTTTATTTATTTAGGGGTAATTAGGTAATTGTGCCTAGCAACAACCCCACCTGACGCCTCCCACGCCAAAGGGGTCGAGGCCTCTGCGCCGTCGCCTGGCCCAAGCAGACCCGCGCCGTGCATCCTTGAGCAGCCCCTGCACCACTGCCGTCCCATATGTTTTAGTGCTTGCCAGGCATAAATTGATTGCTTGTGCTTCTGCATTATCAAGATTTAACAGAACGATGCCTCAAAAAAATATTTGACAAAACTGAAACCCCGCTTTTGTTCGCATTATGGGTGGCTCTGTTATTATGGTGAGTTTAGAGACAATTTTCATACTTATATATCATTATAAGAAGTGGGAGCTCTCAGGTTCAAAAAAAAAAGTGGTAGGAGCTCTGCCTTTCAATTAAGATAGGAAAAGAGTTTATACACAGTTATGGGGACTCTTTCCCCGCTTGGGCACACATAGGCACCATGCCCTAAAGAAAAACTCAAATTATCATACTTGTAAGACTTTAATTTAGCCCAGTTTGAATTTGGTATAGAGATAGCACCTGCAACTTTCTCATCACTAGGATTTTGTAAATGCAAAAGTGTCTGATGGTCTGGTTCATGCACATCTGATCACGACAATTTTACAAACTTTACTATCTTACTCTTACAGTATGTTTGAAGAGGAGCAGAAAGAGTTAAAAAAAACACTTGAAGCTTACACTTTAATGGCACTCTCATGAAAGTAAAAGAATGGTAAACAAGTCTTGCTTTTGTCATTGTTTTACCTTTCCAGCATTTTACAGTTTACCTTTTGTTTGAACTATTTTGGACAGGTGAAGTAGCAAAGTTATTTGCAGAGAGCCTTGTATGTATTGCAAGTTTGATATCTCCACTACGAGATGTCTGGTAGCCAAGTTAAATTCAAGATATCTCATGCAAAACAAGATGTCGATACTGTATTAGGGATGGTCACCAACTCATTAGGAGATTGGGTGGTAGCTGACAAAACACTGCTGACTTTTTTGGTATTGCACAGGTTTAGAAAAATTTTCATATTCCTGAAAACTTGGAGTTCATAATGATTTGTGACTGTATTAAAAATCAAGAGAAAAATCCTATCTTAAATCATTCAGTTAGCTATAAGAAGTGAACTCTTTGTTTATCATATGAATTGTCTGTTGTGGTATCTATAGCTTATTTGTTGTTCAGATGATTCGAGGCCTGAAAGACGTCCTAATTGGACGAAGGCTGGAGGTAATTTGGATGTCAGCTTAGTTCCAGTTCCAGGCAGCATAGTAAATCAATTGTTTAATTTTTTTTCTTATAATGAGGTGAATCTTGATGGTCTGACACTATGGTTTTAGGACAGCCATTTTATCCTAGCATTTTTCATGTCTTGGTGTGCACTGTGCAGGCAAGAGGAGGCCTCTAATCCCTCCTCAAGTAGGCTACATCAGTGAGACATTGATGCCCAGACCAGAAGAGGTGCACAATCTCGATGCTGTACTCTTGCTCTTTATCTAGATTTGATTTGAAGGAACATTAGCACAGTACTTCTAAAATGAAAACTTTTGCAAAATTCTGATGGTTTATACTTATAGAGCTGACTTACAATTACTCTTCTGGTTGTTTTTGGTTCAAATTGCAGTTTGGACCACGGCGAAGTCTGTTGTCTCGTGCCAAGGAGCCACTTGTGTTTGAGGTTCAGTTGCTGAAGGTCATGTGATTCTGCATTTCTGCCGTCATCATCATCTTCCTTGGTCAATGAAAAACGGTGCACTACTCTAGTGGAATCACCAAGTTCATTGTAAACTTAAATGTTCTTTTTGAAAAGAAACCAGCAAATTAAATCAATAAAATAGTCAAACAGCAGCCATCCTGCTTTTTGTGAAAATATCGGTAACTTCAGACGCTCAGATTATGCTCTGAAATGCAGAAGCGGATCAAAATTTCTGAATGGTTCTGCACTGAAATGGGGAAGTGGATCAAAATTTTCAGAATTTCCTCATGACCATTTGCAAATATGCCATTCACGAAGTGCACGTCAAGTTTATACTTGCAGTTGCTGCTTGGCATTGATGTTTGTACTCGAGATTTTTAGTGTTTGCCCTATGTATCGATGTGCAATAAGCGGTGTAGGCGGGTAGGAGGGGAAAACCGAGATAATATATGGAGACTCTTGCTCCCATTTGCAGGATTGCCGTGTACTAGGTGGGTATAAGATTCCTGGTTAAGGAACTTCATGTCTTAAATTGTGGGTTCAATGTGAACCGAAGTACCGAACACAAACGCTCCACCTCAGACTTTCACAAGCCTTGCCTTACAACTGCGCTATGCTCGGACATTCAAATATATCAACGGATTAATAAAATAAGTACATGTATTGGAAAATAATACTCTGGATCTGAGTGGGAATATTAGGCCAGTCGTCTTTCTATAACATGGTGGTTATTAGTCTATTCAGACGAGGTGTTAAAAGTGTTAGGTTGACTTTCTATAGTGTGTTGGCTATTAGTCCACCTGGACGAGACGTGTCAGTTGACTTTCTATAGTGTGGTGGATGGGAGGGAAGTACTCGAGTCTCAGGACCCCGGTGTCGCCGAATTTAGACGGTGTCGCCATGAGCAGGTGACTAGGAAGCATCGATCGAGCCGAGTCGCCGGATTTTCACGTTGTGGCCTTGAGCGGGGACCGGGAGCATGGATCTACATATCATTTTGCCATCTCATCACATAGAGATTTAGTGGAATTGATTGTGACACTGCCTTTATGGATGTTTCTTTGTCGGCCTTTGGTAGTAATTTCTCCTTCCATCCCTAAATTCTTTTGTAGACTCTCTCCTTTTTTAGAAAAAGAAATATATATTAATATCCCAGCTTCTACATCCACCAATACATATAGATATTCCTTATTATACTCCAAGTACTTAGAACCCACACAAAAACAAACACAAAAGCACGTACACCGTAGTTTCCGGACCTAACTGTCTCATCAAAGATAAAAGTGCTACACACGTCCTCCATGCCAGTCAGGATGCCTCCTCACGCCGTAAACAGCCACCACAAATGCGAGACCGTCTGCACCCACACCACGCAGGTCATCTTCGCAAGTCAAATCTGCTGGCCCCCACCTCTCATGCCGGCCTCCTTGCCAACTTCGTGGGCACCTCCCACGGTGGCCTCCTCGCCAACTTCGTGGTCCAATGCCAGCAGCAGATGCGAGGCCTTTCCAATCGCTACACCAACGCCCGCCTCCTCACCATCTTCCTCCGCCATTGAATCCTCAACTAGGCCTCCACCTTCCTTGCCACAACATTGGCCTCTGCAGTAAATTGATCAAGCACAATCTTCTAAAAATGACGCCTCCAAGGAGGAGCACAACGCCACTTACGCCTTCGTCGCCTAATCAGAAGGTCCAGGTTTTCACCCAGGGAAGACAAGCCGACCAAAGGAAAGAGGGCCGATCGATTGACGGTTCTAAGGAAGAAAACGACGTCGCCATCATCAGCCCAAAAAGAGGCAAAGCTTTCGCCATGGCACCTCAACCCCATGCACAGCATTGGCCACAGCCTGTCCGTTGCGCCAGCCGCCGCCCTGCTCAACCGAGCCACCTACCGTCGTCGATGTCGGTAGCCACTGTTGCCAAACTCACCGCCCTGGCTCAAACCACAGCCCCCCCGGAGGTGAGGGCCTAGGGTGCGTAGATCTGACCACCGGCCAGCAGCTCCAGACACCGTCGTGCCGATGACTCCAGTCACTAGGGCACCGGATCCACCAGGCCCCGGAGCAGCCTAGGCTGGCCCCGTCGGCGTCGCCATGCGAGGAGGAAAAGGAACGACGGAGAAGGGAAGCCTGCCGCCGTCGCCACCATCCTGCGCATGTCCGGACCTCTAGCTGACGCTGCCACAGTCACGGTCGGACGTCCTCGCCGAGCCCCACGTGGCTCGGGCAAGGTGACATCCGCTGGTCTGCGTCATCCCCCGCCGCCACACCACCGGACTAGAGGAGGTCCGCCATCCCAGCCAGTGGCGGTGCAGCGGGGAGAATGGAGGGAAGAGTCGGACGTGACATGGGTTATGGTGATCGGTCGAACACAGTAAAATTGCCCTTAAAGGCACATGCTCTTGTGATGTGTACCACAAGATTCGTGTTGAGATTCGTGCGCAGCAGGAGAGAGACAATTTTCTATTGTCTCTCTCCTGCTGCGCACGAATCTCAACATGAATCTTATGGTCCACAGCACATACATGTTCCCTTAAGGCCAATTTTTACTTTACCGTGATCGGTCGCTGATACTAGTGGACCCATCCCAGCGGACACCCAGGAACGGTTGAGTCCTGGGCCCTTCTTGGACCTAGTATCCGAAACGAAAAAAGGTCATCTCATTGGTCGTGCAAATAAACAGTAGTATTGCAACGATACGAACAAGGTTGGTTCTTTCTTTGACAAGGATTCGGATTCGGGATTCTACATTGAAGCGGTTTGGTGAAAATAAAAACCCTAGGAGGACTAGGAAAACGCATCCCATCGATCCTATAATATATGCGGGGGACGAGCGGCCGGTAGCGCCGCCTCCAACTCCATGAGCATCGCAGTCGCAGCAGAAGACTATATATAGGATTGGAAAACACAAAGAATGTCGTCGTCGTCGTCGTCTGTTTGTGATTTGTGCGACGACGCGATGGCGGAGATTCTTGTCCGCCTGCCGTCCAAGTCCATGCTCCGCTGCCGCGCTGTCTGCAAGGCCTGGCGCCGCATCACCACCAACCGCTCCTTCCTCGCCGCCCACGCCGCCCGCCGCCCGCTCGAGATGATCACCCTCAGTTCACCGCCAATGCCCTGGACAGTGAACGCCGTATCTGTCTCCCTCCGCCCAACGCCGCCGCCGCCGCCGTCGCCGCTGTTCCACCGGAGGCACTTCGTGGCCAGCGATGGGACCACGTTCGCGCGCATGTTGAAGGTGTTGTACTCTCTCGACGGCCTGCTCCTGCTGGAGCAAAGCCGGGGGCTCTACATCGTCTGCAATCCCATCACCAGGCAGTGGACCGACCTGCCCGCGCTGCCTCTGCAGCCGCCGTATGTCGACACCGCGTTCGCCTGCGGTTTCTACGCGCACAGCCCGTCCGGCGAGTACCGCCTCCTGTGCCACGCCTTGCTACAAGCTGAAGCTGCTGCAGGCAACGACTGGAAGAGCAGGATGAACGCAGCAGATGATGATCACTACTACTACATCCTCTCCACAGGCACCGGCGGCGGCTTGGGGCAGAAGCCGCAGCCTCGTCGGCTTGGAGCAGCCCCACGAGGAAACGCTGACTCGCCTGCCTACCGCATCACGCAGCAGTACGAAGTTCCCGTGGCACATCGCGGTGCCCTCCACTGGTTCGCTCTACACCCCGAAGCCAGCAGCACCGGCAGGATGCTGGCGTTCGACACGGTCTCCGAGACGTTCCGCCTCATGGCGGGGCCGCCGCAGGCGCAGGAGCGAGGCGAGACGACGAACATGGCACTGCTGGAGCTAGACGGCGGGGAGGAGCTCGGTGTGGCTGCCATGCAGGCCGGTCAGTTTCTGACGACGCCGACGACGCCGACGTCGGTGGCCATCTGGGCCTTGCAGGACTACGAGGCGGAGACGTGGACGCTGCGCCACCGGGTGGAGGTGCCGTTCACCTACTTTGGCAGAAGCGCCGACCCCGCACGGCGTGCCGTGTCCATCGCCGGGGCGGCCGGCGGTGCTGCCGTCCTCATTGGAGATCCCTACTTCCATGTGCTCAGGTTGTACCATCTCGGGGACAAGAGGTTGATCAGCCATATATTCCTGGGCCACGGCTCGCTGCCCACGTTCCTGCTCTTCAGGCAGAGCTGCGTGTCTCACGCCTTCTTTGACTCGCCTCGTAGCCCGGGTGTCGCCTACGTAAACTTCCTCTACCAGAGACAGGGAGATGAATGAAGATGCAGGAGGGCCGCCCTGTCCTGTCCGACGTCGGCATCATATCGGCACTGCATCCGATTCTGATCCATCCATGCAGTGCAGTGGTACAATTCCACCTTCGCATGTGACTTTTTTTTAATGTGATTTTGAGCTCGTTCACCCGGCTTATAATCCGTCTCAGTGGTACAATTCCACCTTCGCATGTGACTTTTTTTTTAATGTGATTTTGAGTCTGTTCACCCGGCTTATAATCCGTCTTTTTCAGCTTGTTTTTTTCAGCTGAAATAGTATTTTTCTCTCACAACAAATCAGCCAACAGTGTTTTTCAGCCGGTTTATCAGCCCAACCGAACATGGCCTTTGTAACTGGTGTGACCTAGGTGCTAGCGCGTTCGCGAACAAAAAAGCAGTGATGACATACTAATGACAAGTTCTTCAATCTGGTCATATAGCATTAGCAAGACGAACTGACGAAGCCAAATTAAGATGACAACAGTCCTTATAAATATTGTAAACAGCACCAGCATTAATTAATCTTTAAAAAAACAAACCTACATGAGAGCTGCCTGTTATAAGATAACAACAGTCCTTATAATTGTAAACAGCACCAGCATTATAATCTTTAAAAAAGCAAACCGGCATGAGAGCTGCCTGTTATAAGATGACAACAGTCCTTATAATTGTAAACAGCACCAGCATTAATCTTTAAAAAAAACAAAACAAACCGGCATGGGAGCTGCCTGTTATATTAACAAGCAGAAAAAATCCTAATAGGCATTATACAAAGAGAAAAAAATTAGCCACAACAACAACAAAAAAGCTCAAACCAAAAAAGAAAACACATCGCACAAGAAAAAATTGTACGAGTGCAAACACTCAAAAATGTTGGAGCAACTGTTTAAGAGCATCTCCAAGAAACTCTCCTCATCCTTAATTTTTTAGAGCACTCTCGCATTTGCAACTAATTAACAATAAATCAGCACTGTCTAATTAATGTACAGCTTTGTAGTAGTATTATATTACAGCTTTGTAGTAGTATTATATTACATGGATATGATACAATTTAGTGTTTGTTTCTTTTTTTTAGCAAATTTTGGCAGGTGTTCTGCCGTTTCACTATAGTAGAAAACAATCCAACGGTAAAATAAAGGCTATTCACTCATTAATTGTTTACAAAAACTGTAAAATGAAAAAGAAAAGAGCAAGCTGGCTATCTCCATGCGAAGTATCCAAAGTTGATCACTACTAGGCCGGTAGGCGCGCTCGCCGCGCCCTTGGGGAATGAGCATGACAATGTATATATAATCTTGATGGGAGGATTAATCAATGCCAGAATTTGGGTTATCTTGACTTCAAAAATGAGCGCAAGTGCTATTTACAGCTCATGAAGGGGTTAATGTTAGTAGATCTGTGGAATACCAAACAAATTTCAGGCCACTGTGGAATACCAAACAAATTTCAGGCCAACATCAACCGCATATATTGTTGCCACATAACTATATTAGGTAACATTAGATATACACAACACACATACTTGTTTGATCTCATTTTAGAGAAAAAACACTACATGTACAGAAATTATCAGCCTTCTTCAATCCTGAGAATTAAAGATCAACATGGAGTAAAATAAGTCTCAGCTGTCTTATGACCATAAATTAAGTAGTAAAAATGTCAAAAAAAAAAAACAGATGATTTGTATGGGTTATAATGAACCCCATTAATTGAGTAACTGGAATCTCCTTAATGCTTCTTTTTTACATAAACAACACCATCAATATATGCACAAGCAGCCTAACAAACCTCGAACACCCAATGGGTTGTCAAATTGGTACCTATATCCATGTTTGAAAAAGGAAAAAGGTATATTATAGCTATGCAATCAAGAATCAGCATGAGCGCATCGTATCCTTACCGAAGACCTTCCCCACGCCGTCGAGGTGAGCCTCTCTCTTTTTTCATAAAGCTGTTCCCCCTACCTTTTCCGTGTGGGACCTTAAAACTTGCTCCCTTTTTATTTTAGGAGCTAAAGGAGAGGTCCCGGGGTCAAGGCTAAGCTCCTCCGCCAAGAAGAAGGTCTCCGGACTCAGCTAGTCCAGCAGAGGGAGTCCCTCGCTCGGGCAAACGAGTTGCTAGCCGAGCGGAGTGCGGAGGAAGCGGATCTCCGCGTGTGTTGCTCCAACCTGAAGGAGGAGTTGGCCGTGGCCCACAAGGAAGTCACCTCCCTGGCGCAGAAGACGCAAGGGTTGGAGTAGGGGCTCGCTCAAGTAAGCACCGAGCGAGATGCCCTGAGGGCCGACGCAGACCGCGAGGCTGCTACTGCTCGAGGCCTCCGTGCCAAGCTGGTAGAGATGAAGACGGAGCTTGAGCTGAAAGTGGGCGCTGTGGCTCAGGCTGTCCAAATGGCTGGGGTAGCTCGTGCGGAGATTCTGCAATAGAAGCATAAGTGGAAGGTGATATTCTTTTAGCTTTATCCCTAGGTTTTAATTGCTATTTTTAGCACTCATCTCCTTGTCCTCCTTTGCTTGGAGTAGGTCTGGAGAAAGATCTGGCCAACGCCACCATGGCCTCTGTCGTGCTGCACACAGCCTTGGATGCCGAGACCAGGGAGCATGCCGCCCTACAAAATGCGGCGGGGGCGGTCTGCGATGCCCTCGAGCCTCCAGAAGGGAGGCAGTCGGGCAGCTCTCTTTGGAGTCGCCTTTCCGCCCTCTATGGCGGTGTGCGTGATCGGATACGCGACGCCCTTCCCTTGGCCCACGTCACCCACAATGCCAAGCACGACCAAACGGGGCGCCACGACCAGTTGACGACGCCCACGCATGGCGCCAACAACAAATAGAGCCACGACGTGGAGCCGTCTCCATCACCATCAGCACCGCAACGTGGGAACGTCTCCGTCGCCATCTACGAGAAAAGCAGGACACACCTACAGGAGGGAGGGGGCGACGTAGCCCCGCGGCTGTCTCCTCCTCTGTTCTTCTCTATTTCTCTCTCTCGTGTATCACAGGCCCTTCCCTTGGCCTATAAAGAGGAGGCTGGGTGCCTCATTGAGGGGATCTCTTTTCCGATCATTAAGAAATATTTCAACTCCACTTAACTTTTATTAGAAACTTGGGAGCTCATCCCTCTCTCGATCGTCTGTAACCACTACTACAGACCCAGTGCAAGTAACACGAACAACTCGTCACTGGATGTAGGGACATTTCATCCGAACCAGTATACATCCTCGTGTCATTTTTGCACACCATCCGAGCTTAAACGTGCAAACACAGAAATTTACTAGTCAATGATTCTAAAGACCGACAAGTGACTTCGTGAATCTCGAGATTTACCGGCTCAGTCCTTCGGAGGTGTTCATAGGGTAGGATTTACGTACGTGTGTTCATAAGAGGTGAGTGTGCGTGCATATTTGTACTGTATAATTCTTTAAAAAAAAACAGGCTTCGCCTACCCCTCTCTCTCTCCCTTCTCGCGCAAGTCATTAAACGAGCCTCTTTTCATTCTCTCTCCTGGCCTCATCTTCTTTCTTTGCTCAGACTGCCATGGCCCCAGCGCTAAGCTCCTCCTGAGTCCTGACGGCCTGACCTAGATGGAATTGAGCTTCTACTGGCGCTCCTCTGTTCGTGCTAACTGCTTGCAGCACTCACTGCCCCGGCAGAAAATACGGCAACATAGCAGTTCATGCAGCGCGCCTGCTCACCGTCCATGGTGACCTCAGAGTTCCATCGTCGACTGGCCGGTACGGGATCCACGAAACGCTTTCAATGCCGGTGAGAACAAAATGCACGGCCGCAAGGAGCTGCAGCGCCAGCGAGCGAGGCAGTACGTCCGTTGGTCGGCTCGCCCGCCACACACGTCGCGCATGCACGCGCGGCGCCCGGACACGTGCCGGCGCGGGCACGTCCCTCTCTGCGCCTTTAACTCCTCCCCGCCATTTCCCCGCTGCCACAAGAGACAGACAGTGCCATCATCCCGATCGAGGCACCGCCGACCGGACTCCCTCAACGCCGGCCACGAGGGCGCGAGCGACAGCGAGCGAGCGGGAAAGCATGGGAGATCGGCAGCAGCAGCACGCGCACGGGGCGGCGAGCGCCCGCCGGCGGAGCCGCCGTCGCCGCCGACGCTGCTGCTGTATGCTTGATAAGTCCCCTCATTTTTCCTGTGATACCCAAAAGCACACCAGCCACCACCCATTCCCGTGCTTAGCAAATGGGCCTACTCGCTCGTTTCCAAGCCACAAATCTTTCGCTGTGCATCACGGCCGGGCCAAATCACTAGCCACGAAGAGGCTCGCTTTCACCATCAGCAAATGAAAATTTTGTCAGCTACCAGACAGTACCAAACTACTGGACACAGAGACATGAAAGGGACTTGTGTGGTACATGAGTTCGTTTTTGCAAGCGGATAAACACATAACAGGCAATTGCAGCCAGCCACATGTTTTTGTGGTGTATGCTCATCAGCTCTCGCAGGCAAGCAGCTGCTCCAATCCATCTCTGGGCTAAAGATATGAAGAGAGTTTAGCCTGCTAGGCCATTCATACATGCTTCAACTCCACTTCACCATTTTTTTGGATGAGTAGAAGCTCCCCGTCTCGGCCCTCATGCCGGTTGAGGCCGGCAGAGTGATGAGTGAACAGAGTCATGCTTGTAAGATTAGGCTTTGTCGTTGTAGCCTCTGTCGCAGCTTTAACTTTTCAGAGAGCTAACAGTGGGGGCAGGCACAACAAAGGTACCAATCTTGCTCTGAACTCTCTTCTATAGGTTTCTTCCTGTTCATTTGAGTTCTTCATTCAAGCATCCTTGCTTTCAGACAATGGCCAAGCAAGGAAAAGGGAGGATAAGGCTCGCAGTTCTGAACATGTATGTACATCTTATCTCAGTTAAAGTTTGCTAAAAGAAAATTATATTGTATTAGCGGCCTATGTCATGTGCAATGCTACAGTACCCACGTTACTGCTAGGAGGTAATAGCTCAAATGAATCCAAGCCATTGATTTTTTTATAAATTAGTTAAATATAAATAAATATAATTTAAGAAAAGAGAAAAATATCTCATATCCCATAATCACTGGAGAATAAAAAAGTTGGCAGGCCCTTCCTCATGGGCGCTGGAAGCGCGGTCTAGCGGCCTGATGTCCCTCGTGTAAACGTCGTCCGTGCAGAAAAAAAAATAGTGATTTTTTTTAGCTGGCCGGGTGCAACATGTAACGTTAATTAAGAAAAATCGTTAACAATAAGTACAAAACATGCTACGTGTTCCATTAAAAAACATTTTAGATGCATAAGAAAAATTGGTAACAGATGGAAAAAATCACGCACATGAATTAAAAAAATTCTCAGCATAAGTCTAACACGCTAGCTAACAGGAGAGGTACACGTTCCTGTGCATCAAGTATATTGGTGGCCAACACGATTTGGCGCCGGTTATTTCGTAATGGAGAATGCTTCCAGTTTCAAAAAAAAAGTATATATATTAAAAAAAGTGAGCTAACATGACAATGCTTGCTAATAAGGAGGCATTACGTTTAAAAAAGCTTACACGCTAGAAACATTTACCAAACAAAAAGATTTACCACGATCACACATGCATCAACTAGACTTAAAAAAGATTTTTACATGTAAAACTTTCCTTATTTATCCTATTTTCTAAAATTAAAAATTAAATAAATATATATTTCATATATTACATCTTAGGAAGTAATAGACGATTCTAATCATATGATCTAATTAAAATGAAGGCTCACCGTTATTTAAGTGTACCACAGCAAAGCCCCTATGTCATACTAATCTCTCCAATTGCTGTTACAGGGGGAGCAACAAGAAGAGGAGCGGGAGAAAGAAGAGAAGGAAGAGGTTAAAACAATCAGTGGCATAATTAACTCAGCCCGTTCGCTAGACGATGACGATGACGATATGCTTTCCGAGATCGAGAGCCTCCTGTCTGGAGATATTGACATCCCTATACCACGTGATCGGTTTGATGTCAATGGACGGTCACGGTACAATGCTTACATGGCTAACGAGGCCTCTGAGATAGAGAGACTGCATAGCCTGGTGAGGGAGATGGAAGAGAGGGAGGCGAAGCTTGAGAGCAAGCTTGCTTACATGGCTAACGAGGTCTCTGAGATAGAGAGACTGCGCAGCCTGGTGAGGGAGATGGAAGAGAGGGAGGCGAAGCTTGAGGGCGAGCTTGCTTACATGGCTAACGAGACATCTGAGATAGAGAGACTACAGAGCCTGGTGAGGGAGATAGAAGAGAGGGAGGCGAAGCTTGAGGGCAAGCTTGCTTACATGGCTAACGAGGCCTCTGAGACAGAGAGACTACGCAGCTTGGTGAGGGAGATGGAAGAGAGGGAGGCGAAGCTTGACGGTGAGCTGCTGGAGTACTATGGAATGAAGGAAATGGAGACTGACGTCACTGAACTGCAAAAGCAGCTCAAGGTCAAGACAGTGGAGATCAATATGCTCAACGACACCATAAACTCACTCCAGGAGGAGCGGAAGAACAAGACAGTGGAGATCAACATGCTCAACGACACCATAAACTCACTGCAGGAGGAGCGGAAGAAGCTGCAAGATGACGTTGCACATGGAGAAGTTGCCAAGAAAGAGCTAGAAGTGGCTAGGAGCAAGATCAAGGAGCTGCAGCGGCAGATACAGCTAGAAGCAGGACAGACAAAAGGTCAGCTGATGCTACTGAAACAGCAGGTCATTGGATTGAAGGCCAAGGAGGAAGAGGCGGCAAAAAAGGAAGCTGAGGTTGAGCGGAAGCTAAAGAAGCTCAAGGAGTTGGAAGTGGAGGTACTTGAGCTAAGGAGGAAGAACAAGGAGTTGTTGTATGAGAAGAGAGATCTCATTGTGAAGTTAGATGCAGCTGAAGGGACAATAACTGAGGTATCTTAATACTATTAGTCTCTGCAAGTTTCCTTTCTCATAAACATAAGACAAATCTCATGAATATGACTACAAAAATCGTAACTTCCTTTTATCATGGCTATCATTATGCAAGATATTACACAGCCTATCATTAACAAATTTTCATACCAGTACAATGAAAATGCAGTTACTTAACTTACTAAAACATGATTTAAGAGGTAGCAATATATTTAACGACTACGTTAGAATTTAAGATTCTCTAAGAGGTAAAAATGCACCTAGTGATTTCTGCAAGGTATTCATATAGTTTTGATATACTTTGGGAAGCTGGAACATGTGCTAATGGCATACCCTACCATTTATCATGTAGAGTGATGTAGTTGCCAATGCAAGAGAAGAGATAAATAAGCTGAGGCATACAAATGAGGACCTCACAAAGCAAGTGGAAGGCCTACAGATGAACAGGTTCAGTGAAGTAGAGGAGTTGGTATACCTGCGCTGGGTCAATGCCTGTCTGAGATTCGAACTCCGCAACTATCAGACTCCATCGGGGAAGGTGTCTGCACGTGATCTTAACAGGACACTAAGCCCCAAATCACAGGAGAGGGCCAAACAACTGATGTTGGAGTACGCAGGATCTGAACGGGGTCACGGTGACACAGACATTGAGAGCGTTTCTTCAATGCCTTCTTCACCTGGAAGCGAAGACTTTGACAATATTTCAATTGACAGTTCTTCCAGCAGATACAGCTTCCTAAGCAAAAGGTCTAATCTGATGCAAAAAATAAAGAAATGGGGAAGGAGCAAGGATGATAGCAGTAGTTTAGCCTCCCCAATTAGTGGTTCTCCACTGAGGAAACCAAAGGGCCCCCTAGAAGCTCTCATGCTAAAAAATGCTGGAGATGGTACAGCCATAACAACATATGGAAAGAGGGATCCCAATGATGCCTTGGACGATGAAAATGTTGCGTCCTCATTCCAATTGATGTCCAAGACAGTCGAAGGTTTTGCTGAAGAAAAGTATCCCGCTTACAAAGATAGGCACATACTTGCAACTGAACGGGAGAAGGCGATAAAAGAGAAGGCTGGGCAAGCAAGAGCACAAAGGTTTGGCGGTGGACATAGTTCAGCTCTTATTTCCTCTCCTAAAGGTGCACTCCCTCCGAAACTTGCTCAAATCAAGGAGAGATCCCCTGCAGCTAATGCTGAATCCAGTGAGCAATCCAGTGACAACCAAAACAACACCCTAGTGGTGAGCCAGATGAAGCTTGCCAACATTGAGAAGAGAGCAACAAGAGTTCCTAGACCACCTCCCCCTCGATCAACCACTACTTTAGGGGCTACCAATACTGCAAGTGGAGTACAAATGCCACGTGCACCAAGTGCACCTCCTCCTCCTCCACCACCTCCAGGGAAAGTTGGTGGCCCACCGCCACCACCGCCACCTCCAGGTGCTCTACCAAGGAACCTTGGTGGGGGTGACAAGGTACATCGTGCACCAGAGATTGTGGAGTTCTATCAAAGTCTCATGAAGCGTGAAGCAAAAAGAGAGACATCTTTAGGATCAATGTCATCCAATGTTTCTGATGCCAGGAGTAACATGATTGGAGAGATTGAGAACAGATCAACATTCCTCTTAGCTGTAAGTATTTTCTGCTGGCACCACCTTGCACAAGAATCCTATCAAATTTATGAGTTCCGCTATTAATGCATAATTATAACTAGTAATCAAATTTTATAATAATAAAAAGTGACAAATGTTTTATAAAAATATGGAATGCTTCAGGTAAAAGCTGATGTGGAGACACAAGGAGAATTTGTTGAGTCTCTAGCAAATGAGGTCCGAGCAGCGAGCTTTGTAAATATTGATGATGTCGTTGCATTTGTAAATTGGTTGGACGAGGAGTTATCTTTCTTGGTAAGTGCATGCCCTTTATACAACACCTTTGCTACAAAGTACCAGTTATTGTACTTATGATACATGTTCTAATACTAATGAGGATCAACAACATTTTAGGTTGATGAGCGAGCAGTGCTAAAGCATTTTGATTGGCCAGAGAGCAAAACAGATGCAATAAGAGAAGCAGCTTTTGAGTACCAGGATCTGATGAAGTTACAGAACAAGGTTTCATCCTTTACCGATGATCCACAACTTGCATGTGAAGAAACTCTCAAGAAGATGTATTCTTTGCTTGAAAAGTAAGTCTCATTAGACCTAATATTCTCTCTAACATAGTCCTTCAGAGTGAAACAACAATATTTTTTCCTGGTTTAAGATATATATGTAATGAACATAATTTTACCCAAAGTGATGGTTTCATTGTACTAACTATTATCAATACTTATGCCAGAGTGGAGCAGAGTGTCTATGCACTACTCCGTACAAGAGACATGACCGTCTCACGCTACAAGGAGTATGGGATCCCATTTGACTGGCTGTCTGATTCCGGAGTAGTTGGGAAGGTGTGCATCTCTAGCATACACTCCAATTTTACCAACTTGTGTTAAAGAAAACATGCATCTTAAATTCCTTATGAAGGTAGGTATATGCTTTTACTCAGTATGCACCTACATGAACTCAATATTTTATTTGCATGTTGGAATAGATCAAATTGGCATCAGTTCAGCTTGCAAACAAGTATATGAAGAGGGTTGCCTCAGAACTTGATGGATTGGAAGGCACTGAGAAAGAGCCCAATAGAGAGTTTTTGCTTCTCCAGGGTGTGAGGTTCGCTTTCCGGGTTCATCAGGTAAAATCGTCACACCAATATATTCAAAACCCAGGTACTTCACAGGTGATTTGAAGATTTCGAATCAGTATCTTATTCCTCTACCTTCTGCAGTTTGCTGGGGGCTTCGATGCAGAAAGCATGAAAGCTTTTGAAGAGCTAAGAAGCAAGATGACCACACAGACATCTGCTCCACAGATATCTGAAGGCTGAAGCGTGACTTAACACAGGATTCAACACCCGTCTGGTCTTACTTGCTGGAGATTGATTTTTAGTTGTGTAGCTTAAGTGTACAAAAGAGAAGTTTAAATTCTGGTGTTGTGTGCTAAGAGAATGTACAAGTTATCAGGTTCTGTACATACGTATAACAGTTTTGCATAGTTGTTTAGCTTAAGTTATTAGCAAGTTGTATATGCTATACCTATATCTTTTCATTTTAAAGGTTGTAACTGTAAACAGGGAGTTCCAGAAAATGAATCGCATTAGATGCATAGTTTTGCAAGTGCTTTTTTTCAAGCTGGGCATGGTTTTGCTACTACGTACTAATAAAATGTCAAAAGCGTCCATTCTGCTAGTCTGATATCCCTGGAGATAATTCATGCAGATGAACCTTGCTGACTTTGTTCCAGAAAAAAAAACAAAAATTTGCTACCTCACTGCATCCGATATTTTGAAGAAATTGACCCACTACCAGTTAGCGCCCACACACATACAGTGCTAGAATAGCAGATTTGACTTGAAGAATCATTTATCAAGACAAAAATCCACCTGGACGGAGAAGGTCGAGGTTGCGGGCTTGCGGCGGCGAGCTCCGCCTGAACGTGGAAGTGGAACCGAACACTTCCAGTGGTTGGCTGCGGCGAGCTTGCCGCCTACTAGTCGCCGGGGGCCGGGGCCCGCCTCTGGTCCGGCTTCAGCGCCTCCGAGCGCAGTGGCAGTGTCCCCGTCGCGTAGGTGGAAGAACCCGTCGCGTGGGTTCCGGTTCCGACCGCGGCCACTTGCCGGGGAATCCAAGCGGGAGAGGTCGCCGTTGAATCTTGATTACTTTTTTCAGCAGAAAGTGAATCGTGATTACTTGGGCCCTATCTCATTGACGTGTCTGAGAACGAATTTATTATGAAGCCCACGAAGCCTAACCAGGATCCAGCCCACCGAAACTTGAAATGTTCCCGCGGCCTGCCGTCTTCCGGGCCGGCCACGAAACCCACCGCTACTCAGGCAGTAGCTGAGAGAGGTCGGATAGACTGAGGCCTGAATAGTTGAGTAATGACTTTCAGTTATTATACTACTGTAAGGCAATGTGCTTAACTGGGCGGGTCATTTACGGGTATGGTTTTTTTTGGACCGGGCTCTTTGTGCCTAGGTCTATGAAACCTCATGTTAATTTTGTTTGTCATGTGTCAGTATCATCAAGAATCCTATCGATCTAAGGGCCTCTTTGGGAGGGATTCCCCTGGCTCCGGATCTTCCACCACCGCACTGTTCATACTGTGCATAGAATCTGTTTTTCTGTCTCTTTTTCCTTACTCTCACTGACACAAAGGAGCTGCCGGAGCAAAAAATTTTGGCTTCTCCGGCTCCAGCTTGCTATCTGAGAGGCAGAGGGGAGAGAGAGAGTAAATCAGCTCTCATGAACAATAACACTACAGTGTTTTTGCAGGAGCCGAATCCGCTGGGAGCCATACCAAACGCGCCCTAAAGATCAACCATTGTGATCCTTCCTCGTATTTGTAGTTTTGATTCCAACTTATGTTGTTTATCCTTTTGCCGGACAACACAGGGAGGGCAATCAGGAGCCATCAGCATCTGTCAGATTACGCAATTGAGGTCACCCCGGATTCGAACTCGGTGGCCCGCAGTATTTCTGTGCGCAGTGCATAGGAACGGAGAGAAAACTCCCCGGTTCAAAAAAAAATCTTGTCTCTCATTATTGCCTTTCATTATTTTGATGACTGCTGCAGCATTAAGCCATTAACGGTGTAGTACTTAATTATGCGTACGTGCGGGTGCATGTGCACGACCGGACCGGCCGACCTATTCGTGCGCTCGCCATTGGTTCCTTCACTTGTGCACCCATGCCCATGTGCCTTCATGTTCATGCTTCCAGCCTACACTATGTGCATCATGCACACGCCCGAGTACGTAACAGCAGCGCAGCGCAGCGCAGTTCACTCAGGCAACTTCAAAGTCTTTGAGTTTAATTTTTCCAAAAAAAAAAGTCTTTAGTTTGACTACTGTAATTTCGCAACGGTTCTATACAGTAGTATGTGTGTCTTTTTACTATATAATATGTATATGTATTTCGCAATGGTTATATGCACATATTACTATAAAGTAACCCGCTAATTTTACATCTAAGTTAGTCACTTTTGGGATTATATAGGAATGAAAGATAATTGCGTCTTCGAGAAAGATGCTAAAATAACATCTAAATTCTGGCAATATGTTTTTAAATTACCCACATCTACTTTTATTGAAAAATGATATAAAGTAAATACTTTAATTTGTACTCCGTATGATCTAAAATTACTCATGTCGTATTATCATGAATCCATATACTCCCTCCATGTTGGTAAAAGAAGTCGTTTTAGACAACGATACGGTCTTCAAAGCATAACTTTGACTTCATTTTTCTATAAAAATATATATTCAAAAGTGATATATGTATACTTTTATGAAAGTATATTTCAAGACAAATCTATTCATATTGTTTTCACATTTTCAAACTCAACAACTTAAAAGTTATTCATGATTTATATTCCCAATGTTTGACCCAAACCTTGTCCAAAACGACTTCTTTTACCAATATGGAGGGAGTACTAATTAATCACCTAAGTGGGCATTTACAAGTAAATATCATCAAGTGATCAGCTAATTAACCACCATATAATGTTTGGCTACATCTACATAGTACTTACACAAAGTCTCAAGAGCAGTCGAACTCGAACCTGATGATCTGTACAGTTACTGCTAGAGATAAAGATTTAGCTATAGCCTTCTCTTTTCTTCCCATGAATGGGCAACCTGCCTATCTAGGATTCTAGTTGTACCTTTCTTTGTTGGAAAAAGCCCTAATAGTCAGGTGAACAAATAGTCCCAGTACTCGCCACCGATGTCCTCGAAGTCGATCACCGCTCCTGGATCACTGATCGAGCGTTCCGGCATCATCGACGGCGGCGTCCCCTGATCTTTCTTCGCACAGGCGAACGACACCATGGTCGGGTCACGGCCAGTTGCCGCCGCCATCACACTCACATGGCTTCTTGGATCATCACCAGCAGCGTCGTGATTGGCTCTCCTCCTCTTCCGGCGCAGCACGCGGGTCGTCTCGGCACAGCCGTCCCCGGCCGCCGCCGCCTGCAGCTCGCGCTGCACCACTTCGAGCGGGAAGTTGAGGTGCGCGCGCGGGCCGCGCATGCGCAGCGCCGCCTTGTCGTAGGCCAGCGCGGCCTCGTCGGCGGTCGCGAACGTGCCGAGCCACACCCGCGCGCCTTTCCTCCGCGTGTCCCTTATCTCCGCCGCGAACTTGCCCCACGGCCGCCGCCTCACGCCCCTGTAGCTCTTGCACGCCGCCGCCGCCGTTTTGGAGCTGCTGCTGGCCCGATAGCCGTGCTGCCGGTCTGCTTCTTGGTGCGCCGGCGAGGCGGCGAGCAGCTCACCGCAGGCGGCCGTGTCCGACGCGAGCGCCGTGCCACTGAGCAGGAGCTCGTCCCACTCCTCGGCTCCCATGGAAATCCACCTCCCCAGACTTGGAAGCCTCTCCAAGATCGCCTCCGGCGGCCTCTCTTCGCCCACCTCTGACGACGCGGCCGTCGACGACGACGCCGGGGTAGCGGAGCCTGCCATGATGGTAGCCCACACATTCTCGAGCATGTTTGCGGCGTGGTCAGCAGGCCGCTGACGGGAATCATCCGGCGGTGCTCCAATCGCCATTGCTGCCTGCTCGTGGAATCAATCAATCAATTCGATCGAATTTCTTCCTCTTCTGAATATTGTAGCTGTGGACTTCACTGGGGTTTATATATCTGCCATCAACTGGCTGTGTCATGGCTGACACGGGCTGGCAGTTAGCGATTTCTGGCAAATGAAGTCACTGTGGCTCATTCGTCAAGGTACCTAGCGAAATCGGAGGGAAACTTAGCTGGCCTGCAACCAAACTTGAACGAGTGAGCGATTGAAAGTTGTGCAAGATCTCTGCAGAAATTCAGGGACGTTAGTTTCTGTGGCCTGTGCATGTATGGTATCTTGCGCTTGCGGCGGTTGATATTTTGTGTTCTAGGCATGCATTTGTTTATTCTCTTGCACGGTTGACTAAAAGCATGGATACCATGTTATGCATATGTCAGCTAGCTGCAGTATCTCCGAGTTCAGACTTTCGGTGAATAGCGTCCATGGTTTTCTTTTCGTGCTGCCTTCAGAGTTCAGAGTTCAGACAACATTTTTTTGTTGGGTTTCAGTATTCAGAATGTGTATGAATACAAGTAATCCTACGCATTTGTGAGAATTTTCTCCAAATTAAGCTTCTGGATGATCAGTTGATCATTCACTGCACTTGTGTCGTCTGAAGAGAATTTGGCTCAAATATGCATGACAACGCCAATATTTTATTGGCTTCGCTGACTGTTGGCACACAACATCCCCATCGATTCTCCAAAAGAATAATAAGATAGAGCATCTCTCGGTCATCGAGGCCCGCCGGAGCGAGCACACAACATCTCCAGTCCTTTTAGACCAGCAACTCCGTCCCTTGGCGTCGCGAGCAAGAAAATCTGCTCATGATTGGGTCATCTTCTTCCTCCCTGACCTCAGTCGCTCGCTTCACAAGCCATGCAGATGCAGGTGCATGTTCTGGTCTATCATTGCACACGGATCATTCGGACTCAGCAGCCACTTGTTTCTATCATTGCGTCGCGCGTATCTGTGGGTCTTATCTTTGAACGCGCCCTGCAGTTTCTACATGAATATATAATAAATATACAAATCCTTATCGCACAAGTCAATTGAGCTGACGAAATCATCATTCAACCTGAACAGTTTGATATGGAGCACACATTTATATATTTCAGGTCGCTTCGTTCTGACGATCGTTGCCAGCTGATGTATATGGAAGTTTAACTAGTATATCTTTGAGCTTCATCTGCAAGCTAGGCTAGGAGACTAACAATGGTTTCATCGGGTCTCGAGTTGGACGCACTTCATTGAAGCCGGAAGTCAGCAGTGTGTGATGCGTGGAAGCCCTGGCTTTCGGGAGGAGATCGCGTGTGGCGTCCCGTTGCACTGCTCCTACGCCGGAGCTGAGCAGAAATGTCAAGACGCGTACGTCCGGGTGTAGGGACTGACCGCCATGACGACTTCATACGAATTCCGATCATGGCCTTTGCACGGTGGCAGAGGGAAGATCGCTTTGCGAGGTGGCTGTAGAATGTTTGTGATCTCTGTCCCTGAACGTGTGCATGGCGCACGTCTGAACTCTTGCCGACTTTGGTGACTATCTCTCCACTTGCCGACTTGGTGATCTCGGATGACCATTGTGTGTGTTGGTTGGGTTGCCTCTTAGTGTCCAGGCTGTCCAAATGGATCAGGATTATATGAGATAAGATAGATGATCGTGAGATGAGATGCACGACGAAGATATAATGCCAAGGTGTAATTACAAAGTACTCTGAAACCCTTATTCCATCCATTTGGAATTAGTAGGGGTATTTTTGTCTCGTGGCTTCGATCGCGATTATTCTATTAGTATGTTAGCTATGTGATGCTGAATCGTAATTATAATATTTTTTCAGTACCAATCTGGTAACACCAATTTTGTACTACAAAACCATATAGTTAGCAAAACAAAACAAGCCTACAAATTTCAAGACTGAGGGAGCACTGTAATCTGGGCTGAGTTTATGTTTAATGCTCCTTTTTAACTTTGAAACAAGCATGCCCCCGATATCTACTTACAATTTTGCATGATTTTAGATTTCTTTTGTGAGTACAAATTTCACAGATCTAATAGCATATCTCTCTCTCACATCTCTCTCTCTCTCTCTCTCTAGCCTATCTATGCTGCTAGAATGTTTCAGAAGTTTGGGCTGTGTTTTAAAAATCGGATTGAATCCTGATTTTGTATGGCTTTGGTTAGTACGAGTCTGAATGATTTGTATCTCCGTGTGGTGAAGCACGTGATGTAAGTGTCATGAATTTATGCAAAATGGTTATACTCATTCAACCGTGAATGTTTGGAGGCCAGAATATTTAAATTCCTTAATCTAACAAAATCTTGTCGATGGAAGTCATGATATGTTTCCGCTAGTCCACTTATTTTTATAATGCCTCTGAACGATATCATTTACTTCAGCAACTCAAAACCCTACAGTGAAGCCTTCTTGTGTAGCTCTCCCAAAGCAATAAAAAAAACTAATTTATATGTCCAAACTATTATCCGTATATAAGCAAAGAAATATGTATTGGGTGATTGACATATGAGGTCACAAATGACATGTGAGCCCCACTGACAGCAGTTTTTCTAGAACCACATGTGCATTCAACACGCATAAATTGAAATGAATACACATACATCCAAACAAAACCTTAACTAGTTCCTCAAGAAGGATGATCTGAGTAAGCTGATTTCTAGAACAAGCTAAGTCGGTTTTGCCAGACCAGCATAGATCAAAGGAAAACTGGCCTAGCCAGTCCTGTAACCAGCTTAACCGATTTTACTGACTTCATCCTAATTTTACAATAAATCTCCCGGGGTAAAAGTAACATGTAAATCCTTGAAAAATACATATTTACGCAAAAAAAATTATCCTCTTGAAATTGATGATAAACATTTGTTGCTCAGAAGGTACGCGCTAATTAGATTGATGATGATCGACAAACAATACAAAGCAAGGTTCCAATAGAGAATGCAGAAAGGATAAATACTGGAGAATCAAAAGCCAAAGCTAAAAATCAAACTCAGTAAACTGGGCATCAGCCAAACAGATCTCCTCACCACAACATTTTTTTTCCCGAAACAACAGAAAATATTTGATCTAGAGAAATTGTGATTGGCCCTCAGCTTGCATAGTCCGTGTCTGTAAACATCAGTCTTATTGGGATGTATAGTTACAAAAACGCCATCACTGAGTTTTGCAACAACGGAGAAACTGACATAAGTTTGTATAGTTACAAAAACACCATCACTGAATTTTGCAACAACGGAGAAACTGACACAAATTTGTGTCCCCAATTTCCTAGTGTACAATAAGGGCCATGCATAGCAATCTCATTATTTTTCAGCGAGGTGCAGTACGACAGCATAGGGAAAGTCCTGCCACTCTCCTTGATCCTATTATACACAAAGAATAGATTCTTTTTTAGAATATACTCCCTCCATCCCAAATTATAAGACGTTTGACTTTTTTGATCCCAAGTTTGACCATTCGTCTTATTCAAAAAATTTGTGCAAACATAGTCAAATTTAAGTCATTCTTGAGGAACTTTTATTAATATACCACGCCACGATAAAAGAATTGATATTTTGCATAAATATTTGAATAAGACGAGTGGTCAAACTTGGTGTTAAAAAAGTCAAACGTCTTATAATTTGGGATGGAGGGAGTAGCAACTAAGCAGCCAAATAATTGAGCCATGAGACATCAAAGAAACAGAGTTAACAGATGGCTCCTGCATGCTGTGGCCGTTTTATTTGAGACCAAACAGGTGGAGTTCCTGTTAAGTTCCACATTCCAAGCAAAGAGTTTCCATGTACACAATAAATATTCTGTACGTTCAATTATCCAATAGAAAATGTGAACGACACCATACCTATGCTGTTTAGCTAGATAAGCAAGGTGCACTATAATGGGAGGAAAACCATGTAGACAAGTGTCGGTTTATGTATTTTCCTTTTTAATTTAAGTTTCAAAAGCACACATGTAATTTCAATTTTGCACTTCGGATGTGTATCTTGGGCATGAAATATCGCTCCGCATTAGAAGAAAAAAAAATTGTAGTAAAACTGTCTCACGATACCTAGTTTGATTCCTCTGCTGACCAGCAAGATCAAAGATTTAGTCTTTCAATATACCAAATTGCCTTAGAGCAGATTTTAGATTGTCTGGACCATATCCATCAATTGAAGCAATTCCTTGTTTCTCAAAGGATACAACATCTTGCAATGAATAGCTTCTGTTAGCATGGACTTGGTTTGGAGCAGTATTGAACGAGCCTTTGAGTATGATAGTTTTGTGCACGCCTCCAAGTAGTCCTTCATAATCTGTGTCACCACATTCACCCACAATCACGGTGATGTTTGACAGCTCTACCCCCCATCTGATATACAAATACCTGCAAAAAGATAAATGAATGATCAAACACCATCAGAAAATTGTTGTTCGGAATTTTTCTCACCCTGCAAAGACACAGATACAGGGTTAAATTTTATTCTACAAAAATGTGATTATGTGAAGGTTATATTGCTCAAAAGGCTGTTTCAAAGTTCAGACATTCTGGTGGAGAATTACGTCAAGAATTGCAAATGATTATTCTAAGTGAGACTAGAAAACAAAATATCTTGGTACTTTCTACATCTCTTTTGACTTTTGTTTATGTGGGTAACCACCATACATCTCCAACAGTCCATACAGCACATATGGAGTAACATGTTCCATAACTCTTTCATGCTCCCACTTCACAGATACACATACACCTATTAAAAGATGGAAACAGGAAACAATAACACCAAGTTGAGTTTTCACCAGTCTGCATTCAGTATAGAAGAGTTTATTACACGTAATCACTGAATAATAAGGCATTTTGGTGTCACACCAGGCGGTCGCTCAGGACGCAAGAACTAGCAATGGGAAGGAACAGTGTCTTTGTGCGCTTGTATCATTGACTTGTCGATGTTTCATTGGTTGTGAGGACCTATGTGCAATGTTGGTGTGAGTGCTTAAAAGCCAGGCATCTGTAAGGAAAAGTGAACAATTTCGGATGTTTCATTGCTTGTGAGGACCTATGTGCAATGTTGGTGTGAGTACTTAAAGGCCAGGCGTCTGTAAGGAAAAGTGAACAATTTCACAGGTAAAGGAGATTGTCACATTCCTCGCATCTGGATCTGGTTGTTCTAGCTCATGTTGCCGGAACATCAGCGGCGGCCAAGGGCGTGACAGCTGGTAATCAAGAGGCGACATATCCTTGGTTATCCTGGTCTCCAGGACACGAGTTATGGGGATTTGGCAGAGAAGGTGGTGGTGGATTAATTTTGGCTGCACAGGCGACGGTAGACCAGGATTCTGGCAGCGTGGGCGGCAGTGTTCTCGGTTTGCTGGGTTCCAGTGCGGGCATTGGGGATTCTTCTCGGTTCAACGCACTATGTTGTCTCTCAATCGGTTTTGAGCGCATTTTGTGTCTGGATTCTGAAATCCAGTTGGCCTCGATGTGAGAAACGGGGTTGGTTTGCCCATCTTGATATCCTTCGTACCTTAATGAGGAAATCGATCCTGCAATTCCACTCCCTCTGGTCAGCTTCCGGTCAGTCCATCACGGCTCCCCCTGAACCTTCAGCACAAATGCCCTTCATGATCGACGCAATATCTGACCAAGAGCATCGTCATGAGGAACGCTGGGAGCACATCCTCAACAGTTTGAATCTTCTCTTTGCTCGCGTCTTCAACATTGGCACAGCACAGCAAGAACTTCAAGACAGTAAATCATACTATGAAGACTCTGGAGCCATACACGGTTGAGCAACAACTCTTGCAAAAGAAGGTGGAGGCGACAGGTCAAGCAGTGGCTCTTTTTCGGCTCACAGTGAACCAGTTCTCTGAATGATGATTCTTCAGATGATCAGTCTCAAATGTCCTCAGTACTACATCAACCTCAGTCTCAACCTCGACGATTTCAACAAAAAAGTCTCAACCTCGACGAGCAAGTGCTCACTCACACCACTGTGATCATCGAACTGATGAAAACTTTCATCTCAATCAGCACTCTTCCGAAGATGCCATTCCCCAGTTTTGATGGCACTAATCCATTGATGAAGGATAAATGTACCGACTATTTTCACATTTTCCATATCTGACAAGAGGATGTGGGTCACAGCTGCTTCGCTCCATTTTGAAGCAACTGCTGCCAAATGGCTGCAAGCTTGCAAGAAGAGTCACAAGCTAGATTCATGGGATACATCGAATCACAGTTTAGCCTTTATGATTATCGTGATGCTTGGCTCGGCTCCTGGATTTGAAACATGAAGGCTCGGTGGAGGAATGCTGATGCTTTTGAAACCTTGCAGTACCAAATTTCCATGCACAACACCAGGTTTGATGAGTAGTATTTTGTATCATAGTTTATCAAGGGGATGAAATTGGATCTTTGTGGTGCTGTCCAAGCCCCAAGTTCCAGAAACTATGCATCGTGCTGTGATGCTAGCAAAGATACAACATCAGGTGGCTGAACGACGCAAGTACAAATACCCCAAGAGCAGTCAACTCCCTAAGCCTCCCCTAACTGCACAGAAAACCAGCAATGGTTCCAGTCTTCTGTGGAAGGAATGACAAGTTCGAGATAATTGGCATGCCAATAATTTATGCTACTTGACTACTTCTGTGCTCAGAAGTATGAGCTAGGGCATGCTGAAGTGTGCACCAAGTGTCTTAAAGCGCAGCTCAATGTAAACATCACTGAGGAGGTACTTACTCAGTTGGCGGTGGAAGCTTCTTTAGCTGCAGATTTCTGCTAGTTATCCCTCAACGCCATCTCTGGCACAGCTGAAGGGGTGCCTTGCAACTCAGGCCGTTAGTGGGCAACAAAGTGATGCTTATTTTGGTGGACAGCAGCAGTTCTCATAGTTTTGTCAGCGCTTCTTTTGTCCAACCAAAAAAAAAAAAAAAAAACTATCTACCATTCCTATTGCTCCCAAGGCTGCTGCCAAGCTTCCTAATGGGCAGTCCGTAATCACCAACAATATGGTACCCAATTTAACATGGCGGTGTCATGGTCATACACTTGCACTGAGGGTGATTGAATTAGGACCTTATGATGCCATTCTCGGTTATGACTATATTAAAACTCACAGCTTGATGGACTGTCACTGGGCAGATCATAGCATCACTTTCCAAGAAAAAGGAACATCTATTACATTGTAGGGTTTATCTACACCACCATCACAAGTTTCTGCTATTCTGCCTTACCAACTCTGAAATGGATCAAGGTTCAAGGGAAATGATGTTTGGGCTTTTGCTATGTTGGATCAAATTACTGCTTGCTGAATCTTCCGCACCCCTGCTGTTCAAGAGTTTCTGACTCAATATCAAGACATTTTTGCAGACCCCAAAACTCTACCACCACTTAGAGTGCATGATTGTTAGTATCTTGGGATATCTCCAGATATGGTACACTAGGATCGTGTAAACCCAGCTTGCCTTATCTCTAAGGAAGGTGCCCCTGAGCAATCTAGTTCTATGGATCTACAACCATGACAGTACTCCTATATAATCTCAGCAATACAATAAATCCAATTCCACCAATTCTCTCCCTGCTATATGGTATGACAAGTTCAAGTTCCGATCTAGGGCAAAGACATCGCTTCCGCACCGCGTGCCCCGGGGGAGATTGACCTCCGCCAGGCGCAGTGTCCTTGTTCAGGCGCAGATCCTATTGATCTGCCGCCCTCGTCATCATTCTAGTGTGGGTCACCCGCTCACAGCAGCAGATCGCCTACATCCTCTCAGTGCCGGCCTCCTCCGTCCAGATCTTCGCTGCCAGACCACACCTCGTGCCCATGCCGCCACGGTGGCAGCAGTGCATGACAATCCAGAAAAAATGGCATTCAAGGTTATCACTGGCAGAGCTCTGGTATAATTCTTCATTTCACACTGCTCTGAGTTCTCACTTCCGCGCTCTGTATGTTATCGATCCAAATGTCAGTGCTCTTCCAAACTTCACCACCACTGACACACCAGTATCAGATATGGCAATGGAACGGCAAAGTCAGTTGGATGCACTGATTTTATTGGCGGTCGTCTTGCAGTGATGTCAATGTTATCAAGCTTCTCCTGGATAAATGTAGACATGTCTCCGATGAAAACAAACCTAGCAAGTTTGCCAACCCCTGTTCATTGCTCTGATGAAAACTTGCAACACACTTCTGAAATTTTATCTTGAGCAGTGAAGGATTTTCCATGCACTTACCTGGGCCTCACCCCTTACTGTGCACAAACCTTCCAAAGCTGATTTCTTACCTCTGATTGATAGGATCATAGATCACCTCCCAGTATGGAAAGCTTCTCTATTGAATAAAGCTGCTGACTCATTATGGTCCGGGCGATGCTGACAGCCACTCCTGTTTATCATATGATCTCTCTTGATCTTCCAAAATGGGTTTTCAAGGCCATTGACAGAAACCGCAGAGGCTTTCTCTGGAATGGCCAAGAACTAGCCAATGGAGGTAAATGTCTGGTGCCCTACGAAAGAGTGCGTGTCCACTGGAATTCGGTGGCCCTGGTATTCATAATCTTGAACTAGTGGGATATGCCTTACACACCCACCGGGTGTGGGCAGAAAAGACAGATCCTTTATAACCATGGGCTAGGTTGTCAGTCTAAGTACCGCAGAATGCTCAAGTTCTCTTTAATGTGGCATGGAGTGTATAGTTGGTAATGGTGAGCAGATTCGGTTCAGGGCTAATCGTTGGTTGCAGGGAAAAACAATGGCAGAAGTGGCTCCAAACTTGCACAAGAAGACCTCCAGAACAGTTGTCAAGAACAGGACTGTTGCTCAAGCTCTTCACAATCGTGTCTGGATGGGTGATATCAAGGGAGCTCTAACACACACACCACACGCACACACGCCCGCACGCCCCCGCGCGCGCGAACACACACAGTCTGTCCTTGCTCAGGGACAGGCAAGCTCTGAACAGGGGGTCGCTCAGGACGCGGGAAGTAGCAGTGTGAAGCAATTGCGCTTCATGAGCTTGTATAGTTGAGTTGTCAATATTTCATTGGTTGTCAGAGTGTTGTGTGGGATGTACGTGTAGTGCTGGTGTGAATACTTAAGAGACCAGGCGTCTATAAGGGAAACGTGAACAATTTGCTACCACAAAAATATCACGGGTAGAGGAGATCTCCTCCCACTCCTTGCATCTCGATCTGGTTGTTCTAGCTCATGTCGCCGGCACATCATCAGCAGGGCCAAGGGTGTGACATTTGGACATCAAACACTCTTCAATATTACTTCCAACATTGATTTCAACTATAATACAATGCCTGTAATCATGAAAACTATATATTGATTTGTTATGGAATAATCCCTCCATTCCAAATTATAAGATGTTTGGCTTTTCTAGATAGATAGTAGTAAAAGCAATGTAAAAGCCAAACTGTTTTACAATTTGGAACGGAGGGAGTATTATATATAATAAATCTACAAATTTCAAATTCACATGATGACCACATCACAAGTTGGTCAAAACTTGGAACGTTACTGTGAAAGTTCAAGGGCGATCCATAATTTATGCAAATTAAGAAACAAGCTTGTGGAAAGAAAGGAAAGCGTTAAAGTAACAATCAGACCTTAAAGCCTGTGAGCGAGAAGCCAAAACAGGAATCACATTCAGCTTGCTACCATCATGGCTGTACAAAACATGGCAGCGCAGTGCTTGAATTCTCATTGTCCTCCTAATCTCCTTCACAGGAGGTGCCTAAACAAGTGAAACATATTATCGCATCAATAATGTACAGAAGATATAAAAAAAGTCAGTGGATAACCTGAGAGAGCACAACAAGACTAAGAAACATACAGCTGCAGTATTGGACACTTTAAATGAAATGCAGTAAGTGGATGAGCATTCTTCATCCTCAACAAGTATTTTCTGTCCACTTTCATTATTTTTCTCAGCCGCCCAACGAATTAGTGTCTTCCTTAAACCTTCTCCTCCCCAGCGATATTCAATTTGGGAGTGATAATCAAGATCAATCATGAATGGGAGCTCAGCAGGGCTAAGCATGTCCTCAGAGCTTGAAGATGGATAACAAAGATTGTTGGAGTATATGTAGGCCCATGAGGCTAAGGCCCATGTGGCCCATGTATGGAACCTATTTAGCTACCCTTCTAGGGTTAGCCCTAATTGAGAGAAATCACTTTCCAACATGGTATCCAGCCTTGTTTGACTCCTTCTTCCCCACCCAGCCGCCAGCCGCCGCCCCCTGCTGGCCACCGCCGGCAAGCCGGCGCCCATGGCTGGCCGGCCTCCTCCCCCTCCCTCCCTTTACTCTCCCTTCCCTTCCCTCTCTTCCCCACCCACCTGGGCCCAGGTCCTCACTGGAGCCGCTGGAACCGGTGCTCCTTCTCTGCCCGACGCTGGCGCACTCCAGGGGGCGGACGCCGCCGCCGCCGGCTCTCTCCCCGGCGCGGCCGGCCTCCAGCCCTCCCTCTCCTTCCCCAGCGCCCAGCCCTCCCTTTCCTTCCCCAGCGCCTCCCTCCACAGCGCCTACCTCCACAGCGGCGCGTCCGCCCCTGCCGCCCCTGCTCCCAGGGCGGCCCTCCCTGGCGCGGGCGCCGGCCTGGAGGTCCATGCCGCAGTCAGTCCTCAACCACAACTGCGCCATCCCCTTTCCCAGACCCTTCCTCCCTCTACTGCCCCACCTGGCGCCCCCGCCCCTGCCCAGATCCTCACCTCGGCGGCAGTGGAGCACCCGGGGGCTGCTGATGGGGGTCTCCCGGCTGAGGGGGACACTCAACCCCACCTCCCGGCTGCCGATGGCGACCAGCCTGCTCTCCAGCAGCCGCGGATCCACCTTCCCGGCGCCGGGCTGGACGCCGGCATGATGTCTGCTGCCGGTGCCCAGGCCTTCCCGGCCCCGCCACCCCTTCTTTCCCAGATCTACGCCGGCCGTGACGCCTCGTCCCTCGCCACTGCCCTTGCCGCTGCCCGGGCCTCGGCCGCGGAGGGGCAGGCCCGCGTGCGGGCGGCCGCCCTCGTGTGGGAGCACGAGCGCGAAGCGGCCGATGCCCTGGCTCGCCAGATCGCCGAGGCTGAGCGGCTACTCACCTACCCGGGCGGCCAGGACGTTGGGGCACACTCCTCCGCCTCGCCGGGTCGCCGCGCGCCTCACACCGCCGTCCTCTGGCACGACCCGGCCGACCCGCTCGTGGCTCAGCTGCACTACCAGGCGGGGGGGGTCCAGAACATTCGCCTGCTCGTTCCGGTCGTCCTCGAGCCGGAGTCGCCCTCGTACGCCCGTTGGCGGGACCTGGTGGTTCTCACTCTTCGCCGCTACGCCCTCGACGACCACGTCCTCCTCGACGCCCCGGTCGCTGCCCAGACGCCGTCATGGATCCGGCTCGACAGCATCGTCCTCTCCTGGATTCTGGGGACGATCTCGCTGGACCTTCACGACCTCGTCCGCACTTCTCCTGACGCGCGCCGGGCATGGCTGGCTCTTGAGGGTCAGTTTCTGGGCAACGCTGAGGCCCGGGCTCTGCGCCTCGACGCGAGCTTCCGCACTTTCGTCCAGGGTGACCTCTCCGTCGGTGAGTTCTGCCGCCGGATGAAGTCCATGGCTGACTCTCTGGGGGACCTCGGCTGGCCTGTGGAGGATCGCATCTTGGTCCTCAACGTTCTCCGGGGGCTCAGTGACCGCTACGCCCACCTCAGGACGTGGATCACCCGCCAGAGGCCCTTTCCCACCTTCCTGGAGGTCCGTGACGATCTGGTCATGGAGGAGCTCACACAGGGCCTCCAGCCGGGCTCCACTGCTTCCCCGGGGGCCTCCTCGACGGCTCTGGCTGCTACTCCGCCGCGCCAGTCTGCTCCACGGTCGCCTGCTCCACCACCGTCGTCTCTCCTGGGTCCCCCTCCCTCCGGGCCGAGCGGAGGTGGGGGGGGTCGTGGTGGTCGTCGTCGCCGCGGTGGGGGTCGCGGGGGCGGCCGGGGTGCACCTACCCAGGCCCCGGTACCTGGTGGACCACAGGGGGGGGCACCATGGCCCTCTTTCCAGAACCCGTGGTCTGGGCGCATCTCCATGTGGCCCTACCACGCCACCGGGACCGACTCGCGTCCACCGGTGGCCATGGTCACCGGAGCACCTCCTGCTGGTCCTCCACTCGGCGGCTTCCCTGCTACGCCGCCTACTACGCCGTGGGTTCCTCCATCCGGGGCTCCACCGGGGGTCGCGGGCTGGGATCAGGCGGCCCTGGCTCGCGCGTTCGCCACCATGAGCCTGACACCTCCGGTTGGACCCGAGTGGATCGCCGATTCGGGGGCCACCTACCACACCACTCCTGACCCCGGTATACTTTCGTCGGTTCACCCTCCCTCTTCATCTCTTCCTTCGTCCATTATGGTCGCAAATGGTTCTTGTATTCCTGTCTCCTCTGTGGGTACCGCCGGTGCTCATGGCTCCTTTCGTCTTCCTGATGTTCTTGTTGCTCCTTCCATGGTTCATAATCTTCTTTCTATTCGACGTTTTACGGCTGACAACTCTTGTTCTGTGGAATTTGACTCTTCTGGTCTTACTGTGAAGGATTTGGCTTCCCGGCGTCCTCTGCTCCGATGTGACAGCACCGGGCCCCTTTACACTCTTCGCTTTCCGGCGGCTCCTTCTTCTTCGCCGTCCGTTTTGTCAGCTGCCTTCGTCGCTTCTGCTTCCTCTACCACCTGGCACCGGCGCCTCGGCCATCCTGGACGTGATGCCCTGATACAGCTCAGTCGTAGCTCTGGTCTTCCATGTACTCGAGCTCATGATGAGCAACTGTGTCATGCGTGCCAATTGGGCCGACATGTTCGTCTTCCTTTTTCTAGTTCTTCCTCTCATGCGGCCCGCATTTTTGATCTTGTACATTGCGACCTATGGACATCTCCTGTTATCAGTATTTCTGGTTATAAGTACTATCTTGTGGTTGTTGATGATTTTTCGCATTACTCGTGGACTTTTCCTCTTCGCGCGAAGTCTGATACGTTTACCACGCTCCTCCACTTCTTTACTTGGGTGTCCACTCAGTTCGGTCTCACCATCAAGGCCGTCCAGTGTGACAATGGTCGCGAGTTTGATAACTCCACCGCCCGAGCTTTCTTCCTCTCTCACGGTGTTCAGCTCCGCATGTCTTGCCCATACACCTCCTCGCAGAATGGCAAGGCAGAGCGGATGATTCGCACCACAAACGACACCGTGCGCACCCTCCTGTTTCAGGCCTCTCTTCCTGCTCGTTTCTGGGCTGAGGGCCTGCATACTTCCACCTACCTTCTTAACCGCCTTCCTTCCGCTGCCTGTCCCGCTCCCACTCCTCACCACGCCCTCTTTGGTACCCCGCCTCGGTATGATCACCTTCGCGTGTTCGGGTGTGCTTGTTACCCCAACACTGCAGCCACTTCTTCTCACAAGCTGGACCCTCGCTCCACGCTCTGTGTCTTCCTCGGGTACTCACCTGACCACAAGGGGTACCGGTGCTTCGACCTTACCTCCCGACGTGTTCTCATCTCGCGCCATGTGGTCTTCGATGAGTCCGTCTTTCCCTTTTCCAGCACCACTACACCTCCGGTCACTGACCCACCCGATCTGTTTCCCACTGACCCGGTGGTCCAGCCACCTTCTTTGTGGTCTCCTGCAGGTACCGTCTCGCCGCGTTCTGAGCCGGCCGCCGGTCCCGGCTCCTCTGCGAGTCCGGGCCCCTCGTCCTCCGGCGCGGCCCCGCCTTCTCCCGTTGGTGCAGACCCGGGGCCTTCGTCCCCCGCTTCTGCCCCGGGGGGGTCGTGCCGGTTGCCGACGCCGGACCCTGTCTCGGCGCCTGCCCCGGCGGCTCCGTCGCGGTTTGCCGCGCCGGTACGGGTCTACCAGCGCAGGCCGCGGCCACCGCCGCCCGTGGTTCCGGTCCCTTCTCCGCCGGGAACACCGACACCACCGCCCCTGTCTCCGCCGGCCCGTGGTGTCCCGTCGGTCTACCACCCGCCGCTTCTTCACCGACACCCGCGGCATGTTCACCCGATGGTGACACGGCACGCGGCTGGCACCCTGCCGCCTCGTGCCCTCGAGGCTTCGACCGGCGACGCGGTGGTCTCTCCGGTACCCTCCTCCGTCCGCGACGCCCTGCTGGACCCTCACTGGCGCCGCGCGATGGAAGAGGAGTACGCCGCACTACTCGCCAACCAGACGTGGGAGTTGGTGCCCCGGCCGCCGGGCGCCAATGTCGTCACCGGCAAGTGGATTTGGACTCACAAGCGCCGAGCGGACGGCTCTCTCGAGCGCTACAAGGCTCGATGGGTCCTCCGGGGTTTCACTCAGCGGCCCGGCGTCGACTACGATGAGACCTTCAGCCCGGTGGTCAAGCCGGCCACCGTCCGTACCGTACTGTCACTGGCACTTGCTCGGTCTTGGCCCGTCCACCAGCTGGACGTCAAGAACGCCTTCCTCCACGGCCTTCTTACCGAGACGGTGTACTGCAGTCAGCCGGCGGGGTTCGTCGACACCACCCGTCCTGACATGGTTTGCCGGCTCAACAGGTCACTCTACGGCCTCAAGCAGGCACCTCGGGCGTGGAACCACCGGTTCGCCGCATTCTTACTGACCCTGGGGTTCATGGAGGCCAAGTCCGATACGTCGCTGTTCGTCTACCACCATGGGGCTGACACGGCGTACTTGCTGCTCTATGTTGATGACATTGTCCTCACAGCCTCCAGTGAGCCACTTCTTCGCCGGATCATCACGGCTCTCCAGCAGGAGTTCGCGATGAAGGATCTTGGTGAGCTACACCATTTCCTCGGTGTTACTGTTGAGCACCGTCCTACTGGACTCCTCCTTCACCAGCGACAGTACACTCGGGACATTCTGGAGCGGGCTGGGATGTCTGACTGCAAGCCCTGCTCCACTCCGGTCGACACTCAGGGCAAGCTGTCGGAGGCTGAGGGACTTCCGGTGGCCGACCCCACTGCGTACAGGAGTCTTGCCGGGGCCCTTCAGTACCTCACATTCACCCGGCCGGACATCACATATGCAGTTCAGCAGGTCTGCCTCCACATGCATGATCCCCGGGAGCCTCACCTCACGGCTCTCAAGCGTCTCCTCCGCTACCTCCGGGGCACACTCGACTACGGCCTCCTCCTACACCGGGCCTCTTCCACCGACCTCGTTGTCTACACCGACGCTGACTGGGCCGGGTGCCCGGACCTCCGGCTACGCCGTCTTCCTGGGCGGCAACCTGGTGTCTTGGTCGTCCAAGCGCCAGCCGGTGGTCTCCCGGTCCAGTGCCGAGGCGGAGTACCGCGCCGTGGCTAACGGCGTGGCGGAGGCCGCCTGGCTCCGGCAGCTGCTTGTTGAGTTGCACACTCCACCCTCCAGGAGCACACTGATCTACTGCGACAACGTCAGTGCGGTCTACCTCTCCACCAACCCCATCCAGCACCAGCGGACGAAGCATGTCGAGATCGACCTCCACTTTGTTCGTGATCGGGTGGCCATGGGCGAGGTGCGGGTCCTTCATGTCCCGACGACCTCCCAGTTCGCGGACATCTTCACCAAAGGCCTCCCGTCCTCGACCTTCGCCGAGTTTCGCTCCAGCCTCAACATCACCAGTGGCTAGTTGCGTCTGTGGGGGGGTTGTGTGTGTGTTCTTTCTTTCTTGTTTATTTCAGCCTCGAACTCCGCTGCGACGGTAGTTCAGACTGCGGGGGGGTGTTGGAGTATATGTAGGCCCATGAGGCTAAGGCCCATGTGGCCCATGTATGGAACCTATTTAGCTACCCTTCTAGGGTTAGCCCTAATTGAGAGAAATCACTTTCCAACAAAGATCGCTGCCACTGTTGCATATGAAGGCATCAAAGTCACTAGCTTCTATCCTTCCAGATATAAGTAAAGCATGTATCTCTGATATTGCTCTAGCCGTTGACAATACAAAACCAACAGCGCCACTTGATCTCTCATTGCTTGAAGCCTCAAAAATGTTTTTAATAACCTGAACAAAGTCCGCATCTTGCACAGAGTCTACAGCAATTACAATGATGTGCTTCCTTCTACGCAATGATGGCCACTTACCATTCTCACCTGGCCCATCCTTTTTGATGTCACTAACACCTGACAACTTTTGCACTGCATCCTCAAGATGCCTTCTCACAGTATTTGAATTCCCTTCTTTGCTGCCTGATTTTTCACTGTCCAAGGAAAGCTTTAAGTTAAGTGATATGTCATGAATATCCCTCAGAGAGTCCTCAGGTGAATCTACTTCAGATATTTCAGTTGCAACATCATTCTTCTGCCAGCGGGGATGTCTAGGCTTGAGAGTGACTACACGTGCCAAATAGTTCTTGCAATGTTCAGGCCACGAAAATTGATGGATGTTTTTCAGACCATTCTGGCGACATCGTGTCCACAATTGCTTATCTGACACAAGCTTATAAAGTGCCTCACCTATTTCATTTTGATTGTGGGGATCAACAAGAATTCCATTATCAAGAACCTGAGCCAAGGAATCAAAACAGGAAAAATACATAATACATTAACAACTCAAGCAGGAAATTTGCCCACAGTAACAAAGAAAGCATGTGCATCAATACCCGATGTATGTCCACAGGCCCACCATTTCGGGTGGCAACTATGGGTAGACCATATGCAGCAGCCTAGAAAGAAAAAAAAAGATCAAATAACCTATGAATCATTAACATGGGCATGAGTAAGCAAAGGAAATATCGCAGAAGTAACCACCTCAATCAAGGTGAGTCCAAATGGTTCAATGAATGCACAATTGATAAAAACTCCCTGAAAATAGTTGAAACTCGACATTAGTTGTGAAAGTCAAGAATCAATCAGTAGATTTCTTAAAGTAAAACTACAAAGAAAAAACTGAATTATACTAGCTGTTGGAGTATGTTTAGGCCCATGTGGCTAAGGCCCATGTGGCCCATGTATGGAACTATATGTAGCTACCCTTCTAGGGTTAGCCCTAAGCAATAGAATCACAATCTTCTACATGGTATCAGCCTAACCCTTCTCCCCTCCCTCCCTTCCTGCCGCCGGCACCAGGCAGGCAGGGCGGCGCCGCCGCCACCCATGGCCGGCTGGCCGCCTCCTCCTCCTCCTCCCCCACCTTCCTCTCTCCCATCTCCCTCCTGGGAACCTTCCACCCAGCCGCTGCCGCCCCACTGGGCGGCCTCCCTGCCGCCGCCGCCCCCCTGGGCGGCCACCCAGCCGCCGCCGCCCCACTGGGCGGCCTTCCAGCCGCCGCCGCCCTCTGCTCCCTTCTCCTTCCCCCCCCCCTCTCCCACCCTCCTTCCTGGGCCCCCTTTGCTGCTGCCCCTCCGCGCCCAACACTTTTTCCTGCTGCCACCGCCGGGTATTCCTCTGCTGCTGCCGCCGCCGCCCTCCCTGGCCAGGGGGCCGACCTCCCTAGCGCCGCCGGCCAGGGGGCCGCCCATCCTGGCGCCTTTGGCCAGGGGGCTGAGCCGGCCAAGCCCTCTGCTGGGGCCGCCCAGCTGCCTGGCGCCCCTGCTGGGGCCGCCCAGCTGCCTGGCGCCCATCTCCCCTGGATGCCTGGCGCCGGCGCTGGCGCCCTTCTCCCCTGGATGCGGCCTGCAGCCCCCCTCCTCTTTGCTGCGGGCTGGGCTGCACCTGGAGGGCCTCCTCTGACCCTCACAGTTGATGTTGCTCCAGCGGCAGCAGCCCACCCAGCCCATCCGGCCGATCCCGCCGACGCCGTTGACCCTGCCTTTCCTGGTGACGCCACCGCTCCAACTGCTGCAGCCGATCTGCTGCTCACCGGGGGCGATGGCACGGCCTCCAACCCACTCCAGCCCATCTCCACCCTCGCCGCCGCCCTCGCTTCCGCTCGTGCCACCGACACCACCATGGCCGCGAGCGCCGGGGCCGCTGGTGAGGGGGGGCCTCATTGGATCGCCGATTCGGACGCCACTTTTCACACCACGCCCGATGCGAGTCTACTTTCTTCTCTTCGTCCTCCACACCCTTCCTGTCCCTCATCCATCATGGTCGCCAATGGCGCTTGCATTCCTGTCTCCTCCGTGGGCACTGCCAGTCCCCACGGCTCCTTTCATATCTCTGATGTTCTTGTGGCTCCCGGTATGGTTCACAACCTTCTCTCTATTCGCCGGTTCACAACGGACAACTCTTGTTCGGTTGAGTTTGACCCCTCTGGTCTCACCGTGCGGGATTTGGCCTCCCGGTGTCCTTTGCTCCGATGTAACAGCACCGGGCCTCTCTATACCCTTCAGTTTCCGGCGTCTGTTTCACCTCCTTCGCCTTCCTCAGCCGCTTTCGCCGCCACTTCTTCCACCACCACTTGGCACCGTCGCCTCGGCCATCCTGGCCGGGATGCCCTGACACAGCTCAGTCGTAGTTCCGACATTCGGTGCTCTCGGGCTCACGATGATCACTTGTGTCATGCATGCCAGCTCGGCCGTCATGTTCGCCTTCCCTTTCAGTCCTCTTCCTCACATACCACTCGTGTCTTTGATCTTATTCATTGCGACTTGTGGACTTCTCCCGTTCTCAGCATGTCTGGCTATAAGTACTATTTGGTGGTGGTTGATGATTTCTCCCATTATTCCTGGACCTTTCCCCTGCGTGCCAAGTCCGAGGCGTTCCCCACTCTCAGCCACTTCTTTGCTTGGGTGTCCACTCAGTTCGGCCTTACCATCAAGGCTGTCCAGTGCGACAATGGCCGTGAGTTCGATAACTCCACCTCACGTGCTTTCTTCCTTTCGCATGGTGTCCAGCTCCGCATGTCTTGCCCGTATACCTCATCTCAGAACGGCAAGGCCGAGCGCATGATCCGCACCACCAATGACATCATGCGCACCCTTCTGCTCCAGGCGTCTCTACCCGCTCGCTTCTGGGCTGAGTGTCTGCACACCTCCACCTATCTCCTTAACCGACTCCCTTCTACTGCCTGCCCAGCTCCTACGCCTCACCACGCTCTTTTCGGTACCCCTCCTCGGTACGACCACCTTCGAGTCTTCGGGTGTGCGTGTTACCCTAACACCGCCTCCACCGCTCCCCATAAGCTGGCTCCCCGGTCGACCCTCTGTGTCTTTCTCGGATACTCTCCGGATCACAAGGGTTACCGATGCTTTGACCTTGCCTCTCGCCGTGTCCTCATCTCTCGCCATGTCGTGTTTGATGAGTCGGCATTCCCTTACTCTACCACCTCTCCACCCCCACCTCCCGCTGACCCTGCGGAGGCCTCCTTCTTTCCCACTGACCCGGCGATTCTGCCACCCTTCTACCCTGCACTCTCCTGGTGGTCCCGCTCGCCCCTACCGGACTCACACCAGGACCCTCCGGTGCCTGACACGGTCGAGGCAGCCCCGGAGCTTCCGCCCTCGCTCCCTGTCGCTTCGCTGCCTCCCGTTGTGCCTGATGCTGCCGTTCCGATCGCGGAACCGCCCACACCGACCCCACCTCCTCCCGGGCGCTTCGGCCTCGTCTACCAGCGCCGGCGGGAGCCGCGTCCACCATCACCCCCTCCCGGACGCTTCGGCATCGTCTACGAGCGTCGGCGTGCGCCGGCTCCGCCGATCTCGTCACCAGCGCCGTCGTCGCCGGTGCATGCTCCGTCGGCATCGCAACGCCCTTGCGCCGACCCGCCGGTGTACCACCCGCCTCTTCTTCACCGGGACCCTCGTCACACTCACCCGATGGTGACGAGGCAGGCGTCTCGCCCGCAGGCCTTCACCGCCGCCGCCTGCGAGCCGGGGATCTCTCCGGTACCCTCTTCCGTCCGCGCGGCCTTGGCGGATCCTCACTGGCGCCGCGCGATGGACGAGGAGTACGCGGCCCTCCTCGCCAACCAGACGTGGGACCTAGTGCCTCGTCCGCCGGGTTCCAACATTGTCACCGGCAAGTGGATCTGGACGCACAAGAGGCGGGCTGATGGTTCCTTGGAGCGCTACAAGGCTCGCTGGGTCCTCCGCGGATTCACTCAGCGGCCCGGCATTGACTATGCTGAGACTTTCAGTCCCGTGGTGAAGCCAGCTACAGTCCGCACCGTCCTCTCCCTGGCTCTCGAGCGCTCCTGGCCTGTGCATCAGCTAGATGTCAAGAATGCCTTCCTTCATGGCACTCTGACTGAGACGGTCTACTGCAGTCAGCCGGCAGGATTTGTGGATGCTTCTCGTCCTGACTTCGTCTGCCGGCTCAACAAATCTCTCTACGGGCTCAAGCAGGCACCCCGGGCTTGGTACTCTCGATTCGCTACCTTCCTGCAGACTCTTGGGTTCACGGAGGCCAAGTCTGACACCTCCCTGTTCATATACCACTATGGGGGTGAGACTGCTTACCTGCTCCTCTATGTGGATGACATTGTTCTCACTGCCTCCAGCGAATCTCTGCTCCACCGCATCATTGCCTCACTCCAGAAGGAATTTGCTATGAAGGATCTTGGGGTGCTCCACCACTTCCTCGGCGTCACTGTTGAGCCCCGACCTTCCGGTTTGTTCCTCCACCAGCGGCAGTTCACTTGTGACATTCTGGAGCGAGCCGGGATGACCGCCTGCCAGTCCTGCTCTACACCGGTGGACACCCAGGGCAAGCTGTCAGAGGCTGGGGGTCCGATGCTTGGACCAGCAGACTCCACCGCCTACCGGAGTCTTGCTGGCGCACTTCAGTACCTCACCTTCACACGGCCGGACATCACTTATGCCGTCCAGCAGCTCTGCCTCTACATGCATGCTCCGCGGGAGCCTCACCTGGCTGCTATGAAGCGGCTTCTCCGGTACCGTCCGTGGCACCCTTGGCTACGGGCTGCTCCTCGGCCGGTCTTCCACTGCCGAGCTGGTTGTCTACACCGACGCTGACTGGGCGGGCTGCCCGGACACCCGCAGGTCCACCTCCGGCTACGCGGTCTTCCTCGGCGGCAACCTGGTCTCTTGGTCGTCCAAGCGCCAGCCCGTGGTTTCCCGCTCCAGTGCCGAGGCGGAGTACCGTGCCGTGGCCAACGGCGTGGCCGAGGCCGCCTGGCTCCGCCAGCTCCTGGCTGAGCTTCACCGCCCCCTCGCCAGGAGCACGCTCGTCTACTGCGACAACGTCAGTGCGGTCTACCTCTCCACCAACCCCGTACAGCACCAGCGGACCAAGCATGTGGAGATCGATCTACACTTCGTCCGCGACCGGGTGGCCATCGGCGACGTCCGAGTGCTTCACGTCCCGACCACCTCCCAGTTTGCGGATATCTTCACCAAAGGCCTCCCTTCCTCGACCTTCTCCGAGTTTCGCTCCAGCCTCAACGTCTCCAGTGGCTAGTTGTGGCTGCGGGGGGGTCGTGTGTGTTGTGCTCTCACATGTTTTCCACATGTTTTCTTTCTTGTTCAGTCTTGGACTCCGCTGCGCCGGTAGTTCAGACTGCGGGGGGGTGTTGGAGTATGTTTAGGCCCATGTGGCTAAGGCCCATGTGGCCCATGTATGGAACTATATGTAGCTACCCTTCTAGGGTTAGCCCTAAGCAATAGAATCACAATCTTCTACACTAGCAAACACCAAAGTTCATCAGATAGCACATAAGATTATTAAAAACTATCAGATAGCACATAAGATTATCAAAAACTAGTCATCAACACTGGCAAGTTAGACATCCTATCACCTGCACGGTCTGATAGCGAATTTTGATAAAATAATACTCCCTCCATTCTTTCTAAATTGTTTTAGCTTTGTCCTAAGTCAAACTTCTCTAGCTTTGACCAAGTTCATAAAGAAAAATGAACAAACATGTACAACATCAAACGAGATTTATTAGATACACCATGAAATATACTCCCTCCATTCCAAATTATGTCGCTTTGACTTTTTTGGTACATCAATTTTGCTATGTATCTAGACACCAAAAAAGTCAAAGCAACTTATAATTTGGAACGGAGGGAGTATTTCGATACTGGTATACAGTAAATGTTAATATAATATTCTATGAAGTTTCAACTTATAATTTGGAACGGAGGGAGTATTTCGATACTGGTATACAGTAAATGTTAATATAATATTCTATGAAGTTTGGTTAAAAGCTTCAGGACTTAAAACAAGTTTGGTTAAAAGCTCAGTAAGCCCAATCCACTGTTCTGAGGATGACATGAATACGGCTACTGATATTCTGTCCTGCACCTTGAAAGAATTTCCCCTGCACCTACCTTGGTCTCCCTCTCACAATACACAAGCCAACAAAGAATGATTTGCTCCCGTTGGTTGACAAGGTGGCTGATTATCTCCCTGGTTGGAAGGCTTCTTTACTGAATAGGTCTGGCCGCTTGATCATGGTTAAGGTGGTCTTGACTGCAGTACCCATCTATCTCATGATCGCTATGGATCTACCTAAATGGGTGATCAAGGCAATTGATAAACGGTGCAGGGGTTTTCTTTGGCAAGGCAGGGAGCAAGCAAATGGTGGAAATTGTTTTGCGTCTTGGGAGCTTGTCTAGCCGCCCTCTACAGTATGGCGGTCTTGGAATTCATTCATAACCTAGAAAAACTTTCTTTGGGCACAATAAACAGATGCATCATGTTCATGGACTGGTCTGCCAATCCAAGTGCCACAAAATGTCAGGCCCCTCCTCAATGTTGCTGCAGAAACTCCAGTTAGCAACGGGGTTTCAACTAAATTCTCGACCGATAGATGGTTGCAAGGCAAGACATTATCTGAGCTAGCACCTCATTTGTGTAAACTGATCCCCAAACGAGCAGTGAAACAACGTACTGTGGCTCAAGCCTTTGACAATAGGGGCTGGGTTGCGGATATTAGAGGGACCTTGACTGTGCAAGTGCTAAGAGAATATAGGATCTGGTCGATGGTTTGGTTTTACAACCGGAGGTCCCCGATCAACATAGGTGAAAGCTAGCAAATTCTGGGCTTTACAGCAGCAAGCCAGCTTACAATGCTTTCTTCATGGGAAGTATTAGGTTTGCACCTTGTAAGCACATCTCGAAAAGCTGGGCACCTTTCAACAACAACAACAACAACAACAACAACAACAACAACAACAACAACATAGCCTTTTGTCCCAAGCAAGTTGGGGTAGGCTAGAGATGAAACCCAAAAGAGACGATAAACAGGGAGACACATAAAGGGACATAAATGGCACAAGACAAAAAGAGGTCACGGTTCAGGCACGTTGATTGCCAGTCTCCAAGCGCTCCTGTCCATAGCTAAATCCTTAGAGATATTCCACTCCTTAAGGTCTCTCTTAACGGACTCGTCCCAAGTTAGTTTAGGTCGACCTCTACCGCTCTTTACATTATCGGCCTGCTTTAGAACCCCACTGCGCACCGGCGCCTCAGGAGGCCTCCGTTGAACATGTCCAAACCATCTCAACCGATGTTGAATCAATTTCTCCTCAATTGGTGCCACCCCAACCCTATCCTGAATATCGTCGTTCCGGACTCTATCCCTCCTTGTGTGCCCACAACACCAACGCAACATATGCATCTCTGCTACACTCAATTGCTGGACATGTCGCCTTTTTGTAGGCCAACACTCAGCACCGTATAACATCGCCGGGCGAATCGCCGTCCTATAGAACTTACCTTTCAACTTCTGAGGCACCCTTTTGTCACAGAGGACGCCAGAAGCTTGACGTCATTTCAACCAGCCGGCTGAAATTCTATGCCTAACATCTTCATCAATGTCGCCATCCTTTTGTAGCATCGATCCTAAATACCGAAAAGTATCCTTCTTGGCCACCACTTGCCCATCGAGGCTAACGTCTCCCTCCTCATGCCTAGTCACGCTGAAATCGCAGCTCATGTACTTGGTCTTGGTCCTACTAAGTCTGAACCCTTTCGACTCTAACGTGTGCCTCCATAGTTCTAACTTCCTATTAACCCCTGTCCCACTGTCGTCAACTAGCACCACATCATCAGCAGAAAAGCTGGGCACCTTTGAGATGTAAATTTGGCCATTAAAAATCGGTGCTGGATAGCCGATCGTCTTCCTAAGAGGGGGCTTCCTCATCCAGCGGCATGTCCGCTTTGTAACCAGGCGGAGGAAAATATCCAGCACATCCTCATTTCTTGTGCGTTCGCTCAGCAAGCTTGGGCTTTAATTTTCCAGAGGCTCAACCTGCTGACTCTTGCTCCTCAAGAGATGAGTGATAATTTCTCCTGCTGGTGGTGTTGCGCTATTAAAAGTGTTCCAAAAAATAAGCACAAAGGACTCAATACCCTAAGCATCCTAGTTGCTTGGGAATTATGGAAGCATCAGAATCCTTGTGTGTTTGAGGGTGCTAGGCCTAACATTGAAGTGCTGCTGCAATCAGTTGCCAATGAGAGTACCATGTGGTGCCTGGCAGGGTCCTCCAAGTTGCATGAGCTCCTTGCTAGGTCGCTCGTCCTAGATCATTAATGGGCTGAGTCTGTTTGGTCGGGGTGGTGTGTATTTTTCTTTCCCATTGTGTATGGGGTGTTTTTTGGAGGGAGTAACCCCCCTCCTTTGTGTACTATATCTTCTTCTTAATGAAATAAAACGCTGCTCTCCTGCGTTGTTCGAGAAAAGAAATAATATTCTATAAATTTGGGTCAAAGTTTGACAAGTTTGACTTTGGACAAAACTAAAAACAACTTGCAATTTGAGATAGAGGGTTATTAATCTCAAAAAAGATGAGATGGAATCCACTAGCACTCCGATCACATTGAAACATCTTAATGCGTTAAAAAATAGAAGGCTCGTTACCTTTGTTCTCGCAGCTAAACGATAAATATCAGGAACTTCAAATTGCTTATGGTGCTTGGGGTATGCCACTTGTCCATATAGATCGTATTTATCAATTAACTTGAGTACAGAAGTCAAAACAGCTGCATTTGTGCTTGACATTTCATCAATAACATCACGATTGCCCATGATCAGTGTCTGCAGGAAAAACCATTACCATTACTGAGCACATACATCAGTAATCGGCACACAATAAGCCAAACAACAAAGAATTTGTATACATACAAGATTTGCTAAATTTCTCAGTTCACGATGTTCACCAAATGCTTTGACTAGAGTAGTGATATTCTTCTTCGGATCCGGACGAGCAAGAGCAAGAATCATGGGCTTACGGGGGTTTGAGAAGAAGCGCATTATCTGAAATTGTTTCAAATAGAAGTCAGTAAATAAAGGAAAGTGGTCTCAGTGTCACATCTGCATTTTCACTCTGGCTATCTTATGGGAGAAAATAAAAGAAAGAAACACACATCAGCCCAAATAGGTGGATCCGGTGAAACCTGAGCCATCTTCATTTCCTTCCTCACTGTCCAGGTCAACATCATGCGGTGCTATATGACTAAACTCCATGCCAGGAGGGATTGCCTGATAATTCAACATGAAATACATCAATAAAGCAAATAAAGAAAATTTGAAGTGCTTTGAATGTTGATCCAGGAGGGTGTGCGCGATAATATAACAAAAAAAAAAGAATAAAGTTAATGTAGAAAAAATGAAGTGCTCTGATAGTTGATGCAGATATACATACAATCATACGGGGCATGTAACGACCAAAGCAGCTCACACCACGTTTTATTCTTGCTCTGAGTTTCCGGGCCATAGTTAGATCAAAACCATCATATAATCCCCATTGTTGTTCTATTTCTTGCCTTGTGCTTGTAATTATGATTTCAGATGTATCAAGGCAAGTTCCCTCAGCCTCAATTCGACGCATTATCTTATAGGTTGCATTTATTTCATCCCTGGTTTGACGCCCTTGCTTCAAAATCTGCTCCAACTTGTCTCTGCCAAGAGAATGGCCAGTGAATACCATGGGTACATTGAGTGCCCCAGACAGTAAAGCAGCAGAATCACCAGCATCAGCATAGTGTCCATGTATAACAACAGGCCATACTGGTTGCCCACTACCAATTTGTTCTCCAAGAACCTTGGACATCTGCATGATATGGACAAGTGCGCCATCAACGAATTCCTGGATGTGAGGCCATAGATGCTCTTTAGGGATATATTTGTCTCTTGGTCCAAATGGTATCCGGACAATATAGGCCACCACTGCTTTCGCCCAGCTCATGCCCAAAGTTCTCTGAACTTATTGGACTGAGCATCTCAGTAGGTTCCCCATAACTCCAATCAACATCAGGTGCAGAAATCTGCCTTGTTAGTAGATCCACTCTGTATACTCCTGGTGTTGAACCTAAAGCCCTAGCAAGTTCTACAACATATTTCACCTGCAAGTTGTTGAACCAATTAGTTCAATTTAGAACACGATTGTCACATACTGCAAACTGTAGGGAGCAAGTAGGAGAAAGGCCAGATACACATACTCCACTAGCAACAAGCATAAACAATTAGGCATGAAGACATACTGAAACATGCAGATAGGAAAACGAGATAATAGTAAGCACCTGACCACCTGTATCTGAATCGCGCCCCAGCTCCATATTCTCCCCGCGTATAAGACCATGAATGCTGCATAAACAAGAAAAGAGTTATATACATGGGCGGTCCATCGTCCATGAACTCATCACGTTGTACCGCATAGGTCCACAAACTCATAAAATGCATTTCTGGAACTCTAATCTTGTTAAGTGATGCATTGCAGAATGCAGATCCAAAGTGCACATCTCAGAACTAGGCTCGTTTACCAGTTTGGTTGCAAACCTATCGACCCACGAGACCACCGGGACCAAACCGTAGCTGCTGGTTTGTACTGGTTGCTATTGGTTTCACTAGAAACCTGGGAAACCGTTGTCCTGTTGTGTTGCACTGCTTCTTCTGCTTCGACATGCCTCTCGTGGTATACGGACAATATAGGCACTACTGCACGGTCTACTACCTGTCTTAGTACGCGTTGATTTGGTTTCCATCCTAAACCAGATAAAACTGTGGTTGAAGAGCCCTACTCAGCATGTTGGTGCGTACATTGCATGCTGACCGTGCGCCATGTCTTCTCCCGCCTCTCCATGTCTTCTCCCGCCTCTCCCCCTCACGGTTTCTCTCTCCCAATTTGACAGATCAGGGATGGAGGCGAAGTCAAAATCGGCAGGAAAGGGAAAGAACGGTTGTTAGGACTCAGATCTAGGAGGCTAACTACATTGGGGTCCTCATCATCGTCATCTGTGGTGGTGACAGTATGGAGGGGCCGTCAAGGGCAGACTGCGCACTCAACGTGGTGTCCTCGCGACCAACACAGAGCTCTTTGCCTCAACATAGGCCATCGTCAGGAATAACGCAATCATGATCTGCCCTTTCCAGTTTCCACTGCTCCAGGCATGACAAATCAAGCAGTGTGGCGGGCAGGATGCTCTTCTCGCACTACTATGGCGGACACGCTGAATAGAGGCAGTGTGACGAGCAGTGGCGGCACTTCATGGTGCCATCATGTCGTCATCAGGTGGTCATGGGTGGGTGCGCTACATTTCTTGGACAATATCGCGGGCACGCTCGTGGGTGGGCATATAAAGTGGTAGTCCGGTACTCCAGCGAACACCTGTTTCCATGACTGACCATGCGCTGCAAGATCAATGATTCATGAACCAGCTAGCTACCTATTGTTGTGATGCCTAGAAGTCTGGAGATGGAGGACAGGACACCGTGGCAGCTCAATAGCAGGGATTTCCCACCAAGCCTGTAGGCTTAGCTATGCCATGCTGGTCAGTGCAAGGGCAACCTCACTGTGCCACGGAGGGCCTGCGCAGCAGCAGCCATCCTAGGCGCAAGCGCCATGGCCACAGCCACCGATTCCACTGTGCAAGCCCCACATGATGACAAGGACCACACCATCCACATCCTCCTTGTCCATAGCGACACAATTTTGGAAGCAATGTCGGTGGTGTAAGCGATCAAGCAGATGCGAAGGTCGGGCTGGATCTTGAGGCCAACAAAGTTTCCATGCATGCTTGGGACCTAAAGGCCAACTCTGGAAATGGTTCAGCCATTTGGGTGAATAAGAAGCCGTCATAGGCACAATCACATGGTGCACAAATCACTAGCGGTGGTGCCACAGAATGAACGAGAGGAAGACCATGGTGGGCCAGCATAGCACTCACGTGTGGCATAGGAAGCAGCAGAGAGTCAATGCCTGATACACAATCCCTCCCCGTTTTTCCTGTAAAGCTGCTGGTGCTAGAGACGGGCAGCGGACAGTGGTACTGGTGGTGGCCTTTGTGGGTGCACAAGCAGTGGAGAGATTGCTGGATGGGGGGAGTTGGCGCTCACTGGAGGTCAAGGTGGACGGAGCAGCTGATGGGCAGCAGCACAGCAGCTGATGGGCAGCAGCACAGCAGCTGTGGCGGCGGAGCTAAGCCCGCCCACGAGCTGCCTTTGCTGCCTAGTCAGTGCACTGCATCAACATCAGCACCTAGCTGGAGGGGCATGGACCTGTAGTGCCCCACTTCTCTACTATTAATAAACATGGAAGGGGGACGCCAACCATGGTATCATCCGCCTCTCCCACTCCTGTTTTTCGGTCTGGTGCTCCCACCCCTGTTTTTCGGTCACTCTGGTATCATCCGCCTCTCCCACATCCTCTTCCAGTCCTCCCCAACCAGAGGTCCGCACAGCACACACCTACTCCACGCCTCCAGCCTTGGCAGCAAGTGTCGCGTTCCTGCTCAGGGCCACCACCAACCCGTCATCAATGACGTCACTCCGTCAGCAAGGCCCATATCAGTGACGAAGCACCCTTGTTGCCAGAGTCCACACTCCGTCTCCACCCCACCAGAATGATTATCTGTCTGTTCATAGGGCTACTGGCTACTGCTTATAACCTTGTGATAGATGTGGCATTTCTGGTTCCCTGGGCCACTGGAATGATAAACTCGTTTTCTGTTCCGACCTGTTGGTGATGCTATCGACTTCGACTAGATATTGAACTCACTAGCACAGCTAGATGAAATATTCTTTTGTGAATTGTCTCGTGTTTCATGCCAACAAGGTTGATCATCGACAGGCTCTACCAGCAGTCAACTGATGGCTATGGGTCTCAAATATTGTAACTTTTAAGCTCTGAAAAAGGGAGAATCATGTATCTGAAAAGTTACAATGTTTTACTAGCACAGCAGCATGAGGACCAAACTACAAGGAATATAAACTTCAACATGCTGTCTGAGGTTAAGTAGCCGCAAATTGGGACGATGAGGCATGAACCAGAGCCCTACGACTATGGGCCAATATCCAATGACAACATAATAATGCATGCCATTGCATGGGGACCAAACTACGAGGAACACTTCCTTCGACATGATGTCAAATATTGAGTATGAAAGTGTAATCAGTTAAACTTGTATATGGACTGTATAGTAAAGAACACACTATAGGCCTCTACTGAGACAAGTTAGATATAGAGCCACTCTATGGTGTTTAGACTCTAAACACCATTCACTTCGAACAAAAAAAGAAGAGCATGTAGATCTAGATCAACTGCAGCCATTAGTGTTGTAAACTGAGATTTCATTCCTTAGGGCTAACCCTAGAAGGGTAGCTACATATAGTTCCATACATGGGCCACATGGGCCTTAGCCACATGGGCCTAAACATACTCCAACACCCCCCCGCAGTCTGAACTACCGGCGCAGCGGAGTTCAAGACTGAACAAGAAAGAAAACATGTGAGAGCACAACACACACGACCCCCCCGCAGCCACAACTAGCCACTGGAGACGTTGAGGCTGGAGCGAAACTCGGAGAAGGTCGAGGAAGGGAGGCCTTTGGTGAAGATGTCCGCAAACTGGGAGGTGGTCGGGACGTGAAGAACCCGGACGTCGCCGATGGCCACCCGGTCGCGGACGAAGTGTAGGTCGATCTCCACATGCTTGGTCCTCTGGTGCTGCACGGGGTTGGTGGAGAGGTAGACCGCACTGACGTTGTCGCAGTAGACGAGCGTGCTCCTGGCGAGTGGGCGGTGAAGCTCAGCCAGGAGCTGGCGGAGCCAGGCGGCCTCGGCCACGCCGTTGGCCACGGCACGGTACTCCGCCTCGGCACTGGAGCGGGAAACCACGGGCTGGCGCTTGGACGACCAAGAGACCAGGTTACCGCCGAGGAAGACCGCGTAGCCGGAGGTGGACCTGCGGGTGTCCGGGCATCCCGCCCAGTCAGCGTCGGTGTAGACAACCAGCTCGGCAGTGGAAGACCGGCCGAGGAGCAGCCCGTAGCCAAGGGTGCCACGGAGGTACCGGAGAAGCCGCTTCATAGCAGCCAGGTGAGGCTCCCGCGGAGCATGCATGTACAGGCAGAGCTGCTGGACGGCATAAGTGATGTCCGGCCGTGTGAAAGTGAGGTACTGAAGCGCGCCTGCAAGACTCCGGTAGGCGGTGGAGTCTGCTGGCCCAAGCATCGGACCCCCAGCCTCTGACAGCTTGCCCTGGGTGTCCACCGGTGTAGAGCAGGACTGGCAGGCGGTCATCCCGGCTCGCTCCAGAATGTCACAAGTGAACTGCCGCTGGTGGAGGAACAGGCCAGAAGGTCGGGGCTCAACAGTGACGCCGAGGAAGTGGTGGAGCACCCCAAGATCCTTCATAGCAAATTCCTTCTGGAGTGAGGCAATGATGCGGTGGAGCAGAGATTCGCTGGAGGCAGTGAGAACAATGTCATCCACATAGAGGAGCAGGTAAGCAGTCTCACCCCCATAGTGGTATATGAACAGGGAGGTGTCAGACTTGGCCTCCGTGAACCCAAGAGTCTGCAGGAAGGTAGCGAAGCGAGAGTACCAAGCCCGGGGTGCCTGCTTGAGCCCGTAGAGAGATTTGTTGAGCCGGCAGACGAAGTCAGGACGAGAACCATCCACAAAACCGGCCGGCTGACTGCAGTAGACCGTCTCAGTCAGAGTGCCATGAAGAAAGGCATTCTTGACATCCAGCTGATGCACAGGCCAGGAGCGCTCGAGAGCCAGGGAGAGGACGGTGCGGACTGTAGCTGGCTTCACCACGGGACTGAACGTCTCAGCATAGTCAATGCCGGGCCTCTGAGTGAAGCCGCGGAGGACCCAGCGAGCCTTGTAGCGCTCCAAGGAACCATCAGCCCGCCTCTTGTGCGTCCAGATCCACTTGCCGGTGACAACGTTGGACCCCGGCGGACGAGGCACGAGGTCCCACGTTTGGTTGGCGAGGAGGGCGGCGTACTCCGCGTCCATCGCGCGGCGCCAGTGAGGATCCGACAAGGCCGCGCGAACGGAAGAGGGTACTGGAGAGATCTCCGGCTCGCAGGCGGCGGCGGTGAGGGCCTGCGGGCGAGACGCCTGCCTCGTCACCATCGGGTGAGTGTGACGAGGGTCCCGGTGAAGAAGAGGTGGGTGGTACACCGGCGGGTCGGCGCGAGAGCGTGGGGATGCCGGCGGAGCACGCACTGGCGACGACGGCGCTGGGAACGGGAGCGGCGGAGCCGGCTCACGCCGGCGCTCGTAGACGATCCCGAAACGTCCGGGAGGAGGTGAGGGCGGACGCGGCTCCCGCCGGCGCTGGTAGACGAGACCGAAGCGCCCGGGAGGAGGTGGGGTCGGTGCGCGCGGTCCCGCTATCGGAATGGCTGCATCCGGCACAACGGGAGGCAGCGAAGCCACAGGGAGCGAGGGTGGAAGCTCCGGGGCTGCCTCGACCGTGTCAGGCACCGGAAGGTCCTGGGGCGACGCGGGACCACCAGGGGAGCGCGCCGGAGCAGTACCTGCAGGGTAGGGGGAGAAGGGTGGCGGAATCGCCGTGTCAGTGGGAAAGAAGGAAGCCTCCGCAGGGTCAGCGGGAGGTGTGGGTGGAGAGGTGGAGTAAGGGAACGCCGACTCATCAAACACGACATGGCGAGAGATGAGGACACGGCGAGAGGTAAGGTCAAAGCATCGGTAACCCTTGTGATCCGGAGAGTATCCAAGGAAGACACAGAGGGTCGACCGGGGAGCCAGCTTATGAGGAGCGGTGGCGGCGGTGTTAGGGTAACACGCACACCCGAAGACTCGAAGGTGGTCGTACCGAGGAGGGGTACCGAAAAGAGCGTGGTGAGGCGTGGGAGCTGGGCATGCAGTAGAAGGAAGTCGGTTAAGGAGATAGGTGGAGGTGTGCAGACACTCAGCCCAGAAGCGAGCGGGTAGAGATGCCTGGAGCAGAAGGGTGCGCATGATGTCGTTGGTGGTGCGGATCATACGCTCTGCCTTGCCGTTTTGAGAGGAGGTATACGGGCAAGACATGCGCAGGTGGACACCGGAAGAAAGGAAGAAGGCACGGGAGGTGGAGTTATCGAACTCTCGGCCATTGTCGCACTGGACAGCCTTGATGGTGAGGCCGAACTGAGTGGATACCCAAGCAAAGAGGTTGCTAAGAGTGGGGAAAGCCTCGGACTTGGCACGCAGAGGAAAAGTCCAGGAATAATGGGAGAAATCATCGACCACCACCAAGTAGTACTTATAGCCAGACATGCTGAGAACAGGAGAGGTCCACAAGTCGCAGTGAATAAGATCAAATGCACGAGGGGCATGCGAGGATGAGGACTGAAAGGGAAGGCGAACGTGACGGCCCAGCTGGCACGCATGACACAAGTGATCATCGTGAGCCTGAGAGCAACGAATGTCGGAACTACGACTGAGCTGCATCAGGGCATCCCGGCCAGGATGGCCAAGGCGACGGTGCCAAGTGGTAGAGGAAGGAGTGGCGGCGAAAGCGGCGGAGGATGGCGAAGAAGGTGAAGCAGATGCCGGAAACTGAAGGGTGTAGAGAGGCCCAGTGCTGTTACACCGGAGCAGAGGAGCCCGGGAGGCCAAGTCCCGCACGGTAAGGCCAGAGGGGTCAAACTCAACCGAGCAAGAGTTATCAGTGGTGAAACGGCGAATAGAGAGAAGGTTGTGAACCATCCCGGGAGCCACAAGAACATCAGAGATATGAAATGAGCCGTGGGAACTGGCAGTGCCCACGGAGGAGACAGGAATGCAGGTGCCATTGGCGACCATGATGGAAGAGGGACAGGAAGGGTGGGGAGGACGAAGAGAGGAAAGTAGACTCGCATTAGGCGTGGTGTGGAAAGTGGCGCCCGAGTCGGCGATCCAATCAGGACTCACTGGTGGAGTGCTGGCGGTGGTGCTGAAGGAGGAGGCCACGGTAGCCCACAGGGAGTTGGGGAGAAACCCCGGAGTGGCGACGCCCGGGCCCCCCGCACCAGCGGCCCCGGCGGTGGCGGCCATGGTGTTAGCGGCGCCAGGAGGATGTCCCGGTTGCGACGGCGAGGGAGATGGAGCCGATGGCAGAGGGTAGGGAGCCGACAAGGTCCGGCGCGCGACACGAGATGCAGCGGCAGTGGCGCCGGCCCTGGGACGGCGTACGCCCGCGCCCGCAGCAGCAGGAAGGGCGGCAGGAGAAGGGCAGGGAGCGGGCGGCAGCACCACAGCAGGGGATGGTGGAGCCCGGGAAAGGGAGGGATAGATGGGAAGAAGAGAGGAAAGGATGGTGGTAGACGGAGGAGGGGATGGTGGACGGCCAGCCATGGGCAGCTCCAGGAGGCGCGGCGGCTGGGCGTGGGCAGGTGGACGGCCAGCCATGACCGGCTCCAGGAGGAGCGGCGGCTGGGCGTGTGCAGGGGCAGGGGAAGGTGTCTGCTGCGCCCACGGGACAGGGGAGGAGTAGGAGAAGGAGGGGTGGGGAGGGGGAGCGCCGGCCATGGCTGGCTGGCCGGCGGCAGCAGCCACCGGGAGGGGCGGCGGCTGGTGCTGCAGATGTTGGACGGGATGAAGCAGCGGAGTCTCCAGGCGGGCGAGCAGGCCACCAGCAGCAGCAGACACGGAGTCCAGGGGCGCCAGGGAGGCCGCTGGCAGCAGCTGCCCCTCCGCGCGGTACAGTGGTTGGGCGTCCAGGCGGTCCAGCGGCTGGAGCGGCTGCTCCAGGCGGACAGGCGCCTCAGAGCGGGGCGGGTGGGGACGGGGCTGCTGCTCCACGGTGGCGGCGTCGGGATCAGCCACAGCCGCTGGGTGGAGGGGGGCAGTAGCCGCCGGTTGGGGAAGGGAACCAGAGGCGGCGGCGGCAAGAGCTTGAGTAGCCACCGGACCTGTAGCGGCGGGAGGGGCGGCAGCAAGGACCTGCGCCCATGTGGAAGAGGAGAGGGAAGGGAAATGGCTGTAGAGGGAGGGGTGGGGAGGTGGAGCGCCGGCCATGGCCTCCTGGCCGGCGGCGGCAGCCACCAGGAGGGGGCGGCGGCTGGGCAGAGGAGGAAGAGGAAAAAAACTAACCTAGGCTCTGATTACCATGTTGTAAACTGAGATTTCATTCCTTAGGGCTAACCCTAGAAGGGTAGCTACATATAGTTCCATACATGGGCCACATGGGCCTTAGCCACATGGGCCTAAACATACTCCAACAATTAGCTCCAATGTTCCATACCTTATCAATACTATGTACAACTTTTTATCTTTGTGCTGGTTTGCCCATGTCTCAATAGCATCAGTTGAACCAATCCTTGGCATCCGCGTCCTCATGCTCTCATCATGAATAGATGGTTCATTATTTGTTTCTCCTTTTTCGCCTTCAGATAGGTCTTCAGACAAATCAGTAGCAGCATATTGACGAGCTTTCTCAAGTTCCATGCGTCGTTTAGACAAACGAGAGGCTTCCTCTCCTTCTATCTGTAGTCAAAAAATTCAATAAAGGGAAAATAATTTCTGAAGCCAACTCATGGAAAAAAATATATAAAATATATATGTACTGTGGGCATGAAGAATACTACTATGGCACTACAATGTATTTTATGTATCTATAGCTACCTTCTGTGGTTAAAGTTCAATGCCAAGATTGTACTACTACAGGCAAGAATACTAGTATAATGATGCATGCAACTTTCACATGTTTGCATCAGATGTTTATCATGTATGTTGGCAAATTCATGATAAACATTATGCTTAAATATTTGCATCAGATATTTATCATGTATGTTGGAACGTTCGTGGAAAACATTATGCTTAAATATACTGTTTGTGATATCCTCTAAACATGAATATCTTTTTTATTTGAGCCCCCGAAGGTTACCATATCTACTACTTGCAACAACAACAAAAAGGTTACCATATCTACTGACATAGCCAAAACAAGCAAGCAACTCTATTCCATGACAAAATTAGAAAAAACAGCTATCTCAAACACCATTTATAATTTATCTGATTTATCCTTCTAAAAACAAACAACCTATGTGGCTTGAAATACTTCCTTTCGGCCAAAGACCTAAGTACAAATCAGACTTCAACAGATTTGCATCCAAACCATAATGCAAAATGTGTGCTTTCCAGCATTAGAGCACAATACAAGAAATTTATCTCAGCAAGAGACAGCACATAAGACACTATGTCAGTATTGATCAGAGGAGCCAGTTCAAGCACATGCACGGCACAAGTAGGATTTAACTATTCCCCAGGTGCAACAAAAGTTACCCCAAGCCTGACCACCCAATCAACCATACTATGTCGACAAATACATCTTAGTGGTAGTTGTTGACATATTATGATTGATTGGGTGGTCACTGGTCAGGCAGCTCTCTATCTCAGCAGGGGCTTTCCCCTACTGTTTCCACTCAAAAACACTACCACTGTATACTTTTAGTACTAAAATCCGTTGTCTCAATAGTCACCTCAGGAGCACGATCTCCAAAAGGGTAGTTGGTTATTTTTTTGATAAAGTAGTTGGTTATTAAGAGCATCTCCAAGTGTGTAGCTAAATGGTTTTGTAAAGCTAAAAATATGGCTATTATTAGTAAAAAAATGTCTCCAACAGGCTCTGTAAGTGCCTCTCTAAATTTAGTGGCTCTACAACCCAGAAGAAATTTCGCTCGCTAGAGATGAAATTTACAATATGATTTTGGCTACTCGCTTGGAGTTGCACTAAGTGCACACAAACTTGGCCGATAAGATTTTGAAGAAACAAGTAATGCTGTTATTTATCAATTTTCATTCGGCAGGACATGCTATACCTGCTTCTTCTTCCTGGCGAGGTTCCAGATCCTCCACGACATGTTCTCCAGCCGCGTGTTCCGCTCCTGGGGACTCCTCATAGCCGACGTCTGAAACCAAAATTCATATAAATAATGAAAAAAAAGCAGGAAAAAACATCAAGCCAAAAAAAAATTCGCGCCCATAACACTAGAATAGACATCAGCTGAAGACGGCAGCGGCGGCGGAAGGACTTACGCGGACCCAGGTCTTGTAGAGGTCGGTCTCGTCAAAGCCGGAGATGACCTCCTCGACGAAGTATCGCGCGGGGTTGAACCGGCCGCGCTCCCGGAGCATCAGCGACGACTTATCCCGCTTCTCCCCGGCCGTCCCGTCGCCGCCGCCGCCGCTGCCTGCGGCTGCTGAGATTTCTCCCGCGGCCCCGCCCGCGTCCAGGATGGCCTCCAGGTAGCTGTTGATCCAGTCGTTCCCCGCCATCGCGCCCCGCCGAGCTAGGCGCCCCCGCGATCGCCCCTCTCTCCTCTGGCGATTCGATTGGATATATGCGTAGTGGAGCAGCGGGAGGTGGGCAGGCCCAGTTCACAGGAGGGATTGGAAACAGTGCGTGATTGTGTGTGAGTGGGAATGGAGGGGGCGGGGGACACCGATGCGATGGAAGGAAAGGGATAGGATAGGATGAGTCGATTCCAGAAACGAAGTTGTTTGGATGCGAATCAGAGGGGCAGGGTCTCCGTGGATGCAGCACTTGCAACCTCCATGGATGTGGCTCGGGGAGGTGTGCGCTAGCGGCGGCTCGGTGACGCGCAGGCGAGGAAGTCACGGCTCGGCGTGGGGAGGCCGGGGAGGATGAGCAGCGGCACCGGGAGTGGAGCACGGGGCAGGCGGCGGCGAGTTCCGTCGGAGGCGAGCACGGGCCACGGGGCGAGCTAGTGCCAGCGTACACGATTCGCTTTCACTTTTTTTCTTTCTTTTTGGAACTCACTTTGCTCTCACCTTGCCAGCCTGTGAGCTGTGCTATTATGTAGGAGTACTTACCAGAAAACTCTAGATAGCTATCATTGGGATTACGCAGGAGTATTAGAAAACGCAACCGTGTGAATATACAAATCTCTGATTGCGGGAGAATTGACGCCCATCCGTGCAGCCTGCCCCCCACATCTGCCGCGTGTCCTGCGTATGCACGTGGCGCTAGATGACGAGTTGCGCCTCAAAAAATCAGACGGGGCAGAAGGTGGCAAGGTGCGGAACTAGAAGAAGACTCAGGGTTGTGTTTAGTCGGTGAAAAATAGGTGAAAAGTTTCTATAGTTTTTTTTTATTGTTGTTATTTGATAAATATTATTTAACTATGAAGTAACTAGGCTTAAAAGATTCATCTCGATATTTACAGACAAACTGTGTAATTAGTTATTTTTTTAACTAAATTTAATACTCTATGCATGTGTTTAAATATTTGATATGATGAGTGGAAAAGAAAATATTTTGAATTTGTATGGGAAATGAACACACCCTCAAAACCAACACCGTGTGGGACGTACGTGGCTGGAGCCGAGCAAGATTGCCAGAAGCACGTCAGATCATGTGTCTGTCCACGCGACGGCCATGGAAGCCATGGCACACGAACGGAAAAGTTTGGAACAGGGTCCATAGAATTTTCTTCCCTCCATGACGCGGTGGGGGATGCGCAGCTCAGTGGATGTCATTGCGTGGGAGAATAAAGGGTTGTATACTTGTATTGATCTCACATTGCAGCTGTAGTATGGCCTCAAGCTTCAATAATTTGCGTCAAATAAATCAGTAATCCGGTCGCAGGGTAGCTACTTTTTTCAACACATTAAAAACGATTTGTTGTGTGGGCATTCAGATAAGTCTCTCATTACAAATGAACATAAAGAGAAGAAAAATGGATATAGATACTAGATGCCCGGTACGCTGGAGACTAAATGAAGATGGGGAGCGCAACACCAAGGGCCTGTTTAGTTTCTAAAATTTTTCAAGATTCCTCATCACATCGAATCTTTAGATGTATGCATGAAGCATTAAATATAGATAAAAAAATAAAACTAATTACACAGTTTAGACGAAATTCACGAGACGAATCTTTTAAGCCTAATTAGACCATGATGGAATACTGATTACCAAATAACAACGAAAGTGCTACAGTGCTATTTCCCAAAAATATTCGCGAACTAAACAAGGCCCAAATGTTATTGTCACGTCGTCATGCATGAAAAGAGGAGAAAGTCGTGCGACTTTTACCAGGCCCAAACATCATCTCTAGCTTCAAGATGCAAGAAGATGAGAATGTGTCAGAGATGTTTCATAGATTGCAAGTCATTGTGAATGAACTCAAGGCACTTGGTGAGGAGGTCAAGGACAATCAATTCTCCATGAAGTTCTTGAGAAGCTTACCCGAGAGATTTGACATGTTGATCACCATACTTGTGAGGACAACATTGAAAGATTCAACACCTCAACAAGTATTCCAAGAAGTGATGACCGATGATTCTTATAGAGAAGATGATAAGAAGGATGAGTTGGTCAAGAAAAAGAAGAAGAAGAAAAGTGAGAAGAAGGATGATGACAAGAAGAAGAGTGTGGCATTCAAGGCCACTTCATCCAAGGGCAAGTCCAAAATTGAATCATCAAGTGATGAAGACTCAAGCTCTTATGATAGTGATGACATTGATGAGAAGATAGCTCTCTTTGTCAAGCAATTTGGCAAATTCATGAAGAAGAAAGGTTATCGTGCAAGGAGGAAGAACTCATCAAAGAAGAATGAGCAAACTATGAGATGTTTTAGATGCCATAGCAAGGACCATCTTATTGCAAAATGTCCTTATGATAGTGATGATGAATATGCTATCAAGAAGAAGAGGAAGAAGCAAAAGAAGAAGCAAGAAAAGAAGGAGAGCTCTCATAAGAAGAAGAATAATTCTCATGTTGCTACATGGGATATTGATGATTCCTCAAGTGATGATGAGGATGACAACAAGAGCAAGAAGGGACATGCTAGTATTGCCATCCAAGAGAAGGTCTCCCTCTTCGACACTCCATCGTGCTTCATGGCTAAGGCCGCTAAGGTATCATCTGACGATGAGAGTGATCATGATAATGCTAGTGATAGTGATAGTGATGAAGAATAATTCACTAAAATAAACTAATCACTAGGCTAGAAGATTACACTCAACATTTTAAAGAATCTAGAAAGGAGTGCAAGGGCTTACTTAAGGATAAGAAAAACCTTATGTAAGAACTTGATGAGCTTAGGGCATCTTATGAAAGTCTAAAGGTAGACCATAAGAAGCTTCAAAAGTCTCACACTAAGCTTGAAGAAGCTCATTCCTCTCTAGTTGAAAAATGTGAAACATGCCAACTAATGTTGAGAAAGCTAAAACTTATGACTACTGTTGAGAAAGCTAAAACATAGGCATATCATGTGATATAATTGATGAATCTTTTCATAAGCCTATTGTTGTTGCTCCCACTAACCCTTCATGTAGCTCATCTACATCATCCTCACCTAGTAGTGACGGTTTCACTTGTGACTCCACACTAATAGTTGAGAATGAAAATCTCAAGAAGGAGGTAAAAGAGCTCAATCACACATTAGCTAATGCTTATGGTGGTGAGGACCGCTTGCTTATGTGCTTGGGTAGCCAAAGGGCTTCTCTCTATAAAGAGGGATTGGGCCATAACACCAAGAAAAGTAAGGCCGTTTTTGCTCTTCACAAGACTCGTTTGTGAAGAACAATGGTAACTATTACAAAAGTTACAAGCAAGTTGGTCACATAGAGCAACATTGCATGAACAAGAAATCCAATGCTAATGTATCCTCAATTAAGCTTGATTCATTCTATATGCTTACCAAGGGTACTAATGGTGTTCATGCTAAGTTCATTGGTGCACCATGAATGGGCTCAAAGAAGAAAGCCATTTGGGTACCAAAGAGCTTGGTCACTAACCTTGGAGGAACCAAACAAGTTTGGGTACCTAAAAAGAATTGATCTTGTCTTGTAGGTCAATTACAAAGCCGGAGGAAGGCATTGGGTGCTTGATAGTGGGTGCACTCAACATATGACCGGGGATTCTTGTATGTTCAAATCAATTCAAGTCAAAATAGTGGTTTTGATGCTATCACTTTCGGCAACAACAAGAAAGGCAAGGTCAAGGTGCTTGGTAAAATTGCTATCTCAAATGACATGAGCATATCTAATGTATTGCTAGTTGAGAGCTTGGATTTCAATCTTTTGTTGGTGGCACAACTTTGTGATCTTGGCTTCAAGTGCATATTTGGTAGTGATGATGTTGAGGTCATAAGTGTTGATGGATCAAATTTGATATTCAAAGGATTTAGACATGGTAGCTTATACTTGGTTGACTTCAATGATAGTGAGACACAATTGACATTATACTTGCTTAGCAAATCTAGTATGGGTTGGTTGTGGCATAGAAGGCTTAGTCATATTGGAATGAAACAATTAAACAAACTTTTGAGGCATGACTTAGTTAGAGGCTTGAAGGATGTCACCTTTGAGAAGGATAAACCTTGTAGTACTTGTCAAGCCAGCAAACAAGTTGGAAATGCACATCCTAATAAAAGTGAAATGAGCACATCAAAGGCATTTGAGCTATTACACATGGACTTGTTTGGGCCAACAATATACACTAGCATTGATGGCAACAAGTATGGTTTTGTGATAGTGGATGACTACATTAGATACACTTAGGTGTTCTTTCTCTATGACAAGAGTGATGTACATGATCTATTCAAAACTTTTATCAAAAGGGTGCAAAATGAGTTTGAGACTACCATCAAGAAGATTAGAAGTGACAGTGGTAGTGAGTTCAAGAACACAAGAATTGAGGATTTGTTTGATGATCTTGATATTGGACATCAATTCTCTCCAACATACACTCCTCAATCCAAGGTGTAGTTGAAAGAAAGAATAAAATCTTGATTGATATAGCTAGATCAATGCTTTGTGAATACAATGTTAGTCATTTATTTTGGAGTGAAGCCATCAACACGGCATGCTATTGTAGCAACCGTCTCTATTGCCATGGAAAGCTTGGGAAGACACCATATGAGCTATTAAATGGAAGAAAGCCCAACATTGCATACTTTAGAGTGTTTGGTTGCAAATGCTATATTCTCAAGAAAGGCACTAGATTAAGCAAGTTTGAAAAAAAATGTGATGAAAGGTTCTTATTTGGTTATTCTACCACAAGCAAGGCATATAAAGTTTGGAATCTCACAAATGGCACCTTGGAAGAAGTTCATGATGTTGAGTTTGATGAAACCCAAGGGTCTCAAGATGGAGCTCAAAACCTTGATGATGTGAGAGGAGATCAATTGGTAAAAGCAATGAAGAACATGGACATTGGTGATATAAGGCCAAGGCAAGTTGATGATGATAGTGACATACATATGATTAATCAAGATGTGCAAATTGATACAATTCAAGCAAGCTCAAGTGATACTCATGATGAAGCTCAAGTTCAAGGTCAAACAAGTAGAAGCAATCAACTCCCAATACTCCAACCTACTAGCATTGCAAGAGATCATCTATTGGACCAAATCATTGGTAGAATTCAAAGTGGTGTTCAAACTAGATCAAGATTGGCATCTTTTTGTGAGCACTACTCATTTGTGTCACTTGAAGAACCTAAGAAAATAGAAGATGCTTTGAAAGATTCCGATTGGGTTAATGCCATGCATGAAGAACTAAACAACTTTGCTAGAAATTAAGTTTAGGAACTTGTTGAAAGGCCGAATAACTACAATGTGATTGGTACTAAGTGAGTCTTTAGAAACAAGCAAGATCAAGATGGTGTAGTTGTGAGAAACAAAACAAGATTGGTAGCACAAGGGTACACACAAGTTGAATATCTTGACTTTGGTGAGACATGCACCGGTTGCAAGATTGGAGGCAATTAGAATCTTATTAGCATATGCTTGTGCACACAACATCAAGCTCTATCAAATGGATGTCAAAAGTGCATTTCTCAATGGCTACATCAATGAAGAAGTTTATGTTGAGCAACCTTCCGGTTTTTAAGATGACAAGAAACCCGACCATGTGTACAAGCTAAAGAAGGCATTGTATGGTTTGAAGTAAGCACCTAGAGCATGGTATGAGAGATTGAGGAACTTTTTTCTCTCTAAAGGGTTCAAGATGGAAAAGGTTGACACCACCCTCTTAACCAAGAAGCTTGGAAATAACTTATTTGTGTTACAAATCTATGTTGATGATATTATTTTTGGATCAACAAATCAAGACTTTTGTGAAGAGTTTGGAAAAATGATGGCAAATGAGTTTGAGATGTCTATGATTGGAGAGCTTAGTTACTTCCTTAGACTTCAAATCAAGCAAATGAAGAATGCCACTTTTGTAAGTCAAGGCAAGTACATCAAGGACATGATCAAGAAGTTTGGATTGCAAGATGCTAAGCCAATGAGTACACCAATGGACACAAATGATCAATTGGGTGTTGATGCTAGTGGCAACATGGTAGATCAAAAGTAATACCGGTCTATGATTGGAAGTTTGCTCTATGTCACCGCTTCTAGACCGGATGTGATGTTTAGTGTGTACAAGCGTGCAAGATATCAAACTTCACCTAGAGAAAGTCACTTGAAAGCAACCAAGAGGATATTGAGATATCTTAAGGGCACTCATGATGTTGGATTATGGTTTCCAAAGGGGTCTAATTTTAAATTGATTGGATATTTGGACTCCGACTATGGTGGATGCAAGATTGATAGAATGAGCACAAGTGGCACTTGTCAATTGCTTGGAAGGTCTCTTGTTTCATGGTCATCAAAGAAACAAAATAGTGTTGCACTATCTACCGTCGAGGCCGAATACATTAGTGTCGGTAGTTGTTGTGCACAATTGCTTTGGATGAAGGCCACCTTGAATGACTTTGGAATCAAATTCAAGAATGTGCCATTGTTTTGTGACAATGAAAGTGTTATCAAGATGACACAAAATCTGATTCAACATTCAAGAACCAAGCACATTGACATAAGACATCACTTCATAAGAGACTATCCACAAAAAGGATGATATTAGCATTGAAAGCATTGGCACCGAAGATCAATTAGCCGACATATTCACAAAGCCACTTGATGAGAAAAGATTTTACAAGTTGAAGAATGAATTGAACATACTTGACTTCTCCAACTTGAAATGAGTGCACCCCCACATTCTTATATGACATGCCTCCCCTTCGACAATGCAAGGTAAAATTGTTTGGCATACCATTCATACTTTCCTAAGGACATGTTTAGAACATATAGACATATTTGCATGACAAATAGGCTCATTCATGAAAATCAAATGATTTTGATGTATATATGGTACCACTATTGCGTCTATGTTTGTTTGATCTAGTGGTAGCATATGACATGTTTATGGGCTTGCAAACCTAGTGTTGAATCTAGAAAATGAGCTCATGATGTGTAATTCAACATGGTCAAGATAACCCTTATACTTTATGAGGTGTGAAGAAGCTTGTCCTTGGATCAAACCGAATTACATATTCTAGACAAGTGATCTAGATTGAACCATAATTTGGACTCCCTCATATTGATTGATTTAATTCTCACTAAAATTGGCACCTTTTTGGTGATTGTTGACAAAGGGGGAGAGAAAAGTCACAAAGATAAAAAGTTAAGTTGCAAAGGGGGAGAAGTAAGTCACAAAGGTATAGTAAGGGGGAGAGAAAGCAAAGATATGACATTGGAAAGGGATCAATTAAAATTACGCACACAAGTAGGGGGAGCAAGCTCATGAATTATTTGTTGCATTTGTATGTGCATTAACATGATGAATTGTTGCATTGCAAAGCTTAAATTCATATTCATGATTGTATGATGTATGCTAGAAATAGAACTTGATTGATGATTTGTTGGGAGTAGCTTTATAAGTGGTTTCTAGACACTCTTTACTTATAATGTTGATCTCACGGGGTACTTTAGTGTTTGTGATCTTTACAAATGATGTATTACAAGTGGTGTCTAGCTACATCAATGCTAAGGATGGTATATAAAGGCAACTCCGATTGGTGTCACGCTTCAAAGGTCCATTCTATATACCTTAGCATCAATTTGATAGTAGTAACTCTCCCAAAATTCAAATCCATATATATGTGCAAAATTGAACCAAACTCATGAAAGCACATATGTAGGGGGAGCTAATACTATCAAAATTGAAAACTGATTTCATTTCATATCTTTGTGATGGTTGTCATCAATTATCAAAAAGGGAGAGATTGAAAGCCCAAGTTTGGTTTTGGTAATTAATGACACCAAGTTGTTAATGATATTGTATCAAGTGAAATGAGTTAGGCATAAGCAACACACGCGATGAAGGAGTATGTGGCATAAAGTGATGGCCACAAGATCACAAGAGGTGGAGATGCACATAAAATGATGATCATGGTGATCAAGCATGAGGAGATAGACATGGAACGAAGGATCTAAGAGCGCAAGGCAAAGGTATAACCATAGAGTTTTTCTTTTACCGGTCTAAGATGAGTAGAGAAGTGATTGACCGGGTTTAGGATACATAGCCGACTATCAAGAGGGGCAATCACGGTTAGCTCGGGAATCAAGTGCCACTAGATCAATGTCTTGAGCATATGCATTAGGATATAGTAGAGAGCTAACATAACGCCTTGAAAATATTTGTAAAATGCTAACACACATGCACATGGTGGTGTACACTTGGTGGTGTTAGCACATTTGCGAAGGCGGTGGAGTTTGAGCGGTAGAGAGGGGTTTGGGTTCTTCTCTCCCTCCCACCGAGCTTGCGAGCGCGGGATTCAGGCATTTTCGAGGAAACGAAACACCTATTTTCTACTGCGCCGAAGGCGGAGAAACGGAGGCGTAAGTCCGGTGTGTTTCTCACTGAAAAACAGTGATCGGACGCTGGACCGGACACAGTCCAAAGTGGACCTGCGCGTCCGGTCAACTCAAGTCGAGGGCAGAGGCGCAGCGCGCCTAGGGTTTGTAACCAGACGCTGGTCTGGCCTGACCAGCATGTCCGGTCAGTTCACCTGGGCGCAGAGAAAGGCGCGCAACCAGCACGTCCGGTCCCTCACGGAACTGGAGCGTCCAGTTGGGCACCCAGAGGGGCAGAGCGTGGCGAAGAGCTGATCGGATGCGCGGCGCGTCCGGTCACATGCGATCGGACGTGTCCGGTCGCAGTGGGAGCTCTCTGGACTCCGATCGGACGCCGGGTGCAGCGCGTCTGGTCAAACGGCGAAGCGCGTCTGGTCACGGCAACGGCTCTCTCTGACGCACGCTGTTACCATTTGTCCTGTAGTGACCGGACGTGTCCGGTCACCCTGACCGGTGCGTCCGGTCATCTCATTTTTAACTGCGTCGTCCGGTAACGGCTGGCTGCGTACCCCTTCGCTATAAATAGAAGTTGGCCGGGGTTTGGGGTAACTCTTGCACGTTTTGAGATCTTGAGACATCCTTTGAGCTAGAGAACAACCCCTCCACTCATCTCTTTGCTTGGTTGCACATCTTGAGTGAGATTCAAGTGCATTTCTTGAGAGTTGCATTCTAGAGGCACTTGATCTTCGAGTTGCTGCGGATTTCTTGTTACTCTTTCGTGTTTTCCGACGCGGTAGATGGCTTGGAGCAGCGGAGGTGATTGAGCTCGTAATTGGAGATTGTTGGAGCCCTCACCAAGTGTTGTAAGGGGTTCTTGATCCTTCCCCGCGGGAGTTCGCAAATTAGATACTCTAGTGGAGCTCGTGGCTTGGAGGATCTCCATCTTGCGTGTGGTTGTGCGGCGCCCGCCGAGGGCTCGACTCTTTATAGTCGATTAGCTCGCGAACCGACAAGTGGGTGTATCGCCACAACGGGGAGTAGCTTGCTAAGAAGCAAGTGAACCTTGGAATAAATTCTTGTGTCATTCTCTTCCCGATGATTTTTCTTGTGTGATTGATTGATTGGTACTTCTCATCTCTACACGGCAGTATAATCACTCGAAGCTCTTCTCTCGCATTACTTCTTATATCTAACTTGTAGTTGTTGTTGTGTTTAGTGGATAACCTTGTATTAGACTTATGTAGGTGGCTTGCTTAGTTAGTTAGAGCTAGTGCATTTTGCTTTGCCACCTTTTGTACTAACACGTGCGGTTAAGTAATTCTTGTAGAAGTTTTAATTAGGCTATTCACCCCCTCTCTAGCCTTTTTGACCTTACACCGCTCCTCCTCCTTGGCACCTCACGCTTCACTTGCCGCGGTTCCGCTCCAGGTCTCTTGGCCTTGGTGTCAACTTGGCCGGAGACCTCCTTCAGAGACCTAAAGAAGTCCTCCACCTTCCTCTCCAGCACCTCCCCTTTGCCGTCGCTGTCGTCGCCCTTCTTACTAACCACCAGCTCCACCGCTCGCAGCTGCCCAGCTCAGCTGCTGCACGGCGTCCTTCGTTGCTCCGTATGTCACCACGCCGACCCGCGGACCCATGGCCCTATGCCACTGCCGCTCGCCTACCCTAACCCTAGCAGGAACAGTGTGCCGATGTGGACTGGGGAGCGGCGGGAGAAAGGGGAAGAGGGGCTCGATGTCTCAGAGGGTTTCTGGGGAGCATTATATTCTAACGCTCAACGCATCTTGACCGTTCCTTTCAATCTAACGGCCAAGCATGAGGTCGTGTTTGATTTGGGCTCTAGTGGGTTGGTTGCACTCATGACATGGGCTTTCTTTGTAGGCTATATACTGGGGCATGGACAATTATATGTATTTGTTTCTTTTTTTAATTTATAAGCACTCTTTGATTATTAGACACTCTGGTGAAGTAAGCACTCTAATCCAATTATATTCATATACCCAAAATACTTTTTAAATAAAATAGACAACATATATGTCTCTTTGTAGTAGTTTCACAAATTTAAGAACCGATTTACTATTTTTGATCGTTTAAATGAATTTATGCGCTCTTTTGGAAAATCACTGCAACTTGAACTACTCGTCCTATCTAACATGTCCAAAAATTAGAAAAACATATATGTAAGAAGACATGTTATATTTGAGCTTACATCCTAAAAATAATGGAAATGGTGTGTTTTGCTAAATATTACTCGAACTACTATTTTGGTGACTCCGACCAAAAAAATCAATTATACCATAAAGTGGCCTAAAAATTCTAAGAATTGGTATGGGGGCATAATATGGTTATATAAGCTTCTCATAAAAATTTTAAATCATTTTGATAGAGCAAGACTATACGTTGTTTACAAATGGATACATCTCTCACATAGTTACATAACTATGAGACTATGTCAGAGATTTACCTATTTGTCAACCATGCATAGTCTAACTTTGTTAATATGATTTGAAAATTTTATAGCAAGATAATACAACCATATTATGATCTCATGAAAAATTTTAGGATTTTCAGACACCTTTAAGATATTATTATTTTTTTAGTCTGAAACACCAAAAAACTTGTAAGCATTTCCTTGGCTGCCAACCTCCAAGATAATTCAATAACCCCAAGGAAATAACAATTTACTTGGCGGTTTAGAATAACACCAAGGAAATAGGTATTTTTCTTGGCGGTTAAGAATAACACTCAAGGAACTAGTAGTTTTCTTGATTGTTTATAATGACACTCTTCCTTGGCGGTTTGATTTCGGCCCCAAGGAAATTCTGGGCCACCAAGGCAATTCCAGTTTCCTGTAGTGTTACTCCTTGTTTCTAGCTTCTTGTTGTTGTTGTTGTTGTTGTGTTTAGTGGATAGCCTTGTACTAGACTTGTGTAGGTGACTTGCTTAATGACTTGCTTAATTAGCTTAATTAGTTAGAGCTAGTGCATTTTACTTCGCCACCTTTTGTACTAACACTTGTGGTTAAGTAATTCTTGTAGAAGTTTTAATTAGGCTATTCACCTCCCCCTCTAGCCTATTTAGACCTTACACATATGAGTTCAAACAAAGCCACAAGGGTACCCGTTGGTGGATGTGGAAACCTATCACAATATTTGCATGTGGCATCATTAAATACTCCCATATCATGTGCAGATCTTGGCCATCCAGCAATGGCAAATGTGAACCTCATGTCAAAATCACATATAACCAACACATTTTGAGTTCAATATTCATGACATCCAGTATGTTGGACGAGTTTCGATGATGAGACTCTATAGTCTAGGATGCATTGTCCTAAACTGGGGAAGTGTCGTCCTCGGCAAAGAAGTTTGGTCCTCTGACCGGATCTGGTGCATCGTCGTCATCTTCCGGAACCTGATGGCTGAAAAAGTCCATCTCCTAGGAAGGGTGGTTAGGTTGCGTGCAGGAGCGTCGTGTGGGAGTGGCAACAACGTTGCGTGGGGGTGGTCAGTGCTTGGGAGTGGGAGGCTTATGGCGATGGGCTTGGGAGGTCGCGAGGGGATGGAGATGAGCGAAGGTGAAAGGATAAGGGTAAACTTGTCTTTGAGGGAAGGGAACAGTGAAATATCCCAAGTTATTTGGAGTCCGAGAGATAGACGGTTTCTGTGGTCCTCGCCTCTGGGTTTTTCCTGTCCCTTCGAAAATCTTGGATGCCGGTAGATTTTTTTCTCCGAAACAGAGATAATAAAATCCAATTCAAACGAGCCCTGTACATATCTCATGAGACTACTACTCAACCTAATCTAATCCTTAATTACTCACACAACCCGCAAATAATGTATCGTGGAAACAGGCAACCTAGTAGGGCCCATTACTACTGCATTGTGCCGTAGGTGAGTCGGCGGTCGATTTTGCTGTCACCATTGTAGATGAAAGAAGTCAACCATATTATCTTATTTGGAAGTGTAATTCACGCCTGAAGGGCGTGGAAAAGTGGTTTAGCACAGTTCGGTGACAAAATGAAATGTCTACTGAACGAAGGATAATGTGGTGTTCATTTTTTTAAGTCACCCATGCTTCTGAACCATGGATGCACTGATCAACAGCAATGTTCAAAGAATGGAGAGCCCTAGAATGATATGGTACGTAGCAAATGATTCTTTCTGAGGAAAATTAAATTAGCATTGCTACAATTTAACATGTGGTCAAATAATAAAACCAGATAGAAATACAACAGAAGAGCATGGAGTAGTGATGAAACAGCAAAAAGAAAAGCTATCTTCATACATCTAAATGCCTGGTAGCTAAAAAATCAGGTACTGTTAATACATATGCACACTAAATGTAACCTTGAGAATCAATCATGGAATATATTGTCAATCGAACAATGTTTATAGCTTGATTTTCGGAAGAACTGGTTATGACTTTTGAGAATAGAATCATAGGTCCCGTTAGTGGTTCAAATCCAAAATTGCATACAATAGTCAGCAATTTGAACTAAGAGAAAGAACACCCTGAAGTCTCTTCTTAACATGAGCTGTAGTATTCCAAGTATGAAACTTATGGGTAAATCGATCTAAGCGAGGATCAAACACGTGTATACTTGAAAGTTGAAATAACAACCGTGATTAGTCTACTTTCAGCTTGACCAATAAACCAATCAACCAATTAATCCAATCAACTAAACAACACGTATGTGCGCATGGGAACCAGTTAAGTTTGGGGTAGGATCGTGGGGAGGCACTATGTCCAATACCTGCAATGGTTCAGACTTTCTGTTTGCGTTTGATTTTTCATTTTTTAAGTGTGCAAAACTTGGTTCCGGCTATGACCTAATAATAAAAGTTGTCGAATCTATTCTATTTTTAAATATTTAAGCATTTATGCTATTATGTAAAACAAAATAAAGTAATTAATGACTCTATACATCTATACCATTAAGAATATGATCTAAATTAGACCTAAATTTGCATCTAGTTACCCATGTCCTCCTATTACGAAAGATAGTTTACGTGAAATTGGCCTAAAATATTGTAGGCTCGTGACTATTAGCCGAAGATATATGCGGATTTGTGGATTTAATCTTATTTTGTTGTCAAATAGGAGCACCAAGAGATTGAAGCTACTCCGTTAAAAAACGGGAGGAGCACCATGGCACCAAGTCATCCAGAAGATCAAAATTACTCAAACGGACTTACTAGCGCCCGGATGTCATCCGAGGGGCTAGCATCGGACGGACGCTGTCTATTTTCTCGTGTGCCCCAAAGCATGGGCCCCCACGCCTGTGCTCATTTTTTCTGCGCTCGCTTGGCGACGCCCTAGTAGCGGGCCCGCGCCGCACGGACGACACCCAACGGCTGCAACAGGTAGCTACGATAGGCAGGTCCTATTACAACATGTGCAACACCAGATCTACTTTTGCAACACCCAGGTGAAACACTTGCAATATACGTCAAAAAATAGTTGAAACACTTGCAACATACGTCTGAAACACTTACAAAACATCTGAAAAACACTTGAAAGCCATTGCAAACACATGCAACATTGAGATGAAACACTTGCAACAAACGTATGAAACACCTGAAAAATTGAAACATACGCTTGAAACATGCATGTATATGTAATATCCAAATCTTTTTTTTCAACATCCAGATAAAAACATTTGTAACATACATCTGATACAGAGGAAACAATTGTAACATACACTGAAAACATACATGTATAGCAATTGCAACATGTGTAACATTTTAATCTACTTTTACAACATCGTTATAAAACATTTGCAACATACCTATGTAACACCTAAAACACTTGAAAAATACGTTTGCAATATGCTCTTTCAGTGCAAACATCTCCTTACTGCTTCGGTGAACAGAGCCTCATCGGCACGTAGAGGTCATCGGTGTGCTCGCCGGCGGCAGTGCTCACTGGCAACACAGAGCTGGGCGGCGGCGGCGCGCGCAGAGGGCGGGTGGGTGGCGCGTGGAGGTCACCGAGTGTGCTCATCATCAACACAGAGCTAGTGGCGGCGCACATGGGGTCGGCACATGCAGCGGTGGCGCAGAGGGCACGTGGGTGGGCGCGGGTGGCACAAACAGTGAGCGGAGCATCGTGTTAGAGCATCTCCACCAGTATCCCAATAAAACTCCCCCAATAACTTAGTATTGGGGTAGCCCAATATTTACTTTTTGGGTTATTGGGGGAGATGCTTTTGCAGTCCCCAATATCTCATCCCCAATATGTGATTTTGGTCCATATTGCAAATTCTGAACCATGTTAGAGCAAATTGACCCATGGATATTTTTCACGTCAAAATAAGTTGTTCACGTCAAAATTGACCCATGTTGGAGCAAATTGACCCAAAGATCGAAAATACAATAACAGTTTGTTCAACAATAAGAAAATGAAATTAAACATACTCACACAAGGATATATCATAAACAAGATATAAAGAGAGATGGCATGACATTGTTTCCAAGTGCAGAATCTCCAATGGGTGTGTTTGCGCCAAAAGAACAGAGAATTGTGGGAGGTTGCAAGTGCCCCTTTATTTGAGGGGAGATGGATGTTTTTTTGGTGGCCACCAAAAATTGAGGGAGGTATTGAGGCACTGTTGGAGCATGAAAATTGATCTATCTTCCCAATAATTATGTTTTATGGGGATGAGGGGTTGTATTGGGGATTTGTTGGAAACGCTCCGATTGCTCAAATGCTTGACACTTGACCGAGGTACATGGGCTCGATTCGGCCCATGATCACGAAACCAGTACTACATGGGCTCTACCTGCCATGTCCATTGCTACTGGGTCTCCGTTTCGTCCAACAGACCCAACGCACACTACCTGGCCCACCACCTGATCCAAATAGAGGGGCCAGCCGAGCCCAGCCCACCCCAACTCCCAACTACGGAGTACTTCTTCTCTCGGCGAGTCGGCGTCGCCTAGTCATCACTCAGGGCCGGTTTAGATCAAAAAAAATTGGCAAAACAGCACTGTAGTTCGTTTCGTTGTTATTTGGTAAATATTGTCCAATCATGATCTAATTAGGCTTAAAAGATTCGTCTCATCCATTTCGTCTAAACTGTGTAATTAGTTTTATTTTTTATCTATATTTAATGTTTTATGCATGTGTCCAAAAATTTAATGTGATGGAGAATCTGAAAAATTTTGTAAAATTTTCTGGGAACTAAACAGTGCCTCAGTCACTCATAAAGTCATCGGTGTCCTTCCAGATCCCACCGCGCGTCTCCTGCTGCGACGACACGCGCACCACAGCCCGTCGCGTTCGTCAACGGTCGACCCATCGCCCATGGGAGGGAGGCACGAGGCGGAGGCGGACGGCGGAAAGCCCGGGGGCTACTCTTCTTCCGGCCTCCCGCCGTCGGAGCCGCCGCACCTGAAGGGCCAGCCGCCGCAGGAGTACGGGTACGGCACGTTCCAGGGCCCTCGGCAACCTCCCGTCGGGTTCCCGCAGCCTGCCCCGCCTCCCGGGTTCGGCGGCGGCGGCGGCGGCTATCACCAGCAGCAGCCCTACGCTCCCGCGGAGCCCTACTACGCCCAGGGGTACCAGGCCGTGCCAGGTATGGTGGGGGTCTTCTCGGTCGCTGAGATTGTTTGCTCGCGCTGCTTAGCTTAGCTGTGTGATGGGGAAAAGATGCAGCTGGGGGTGCGAGTGCGATTCGAAGTATTTACGAGGCTTTCATGATGGGATTGTTTGATTGATTATGTTGGTTCATGATCGTATCTTCCAAGTGAGGCAAACCGGCAAATTCACAGCTTATAACTGCCAGCTGATGAACCGATTGAGAACCTTTGTATGCTCCATGTTAGCACTTGTTCTTTGCTAGACTGCAATTAATGTTAGCAGTTGTATGATCCATTCAGCTGTTGTTGAGCTACCGCAGCTGTGACCACTAATTATAACGTTAATTGAGATGTTGTTAGTGACATTGGAGATATTTTTTGATAGAAGAGAACTGGCAAAGACATATAATTCATCTATTCTAAGATGATTGGATCCACTGACCAAAAGCGATTGTGATGCGCTCGCTGATGATTGCCAGTCTGGTGAATCGATTCAGAACCTTAGCACTTGTTCTTGGGTGGACTGCAAATTTTCATAATGAAAACTGGATTGATTTCAATCTTCAAACTAGTTGTGCTACATTTACCCACTGTTCAACTACTGTTGTTGTGACCCCTAGCTATATAACATTAATAATTGATTGAGATGTTGTTCGTGACATTGGAATTTTTCTGATGGAAGCAAAGATATACAATTTTGCAATTCTGAGATAATTGAATCCATTGACCAAAAGTGATTGTGACGGGCCAATGACTTCTGGTTTATGAACACATACAAGAAATTGAACTAAGCTAACTACACTGTGGTGATAATGAATAAATGTGTGCCGACAATGAAAAATAGAAATCTATGTTAATGATCGTATAGTTTTTGATATGTTAATGATCATATGGTTTTTGGTCCCTTAGGCTATGGCCCTGTTGCTGAAGGAAGACCTGTGAGAATGAGGCGTCTCCCATGTTGTGGCCTCGGCTTAGGCTGGTGTCTGTGAGTGTCTGACTCTGTACATGTGTTATTTCCCTGTATTTTCTGAAGTTATACAGCACTACTAACAAAGTTCATTTCTCTTCCTTAAACAAGGTTCATTACTGGGTTTTTCCTTGCTGCCATTCCATGGTACATTGGAGCTTTCGTTCTGATATGTGTGCGGGTACATGACCAACGAGAGAAACCAGGATATGTTGCTTGCACAATTGCTGTAAGTTCCTTTCTATTAATACAATGCAACACTGCTGCTTATCTCACCTCTGGAATTTGAGATTGAGCTGCATGGAAATGTGGAAGCAAACTGTTTGATTAATAGTCTTTGCTGTACCAATTGAAACGAAAAAAAGGATAAATGTACTACCAGTTGAAACGAAAAAAAAGAATAAATGTACTAAACATACCTAGTACTTATTACTGATTTTAAATTGCAATCTGCTGAAAATTTACATTTAACTGTACAGGACTGCTAAACTGTTGAATATGATTGTTTGCTGGCTATATTATTTTTTCTTAATTACTTCTTCTTTTGAATCTCAAGCTGATTTTGCTTCAAATTTGATGTGACAGGCGGTTGTTGCTGCCGTTGCCATCCTCCTCGGGGTAACTAAAGGAACACACGTGTGGTGAATTGCCTCCAGAGAAGGCAATGGATGTATACTTGCGTTGTATATCTGTGTGTATTAAAAGTGTAGAGCAACATCCATGTGCTCTTATGTCCATATATATTGTACTTTGTAATGAAATTTTAAATGTAGTAATGTACCATCTGCTTCTTGTAAGCAGCACTGCATCATATCATATAATAAGATACCTTGTGTAAATTGCGGATTTTCTGTTTTCCAATGAATTGTCAGATGCAGCACTAGTCCACTGGACAGCCTCAGACATTATACAATACATCAAGGGTCAAGAATCCCCAGAAAGTAGATAGGCTAAAAAGCAAGGAAGAAAAAAATCAGAAAAATGAAAAACACAACAAAGGAACCTCTAGTTTTTTTTTAGCAGAAAATGAGCCTCTAGCTAGACCAATTTATTGTTGCCCGAGATAACAGCCCAATATCTTATCGGCCCAGTACACTACTTTGACTTGAACAAACAGATCAAGCATTCAGGCCCACAATACACGGCCCGTTAGGGTTTCTCGCCCCAGCACATAAATACTACTTCGCCTACGGGTCCTCCCTAGTCGGCCGCCATCTTCCCTGTTAGGTTTTAGGAGACCTCCGCTGCCCCTCCGGCCTCGCGAGCTCGCCGAAATGGTCGCCCACAGGGTAAGCCTACCGCCGCCGTCTTCTCCACATCCTCTTGTCTTGATCCACCGCGTATTTGCTGTTCCCGGTTTGGCTGATCTCCTAATTTCTTCTGTGATCCGTTTCGGCGCGGCAGTTCCATCAGTACCAGGTGGTGGGTCGCGCGCTGCCGACCCCGACCGATGAGCACCCCAAGATCTACCGCATGAAGCTCTGGGCCACCAACGAGGTTCGCGCCAAGTCCAAGTTCTGGTCAGTGCCGTACACTCTCGGGCCGATGCTAGGATTCTGTAATTGCTTTTTCGGTGCGGGTTTCTGACGATGGCGTCTCGCTTGTTTGCGCGCAGGTACTTCCTGAGAAAGCTCAAGAAGGTGAAGAAGAGCAATGGCCAGATGCTCGCCATCAACGAGGTACAACCGATCCTTTCTCTTATTGTGAACGTTGCTATGCTTTATGAATTGGTGTGGATCTATAGATATGTGTCGTTTGTGTGTTTCCATTGCTGATGTTATGTCGTGAAGTATATGCCCTTCCTGGCCATATTAGTTACTTCATCATTTGATTAGTTACAAGTTCAATAGATAAAAGGTATATGCGATCAGTGATTCTTCAGTAAGAGCTCAAAATCCATAAATTGTACAGATGGCTCTCGCTACAATTTGGGGGGCTCTGAATTTGTCAATCGTATGGGGAGCTGGTTTGCTCTTTGATTATTTGAGCAAGTAGGTGCTGTTCTACATGAAACTGTGGTATCGAATACTTCCATATTAAAGAATTGAGGGAGTTCGATTGATGCACATGCACTACTGTTTCAATTTATGTTTCTGCAGAAGTTGTGATATCACGCACTTCCCCTGTTTGCATGCTTATCACTTTTGAATTTTACCATTTCTTGATCAATCAGGGTCAAAAAAAGTATTCTTAATGTAAACATAGTAAGCACGTGTGTTCCACTTTTCAGCATTAGGGCGCTTAAAACTTGTAGAGCTTAATCTGAAAATCCTGTTGCAGCTATGACAGTGTCCAGTGTTGAAACATATGTTCCCTCCCGTACTTCGTGATACATAAGAACTTTGATGCTGTGATTTTGTTACATGTAGTGGTCTGGCATCATATTGAGGTGGCTAACTTACAATAAGCTGATTCAGTAATGTCTGTTGAATGGTGCTTAGCTATTTAGCAATTTTGTTAGTTGTTGAAGGGTTTCGTTGGTGTCATTTTTTTTCCTAGCCAGAGCTGGATGAGGCAATCCCACTTGTTCTCTTATGTTTTATTTGTCCATATCTGCTTCTTAATATGCTTGATGTTTCTCAGATCTTTGAGCGCAACCCAACCACTATCAAGAACTATGGCATCTGGCTGCGTTACCAGAGCAGGACAGGTTACCACAACATGTACAAGGAGTACCGCGACACCACCCTGAACGGTGCCGTGGAGCAGATGTACAACGAGATGGCCTCCCGCCACCGCGTGAGGTCCCCCTGCATCCAGATCATCAAGACGGCGACGGTCCACTTCAAGCTGTGCAAGAGGGACAACACCAAGCAGTTCCACAACTCTAAGATCAAGTTCCCGCTCGTGTACCGCAAGGTGAGGCCACCCACCAGGAAGCTCAAGACCACTTTCAAGGCGTCCAGGCCCAACCTGTTCATGTGATAGGCGTTGTCAGATTATCGTACTTGTGTGTTCTGTGTCTTAGCGCCTGAGAGATAAAAGATTTTGCCTGTGCAAGTTTTGGTGCCCCGTGGATTGAGCACTTTGATGTTTCCAGTTACGGATTTGAATGATGCTATGCAAACCCTTGACTTTCGTCCAATTTGTTATCAGCAGACTGCTATTTAACTGCCCTGGTCTCGCTTGGTGCATTGTTGGTTCTCGAAGCGTTTATACTCTGTCCAAATTGCCTGGTTGTCTGATAGTTGGAATTTCCTATTTTGTACTGCGGTACGCTGTTTGCCTGCAGGATTTTCGATTTGAACTTCTCTCAGCGAACTTCTTGTTGCCTCTCGAGACCTCCATCCTGGCATCCTGTGGTTGTAAGCCGTGGGTTTGGAACCCTCTTGTTATGATTCAGAAGAACAGTTACGGCCTGGGCAAGAGAAGCCACGACGTATATCAAAAAAAAAAAAAGAGAGAGAGAGAGAAGCCAAGACGCGGCTGCAATGCACGAGCCCACGAAAGCTTCTGAAGCCGGAGAAGCCACATTCCAGTGGCTTCACATGCTGAAGCTGAAGTCAACGGCTTCAGCTATCAAGTGCTTTTCTGCAGAAGCCGTTTTCTCAGAATAGGTGTTTGAGTTCAGCTGTAGAGAAGCCAAAGCTGCTCAAAAGCCTTGCCAAGGAGGTTCGATGGTAGGCAGGTGAGGAGAGGACTGGACAGCACAGTTGAGCGGCTGCTGCTGAAATGATGTTGGACGTGGAAAACGTTGGCATCCCATCAAGGCGACATCAGCGGCGGATGTGCATGGTTGCATAGGTTATAGATGTCAAGATGCTGCTAGCGACGTCAGGGCAGGGGCAGGGCCAGGGCATCAAACTTTCCCAGTCCCAGGGTTCTTCACCTAACCAGTAACCACCCGAAAGCAAGCCGCCTCGGCTGCAAGGGCGTCCGTCCATGGTTTGGTTTGGTTTCAGGCTGCTTGCGGAAGCAGATTCCAGTGAGTTGAACAATCACTGGCGTTGGCTTCCTGCCTGCCTCCGAATTATTCCGGGGCCTTTTTTGTGATTTGATATCGGCCAACGGAATGGTGGTCGTTGGAAAGCAGATTAGAGGCATGATTATACGATGACAAAGTCAGGTGACAGGTGACTCCATTTTCAGCGAACCATTCACGACCAGTTTTGCATTGCAGCAAAGTAAAGGCCATGGTCACGCAGGCCTCGGGGAAAGCAACTGTGGCGAGACGGTAGAAGTAGGCGCCTGTATGCCCAGAGACTTTGACATTTTGCACCCCAAAAGCAGCAGACAGGCGTGGCCTGGCTTTCCCTGCTGTCAAAATGAAACGATCATTGGCGGTGGCTTTTGAAATTCCTGTAGTAAGTTTGTACTATCTTAAGTTTTTTTTAATATAAAATGAAGTGCCGTGGGGATCTCCCCCACAGTTTTTGCCTTAAAAAAAATTCTGAAAACGTCAACCTCGCCTGTACAAACTCCTACTGTACAAGGTAAAGGAAAGGGTCACTGTGTGGTGACTGGTGAGTGATGAGTGATGGAGGTGATGAAGCAGATAGTAGTGGCACACGGATGGGAGATCCTAGAGCTGGGCTGCCCCACCTCGCGCGCGCTTTTCCTTCCACTCGATCGGTCGGTCCGGGCGGACTCGAGTGCGCGCTGGCCCATCGCACAATGAGTGCAGCCGCAGAAAGAAACAATTCGACACAAATCCATGCCATTTCTGAACCCCATTTGTGTCCTTCAGTTTTTCTCAGAGTCTGAACCGCGGTTGGTGTGCGCTGCGTGTGACATTGTGACCGTGTGTGCGAGTGCACGTATGTGCAGCGCACTAGTGCAGCAAGACCCCTCGTGTTTGTTGGGTTCTTGGCGGCCAACTTTCCCATCCCAAATGGCAGCGATGAGATGGAGAGGAATGGGAGGCCATTGCGCCTCACTGTCTGTCCCAGAGAAACGGCTAAAAAGGAGGATGAAGATGAGCTGCTCTGTCGGTTGGCCAATGGCCATTACAATAAGACTGCATCGATACAGCCAGCAGCCATAGTGCTTCAGTTATCTCGCCCCCAATAGTTGCCTCTATGACTATATATATCATATACATAGTACATATAAAACACGCACCCTAGATACCGTATCAAGCATGTCACGGCACCTAGGGCAAGGCAGCATAGTTCTTCCACAAGAAGAAAGACGAGGCTATTATTGGGCACTGATCCAGTGCCAAAGCTCGTCGCTTTCCCGCCGGTACAGCGAGAATCCTCTCTTGACCATCCCTGTCTGTGACTGACAGGGACTTGTTAACAGATCCTCCCATTAGCGACAACTACTACAAGATGCAGCTTTGCGTCCATTAGCCATGCATGCAAATCCCTCTCCCCTGCTGCTTGGTCAGCGCCTCCTGCTTTTCCGGTGAGAATCACATGAGATATATACAAAGTGATATCTACTTCATCACTAACCCAAAGGAAAAACAAAAGATGGAGCAAAATTTGATGCCATGATGGCTACTTGTGAGCAGAAATGTATGTACGAGGGAGGCGTCTTGCTTGCACATCGCCATGCATGCACACACAGCACAGAGACTGGGGGAGTTGGCAACTTGGCATGGCATCCAACATGCAGGCATGGAGTTGGTGGGAGACCGGCTGGGAGGGCACACACAGCACACGCTCTCGCTGCTGCCTGCTGGACCGAGATCTCACTAGCTCCCGTCAAGGACCGAGGTGATGGTGTCTGTAATCCTTGCACTACCAGCCCGCTGTTCAAGCAATCTCAACTGATCCACAGCGTAGATTCAGATCCCGGGTTCTTGTTACAGCAAATGAAAATGTTTGCAGGTATGGTTGCAAATGTTTTTTTTTTAGATTAAGAGGTATGGCTGCACATGTGTTGTGAACTTAAATGGGCAGATTAGGTTGTGGCAGCATTCTGTCATTACAATATAAACTACTCCTGGATGGTGACCGAATCCAGCAGTATCTTCATCATGATGAAATCTCATTATAATGAAATCCTATAACATTCTTGCTAGTTCTGCAAAACCGTACCGAAACTAAAACAGAAATGAACAGGCCTGTGAATATATGCATGATGTTTAGTCAGAAATTCAGGCCTCATTTCATTCACCAAGAGCTATACGTATCTATTTTTCGCGAACATGAGCTATACGTATCTGTCGTTGACGTACCATATCAATGCGGTTAGGCAGTACTGTCATGGCCATATCTGAAGGGAAAAAAAAGACGACGATGCAAAGCTGCCTGCCTGTGCTGGTCTGGTATAGAAGGTTAGTTAGCCTAGCCACGGGACCTCGCTAGACAACTTGCCTACAATGCCTTTTGTTTTTTTTTGTGAAACCTTGCCTACAAACTTCAACAGTTGATACCCTACTTTCAGGCCTGCTTTTCTCTTGCAAATTTTCCTGGATGCTGATACATACAGGAGCAGCCAACAACATCTTGGTGCTTCCAGCTGCACCGCCACAACACAAAGCCGTCCTTTCACACCATCATCATACCGCAGAGCTGTCAAACCGTACCCCCAAAGCTCAAAGGAGCTAAAGAGCGCCCATTCATCTATCTCCGATTCCCTCTCCACGGCCGCCACAAAAGTCCACCGCACTATATTATCGCTAGGCGGCAAAAGCAGCAGCTACTGCTCATATCCAAATCATTCACTGGACACCCCTCCCAAGTTATTCCCCCAAGACCGGCCGATTGCATTCTGTTCCTTGAATTCCTTGGAAGATTCTTTCATTCGCCTGCAAGTCATCTCGGAAGACCAAGACTTCGGCGCCGCCGCATTGCGCGGAGAATTGGAACAAAGCCTCGGTTTTGTGCTCTTCTTTTTGTTCATTCTTTAGTGCAGATAGGTTTCTTCAGCTCTCCTTGAGTTCTTGTAATGCATGTACATAAAGGCCGGGAAGGGCTTGGAAGAAAGGAATGACTTGAGGTGATAATGTGTGTGACAGAGAAAGAGGGAGGGATTGTGAAAGGCTGAGAGCTCTGCCTGTTCTTCCTCTGCCATTGTTTTTTTTTCCCTCTTTCTGAGGGGTGTTCAGGAGCTCTGTTTTAGCTGTTGCTTGCCACCCGTTCGTTTCTGCCGAGGAGAGACTGCATTGACAAGCAGCAATGCTACTGTTCAAGAGAAAAAGACTGCTCCTTGCATCTGCAGGTTGTGTGATTCTCATGCTTCTCACACCAACCCATGGTGACTCAAATCCAGAGCAGAGCTACAAGATGGCTCAGCCATTGGAGGTAATTTTCATGCCCTCTACTACTCCTGAAAGCTGAAACTGCCACCAAATTTTTCCTGACTCTGTTCAAACTTTACCAGAATCTGAATATCTGACAGACAGTAGAAGCTGTGTTGTATTTTATTACTGACTGCGACACCTGGATTGATCTTGCAGCTCACACCCAAGCTCTCGCTGCAGCTCAAGCTCCATGCCTTCCTGCTCTGGTCTTCAGTGGGCTTCCTGATGCCGATCGGGGTGCTGCTCATCAGAGCTTCCAGCAATGTCAAAAGCGCCAGAAACGTCAGGCTCCTCTTCTACTGCCACGTCGCTTCCCAGGTCTGTGAGACTGTGACATGAGCTCCATTTCCTGCAACTGCAATCGCCATCAGATATTCACATGCAATGTAATCCTCGCAGGTTGTCGCCGTCGCTCTCGCCACCGCCGGCGCGGTGCTGTCGATAAGCAACTTCGAGAACGCCTTCAACAACACGCACCAGAGGATCGGGCTGGCACTGTACGGCTTCATCTGGCTCCAGCCGCTCGTCGGCTTCCTGAGGCCGGACAGGGGGGTGAGGACGCGGAGCGCGTGGTACCTGGCGCACTGGCTCCTGGGCGTCGGCGTCTGCGTCGTCGGCGTCGCCAACGTCTACATCGGCCTGCACACGTACCAGGAGCGGACCGGCCGGAGCGCGCGGCCGTGGACACTGCTGCTCACCGTCGAGGTGGCGGCCTTGGCGTTCGTGTACCTCGTCCAGGACCGGTGGAGCTACGTGGTGCGGCAGCAGGAGGAGGACGCCGCCGCCCTCGGCGACGTGCGGAGCGAAGGGTCCACCATGTACCCGGCCAACGATCACAAGGAGGTCGTCGTGGTGCCGTAGTCGCCTTGCTGACTCGTGACAGGTCCCCACCCCAGATTACGCTAGTTTAGCCGACGACCCGTCGAGCGGATGGATTGGAATTCCATGGATGCCGTCTTTGGGAGCTTGCATTTGTACAGGTTAATAGAAAGGAGGTGATGTGTTTGAACGAAGAACAGCCTGAGTTGGGTTGTTTTTCATTTCAACTCAGAGTCTCTGAAAGACAAGAGTCTCTTTGGAAATCAGGATTCTGGAGACATAGAAACAGGAAAACATAGGAATTAAATGCCCTAGTATCTTGATTCCTATAGATCGAACAAACATAGAAAATTGCAAGATCGAATGTTTGGACGAGGCACATGAAAAACACAAAAAAATCAATAAGAGAGAGCGACATAAAGGTTTCATGAGGTTCAATTTCTTGGTAAAATTCCTTTAAATCTTTATGAAACAAACAATTCCACAGAAATTGGATAGGATTTATTCTTCGACAAAAAGTTGACAAGGGCTTGATAGAAAATTTTCTATAGGATTCCAATCCTAAGAATTCCTTCATTTTTCCTGTTTCAAAGCAGGCCATGTATAGCAGTTTGATGCTTGCGTCGCGTTTCTCTTGGGTGAATAAATACATTTGCCTATCCCCAATCTTCTGCGATCTTTGCGCCTCGTTCGGCTGGCTGGTGGCCAGTGGCTGGTGCTGATTTGTTGTGAGAGAAAAATACTGCTGGCTAGCTGGTGACTGGTGCTGAAATGATGTGAGAGAAAAGCACTGCTGGCTGGCTGGCAGCCAGCCAGCCGAACAAGGCATTGATCATTGCAGAACTGAATAAGGAGATTGGAGATTACCCGGAAGAGAGTGCCGACTGGGCGGAGTGCAAATGGGACGTCACCTGGAAATGCACACAAGATTCATTTGCCAATCGTTCTGGCGGCCGACACCTGTGTGCGACGCCGAACACAAGTCAACGAGCATGGACATGGAACGGCGCCGGCGTTGAGTGGCACAGTGGCGCCGCATCGGGCTGTATCAGAGTCCAAGCAACACCAACAGCAACAATGTAGATGCAGAAACGTAAAAGACCAATTAGCCAGGCAAAATAATAGGGAAACTAAATGTTGGAAATCGATTCAGCTCATTAACTGGAACCAGACCAAACAAACAAGAGTATGAAATAAAGGAGAGCAGCTTTCACTAAGCAGTGAATAAATTAGCGAGAAACAACACTCCATGGATTGGCTATTGCATGAGCACGGCTTGGCAATGGCAAGCAACAGGTTCTGGAGGTCCAGTGTACAGCTTAGCGAAAGGATAAGCGTTTTTTCACCTACCCAAGCAAGTTTGGAGGTATGCTTCATTAAGCAAACGACTCTTGCTACTACCACGAATATCCTACTAAACTAGTGAACAACCAATAGCACAACAGCTTCTTTTGAACAAGACAAACAAATCATGCCGGTTCCTTGGATAAGCCATTTTCTACATGCTTCGTATATCATATGATGGAGGAGAACCAAAAACACTTCAGCAGAGAAAGCGGGTCCTGTCTCATTCAAGTGAACCAATCTTGCACTCATACATAGAAGATGCCACCTCATCTAATACTGCTGCACCAAACCTGCACAAGGAAAACAGTTTGTGAAATTATATCAAAGCAGACATAAAGCAGATCAAACAAAATATACAGAGACTGTAGCATTTATGTAGACCAATAATATTCTACCACAAACTCTTAGAAAGGCCTTATCAAGAAGACTCTTAAAAGGTTCCATAAAAAAGAAACACTTCAAAGGTTTGTGGAAACATACGCATAGTGCTGACTAGGCAAACATCAGACTGCCATTGGGTTCCTTCATTGAAATGTTTTAGCTACTAAATTGGAAGAAACGATATAATGGGTGTTTAGTTTGTGGAATGAGGGTAGTCCATCATCATCTTAATCGTTAATTTTTAGTTTGGTTTGTAGAATTGAGTTGATCCATCACCACCTTACCTCACAAGCTATGAGAAATGAAGTCATTCCACTGAATTTGAGGAAAATGAACTCATGATGCATCACCTCATCTAGAATGGATAGATTCTACAAACCAAACACCCCATTAAGATTTAGAATTTCAGCTGAAAAAATACTGTAATTTGGTTGCTATTTGTAACAGAATCCAGATGATCCATATGGGAAGCAAAGGAAAAATGTCTTGAATATTGCTGGAAAGATAAGATATCATGCAATGGAGTCTTGGAGACCATGGCTGCCTCTTCACCAACAATAATAGGGTCAAGCTCTAAAGTCTTAATGGGCCACAGAAAACTTCAGCAAAGTATTCAACATAGGTCTTATGTTGATCACCTTTCCTCAGCATGTCAAACTTTTGGATGAAATATAATCCACTCTCACTTGTACAATAGAAAAACTCGCAAAAGTACATCATGAGTAATATACCACTAACTTTGACCAGGAAAAATGAGGTACAGAGATCCATTGTTTAAATAATAAATATACAATATTAACTTTTAGGCCCATAATCAAATTTCTTTACCTTCAAACAGGACATGAGCTTGAGTTCCTGCAATCTCCATCAGATTGTCACCGTCGTTCTTGCCACTGCCGATGCAGTCATGTGTATAAAGCAACTTAGAGAACACCTTCAACAAGCTGAGTTGGGCTTTCATCTGTCACAGATTATAGAGCAAACAGTGTTTTACAGCCAGTTCGCTTGAGCTTTCAGTCGCTTATTTTCAGCCAGCCAGCAGTGTTTTCTCTCACATAAATCAGCCAACAATACTTTCAGCCGCTTATTTTCAGCCCAAGCGAACAAGCTTAGCATATTGCCAATCTTGTATGATCTCTCCATTGTTGTAGAACTGAACGGATCGTCACCTGGAATTCGAGCATTGTTTTTTTGGGGCGCAGAACTACAAACACCGGTCACCGAACATCGTTTCTGCCGAGGACATGTAACGGCGCCAGCATTGAGTGGCACAATGCAGCGCCGCGGCTATGAGCAGTTTCAGAGTCCAAGCAGCAACAATGTTGATCCAGCAACGTAAATGACCAATTAACCGGGAAAAAGTAGGGAAATTAATCATGAAATAGATTCTGCTCATTAACAGGAACGGGAAGAAACAAACAGGAGTATGAAATAGGGAACGGCTTTCACTAAAATGTAAAGAAACATAGCGAGAAATAACACTCCATGGATTGGCTATTGCATGAGCTCAGCTAGGCAAGCAACAAGTTCTGGAGGACCAGAGGACAGCTTAGCGAAAGGATAACCGTATTTCACCAACTCGGGCAAGTTTGGAGGTATGCTTCATTGACCAAATGACACTAGGGGCTATCGGGAAAACCCTACTCAACTAGTGGACAACCAATACCACGTCAGCTTCTTCTGAACAACACACAGAAATCACGCTGGTTCTATGGATGAGCCAATTTCTGCATGCTCCATATGATCACATGATGAAAGAGAAAAAGAAACACTTCAGCGGAGAAAGCAGATCCTGTCCCATTCAAGCAGCCAATCTTGCACTCAGCAATACATGGAAGATGCCGCCTCATCTAATATTGTTGCACCAAACCTGCAGAAGGAAAACAGTTTGTAAAATTACAGTAAAGCAGACATAAAAGCAGATCAAACAAAATACACAGAGACTATTGCATTTATGTATAATGATACCAGAAACTCTTAAAGGGTTCCATAAAAAGAAACCCTTAAAAGGTTAGTGGAAACATTTGCGTAGTGCTGACTAGGCAAACATCAGACTACCAGTGGGTTCCTGTATTGAAATGTTTTAGCTACTAAAATGGATTAAACGATATATTGTGTACACAGAAATGCTCTGTTCCCTTCTTCCATATGATTCCATATTTTGTTCCTCCAAGATCCAACAAGCTTTAATTAATATGAAAACTCAATAATGTACCCCAATATGAAACAGAGAAATCAGTGAACATTAACGGGACAGGCTTTGACTAGAATTAAGTCTGAATTCTGCCATGAAAATGAATTATGTCGAAGTGGAAAGGAAAAAGAGTACTAAATAAAATCATGTAATTTTTCAAAAAAAAAGTCATGTAAAACTGTAAAAGAAAATAAAGTAGCTAGCATCGTTGTATCTTTGAGCTGGATGGTAGTTCTATGATGGCTCCAGTTGTAATACTTCAACTAGCAGACGTCACTTAGCTGTTTTTTATATCCTTAACCTAGTTGTTTTGCATGTAGGTTGCTTGGTGCTACCGTTACGTAAAAGGGCTGGGGAAGAATCTTAAGGTTTAGAACGTTGGCTGAAATACTAATAAATTTGGTTCTACTTTAACAGAATCTAGAAGATTCATATGGAAAGCAGAGGAAAAAGGAGGTTTTGAACACTTCTGAAAAAAAAGATCTCATGCATTGGAGACCATGTCTACCTCTTGACTGACAATATAGGGTCAAGCTCTAAAATCTTGAGGAGGCCACAGAAAACTTCACAATATGTCAGCATAAATCTTATGTTCACCTTTCTTCTGCAGGTTAGACTTAACTTGTACAATAGACAAAAGTACATCATGTGAAATATACCACTTTGCACATGAAAAAAATGAGGTACAGAGACCCATCGCTTCAAATAATAAATATATGTAAATTTGAGACCCGACATCAAGTTTCTTTACCTTCAAACAGGACATGAGCTTGAGCTGAAGCTCTTTTACATTTTAGTAAGTCAGTTAGTGAATCATCAAAATAATCTGGGTGTCCATCAACATACAATGTGCGAAGAAGCCTTGCTTTAGAGAGCATAAGCTTCATAAATGAAATTTCATTTGGAAGCCAAGCAATATCAATAATCCGCACAACTTGAAGTTTGGCACACATGCCATCCGTCCACAGAGCATTTAAGAATTCCCAATCTGCCTCAAAACTCTGATCAACACCGCCCTGCAACTTCACCAAAATAAATAAATAAATAAATAAATAAAATCAGTTGTAATCAACAAAACGACCTTCGAACAGTGTAAATAGAGATATCCCAAAGGCAACATCCAGCATTACCTGTATTTCTAGGCTTTGAAGGTTGGGACAACTCCTTAGCTAGGTAAACATGAACAAAACAGTGTGCATTTCAGTAAAGTCCGTAGATAATTCCAAGTTCTTCAAGTTATAAAAGCTGAATGGAAGTGTATACGGTATCTCAACATCATCGACCTGTGACAAAGAAAAAGGACATTGAAACTGGATAAAGTCATAAATATGGGTGAGACTTCTGTGTCATTAATATAACAAGGGACCACATGCACATGGAAGCAGGGCAGGAATGAAACAATTGTTTCCTTCACTATTAATTAATAGTGTAGTTTTTCACGTCATTTCATTAGTATAGGAGACCATGTTTAAATTCCTAATCTATGTAATGAGCTTGAGCCAAGCACTAGCGTTTTAGCCTTGATTTATACCAAAGCACATAATAAGGAGAACAAAGTGAAAATAATGTACCAGCAAGAAGAGAGTGAGCTTTTGAGCGTGAGCAAACCGAGCAAGGAAATCCCCATAGTCATGTTCATGCCGCGGACAGAGTGACACATTAATGTCGGCATCTTCGAGGCACGGCAGCTCTCCAATTCGCCAACCATGGTCATAAGCTGAATAGATTGTCAGGCTGCGGAGATTGGGTGCCTCAATCACTGAGTCTGGGCAGTCATCAGGGATGAACACATCAGATAAATCCAGGGCATGAAGCAAGGGTGACCGACGAATGATAGCTTCCAATTGGTTCTCCCCATTGTCTGGGAAGTCAACAGAGTTGAGGTCTAGATTCTGCAGCGCGGGGAAGCCGGCGAATCCTACGGGGAGGGGTGGGATGTTGCAGCATACCAGCCGCAGGGACATGAGACCACCGAAGGAGAAGATGGAGGAGTGGAGGTTGAAATGGTCTGTGAGTTGGCCAGACATGTGGATGGACTCGACGCTGCGGCGGGAGAGCGCGACGAGCCAGTCGTCGATGCGGCCGGCAGACGCGTCGTCGACGCAGATGTTGAAGTGGGAGACCCGGGGGCCGATGTAGGGGAGAAGGACGCTGTCGACAACGGAGGGGTGCGTGCCAAGGGGGTAGGAGAGGGAGATCACCGAGAGCGACTTCCAGAGGTCCCGCCAGGCGCGGGAGAGCGCGGCGGTGCGCACGGCATCCCGGAGGTCGAGGCGGACGAGGATCTCGTCCTGTAGCACCACCGGGAGGGAGGAGAGCCGGTCGTCCGCCGCCGCCGCCCGCTTCGGCTCCATCACGCCTCCAGTCCCAGACTCTCCGCCTCTCCGCGAGGCAGCGACTCCAGGCAGAGGCCGCCGGCGGCGGCTCCCTCTCCACTCGGGCCTCCCCCTCCCTGCTAATGGCCCATTTCTCTATTCCTGTGCGGAAATAACCGCAGCTGGGAGGCCCGCGACCAGCCCATTCGGCTTTGGCCCACTTCTTCTGAACAGTCTCAACGCTTCCACTCTAGAATCCGCCAACAAGAACCCCGAAGTCAACGAGCATCTTCTGACTAGTCTAGCTAAGCTGCTCACAAAATCTGCGCTCCGCCTCCTTATCCGAAGCCTCCAGTGTCCAGCCTCCCTCCCGATTCCACCTCCAAGCTCCGATCCATGGCGTCTCACGATCACCACCACTCCCACTCCCATGACCACCACCATTCCCACGGGTGCGCGCGCGTGTGCCATCGCTCCTCTTACGCGATCTCGATCGCTGTCTCCACATCTGACTCGACGCACGCTTGGTGTGGCTTTGCTGCGCTTTCAGGGACGGCGGTGACCATGCAGCGGGGGGATCGTGGGTAGGGGAGGACGGCCGCGTGTGGCACTCCCACGACGGCCTCGCGCCCCACTCCCACGAGCCCATCTACTCCCCCGGCGACTTCACCAAGCGCGCGCCGCCGCTCACCTCGCGCAACTTCGCTGACCGCGCCTTCACCGTCGGCATTGGCGGCCCCGTCGGCACCGGGTGAGCTCGGCTGCTTTCTACCACTTGCTTATACTCCTTCCAGTCGCTGGTAGCGTGCATCTCATAATGCCGGTGCGGTTATTTGGCGGAAGATGTGAAATTGTGACGGCCCGAGAGAAACGCGTCTCCACTACATAATCCTACTTGCATCGGTGCAAAATCTGGGATTAGGTTTGTTTTTGATGGAGGCTTCTGGACATCGTTGGATCTTTGTCGATAAAGGGCTTGCTTGTGTTCATACCCTTTCATTGGCTTTGTTCCTGAAGCTCCATCCTGACATTTGGAGTGATTAATTGATGTGATTAATTTGGAACATTGCATGTAAGCACACGTTCATCTTGTAGCCAGAATAACATTCTACTGCTGAAACCAACAAACTTTGTTGTCTTGTCTATGCATTTACAGTTACATGGTTCCTAACACTAATATGAACATTTTTCCTGATTCAGGAAAACTGCCCTGATGTTAGCATTATGCAGATTCCTACGCGACAAGTATAGTCTTGCAGCTGTACGTGGCATGACTCATGACTCTGCCCTCTAATTCTTTTACAGAAGTTATCTAGTTTCCTCACCAAACTGAAAATGCAATGCTACATAAGATTTTCTGCATGCCCGGTCATATGATTTCAAGATATTCATCTATAATGTAGTGCTTCAGTTTTGCCCCTGCTTCTGATCTTCAGACTTTTCACTTGTAAAAATAGGTCTTATTATCACATTTCTGATAATTCAACTTAAACCAATGTGTGTTTCCCTGTCTAAATCAGTGATTACCTGTGCGCTGCACTGATATAGAAATATTTGCACTTTTCTTCATGCATCATTTTCCAAAGCATAGAATATACACAATGGGTTTTTTTCTATTTGTTCCTTTAATATTCAGGTCACAAATGATATATTCACAAAAGAAGATGGAGAATTCTTAATCAAACATGGAGCTCTGCCTGAAGAGCGCATACGTGCAGTAGAAACCGGAGGTTGCCCTCATGCCGCTATTCGTGAAGATATCAGCATAAATCTTGGTCCTCTGGAGGAGCTATCGAACTTGTACAAAGCTGATTTGCTACTCTGTGAATCTGGGGGAGGTATATTTTTTACTGGATCCAAACTAAACTTAGGTCATTCCTATTGTTATTATGGATATATCTGTATCAACCTATGGTGTGTGTTTTACTGGATCCAAACTAAATTCAGGTCATTCCTATTGTCTTGGATATATCCATGTGAACGTACCTATCCATCTAAATGTTATTTTAGAGTAATGTTAGTTTCTACTGGGATCCAGGGGCGGAGCTTTGCTGAGGCCAACATTGGCCATGGCCTCCCTCTCTTTTTGCAAACTCCACTAAATGTACACACTATCAGCTAGGTAAGCTTTGGATTAATCAATCTAGCTGTTTTGGCCCCTGCTCAATTTACGTGCAAGCTCCGCCACGCTGGGATCATGCTGCCTCTCTGGCTGTCTCATGTTTGGTATTGGACATGAGAATATGCTTCTTTCAAGTTCGTGCATAAAAGAAAATTTTGCATTCCTATTCTACTGTTTTTTTCAAAATAGTGTCCTGGGTTACCTTTCTTTTCCAAAACTCAACAATCCAGCATTAAAGAGCGCCATTGTGCATTTCCCATGCAGATAACTTGGCAGCAAACTTCAGCAGAGAATTAGCAGACTACATAATCTACATTATTGATGTCTCTGGTGGGGACAAGATACCAAGAAAAGGTGGCCCTGGTATAACACAGGCTGATCTTTTGGTGCGTCATACTGTATTTGTCAGCATCATTTATAACCGTGTGCACTTAGCTTCATTTGTAACTACGTGTACCTATTTTGACTTTTGGCACACTGGTCATATTTTACTTGGCTGGCATAAAATTCCAACTTTTCTGAACAAAGGTAATAAACAAGACAGACCTAGCACCTGCTGTTGGAGCTGATCTGGCTGTAATGGAACGAGACGCCCTTCGCATGCGGGAAGGAGGGCCTTTTGTGTTTGCGCAGGTTCAAGATCAAACTATGCACATCTTTAGTATTCTTCCTTTTTTTTCTCATGACTTCATGCTAGTTGCAAGGAACAAGGTTGCATGTTCAAAGACATTTTACTTTCACTGAAACCAGTGATGATGGCATCTTTATATAATAATAATTATTATTATGCAGGTGAAACATGGAGTGGGCGTCGAGGAGATTGTGAATCAGATTTTGCAGGCGTGGGAAATTGCAACTGGTAATAAGCTGCGATAAGGTCTCGCGACTTGGCCATATGTTGGATGCAGATTTGTATGTGGATCTGATTGACTCGGCACTTCCACATGCATAGACCATTTCTTGGTTTCTCAATAAATTTTGCGTCATTTGGTGCTAATTGTACTTGAGACGTAGAGACATGGAGTCTTAAAATACCATCCTTGGGTTAAATGTCATATTCGAGATCTCCTTTTCTCAATAAATTTTGCATCATTTGGTGCGATTTGTACTTGAGAAGTAGAGACATGGAGTCTTAAAATTCCAATACGGTCGACTCCGCTGGGGAACATAGCTGCAAAGCCGCGCATTGAATGATTGAAAGATATGAATGCTGCAAGGCCGTTGAGTGAAATTTTTGAATTTGGAAGAAAAGAACAGATACGAATGCAGCAAGGCCGTTCAGTGAAAGTTCCTAATTTGGAAGAAAAGAACGGACGTTGAGTGAAAATTTTGAATTTGGAAGAAAAGAACGGATACGAATGCAGCAAGGCCGTTCAGTGAAAGTTCCTAATTTGGAAGACAAAAATTTGGAAGAAAAGAATGGATATGAATGCTGCGAGGTCGTTCAGTGGAATTCTGAATTTGGAAGACAAAAATGAAAAAAGGAACGACTCCGCTGGGGATCGAACCCAGAATCTCTGGTTCCGTAGACCAGCGCCTTATCCATTGGGCCACGGAGTCATTGATGCTGTTTCCTCGAAGTCACTGATGCTGTTAGCAACGTTGTTCAGAAAAAAACAAGGTTGCTGTTCAACCTGTATTTATCATGGAAACTATCGAGTATAGCACTGCGTATTTGGAAATTTAAAATAATTTCATGAATACATGAGAAAAGGTATTTCACTTGGAAGCTTATTGAAGAATTTGGAAAAATTATAAGAGAAGAGGCCTATGTGGGAGCTAATAGGTAGGTAGCTAATAACCAGATCATTCCTGCTAGTGCATCCAAATAGGACCTAAGGTGGCATTGCCGCTCCCCTTAGAATCTTATACTTCCTCCGTTCAATAATCTCCTTCGTTTAAGCCTTACGCGCAGAAACCAAGGAGCAGTGATGTCCACGTTCCTTTACAATAAATCACTGTGATTCAATTAATGCGCATGCAATCAAGGAGCTCTGATGGCCCACATCCTCCACAAATCTGGCACTTGATTGGGCGCACTAGCCCGTCCCGCACCATGCATGCGCGCATGCAAGACGGAGAAGCAAATGGCAAGCCAACCCCGTAATATCCGAGGAGTCATGCGCAGAAGCAGCAGTTAATATGTACGCAGGACCACCTCAGACGATGGAGATTATTGAAAAAATTTTTTTGCTTAGACGAAAGAGATAAATGAACGGAGGGAGTAAATAGGAGGTAGTTTTTCTTTTCATTCCAACTCTTGGTGGGTAAAACATGTTACATAGGCTTTCGGGCTAAAAAGCTACCCTTAGGCCAAAGGGTGCAGGGGGCGGGCGGGCGGGGGGGTTGAAACAATTCCTATTTCTCAACACATACCAAAGATGAATTGGTTTTTGTACAAAGCATTGGAATCTCTGTGAACTTTAATAGGTAGAGAAATTTCCTCAGTACAACACAAACGAAAGAGTCGGATTTGCAAGTGCAAGATCTCATTTGTATTGCACAAACGATGTTCCGACAGACCCAGCACCTATCTGAAGCTTATTGTGAGTTCGACAAGATAACAACACTTGCAGATGAAGAAGCACATGAAAATTGAGGTCTTACAACATCCATTGATTAAGGTCACACTTCTATGATGCCATTCGCTTCGCACTACTCACTGCCACGGCAAAAGACAGCGTAGAGAAAATGCAAGAGTTGATGCATCTCTTGCTTTCTTATTGACAGCTCAAGTTTGCTCAGAAATGGCAAGGTGAGCTGCTACTAGTGATGAACTGTTCTCAAGTTTTCAGAGACAATTCTTGGCGAAAGCCCCATTGCTTGTGCAATGCTTCTCACCTCAGCAATCATTGCCACAACGTCGTTGAGTTTGTTAATAGCAGAACCGACTCCCTGCAGTCAGAAGAACAGAACTCGGTTCTTGTAAAAATCACATTGCTTATATCTTTTAAAGAAAAAACTTCAAGTATAGTGCATACAACTCCAGCAGCTCCTGCAGTTACTGCCATTGGTGCAGTCACCGAACTTAACCCTGACGAGCACATCACTGGAATGCTGACAGCCCGAGAGATGGAGTATGCTGCGGCTAGTGTTGGTGTTGCCTGCAATTACAGACACTATGTTGTAATTTGATACAATGAAGGAACCACCGAATGCAACATGCCCTCTTTTTTGTCCTAGTTTCACTATACCTTTTCAATCAATCCAAGAACTCCAGGCTTTGTCGGGCTAGAACATTTTCCACCTTCGGTTTGGATTATATCAGCTCCTTCCTCTTCGAGTACCTCTGCAAGTCTCATCTACAAATAAGAATCAAAATTAGCAAGACTAAAGCATGCATCAGTTATAGTGGTTACCGAAAAGTTGTGTCTTAAGCAAGGTTGTAAATAGTGGCGATATGACCTTACAGCACCGAAATCCAAGCTTGCTGGCAACATTATTGAGGGCAAAAGTAGGGACCTGACCACACATATTTTTGGTTGCGCGTATAGCCCAGGTCATAGTCTTATAGGCCTCATGCTAGAAGAAATGAGGAACCTAAAACGAGCAAAGGTACTCACAAATTTCCTCTATGCTCATCCTCTTGTTCTTAGGTTACTGAGAGAGTATATGGGCAAAGATATTAGTTCATTGACGTGTTACATGTTTTGCGACTGCAAGAAGTTGATTAGATCTGATGAACTATGATTGGGGTTACTTGAAAAGCAGTAAAGGAGACAGGTGATCAAATTGTGAGTTGACTTTTAAGACTTCGATTTGATGTGCTGTTAACCTGTCATGTTGGAATGAAAAAAAGGTAATATTAATGAAAATTAGAAATATATTTTGACATTTATTGTCTGATGATATATCCCACTATACTGCTAAATGTATTGTCAAACCGCCACCAATAAGTGCCGCTATACGCTGTCTTAAGGTTAGTGATTGGGGATGATGATATACCTGGTCTGGCAAACTAAGTGTGTGAGGAACTGTTACTGATAAAGTGATGTCTGGAAACATCTTCCTTGTTTCCCTTGTCAGCTTCAGTATCTGAAATTGGTTACACCAGTAAATTTCTCTCAATATTCAACTTTTGGAGTATGCTTCAATAAAATAGCAAATTTAGCAGCTCTGAATAGGTCAGGTTAGTAAGAACCTGCTCAGAGGAGAACTCAATGCCCATCTCATAAAAAGAATCATAGTTTCCAATCTCAACCTGAAAGAAACAAGGTTTAAGGGGGCAAATATTTGTTATAGAAAAATGACTTTCTTTTCAAATTTTTGCATAGTTAGCATCTGAAGTTTAGTGCCTGACCATTTTAGCTCCTGCTTCTACTGCAGAATGGAACGCTGAAGGATCTACAGATGAGACACAGATCTGCAATATGAAATTTTTCCCAGAATGCACTTAGCACAAGTGCACAACCAACTCTGATGCTAGGCGAAACCGTAATGGCAATTACAACCACAAGTTCCAATCACCCTATGAATGGATAGCTTACCGGAAGGTTGGTAAGATCCATGGCAAGCTTTACTAAGTCCTCGTCACATGCTATATCAACATGGGTTGCACCTCCCTGCAGCCATTAACAAAAGTACAGCAAGTTTGTTACGATGACTGATAAGTAATGGACTCATAACATGATCATGAATAAAGTTAAGTAGACAAGTAACAGTTTTATTTCCACCTATTCAGACAAATTTTGGTTTAACACTTGTGCGGAAAAAAGCCCTTCTAACAGAGACTTTCCAAATTTAGCTAATCTATAGGTTGCATTCTTGTTTTTCTTAAAAAAGTACACACGTGTTAGAAAATTATAGCTACTATAGGTTGCTTCCTGGTTTTCATAGATGTTGATTGTATGCGAAGAGAATAGGTTGATTATAAAGCTAACTTGCATTGATAATGACTTCAATTAACATCCTGGATGAAGAATAATGAGTGCCTGTTCCGGAACATCGAATCCTGGGCAATGACCTGCCGTCTTATTCTAGACTTCTTGACAAAATCATCAGTGACACAATCTTAGATTATTCGTAGCTCTAGAAGACACCAATAAACAAAGAAGTCTGCAAGAACGAAATAGTAACTGGTAACATTTGTGGAGTCCCGGGGCACAGTAGTATGTCTGAAAAATAGTCTCAAAGAAGTCTGCAAGAACAAAAAAAGTAACTGGTAGTAAGCATTGACAGGTAGTAGATGCATTATCCACACCTTATCTGCAGCTGTGACAACAGATGCAACACTGCTCCTGTCAAAGTTCTGAAGCCCGGAAATTATCTGCACAGTTCAAGAGTAAGTAGCTATCAGCTAATCACCACTAAGCAACTAAGCAAGGATAACTCATCCAAACAAAACAAAAAAAAGTTCCTTCAACTGTCCACTCTGAAGACGGCAGTACATCCACAAATTTCTACTCCAGGGAAAGTAATATGTAAAACTTGCTGCATCCGGCATCCCAGCGGCATGCGTGTTTGGAACGCATGAATTTCTTAGATTGTTTATTAACCAGAAAACAGTTCAACCTCGTGTTCCAACTTCCGAATGCTGCCTAAAAGCTGACATAAATCAATTGACTGATACGGTAAAGGAGACGTGTAAGAAGATAAACCTTGAGAGCCCTGTTCTCGCGGAAGGCCCTGAGGACGGCGCCCTTGTTGGCGGCGTCAGCAGCCGAGGCGCTCACGGCGAACAGTGTCCGTGGCGCTCGCTGCGCGGATGCCCGGCTCGCCACCGGCTGGCACTTGACCACGGCGAAGGACGGGGCGTGGAGAAGTCCCAGGGAACCTGGCGCTGCCATTATTTGGTCCAGCTGCTCCTCCTCTACTCCCCTCTGCCGAAGATTTTGAGAGTGAAGGAGAAAGAGATAAGATGACACTACAGAGAAACGGCAGAGTGCGTATATGGGACGTCCGCGTATATGTCACTGTATTTATCTTGGACGGTGCAAATATCTGTCTGACACGTAAAAAATATTGCACGGTTCAGCAGGAAGCCCCTTGGTGTTTACAGTCCTCGCAAATTAGTCCTCAGCCGTCAGATAATCACGTTGGTTCAGTTGAGGTGCTTGATGTTGCTGTTGCGTTATTTCACAATTCACAAGCAAAATGACAAACGCAAATTAACAAGTCAAGCTCGATACACAGTGGACATAGCCCATCATCATGTATTGACCATGGCCCCAAATTTTACGGAGTATTCAGGAAAAATACAAAAGTTTTCAAGTCCAGTGCTGCATTCCGGCGAACACCTTGCCTGCACCTGCCCTACTTGCCAATGCCGTTGAGGCGCTCAACGACGGTGATCAGTCCCTGCAAGCTCAAGTCGCCATCTCCGTTGGCCACCATCGCCGAGAACATCTGGCGGTACAGCGCCGCTCCAGGCAGCACGTTGGCGTCCTCCCCGCCGTCCCCGACCTCCAGCGCCATGCCGAGGTCCTTGACGATGTACCGCACGCTGCCCCCGGACGCGAACTCGCGGCGGAGCAAGCGGTCGCCGAAGATGTCCATGATGCGCGAGCCCGCCGCGCCCTTGGACACGGCGCCGAGGAACAGCGGCGCGTCGAGCCCCGCCGCGCGGGCGAAGGCCACGGACTCGCCGAGCCCCACCACGGCGCCGGCCACCGTGATCTGGTTGGCGATCTTGCTGCTCTGGCCGCTGCCGGGCCCGCCCATGTGGGTCGCCTTGCCGAGGTGGGCGAAGAGCGGGTCGAGCCAGGCGACCACGGCCTCGTCGCCGCCAGCGAAGACGGCCAGCGTGCCGTCCCGGGCGCCGACGTCTCCGCCAGACACCGGCGCGTCGACGGCGTGGCAGCCCGCCGCCGCCGCGGCCGCGGCGACCTCGCGCGCGAGGGAAGGGGACGAGCTCGTGCAGTCCACCAGTACGCCGCCGCGGCGGAGGCCCGCGAGGGCCCCCGTGGCCGGTTCCAGGACCACCGCGCGGACGTCGCCGGGGTTCCCGACCATGGTGAAAACCACGTCGGACGCGGCGGCCACGGCGCGCGGCGAGTCCGCGAGGCTCGCGCCGGCGGCGACGAGGCTGTCAGCCTTGGACGGCGTGCGAGCGTACGCGGTGACTGTGTACCCGGCCGCGAGGAGGCGCTTGGCCATGGCGCCGCCCATGACGCCGATGCCGATCCACCCCACGCGCGTCGCCCCCGGCTGCACCGGCGCGGGGAAACCGAACGCCGCTGCTTCCGGTTTCCGCCCCTCCTCCATGATCGATCCCCTCCGGAGCTACTCGCAAGCTGCCGATTACCCAAAGCCGCCTCGATTTTGGTTGGTTGGATTGCAATATGTTCCGCTCTTCTTTTTTAACTGGACAACGACAGAGAATATGCTATGCATAAACAAACAAGAACTCACTGGGTCCCAGCCTGCGTGATCGCAATTTCGTGCATCCAGTCATCCACAGCATCCAAAGACACGCGAATTTAAACTAATCAACTCCCAGTAGGCATCGCAAATTTTCATGTTCATTTTTACCAAAAGCAAAAGGTAGGAAATTTACAGGAAGATGATCGAAGGAAGAACCAGAACGATGGGCATTTGTTACACGCCAACAGCCAAGTAGTGGTGAAGTGAAGGGGGAAGAAAAGCCGGGAGCTTTAGAGGTGGCAGCCGCAGCAGAGGAAGAAGCAGGAGAGCGCGAGCCCCAGCACGACGGCCTCGACGACGTACATGACGCGGAACGCGACGGCGTCGACGACGGCCGCCGCGGAGCCGCTGCGCAGGGAGAGGGAGGGGAGCCCCGGGAGGCGCTTCCACCTGAGGGAGCGAGACAGCGACGAGGCGAGCCTGGACGCGCCGGCCGCGGACGGGGCGGCCAGCCTCCAGCGCCGGCTGCTCCGGGGCAGGTGGTAGTCCCTCGGGATGAGCTTCCTCAGCCACCCGCGCGGGCGCGCCGGGCTCGCTGCCGCCGCCTCGGCGGCTGGCGGGGACATGGGCGCCGTCTCCGAAACCGAGCCCGCCGCTGTCGCCGTTGCCGCCGCCGCGTCCGCCTCGATGGCCATTGCCCGCCGCCCTGCTGACGTGGGAGGGTGTGCTGTGCGTTGGTTTGGCTGGAAAAGATCGGGTGGTGGTTGGTTGGGAAGACGGACGGGGGAGGGACGGGACAGAGACGTGGGGGTCGGGGACGTGCTGCCGGGACTGGAGCGGACGACGAGAAGACCGGGGAATATATGGGAGGCGACGGGGGAGGGGTTTGTGACGGTTTGCCCCCTCTGAGTTTCTGCTTCGTTGCGACGCGCTCCTTGGCTTTGCTTTGTGTACAAGGCAACAGCTATGCGTAATACCAGCAGTCCAGCACCAGTGCATTCTGGAACCGAACGTAACCAGGGTGCGAATTGCAATTTGCAAACCGTGTCGGGTCCATACAGCTACAGGTCTGCACCACCAGGGGAATTGAAGGCAGGTAGGTTAACGCACGGACAGGGGACGCGAAGCTTGAACTGGACGCCGCGCGGCTGGAGACGCGCTGGCGGATGATGGCATGGCACGTACAACGGCTCAAAGAGGCTTGCAGCGGTGCAGAGCCAGGCAGGCAGGCTCATCCGGCCGCGGCCAGCCCCGGGCGGCCGCCTGCTGCTACGTATGCTACGTGCCTCGGTCGGTCGCTTTCTTGTGTGTACCTCAGCGGAATGCGATGCCGATGGCGACGCCCAGCTGCTCCTGAATTGCTGGTTATTTCTCACGTTCAGACGTGTCGCCTTCTGTTCCGCGTCCATTTGCTATTTTGCTTCGCTTCCGCGAGAAGAGTCAGTGAGGCCGCGCGGCAAACGTGAGAGCCGCGCGTGGAGTCCGTGCAGCCGGAGGCACTACGACTAGGAGAGAGCGCGCGCCCGAGGTCTGGTCTGGTCTGGTCAGACCAGGAACGAGGGCATGTGTAGCTAAGGACCCACGCCACGAGGCTCGCCGCTCGCAATCGAACCGCTGCACGGCCGAGAGAGCCGAGAGGCTACGCGGCGGTTGCCACAGCCGGGGCCGGCAGACCCAGCGAACGAAAGGAGTTGGTTAACCGGGTAGAGACTACTCCATCCGTCTAAAATGGGCCTTGGTTGAGGAGTTAAATTTTTCATTTTTTCTATTTAAAAACAATAATATTTATAACGTATAATAAGTATAGTTAAAGTAAAGGAGCGTCTAGTTATCCGTCGACAGATTTCGTGACATCAAATCTGTCAAATTATTTTTAAATTCGATCAAGTAAACAATTGTAACACAAATCCTAAAGCACAAATTAATCATGACAACGGGGAGGCAACATGTGCAAATTCTTAAAGACGGAGGGATGGGAGTAGCTACCTGGTCAGGTTCAGCTGGGCCTGGGCGCCAGCTGCTGAGAACGACTCCACTGTGCTAGCGACTTCTAGAAGTCTCTGCTCTATCTCGCCTTTTCGTTCAGCTCCAAGCAGCTAACCTGTACCTACGCTGCATTAACATTCGTACCGTTGGAGTTGGGGCGCTGACGAATACTACTGCAGTAATGGTCCTGTTCTGCTGGTCATGTTTCGGCTTGTTTCAGCTTATTCTCTCTCACATAACACTATTGAATCAGCCGAAATCAGCCGGCTTTTCTACCAGCCGAACCAGCCCAATATCGAGCTCACTCCCATCGTTACAACAATTTTCTGAAGAACATGCAAGCACGAGTCCAAAGCCCAGGACAGCTCAGTCTGCATCCAAACTGATCAATCAGGAACAGTTCAAGGTTACAGCTAGCTACAGTTAACTTGTAGTTAAGTATACATGTGTTAGTCGTTGTGAAACTCAAATCTAATAGTAGTATTATAGTAATAATACGATCGCATTCAGATGTGCAGGGCAGGCAGGCAGAACCAGCCCGGCCGGCCCGTGCACCAATAATCATCAGAATAAACTGAAGTTGTAGCCGTTAACAGCTGTCCATCTCGATCTACCCATAGTTGGCTTAACCCTATGAGCTTCTCAATTTTCTCGTCTTTCTTTGCCATAGGCTAGAGATTTATCTTTTTCTTCATTTAAGTAATAAAAAAATCATGCATAAGCTAGGGGATTTAAAAGTGCCTTTTCAAAAACAAAAGGAAAAGAATTTTAAAGTGGAGAAGAGACAAGACGGCACAGCAGGTTGCAGAATTGAGTATTGGCGACTGGCCGGAGGAATCGCGGCGCTTTGAGGCGCACCAATGCGGAGATCCCGGCCCGGGCGCTATGAATTCGGCTGGCCTAACCAAAGCAGCAGCACGAACAACGTACTATATATATTCTCCTATATATACACCGAGGGAAAGATACATAGGAGAGTACATGAATGCAGCTTTGCTTTTCAGCTTCCAACAATAAGCAAAATTGCTTAACGAAAACCGAATTCGAGGCCAGTTCATGCGCATTTTTCTATGCGGGAAGGCAGAGGAGTGCAGGAGATGGAAATTGTTTCAGTGCAAGCCTGACGGACAGGAAGTTAAGTGGTTGTTGGCAAACGGACGCAAAGGGGATTCCTGGTCAGGCCAGTCTCAATGGAGAGTTTCATTACGTTGTTTCTAAGACTGCCATGTCATTTGAAATGAAATGAAACTTGGATGAAACACCTACTCTCAATGGAGAGTTTCATTCTGTGGTTTCATAGGCATTTAATTCAAGACTCATAGAGAGTTGGTAATCGTGCCAAGAGAGTTTCATCTAGATGAAACTCATTTCTTCTCTCTCTTCTTAAATACACTGTCATATCATCAAAAGTGCCTATGTGGCAACTCATTTAATGCAAATGAAACTCACGTGAAACTCCCACTGAGACTCCTTAGGCGTGACGAAGCTACTACTCCCCCAGGCGAAAGCGAGGTTGACGCGCGGAAAACGAGCTGCGGAGATCACTTTCTTTGTATACTAGCCGTGGAGGAATATATGCCCGAAACCACATCGATTTTCATTTCATTTCATTTCCCATCACGAGTGATGGTCGCGGTCACGTCTTCCTTTGCCAGTGTGTTCTTGTCTGCACACACTGAAATATGGTTCCCTCACTTCTTTTCGCCCTCTTTTTAGCGAAGGAATATGTTCTGCTAAATCTTTCTACTAGCAAGATCAGATTGCATGCACAGGCCTGGAACCTGCGCCGGCTGCACGAAAACAGGAGCGGCAGAATAACGCGTACTAGTACGTGCCTGACGTCGACTGATCGAACCTGCAAACCCTTCGCAGTGAAGCAGTTTCTGCTTCTGTCCATCAACCCATGCACGGTGCACCTGCTTCAACAGCTTCACGGACCTTTTGAAAGGCAGAACAAAAGCAAAAGATCATTATTCCTTTGTTGGAAGAAGAAAAGAGAGGAAGAATCAGAGAGAGAGAAAAAAAAGAAGTGGTCTTGAGCCCGAGTGTTCGCTGGAGTAAACTGCATTGCTTTTGCTTTAGCTTGTGGGCAAGCGAAAGGTAAGTGAAGGGCCGGGACATCACCGTACCAGTCATTGCTTCCATCTCCTCTCCTGGTTCCTCCGGGTCGCGGGGACCTTTCGATCCGAAGTGCGTGCTGGGGGGGCTCAAACTCACGCGGCGTCTCGCGCTTCTCGATCGCGCCATGCATGTCTAGATGCCTCTAGAAAATTGCCGGATGCCCGGATCACGTTTTCCTTTTTCCGGGTCCGGCCTCCGGGGACACGGAGGGAGAGAGCCGGAAACGGCAGCGCCGCGCGGCGATGCATAGGATGGCGCGAAAGGGAAGCGCGGGATGGTGGTGGTGGAGCGCTGGAGGAGGATGCCTTTTTCGTTCCTTTTCTGCGTGACTGCGTGTGTCTCCAGAGTTCAGAGTAGTGGTGGAGAGTGGAGACCGGGAGCCGTCTAGGCTAGGCCAGAGGCCGGAGGCGGCGACATCCACTCTTTACACCTGAATGAACATGCAGCACATCCAGAGTTGAGAGTTGAAATGAGCTCAGCTTTCACCACCACCAGAGCGCCACATTCAGAATCTTCAGGTGAGCTCAGCTTTCAATTCATCAGAGAACGATACAGATGGATCGGGTACGCATATGAAAATCTGCTGCCACAGACCATAATCGGGCATCAAGGGACAGAGACAGAGACAGGAGATTCTGAAGATAAAACAGGGGACAAATCACTTGTGTGCCACTCAAGCACTATGATCCGCTGATCCATTAGTTTCTCCGGCAGACACCTACACTGGTCCGGAGTTTGGACGCGGCCCACACAAACACGAAGCAAAATACTGCGTTTAATGATGACGGCAGTTGGCAGACGACACGAGAACTATATATAAACCCTGCATGCACTTTTTCATTACAGATAGAGAGAAAATACTATAAAGACTGCACTTGACTCGGCCACCGCTGTTGTGCTGTCTCCCTGCCTGTACGCATCACGATAAGAATCATGATGGTTGTTGCTAGGACAATCAGCAGCTAGCGGCCGTCTGCTTAACCAAATACACTATTAATCCAGTGCATCTGCGCGCGGAGCTGTGTAATGATACGGCCCAGTTCCGGTAGTAAATTACGCACGGCATCAAGGCATGGCGCCTGCATATTCGACGCTGTCTTTACCACCGAAAGAAGATGGGTTCCTTTAGCTCCATGACACGGCGCCACGGTACGCATGGGTAGCCGATGATGCATGGATCTGCAGTACTATATGTAACCTGAACAGGCAACAGCAAAGTGTGTTCTGGTGATCTGGTCCATGCTTCGGAAGAAGACCGACCACCCCAATTTGAAACATGAGTGTCAGTGGTGGAGACTATGGCAATGAAGAATTTCGCTAGAAATGGGTCGCTGTAATTTAATAGGTTTAGCGCTTAGTGTGCTGTTAGTCTTATTCGTGTTCTTTACTTTTATGCTTTTTGGAAGCTTCTCTTGAGAACTGAGTGCGAGCTCAATTGGTGTGTACTGCGGGAGTTCAGGCCACCCGCCCAGGTTCGATGCACGGCATCGGCAACAGTGTTTTATAATTTCCCGTCGTATCGTTGAGACGTGTTCTCCCAGCTCTAGTTATAGGCGTCGTGATTTCTTAGCCCCTCTAGCTTGTGTACTAGTACTAGTATATTAGAGGCGTGTGAGTGTATTAGACATGAGTTTAAATACTACAGCTTATATTTAAATGTCGGAGCAATAAAAAAAATAGTTTCTTTTGGTCACAGACCAGCGAGGCTGGAACCCTAAATAATCTTTTACTACCCGAATCAATCTTTTACTACCCGAATCTTGCACCATATACGCTGGTTTATTATTGGGCCATGTCACCTGAAAAAGCTCAACCGATAGATCTTGATTGGATTAAAGATTGGGGCAATAAAAATAGCTTCTTTTGGTCACAGACCGCGAGGCTGGAATCATAAATAATCACCCTATTCGGCTGAGTTTACCAGTCGTGAAACAGTGTTTTTCTCTCACAGCAAAACAGCCACAACAGATTTATAAGCCGCAGAAACAGCCTGTCGAACAGGTAAATCTTTTACTACCGAATCTTGCACCATATACGCTGGCTTATTATTGGGCCATGTCAACTGAAAAAGTTCAACCGATGGATCTTGATTGGACAGTTTAACCATAGTCACGTGAGTTTCCAGAGCCTTCGCCCCCAGCGCGGTGAAACGCCGCCTCGCCATCCTCGCGCCGCCCCACCTCGCCTCCCGCGCCACCCGACTACAGCAATCGGCGTCGCCTACGTTGTGGCAAGCGGCCCTGGCGTCGATGGGCAGAGGCAGCGTGTGCGTGTAGGCGGGCGTGCTGGTGACTCGAACGAGAAAGTGCACGAGCTCACACCTCACAGCCACGGACACGACGAGTGCCTCCGTCTCCAGGCACCCGCGAGCATCGGCCACGCGCCCTCCCCGCAGGACACCGGTCCCGATGGCGATGGGACACCACACCGGTGGCGATGGGACACCACACCGGTGCTGAGACAGCGGCGACGGCAATAGCTAGGCTCTGTGCGGACGGGTGGCCAACTCAGGAAGCTGGATAGTACCTGCCCAGTCTCTCTCAACTCTGCCTGTCTTGCCTCTCCCGCCTCATTACTGTTCGATGAAATGCCAGTGTCGTGTGCTTGCATGTCGATGGAAGTAACTTAGGTGAGTCTCAATGGGGATTTTATGTCACTGTTTTTAACGCATCTAAATTTTAGAAACAGTGCAGAAGAGTTTCATTCTCATGAAACTCTGTCTGCTCCCATGAAACTCTTATCATCTCTCTTCATAAATATGGTGGTACATCAGCATAATTAATACCCATAAAACTCTGATAAAACTCCATTGAAACTAGCCTTACTTACCGGTACTTACTGCAGATTCTTGCACAGCAGGTCAAACTAATTCATCATTGGTGTACGGTTGTAGCCTAACTGAAGCTGAGATTTTTTTTGGCTAGAAAATCAAATCTAATTGGGCTTTGCTGTGGTACACTCAAATAACTATGAGCCATCGATCCAGATGACTTTCATCAAATATTACCTCCTAGGAGGTAATAGAAGGAAGAAATGTATATATTAGCAAATAGGAAAAATATCTTCAATTAGATCTAATTTGCATACTGTGTTAGATCATGGACGATGTAAATTGTAATGAACATGATGGACCTAATCATTGCATTTTGACAGCGTGACATGACATGCTAATAAAGTGCGTTTTAGTCATTTTTTAATGTTTTTCCACACCCTTCGTATTTAAGTCACTTGCTAATAAAATCAGGGTTTTCAATTTCGGTTTTAGAAATATTTTGGCAACCACTGAAAATATCGAATTTCATGAATTTCGATAAAAAATTGGTGACAGTTTTTTAGAGATTTAAACATAAAGTATGTTTTTTTCTAAAATTTTTATATCTAAACAAAATGTAAGCATGATTTATGACTATACATTATTAGTGTAATACAAAATTTCAGATTTTTCTTTCGGCTGATACTGAAAGTACCTAAATTCAGGAAATTTCGATGAAACTTCGCCAAAATTTTGGTGAAATTTCACCGAAATTTTGAACCTCGAATGAAATACTAAGTCAGATCCACACACATAGAGTCAAACATATTAGTCATACACGTATATCCGTGATTATTCTTTTTTATAATAAGCAACGCTTCTTTCCACGCATGTACGTATAAAAAAATAACATATGTGCTTAATTGAATACATACATGATAAATGCATGCATGCATGACATTCCATTCTTAATTGTATGCGACTTTCTGGGAGGATTTGTTTCTTTAATTGTTGGCTATGATTTTTACCCTTTAGACATTTTAATTACTTAATAAAATATTTTGTCCGTAAAAATCAAGGGCTATGATTTACCGGAAATGTTACCTCCTATGAGGTAATGTGAGTACAGTAGCAAAGCCCAATCTAATTAAGGATCCTGATTCTACTGGACAATTAATAATTTGAAAATTGTAGATACTATGATGTTTTAGCTTATCCATAGTCTTAATTGTTATGGAAGAGATATGTCATTCCGCTGCTCCTACATTTGATCCATTGTTACAAGTTCTATAAGAAGGGAACAGGTTGTTGATTAAACAATTTTTTCGAGAACTTCTCACAATATGTGGTAATCACTTGATCTTTTGTCATGATTAAAACTCCATTGCTATTGCCCATTGATTGATTCCTTGTTTTTACATGGTAATGGAAATTTCTCTGACACTTTACTTTTCTGATCTTGTATAGAGGAAACGCACTGAATATTTGAACTGTCATTAATCATTATGAGGTGCATTAGCTCTCTAAAATGGAGAATAAGTATTTGAAATTTGTCAAACAACCCATATTGTAGCAAGATCAGTTTTCAAGTGGTACAAGAGTCTCGCTGGTACATCAACCTCAATGTCATTCCTGACTCAAAGCATTTCAAAAATAGGCAAAAAAAAAAAAAAAAATCTCAGTGTCATTTCTGAATGAGTATCCTGAGCTGCATGCCTACCATGTTGTATCTGTTCCACAGTTCTAATATCAAGATCAACCTTTTTTTTTGCATGTTTTAGATTTTATTTGTACTATAAGACTGTAACAGTTCACTGCAGGAAAAAACTACAAGAGTTCTCTGGTAAAGCAAAATGTAACTTTTCTATGACTTTGAGCAGCGCATTCATTTGTGGCACAATATTATCTACTTTTCTGTTGTATTTTTCTCGATTATATAAAAGATACAGAACACAATTGTTGTTGTATCTTTAAATTTGAAACAAGTGTAGAGCCCTAGACTTGGGGCAGTGGTCGGCTGTTCTCCAGAAAGATCGAATTACAAATGAGTTTGCTGCTTTGGTGGAGCACTAGCTAACACTGACCAAATTTCTGTACCTCCGATAATTTTGCTTACATATTTGGCTTTGTTCATGTACATCTAAAATGATTTTTTTGGCATTGTAGTGAGGTTTACATCAGGGGCTGATAGTATTGGGGTTTCTATTTCAGCCCATGAGCATGTATGTTCTATCATATATTTTTTGCTCCTATTGTGTATGTTTATCTGAATTTTTTATTTTGCAGGCAAGAGCTGACGATCAGGCCATCTACATAATCAAGCCTAACCAGATTTTGCTCCAGATCTACCCAATCATTGTTAATCTAGATGATCTTATATTTGTTCTTTTATCCCCTGTACTGTAGTTAGTCATTCTCTGGATGTGGTAAGGGATAAGACTATGCCTTTTTACGCAAAAGATCTTATATTTCCTGTGAATGATATAATAATTCAAATGTATCCTCTATATAATACTCTCTCTGATATACTCATTTGTCCTATACAGATTATTGCAGACATAGAAAAAATCATGGCGATCGGGAAAGAGCCAGGTGATGAGTTAGATGTCAGTGACATCCATCATCGATCTAATGTCCCTTTTCCAACAATGTCATATTTATTAAATCCACATACAAACTGGTTCAGCTAAACATCATTCTTTGTTTTTTCGAAAACCACCATCATTCTTCGGTCTTCTGCAATTATCAAGCTCTAGGACATTGTTACATCAGACCTACGCCCTGTTCGCTTGGCTTATAATCCGTACTTTTCAGCTCAATTTTTTCAGCCAGAACAGTGTTTTTCTCTCACAACAAACAGCAGCCATGACTTTTCAGTGAAGCGATCGGGCTCAATTAAGCATTGGTCACAGCTGCTCACAGTCACAGCCACTCGATATCCCACCTGAAGCATAGATGTTGGAGAACATGTCTTAAGATCATTGCAATGCTCAGACTTGATCAATATGAGCAATTTCTCTACACGCCTTCCTCCAAACAATTACGGAAGCGTTATCTGATGGTCATCGACCAAAAATTCCTCAAAGACCATGACAATAACTTTGGTCAGATCCAAAGGAGCGCGGCGTTGCCGCGCTTGTGGTTCTAGTAACAATGGATAGTTGCATGTAAAACTATTGCAGAGGCTAGAATAAAAGATTTTTTTCCTGTAAAAAGATAAATTTTGGCATTTTGGAAGCAAAATCACGGAATTCCAATTTATTTGAACAAATGACGGGCCCAATTTGAAGCAACAGAATGCTGCCTCGTGGTTCCTGAAGCCCATTCAATTCGTGGACAATGAGAGCATCTTTTTCATCTGGGTCCTGCAAAGGAATACTAGTTAAACCAGCTCAATATGTCGGTAACGAAGGAGACTTCGCCCATTACGGCGTTCGGCCTTCGCCGTTATGGGCCAAATCTGTTATTTCATTCATGGGCCTTAGCATACTGCCTGGGCTGCTACAGAACATCACTTGTCTTGTATGAAAGTGATCTTCTTTTTTTTTTCCCTTCCCCCCCGAGAAACAAAACAGTAGCACGACTCGTGCCGCTGCAGCACGAAAGCCGCCCAGGTCCACGGTCCACCCAGCGTTCAGGAACAGGAAGGCGTCGCGGCGACAAGGTGGGCACGGCGAGACGCTACACGTGTGCCGTGACGCCAGACGCTCTCCCCCGGCCCCTGCACGGCTGCAGCAAGGCAAACTCGGTAAACGCCGCCGTGCCGTTGCCGTGCGGCCATGGACCACGAGCGAGCGAAGACGGGGCTCCAGATTGGCCCGCCGCGCCAGGGGTTTTCCACCCTTGGGCCGCCGCTGCGCGGGGGCGGCTCCTCGCTTGTCGCGGTCCAGCTGCGTGCGCGGTCGCGCTCGCGCACCGGCAGTCCGGCACGGCGAAAAGTCTGCGCGCGAGCGAGGTGCCCGTGTCGAGGTGATCAGCGATCAAGTCAATCGCTCTGACTACTTGGGCTTCGTTCGTCCGCTGCGACATAATCCGGTGTGCCCATGCCTGAATCCTGATCCTTCTCCAGCTCTTCTTCCCTGACCTTGAGACCGAAGCGACAACGGCCTGTCGCCACCATGGCCGCACATTTGACCCCGGCGCTGGATTTGTCTCCGTTCACCGCAGCAGGAGTTAGGCCGAGACAGTAACTTTTTTTATTTTTTACTACCTTTCCACTGCTGGTGGTAATCTAGAAAGCGTGCCGTGCCGTGCCTTGGAAAGCCATAGGAGGAGCTCTGACTTTTGGGGAGACGAAGACATTGCGTGCAATGCATTGTTGTTTAGGGCCAAGGCGCACGAATTACGTTGCGGCGATGCATGCCGGTGGCGCCAACACAGAGGAGGGAAGGACAGACATCTCTCTCGTTTCGTCTCGTCTCTCGTCATGGCATTATTGTGCTCGTTCCACGAGCGGTCTAGCACAGCCAAAGCGAAAAGCACCGTACTGGTTGATGGAGTACTACTCGTGTGCATGCACGCATTGGCCTTGTTTAGATTGGTGAATTGGGGAGAAAAACACTGTATCAGAATTCCTGTAGCATTTCGTTTGTATTTGGTAAAAATTATCCAAATTTTGACTAACTAGGCTTAAAATGTTCGTCTCGCAAAGTACAACAAAACTGTGCAATTAGTTTTTGATTTCATCAACATTTAGTATTCCATACATTTGCCGATATTTTGATGTGACGGGGAATCTTCTTTTTGCATAGTGGAATTTGGGGAGAGAATTGGGGAACTGAACAAGGCCATTGTTTAACGCTGTCACCGCGCTGACAGGCGGAGAACAGTTTGCGAGCGAGAGTTGGGCCCAGTTTAATTCCAAATTTTTTGGCAAAATGGGTACTGTAGCATTTTCGTTGTTATTTGGCAAATAATGTCCAATCATAGTCTAATTAAGCTTAAAAGATTCGTCTCGTGGATTTCGTCTAAACTGTGTAATTAGTTTTATTTTTTATTTATATTTAATGCTTCATGCATGCGTCTAAAGATTCGATGTGACAGGGAATGTGAAAAATTTTGCAAAATTTTTAGGGAACTAAACTGGGCCTTGACCTCGGCGATCGATCTCGGAGCAGCAGCATGGGATGGGACATGGGTAGCCGCTGCCGGGGCGGACGTCAGAAGAATCTAGCTACCCCAACGAGGCGGAGCGTGCAGGCAGGCCGGCGCTGCCGCGTCGTGCGCATGTGCCCGTGCACCGTGGCGCGCGCACGCGGCGCGCTTGTCCCCGCCCGTTCTCGTGCCGCGTGACTGCGGCTGCGGCTGCGAACGCGTCTTTGGCCTTAGGCCTGTTTAGTTTCCCTCAAAATTCAAGTTTTTCACTCTCTCTCCATCACATCAATTTTTAGCCGCTTGTATGAAGTATTAAATGTAGGTAAAAAAATAACTAATTATACAGTTTAGTTGAAAATCACGAGATGAATCTTTTGAGCCTAGTTGGTCCATGATTGAACAATATTTACCAAATAAGACGAAAATAGTACTATTCATCGGGTTGAAATTTTCTTCAATCTAAACGAGGCCCTTGTTTAGATCCGGATTCGGGTGTCTCGCAAAGTACAACAAAACTATGTAATTAGTTTTTTATTTTATTAACATTTAGTACTCTATGTATGTGTCGATATTTTAATGTGATGTGAATCTTCTTTTTGCATAGTGTAATTTGGGGTTGAAATTGGGGACTAAACAAGGGCCTTGTTTAGATCCTAAATTTAGGAAGCAAACTTTGCATAGTAAATGTCCCGTCACAATGTAGCAATTTTGTTTTTATTTGGTAATAATTGTCCAAATATTGATTAATTAGGCTTAAAATATTCGTCTCGCAAAGTATAACAAAACTGTGCAATTAATCTTTTGATTTCATCTACATTTAGTACTCCATATATGTGCCGACATTTTGATGTGATGGGGAATCTTCTTTTTGCATCGTGAAATTTGAGGATGAAGGCCAAGGTCTTCGCGCCATGCGGCCGTGTGTGCCGGCCGGTGATCTGATGCTGTGCGTGCTGACAGCGTGCGCGCAGGACGGAGAGTGCTGGTGCTGGGCCAAGCACGAGACCTGCTCGGCCTCTGCGTTCTTGCTCCATTCTCATCTCTGAAACCGGTTCGCGAGTGTGAAACTGACCACCTGTGGTAGACTCGGGAGCGTGCCTGCCTGTGCACGCGTGCATATGCAACATGGTGGTGCAGAGTGTACATCATGCACGAGCCACTCCAGACTGTGAGCACTTCATGTGAGATACTACTGACTACTGAGTGAGATGCGCAGAGATACTGTGAGCACTTCAGGCCTGTCTAAGCACCCAACCTGTTGTATCTCTCCAAAAAAAAAACATTGTTTCTGTATATAAACAGAACGCCTGTTAATGTTGGTAATTGTATAGTAATGTAGTGTCTCTCCAGCTCTCCAAGAACTAAAAAAAGCCTGGTGGGATTTGCATACTCCTCGTTGCTTGTTCAATCTTCAGTTATTTATTTAAAAGCTCAACGGTCGAATTTCCCCAGCCGTACGTTTGGTCCAACGTTGTTCTTTTTTTGAACAGACTAACTTTCAATGTTGCTCTTTATCTAAATGAAAAAAAAACTTCCAATGTTATTCTCCAAACTCCAGCTATGTCAAACTGGAGAAAGGTGACCAACCACTTTCCTGACTGAATCTTACAGCTTTAACCGTTTCGTTTTACCAACGGGGATTTCATCAACATTCTGCTGAACTGAGAGCTGATACCAAAGCCTGCATATATATACACAGAAACAAGCCCCAACATCAATGTTCGAGAAAAAAAAAAACGGGGTTGCATCATCCAGCCATTTTTAGCTAGGCCAGGCAAATCATTTGAAGCCACCCAGCATTGCAGTGTGAACCTGCAAGGAGATGGGCTCCTGCACAAAGATTCCCTGCAAAACCCTAGCTGCAGCTAGCCCCGGAAAAAGAGGCAGACAAATGACAAAAGAAACATAATGATATGACAAGAACCAAGTCAAAAGGGCCAAGCATAAAACACAATTATTGGGGAATAAAACCATTCACCTGCCACATAAACAAGAACCCAGCCCTGCCTGCAGGTTCCTGGTCTGCCCTTCAACAATAATAACCCTTCACGAGTGGATCACATGACGGCATGACGCAAATCCTGCATGAGAAAGCTTCCAATGTTTATTGGCTGATCTCATGGGAATGGTCCAAAAGAGTATAAGAACAATAAACTACAGTATGGTCTATGGGGAAGTGGGTCTCCACAGAAATGCCCTTTGGAACAGCAGGGGTCATCTCCTCGGTTGGTTTTTACCAAATGTTCAGAGAAACTGACATTCTGAAAGTTTGAACGTCACAGTTAATCAAAGGACACAGCGACACAGGTCAAACGAAACATGCAGATGCTTGGATGATTCTGTGACTAATTTTATTTACCCGGTCAGTACTTGTTACTTAAGTATTTTCCCGTTATTAAAAAATAATGCCGGATAGCTACCTCAACCACAGAAGAATCATTGCAGTTTTTTTATCGACAATAGAGCCACTGTATTTTTCCTGGTCCAAGATCGTCGAGAATAGGCCAACCAGATGGCTAATTCTTCATCCAAAAGCCAGGCTTTTTGCGTCCTTTAATCCCTATATGGCCCTGGCATCAGATCCAACTCCCAGCTCAAATCACTTTCAGCGTATACAGGGCCTGACTTTTCAGATTACAAAAAGCAGGATCAGAAGCCGTGAGATTTTCAGATTGGAAAAGTTTAGCCTTTCTACCTCCTGTCCCTGAGTGGGGTGAGAAAGATACTGAATTGCGAGATCTTCCTACCCATTGTCCATCAACTGGCCCTAGAAAGCTGCAGACTTTTCTTCTGCATGTCTTGCCTATGGCCATCAGTAACCTGCCCGGCTTTGCGACTCAGTCAAGTTGATGCCTTGGTTCGTCCCCAGAGGCGATCTGACTGACTGCATAAGCATGTCAATAGTTGAAATCTTTGGCATTTCTCGCTTTTAACAAGATCAGGATTCAAGAACGTGCTACACTGTTGTGACAGTGGAATTTATACAGTAACTATACTACGCACTAGCTTCTAGAGTTCTAGTAGTTGTGCCCGTTTGAACATGGAAAAGATTCCAGCTGTTTTCCTTTTCCACGAGGAACTATGCGCTTGATTGAGAATCTCATGTGTTTGGCAGGAGAGGCAAATGGGATGTTGTTTTCACCACAGGAACTTTTCAAATACGCTTAGGGTGCGTTTGGTTTGGTTAGTGCGCGAAGTTTGATGGAATATGACTATCCATAAATTTGCGGATAGAGTTATCTATGTTGCTTGTTTGGTTGGATGGATGAATCGGCCATTTTTTGTTTGATTGGATGAATAAGAGTGAGTGTGATGAGAATAATTGACTAATTATATCCATTATTTTAAAATAATAACCACTAATTAGACACTAATATGCACTAACTCTAATTTTATCATAATAGCCACTAATTAAAATGAAATATCTTAACTAGCACCAATATTACCCTAATTGGCACACCAAACATGCATTAATCAACACATTAGCACTTATCAAAATTAATATTGCCATCATAATTACTAAGTAATAATATGGACAAAGATTAGGAAACATGGACGAGCTTGTCGGCAGACTTTATTTTACGGACAAGCTTATCCAGCTTCTATAGAGAATATTCTCCTGCAACAGTGGATATCCTTGTCTGAGTCGCCCGCGAACCAAACACTCCTAGTCCATAGATCGCCATCTCCCATTCAAGGATACCAAACCAAGCACACCCTTATTGTAGCGATTGGTTGCCTGGTTAATTTCTAGCCCAACTAGGATTTAGCAATGGCTCAAGTTGGACTGCACCAGGCTCATTTTCATGGGGTAGTTTCATTGCTCATCTAAGGCCAACAAAGACGCGTTGGACGATTTCCACGGCCCCCTTTGGTAGCTATACTAGCTAGTAGGAGCCTAGGTAGCATGTTTGGTTGCCACAAGGGACGTGTTTCTAGTCACCGAATCACTCGATAAGTGCTTTTACTCTTGCGCCCTGCTCACATTAGCTCTTTCAGCAACATTTGCTCAACAAAAGTGTCCCTCATCCTAACCCAAGTGGCATTGCCAATGTTAACACCAGCATCAACAACATGTCTATCCCACCTAGCCTCATTGGGGGCATGCTCATTAAACCCAAACCTAAGAATGAAGTAGGCAAGGAATAATTTCACTTGGGTCTTGTAGGTATAGAAGGGCTTGTTGTATTTTTTTAATGAGGGAACAAAGTTCTAACCTCTACCATAGAATGGCTTGTTGTATAGAATCATGAATCTATTCTTTAGTCCCCCCAAAATATCCTCTAAACTGTGGCTAGTTTGTAGCTGGCTTCGTGGGGATGACAAGTTTGAGCGCCCATGTGGAGCTAGGTTTTGGGTGCACGACGAATTTTATTGGGACCAACTAACATGGCCGAACACACAAACACGACAAGAGTGGCTCTAGAGAAACCGGCTAGAGGAATAGTGAGGCGTCCAATCACTACCATTTACTTTCCTGAGGCAAGGACGCTGAATGAACCATATGGTCTAGAAGAGTTGAAACAAATATTATTCCAAGATGCCTGAGCATAAATATATTATCCACGGTTCTTTTTGACAAGCATGAAGGTAAAATTTTTGGTGAAACAGATGACTGAAATATGAAATGCTTAGCGTTCCTTGGATACATTAATCAACGTTTAAAACTAGCACCACTGAAGACAATGACACGATGGTCAGTTGGCCACTTGTCCAACATGTTGGCAGTCCAAGAGCTGAACTTGACTTGGTGAGGTTAGTCCAATTTTTAATCGGATCAAGTCAAGCCTGTCATATATATAATATACTATTTTCATGATTTACTCCTTCAACTGCAGGATCTTTATTTTCTTAAACTGTTGATACCATACAGAGAGATTAGGAAATTTGTTTACAACTTTTTTTTCGGATGTTGCAGCTAGTGGTGTGTTTGGCAGCCTTGTGATCCATGTGATGTACTAGGCAGCCCTAGCTAGGCAAGTACATGTTGATCCATCTTTCTGCAGGTGAGAAACCTATCAAGCAGAAAGGTTTCTAAAAAGAATCAAGCAAAAAGACATGCTTGATCAGGGGCAAAGAGAGGGCAGAGAAGTTAAGCAAGCTAGAAGTACTTTGCTGTCCTTTTTGGCCTTGGGCTTTGGCAGGCTACTCATTCCGATGGAGCCTAACCTCCCCGTGCATAGAGCTGCAAATTGCATTAGCATAGCAGCTAGCATAATGATGCCAGTATATTATATTAATTAGTATACGAATGTAAATGCAACTCGGAGATCCGATGGTGGCAGTACGTTCCGGTTTGCCAGTTTGATTTGTACTAGCTACCACTACACATTGGTCGCCGGAACGGCGGCGGCGGCACGTCGGCCGGCGTAGATCGATGTGAGCGGCCGGCGAGAGGGACGGCAGTGGACTGGAGTACGCCCAAAAGCACGAGTTGCCTCGCCGTTCAAACTTGAAAGGTGAGAGCTGCACTAGCCACTCTCTCTTTCGAACCTTTCCATGACGGAATTAGCGACCAAAGTATGTACGATTCTATGTACATGTACCACCAACGAGTGATACTTGATCCGGTCAACATTCTCATGCTCCAACAGTCTCCATGCGTCTATTCCATCTTTCACTCAAAATTGAAAACTCAGTTACTCACTATAATTACGTACTACCCAAGGTTAATATATAAAAAAGATTCAGTTAATTTTTTTTTGTTTAATCTCATGTTACAAGTACATATATCCTGTGAACTCAAAGCATATGTTTGAGAGTCAGAGGGGCGTCTTTGTGAGTTCGAGTACAAACACAGATGCATGCATGGGAATTCACGCTAGTGCTAGCAGAGTAGGATGCAACGACAAGTAATGGGATGAAATAGTTTTCTTCTCATCATACAGGACGATGATGCTTGTTGTCGTAATGATGCGGATTAGGTGAGGACAAGGTCTTTGCTTGGATTAAGCAAAGTGATGGACCACGACCAGGGTTATTTTACCCCGGAATCGATCGCGTAGTACGACGAGCCCACAGGACTTTGGCGCAAGTCAAAGCTCTGGCAGATACACAGATGATCGCAAAGTCACCGTGTCTCGCAGGGTATTAACAATGGGTATAGCGATGTTTGGGTACGTAGGTTAGCAGTTGGCCGCCTCGCATTTGACGTGCCTGCTTGCTTGTGTACTACTGCTGGTTGCTGTCAGCTTGTAAATAAAAAAAAAACTTATTGGGCCCAAAAGCGTCTTGTTTGTGGACAGTAGTTTGTCCTTTTCCATACATCTGCAGATTTGCAATTGACTTTGGTTCGGCCGTTTCCTACTGATTGATGACATAAAAATATATGCCAAAGACTCTCAGAAACGGTGGCCCCAAAACTTTGTGATTAAGAAAACAAACAGTGCCAAAGATTCCTACTCCACTGTGTTGTACAGCAGTACTATACTAGTGTAACATATATTCGTTGTCCCTCCGTCTGAAAGTGTGAACTATGGAGGCTATAGCTTGTGTGCGCCTGAACTGAGCTACTCCTACTCTGAATCTCGCTGGATCCTGGCAACACAAAAGAATGCATGCGCGCGCTTGTGTTATGAACGATGTATAGAAATATGAAGTAAACGAAATCAATCACAGCGAAGACACACGATTTACGTGGAAAACCCCTTCAATGCGAAGGGGAAAAACCACGGGCACCAGCCGGCAACAATCTCACTATCTCAAGAGTTTGGGGTTACACGCATATGGCGGCTTACAAGAGAATCAAGTCTCCACGAAACCCTAGCAAGGGCATATATACCGTACCGCTACGCTCCGGCCCAAGCCTCCGGCGACGGGCCTCCGCTTCGCTTCGTCAGAAGCCCGGCCTATATCCTGGGGTGAATTTGGAACAACTCCAACAAACTCCACCTTGAGACAAATTCATCTTGTATCATAAATCAACCCTTCATCCTGAACACAACAAAGATAGAAAACCACTGGTGCCAACAATAGTCTCTTGGACTATCCAATTAAACCAACTAAGCTTGAGCATAACTCAAACTTAGCAACAGGAACAGGCTTTGTCATCATATCAGCAGGATTATCATGAGTACTAATCTTGCATACCTTCAGCTTACCTTCTTCAATCACATCACGTACAAAATGATACTTGATATCTATGTGCTTAGTTCTCTCATGGAACATCTGATCTTTAGTGAGGTAAATTGCACTTTGACTGTCACAGTGCAAACTTATGCAAGATTCAACTCCACAGAGCTCAGCGTACAGACCTTTCAGCCAAATTAATTCTTTGCACGCTTCACAAATAGCCATATATTCTGCTTCAGTAGTAGACAAAGCAACAACAGACTGTAAAGTAGCCCTCCAACTCACAGCACAACTGCCAACAGTAAACACATAACCAGTAAGTGATCTTCGCCTGTCCAGATCAGCAGCATAATCAGAATCCACATAACCAATAAGACCCTTATCAGTTCTTCCAAACTTTAAACAGGAATCTGCTGTGCCTCTGAGATACCTGAAAATCCACTGAACTGTCCTCCAATGTTCTTTGCCAGGATTAGACATATATCTACTAACAAGACTCATAGCATATGACAAATCTGGACGAGAGCAAACCATGGCATACATCAAAGACCCAACAGCACTAGAATAAGGAACCCTTGACATGTACTCAATCTCTGCATCTGTACTAGGACACTGAGCAGCTGACAACTTAAAGTGAGGTGCAATAGGGGTACTAACAGCCTTAGCATTTTGCATGTTGAAACACTGAAGAATTTTCTTGATATAATTTTGTTGACTAAGAAATAGCAAACCAGATTTTCTGTCTCTACTAATTTCCATACCAAGAATTTTCTTAGCACTACCAAGATCTTTCATATCAAACTCGCTACTCAACAGCTTCTTTAACTTAGTGATTTCAATCTTACTCTTGGCAGCAATCAGCATATCATCAACATATAACAGCAAATATATAGGTGATCCATTAACATGCTTGATGTAAACACAGCTATCATATTTAGATCTTTTAAAACTGTGTGACAACATAAATGAATCAAACCTCTTATTCCACTGACGAGGGGACTGTTTCAAACCATACAAGGATCGCTTCAACTTGCACACATATTTTTCCTTGCCAGGCACTATGAACCCTTCCGGTTGGTCCATGTATATGTCCTCCTCAAGCTCTCCATGCAAAAACGCAGTCTTCACATCTAACTGCTCAAGCTCAAGATCATGTGAAGCAACAATACTAAGGAAAGTACGAATTGAACTGTGTTTTACCACTGGAGAGAACACATCATTATAGTCAACACCCGGAATTTGACTGTAGCCTTTAGCAACTAACCTTGCCTTATACTTTGGAGGCTCGCTTGGAGATAAACCCTCCTTTCTCTTGAAGATCCATTTGCAGCTGATGGTCTTCTTTTTCTTAGGCAAAGGTACAACCTCCCATGTACTGTTCTTCTCAAGAGACTGCATCTCCTCATGCATAGCAGAAATCCAATTCTCACTATCACCACAACGAACAGCTTCTTTATAGGTTGCTGGCTCATGAACATTCTCCACCTGTTCAGCACAACTCAAAGCATAGTAAGACAAATTACATTCTTCAATGAGACGTTTGGGAGGTGCAACTGTCCTTTTTGACTTGCGTTGAGCAATAGGTAAATCCTCCTCTAGCTGTAAAATAGGAGGAGTTTGCTGAACATCATCATGAGCATCATTCTCAGCAACATCATTATCATGGTCATCTTGCTCATCAACAGGCTCCACCTGCACACCTGTATCATCATCAACATGCTCCACCTGCATGCGCATATGCTGCAGCTCTTTTTCTGGAACATGATCTGAGGGCAAACTGTTAGTAAACATCACAGATTCATTGAATACAACACTCCTGCTCATAAAAGTCTTTCCTGTTTCAGGATTCCACAACTTATAGCCTTTGACTCCTGAACTATAACCAAGGAAAAGACACTTAACAGCTCTAGGCTCTAATTTTCCATTATCAACATGAGCATAAGCCGTGCATCCAAAAACTTTCAACTGTGAATAATCAGCAGGCGTACCAGACCATACCTCAATGGGAGTTTTCTTATTTAGTGGAATAAAAGGCGACCTATTTATCAAGTAACAGGCAGTATTAGCAGCTTCAGCCCAAAAACGCTTGCTCATCCTTGCATTAGACAGCATGCAACGGGCCCTGGATATGATGGTCCTGTTCATACGTTCGGCCACACCATTCTGTTGTGGAGTATGAGGTATGGTGTGATGCCTCCGGCCCAAGCCTCCGGCGACGGGCCTCCGCTTCGCTTCGTCAGAAGCCCGGCCTATATCCTGGGGTGAATTTGGAACAACTCCAACAGCTTGTTCTGGCGTGCCAACGCTGTCTGTCTTGACTGGTTAAGCTAAGCACCCGCATTAGACAAACCGTTGATGGGATTCAGCACCCAACTGTCAAACCCATAATTAAAGAAAACACTGATAATCCAGCATGATATATATTCGAGTTTGTTAGTTGGTAGTATATATAGCAAGTGCATGCGACGCCTATTATTGCTGGTTGGTGAGTGATGAGTGATATATATGCTATTCCAAGCATGAAGCAACGACCTAGCTAGCTAGATCGCTGCATCACGAGCACGGGAAACTAGAATAGTCCACGCGATTACAGTAAACAAACGAACGATGGATCGATATTTAATTTAAACGGCGCCAGTCCTCCTGTTGCTTGAACTCGAGGCGTCATTTGGTCAAACTCGCGTCAAAATCATAATGTGAACTCAAAATAAGCTAATAAACCGTGGAACGCATGGAATGGAACCTCTGCAAGCGGCACGAAGAAACCTGCGCAGACCCTCAACAAATGCTGCGGCGGCTGGAGAGATCCATCCAGCACCACACACTCACGCACCGAGAGGATCGATCGATCGGTTTCACTATCCATGTCGCCGCCGCCATTGCCGTCGTCGTCGAGGCGGCCGCGTGCGCGATCGCGCCAAACCGAACCTTTTTCCGCCGCGGCACAAAAGTCGCGCGAGAAACAGGCAGCCAGCAATCCAGGCAGCCCTCGCGTCAAATCAGGCGAAACGCGCACGAAACCGGAGGCCACGGCCGCGGTACACGTATCGCCGTCGCAGGCCCGGCGCGGTCCGCGGTCGGGCCGCCCGCGACCAAACTCGTGACCTGTAGCCGGACAGCGGGACATGGCCTCGCTCGCTCGATCGCCGCCCGAGGCCCGACACCGACCGCGCGCGCGCGGCGTGGCTGATGGCTCCGGCCGCTCGCTTTCGTTCAGACTAGTGCCCAGTAGCCCAGCCCAGGCATCTCTCGCCGCCGGTGGTGGTCGCCTCGCACCGTGGCCGGCGGCGTCTCCGTCGCCGTTCGATCGGGATCGGGCGGAGGAAGGCTTCGGTTAGGCACCGTCGGGGTCAGGCTGGCGTCAGCCGGTGCGCACACCTGGGTCAGAGGAGTGGGGCCGGTCAAAGCGGCACCGACACGTGGCGGTGAGGCTGCGTTTGAACGGTTTGACGCAGCGCTGTGGTTTGACCTACGTGACCGGGTGCACCCGGTAGGCGTCTGCTGACTCACCACATGCGTTCGGCTGCGACCGGGGTGTTTAGATGGGAAAAAATTGGAATTTAGCTACTGTAGCACGTATTTGATAATTAGTGTCTAATTATAGACTAATTAGGTTTAAAAGATTCGTCTCGTGATTTACAATCAAACTGTGTAATTAGTCTTTATTTTTTTTATAAAGACTAGTTGCACAGTTTGATCAAAAAAATAAAATAAAATGTACTCCTAGTATGATCCACAAAAGGACAGTAAGTTTGACATGTTCCAAGTGGTCCAACCATTTGATAAGAGATGTGTGTGGTAATAGATTCTATAACACAGTATATAAGAATTGTCACCGACTACTATGCTCTCTTCTTGCGAATTGGTAAAAAGAGAGTGCCTGATATGTTATTAGAGATTAAAGAAAAGTTTATTACTGATTGACAAGACTAGTCATTCTAATCGGAGCCCTTATTAGCCAGCCCACCCAACCACCCACCCATCCATCTCCTGAGCCCTGATCCTTTCCCTCAGCACACACGATCACACTCTACAAAGCTATAGCTCCCTTGCTTACACACCTCTCCCTTTCCTCACCATCTCTCTACTGCGGCCGCCGCTAGCTGGAGCGATCTATATGTGAAGAGAGACCAGCACCCCCGCGCGCCGCTCAAGGTCACCGGTAGCTCGATCGGAGGTTTGATCTGAGGTAGCCAGCAGCCGCTCCTGCCGATCCATCTCTCCATCCATGTCGGGCGCGAGGCATGAGCACCGCCTGTCCTGGGACTTCCAGTTCCACGACGAGCTGGCGTCGCTGTTCGCGCATCAGCGGCCCGACGCGCCGATGGCGCAGCAGCTGCAACAGCCGTGGTTCATGGACTACCTGCACGCGACCGCGGCGGCGGCGTCGCCGCTGGACTGCGACGCCTTTGTGGGGGACTTCGTCGACGTGCCGGCGGGGGCCGCGGACGAGGTAGTCAAGAGGGAGCTCGTGATGGTGGACACTGCGGCTGCCGGCAGCGGCGGCGGGACGACGACGATGACGACGGCGCCGCTCACGCCCAACAGCATGTCGATGTCGTCGACGTCCAGCGAGGCCTGTGGCGCCGGCGCCGGAGCGGGCGAGGAGTCGGCGGCCGGCAAGTGCAAGAAGGAGGAGGGCGACGGGGAAGGGAATGAGAGCAAGGACGACGGATCGGCGGCAGGCAAGGGAGACGGCGGGGAAGGAGAGGAGAAGAACAAGAAAGGGTGAGTTCGTTCATCAGATCAGATTTCCATCACCTCTTCATCATCAGAAAATCTATTTGTCCCGGATATTGGAGTTCTTTTATTAGATCTATATATAAGCCTCATACCATTTAGTTAAGGTGTTTGATATGATTTGCCAAGCTTTTGATTCTAGCTTCATCACTGCGAAAGTTTTCATCGGATTTGTCGTTGATCTTTAGAACATGAATCAAGATCTGGAGCAGGTTTATCTGGAGTAATTCCTCTCTGGGCCGATCTTGATTGTTCACTTGTGTGAATCCCATCTCACACATGCATAGCATAATACTAGTGTTCCTTTTCATCCCCATCTTTGATTTGGACAAGGTGTGTGAACCCTGCTAGGGTTTCTCATTTAGTATACGCTGCATGCTGCATGCCCAAGAAAAGAAAAACAAAAAAGGACTTGATCTTTGTGTAGGGTATGTTCTATACAAAAGTTGATCCGTGTTTGTTTCAAACATCTTTTTGCTTCACTCACAAATAAATCGGCTTTGCTTTCCTCCTGGATTTCGTCTTCCTTGTCTTGGCATCTACCTCCAGTTTGACTGCACCAACTGCCTGCCGTATTCGTAGTTAATCACACCCGCCCGGAAAGGATTTGAGATCAGCAGATGAATGAGTCCAATCAGTAGTCTCTGCGTTGGCCATAAATTGCCCAACCGATTCATAAATTTCGTCTAGACTTGCTTTTGCAACTTCCCCTTTTGCTGCGACCTGTGACGATGACGGATCTCCAAATCCCAGCAGAGCAAAACTTAAGAACACTACTGCAGGTGAGTTGCAGTGTGAACCTGTCAATCTGAAGCCATGTACTGTATATGTGTGCGCCGGAGGGCTGGACCGTACATACGTAGCTACTCTTCCACGACACCCATGCATGTTTGAATGGACTAATAACTGATTTATAATCTCAATTTGTACGTACTAGCTAGTTTGTACTAGTATGAACGCAGTGTGTAGCACACCAAAATCATGCGTGCATGCGCATTCAAATAAAACCAGCTAGCCATGTTTGAATAGATTATTGACCAATGCAAGTTGGCATGTGTGTATGATCGTGTGCAGGGCGGCGGCGAAGGGCAAGGGCAAGGGCAAGGGCGAGAAGCGGCCGCGGCAGCCGCGGTTCGCGTTCATGACCAAGAGCGAGGTCGACCACCTCGAGGACGGCTATCGGTGGCGCAAGTACGGCCAGAAAGCCGTCAAGAACAGCCCATTTCCGAGGTACGTATAATCGCGATATATATACATGTGTCATGTGTGTAGTGTGTACATTATTGTTTTAAGTATTCACCGCGTCAAGCGTCGACAAATTAGGGTTCTCACGACGAGCGAGGACTGCAATGAGCACGATGATGTACTGACTGATTCAATGCAATGCATGGGCAGGAGCTACTACCGGTGCACGACGCAGAAGTGCCCGGTGAAGAAGCGGGTGGAGCGGTCGTACCAGGACGCGGCGGTGGTGATCACCACGTACGAGGGCAAGCACACGCACCCCATCCCCGCCACGCTGCGCGGGAGCTCGCACCTCCTCGCCGCCGCGCACCACCCGATGAGCGGCCTCCACCACGTGCACCCACACTTCCGGATGGAGCCGCTGCCGCCGGCTGCGCTCGGCGGCGTCACCGCGGGCCTCGGAGGCTTCAGGCCCGGAGGCACCAACGCCTTCGACGCGCTCGGGCTCGGACTCCTGCAGCCGCAGCCTCAGCAGGGCCACCACCACCACGGCGCCGCCGCCATGCAGCAGCTGGCCGTCAGCAGCGGCGCCGGAGTGCAGCAGGTGGACGCCGCCGCCACCATGGCGAGCCACGCGCTCCCTGATGACCCGCACGGCTGGGCTGCCGTCGCAGGTGTGGGTTCGGCGCCTAGTACTACCACTACGGCAGCAACTACTTCCGCCAGCGCACCGCTCCAGATGCAGCACTTCATGGCGCAGGACTATGCTGGGCTCCTGCAGGACATGTTTCCATCCTTCGTTCACAAAGACGACGATGGCCACCATCACCATCATTGATGATGTGATGACTGAGAGAGTTTTTTCTGCTTTAAACGATCGATGGTGACGACGACGATGACGGCCGATCGATCGGGAGCTAGCCAGAGATAGCTGCTAGAGATTTGGTTGTTGTTAACTTTTTGGTTCGTGGTATCGTTGTACGATGATGTGATCTGAGGTAGCTAGCAGTAGTAGCAGCATCAGTAGTAGTATAGGACGGGCACCTATCCGGTACTAGCTAGGAGTTTGTTGTACATGTACCTGATTCCTAATGAACTCATCAAGCTGGGCCGCTGGAGGCATGCATCCATGTAAATGTAATACTGTACCGTTGAGCAGTCGCAGTATTCTGGTACGTACGGTCTATTCTAATTATGCCATTTAGTTCCTTTAATTCTCATGACAGCCATATATGATCATGCATGTGTTGTTCATGCATATATGCATATATAGTATCGTCATGGGCATGCCGCATGCGTCGTCGTGAATGTGAAGAACTAAAAATGAAAAAACAAAGAAAAAGAAGAAAAGGAGCCATGCATAACTAAAAATGAAAAAACAAAGAAAAAGAAGAAAAGGAGCCATGCATATAAGGCGCGCGCGCGCACCCAAAGTACTAATTGGCGTTATCGCTTTGACTATGCGAAGACGATTAGTTCCCATGCATGTGGTAGTGTAGTGCGCCATGGAGTATTTGACATGAAATATTGGTTACACACGCACTTATATCTGAACCAACCAACTTATATCGGAAGTTGCATATTTCAGACGACAGTTATTACATATATTTTATACTTTTAACAATATGTAATTTTTGTTTCAAGAATAAAAAACTCGTTACACAAAACCACAAATCCAACAGAATATAATTCGTATTGCCACAAAGACAATTAATAATTTACAATTGTTTCTAGAGTCATACAAGGACAAAAATATAATATGTTGTGACACAAAGACAAATAACAAACCATAAAAGTAATACTCCAAACGGTTTGCACAATACTCTAAAAGCAAAAGTGTTGCTTAAAATCATCATAAAAATTCAGGCACCTGAAATATAGAAGTGTATTGTTATTGCCATTACTTTTCCTTGTGCAAAATATATATACTCCAATCAGTTTGCACAATACTCCTAATAGTATGGTTCTCTGGGATATTTATATATGGACTTTAGCATGATTTAATAATTGCATTAAAGTCATCAGCGTGGACGCAGGCGGGAGCGCTCAACACGAACGCGATTAATAATTAGGGCAGCTAACTAGGCTAGGGCCTTGTTTAGTTCGCGAAATTTTTTGGGTTTGGCTACTGTAGCACTTTCGTTTGTATTTGGCAATTACTGTCTAATCATGGATTAACTAAACTCAAAAGATCCGTCTCGCAAATTACAGTCAAACTGTATAATTAATTATTTTTTTATCTATATTTAATGCTTCATACATTGATCAAAGATTCGATATAACAGGGAATCTTGAAATTTTTTTAAACTAAACGAGGCCGAGCAGCGCGGTTGCGCCGGTCATGGGTCATTAATCGTCCGCGTCGTCGTCAACAGGCGGCGGCCGGATGCCTTTGAACCAAAGGAAAGTCGGCTCCTTCCATAGCCCACAAGCCAAAGCCCACACAGCCATGGGTCCATGACGACAGCCGCAGCTAGCACTAGCAGCGACGAGGGCTTCATCCGTCGCCACAGCCCACAGGTTACCCCTGCCTATACAAATGAAGCAGGAGAGGCTTACGTGATTCTCACACACACAAAAAAAAGAGGCTTACGTTATCAGTAAATAAATTTTGTCGGACGTCGTCACAACCAATCGGGATCATTAAAAATCATCAGACAAAGTAAAAAAAAAATCAAAATTGAATTCCAATAAATTTATTAAACACAATACGCTAAAAAGGATGTATAGAGATAGATAGATTATTTGCTATCGGCATCAACGGATAAACAGAATGAGAATATATAGAAGTAGACGGCCGGGCTGGTCGACCGCAGAAGGATATGGGTAAGGTTTGTTTGTGCATTGATCGGGCGGGGATTGGACTCATTCATGGACGGATTAATCCGGTCAAATGACTGGCCTGGGCACGTGTTAATGCCCGGACACGGACAGGGATCGAAACCGACGGTAGAGCAGCTGGTCAACCTTGCTCGATCGCGCGCGTAGTACGCGTCAAACGCCACCGCCACCAGATTTATGCCGCGGCAAGGACACGCGTCAAACGTCAACCCGGCCCCTCGATCGCGGATTAGATCATCTAGAGCGGTAATTAGGCGCGCTCGATCGCTAATCCTTGGCGCAAATGGCGAGGATGGCACATGCATCGTCGCGGGTGGGTGCGTTTGTTTTGGGGGTTCCATTAATGCGATCGAGCTGGAGAGCTGTGACGGCCTGACGACGGGGCGGAGGACGGAGTCGGAAGCTGGGTTTGCAAGCCACCGGCCGGCGACCGTGAGCGCGTGGATGGATCGGTGGCATGGACGGACGGTGGCGAGCGAGCGCCCGGTCCCGGCGCCTTCGCGGAGACTCAAAGTGCACGCGCGGGAGAGAGATGGAGAGTTATTGCGCGCGGCCGTGCGACGGCTGCGTCGCAACGACGATCGAGGGCACGAGGCAAGAGCTCGGCCGGCCGGCGAAACCTTTTGTGGGGCTCAGAAAGGGAGGTGTCGAGGGACGGCGCTACGGCGGTCGACTATGGACGGACCTCTCGCCGTCTTGGCATCCGGTCGGGGATCGTTTCCATCGGGGCAATGAATGAATGCCAACCCGGTGTCGTTCAGTTGATTTGATACAATCCGTGCTAGTAGGCCCAATCAGACTCAACCCAAATACTCCATCCGCTCCAAATTATAAGTTGCTTTGAGTTTTTTTATACATCCATTTTACTATGTAACTAGATATAATATTATGTGTAGATACATAGTATCAATTAAAAAAATCAAAGTGACTTATAATTTGGAATTGAGAATAACAGTGCACCAACGCCAAGTTAGGGGCCCACTAAGTAATGATGGACCAGCCCATTAAGTGAGGCTATGGACTAACACCATTGTCAATAGAGAATTTTGAAGCATTGTCTTTTTGCTGCCCGGTTTTTTCTCCCGAAAAACAGGAAGCCCATCCAGACTCTACGGCCCAGCCCAATCACCTGTCGAAAGGCACGTAGCAGCCCGCGGGCCGCGCGCTAAAACCCCTTGCAGATATTTTTTAGTCTCAAAAAAGTCTCCACTAGCCAGCCCCTTGCCCCCTTCCGGCTCGGACCCTTCTATCCGATTCTCTGTCTCGCGTTCCTCTCGTCGCTCCGGCTGCTCCCCGCGCCGAGAAATGGCGCCTCCCGCCTCTGCATCGGCGCGGCCGCTATCCCTCCCCCTCACCGTACCTCTCTCCCGTTACCGCTCCCACGTGCTCCCCGCAGCCTGCTCTCGCGTCTTCCCCCGGCGCCGCGTCGCGCTCGCGCCGGCCCGGCCTGGCGCCGCGCTCCTATCCAACCTCAGTAACGCGCGGGAGGAAGAGGAGGAGGAAGGGGATTTCTATGAGGAGGATGAGCAACAGGAATACGACGATGAGGAGGAGGAACAGGGGTTCGACGCGGAGAACGAGGAGCTGGTCGAGGTGGGATACGTGTCCGGCGCGCACGGGGTGCGCGGCGACGTCCTCGTCACGCCACGCACCGACTTTCCGGAGCTCCGCCTCGCCACGGTAACACCGACGTAGATTGGCTGTGGGCTGTGGCCACTCCAATCCCAATGGCAATGCAACTAATTGGCTGACGTTTCTCGTTTGTTTGTTTGTTTGTTCTGACAGCCGGGGACGAGATGGCTGAGGGCTCGGGCTGCTGGGAAGCAGCAGGTCAGGGAATTCGAGCTTGTTCGGGGAAGGGCCCACACGGGGAAGAAGAGTTGGATCGTCAGCTTTGATGGCGTCGATAACCTGGACGAGGTCTGTCTGCTTTGCATTCCCCTGGAGTAATTTGCCTTTTGCTGGTTAATCTGTGTACGGTGTACCTCAACTAGTCTAAGTGGTAGTGTAGTAAGCAGCCTTGCTTAGTTTTTAAGGATGAGCGGTCCAAATCATTTGTCCTAGGAAATTTGCTAGCTATTCAGCTGTAATATAGTTTAGTGGACAGCTTGCTGGATCCTTGACTGAATGCAAAATCCTGTGTTGTACTATTTCTGTTCCTCTCAATCTGCATATGAGATGTACAGTCACAAATCACAACAGCTGGCCGGGTAGTTCTGTGACTGGTCATGACTGTCAGAGTAGTCCAGCTCAAACTAGCGAATGTTGCTCTTCGTTGACTTCGTGCTTCTCGTTTTCTTTTCTGACATAATTCATTTGCCTCTCTCTTTTCAGGCTAGGCAAATAGTTGGTTCGGCTGTACTTGTGAAAGCTGGAGATAGGCCAGAAATTCAGGACGATGAATTCTATTCACTTGACCTTGTTGGAATGAGAGTTATTGTCAAGGTACATACATCTTTATTTTATTTTTCAAGATATTGATGCTATACGGCTTCATTGGTTGATCTCAGTACAAAATTAAGATACAATGTAGGCAATTTAAAAAGCATGTCCCATACACTTTTATACTATTCCCTCCATCCCAAATTATAAGGCATTTCAAGAATCTTGGAGAGTCAAAAGATCTTAAGTTTGACCAAATTTATATGATAAGATAATAATATTTATGACACCAATTAAGTATCATTAAATTCTTCATTAATTATATTTTCATAGTATATCTATTTGATATTATAAATTTTTATAATTTTCTCTATAAGTTTGGTCAAACTTATGATGCTTTGACTCTCCAAGATTCTTGGAATGCCTTATAATTTGGAATGGAGGGAGTACTTGATAAGGGAAATTTAGGTCCATGCCACTGTAAATGGTTGGTTAAGACTTAAGAAGGGCAGACCCAGTGCCAGAGGCTCCCACACTAGTGGGGTCTGGGGAAAGGAATAACCGAAGCAAAGTCTTACCCACGCAGAAATTCTGCAGAGAGACGACTTCGAACCCAGGACCTGGTGACTCGGCGAGCTAGCACTCACCAACTGCACCAGGCCTGCCCTTTTTGGTTAAGACTTAAGAATGATTTGTTATGACATTCATTTGATACCTTTTCAAAACTGCTTTGTCCACCCCCTGCAAGTAGAGTAGTAAACACCACAGCCAAAATGCACACACAATATCCTACTTCTTTTTTTGAGTGAAACACGATATCCTACTTGTTTTTCCAGGGAAGTATTGTTATCAAATTTGTAACTGAAATTATTTCACAGGATACAGGCAAGGTCGTAGGAACAGTTGGTCAGGTTTTCAATTTCGGAGGTGGAGATCTTCTACAGGTGATGATTGGCTCTTCTGAGGGTACTGCTGTCGATCCAGATTCAGAAAATCAAGATTCGATTTCATCACGTGAGCACGTGTGGATTCCATTTGCTGAAGATATTGTACCTGATGTTGATATGGCGAGCAGAGAAATGTGGATTACACCTCCAAAGGGGTTACTTGAGCTCAATTCTCGCTCTGATAAGAGATCGAAGAAAGAAAGGCGTGCGATGGTTAGGTCTGCATCATCCTTTTCTTGCATCCATGCTTGCATCTGCAGCCATGATTTGCATCTTAAAAGAAACAAAGAATGTGTCGAGTCCATAGTACTGAAACGTTGATAGCAGCAGATGTCCTGGCTATAGAAGATTGTAGATATATGTGTTGCACATAGTATAAAAAATCAAAGTATACAATTAAACTTCCATGCTTCAGGTCCTAAGGAAACACAATATGATGTTTGGTGCTTGATGGTTTATACTGTGTTATTTTTCAAATAATTCATGACCCAGATTTGATTGTTACAGGAGTGGAAGGACAGGAAGAGGCTTCAACGTCGTGTAATTGCAGGAAAGAAGGTGCTCTCCGAAATGGACCAGGTCCATGTTCTGGAAGGTTTGATATCAGGGGACAAGGTCCAAAAGGCATCACTTGCAGAACAGATTGGGAGCATAGACTTCCAATTATTCCGACATGCAGTGCATTGTGTTAGCAAACAGATTGAGAGGTAACAACCCTTTGTTCGACATCCTGCCAAAGTCTTCTTCAAAAGAAACAGAACAATAGGTTTATTTACTGCACTTTTACCATATACACATGTTGACACTGCCCGGGTGCCAGATATGGAAATCTTTCTTTGTTTGCTTTTGGTGGAAGAACAGCCTTTAGTCATTTTTTAAAAACTCTTAATAGTAATTGCTCTTCAAACTTGTCAATTTCAGCTCTTCAAAGGATTTGCTGGCTAACTCTTCGCTGTCAAGAAAAAAAGTGATCAAAATACCATACAACACTCTTCTCAACCTCGGGGACAAAGCTGAACATGCATTCAGCAGTGAATTAAAAAATGGTCTTGAGATTCTTTTGAAGTCCAAAGCAGCTATTGTATTTGTTAGAAATGGCTCCTACTCTGATGCTGAGTTTCTGAGTTTGCTCAATTCTTTTAGTGAATTAATGAAGGTATGCATTCTTTTTCATTGTCGCTAACTGTTGTTTTAACATATAGGTGTAGAATATATTGATGTGAGTGCTTGTTCTCTATTTATTTTCATATATATTGTTAACAATGCAGATTTGGCATCCTCATTTACTAAAATATCATGTTTCAAAAAATTATCACAAAAATCATGTATGTAGTACACATAAAGTTAGTATAGTTGCAACAATTCAGTCTGAATCCTTAGATGTCAAGAAACAAAATAGACAACACTGTTCATGATGTGCTGACAGTGACACTTATGTTTTTTGAATCTCAACATCAAAGATGAATTTTAAACTGAATTGTTGCAGCTACACATAACTTTAGGTGTACTACATGATTTTTGTGATGACTTTTTGAAACATTGTAACATATGATATTTTAGCTAAAGAGGATGCCAAAACATTGGTGTATTGTTAATTTCTAGTATGCATAATTCCCCAAAGAACATAATAGTAAATATAGGAAAAGTGGAGAACTGCTACTGATCGCTACTGTTGATACTGGAGTTAAACCTGCCCGTTGGTCCTGTAGTTTTCAATTGTGTTTTAAGTGGATAGCTCCTTCTTAAATTTGGAATATACTTGACGAATATGTTGTCGAAATGACCAGTAGCTTGTTGCTTATTTGCTGCATGCATGCAGTGCTGTTACAAGTTTTGCTTACATGATGACAGAAAGTTGTCATATTTTTCTCTTGAATAACAGTTGTATGGATATGTTTGATCCTTTTTGCTTGACACAGGTTGTAGAAAATCAAGTTTCTCCCCCTTTTATTATTGTTTCCCCAGCTGGTCATGTGGAGTCAGTTAGGAACTGCCTGGTAGAGAATGACTATTTTGGTTTGGACACTCAAAAGGTACACGGCATTGTCTCGCTACGGTCTTCATCCTAGTTCCTTCCTCCGTTCTTCCTATAATGCTTCTGGAACCATTCACAGGTGTGGGTGCTCGAAGAGCTGGAGCTTCCAGTTGTCAGTATATCCTCCGAGGGAAACAGAAAAAAGGTTCTGATGAAGTCTCCCTGGGAGATAATAAAAAGGCCAGCAGGATCTGGGGGTATCTTCAGCTTACTGGCATCAAACAAAATTTTGGAAACCCTCAATGAAATGGGTGTACAGTATACACAGGTACGATCATGTGCCAGTCATCACCTAACTTTCTTCTCATCATACATTCAACTGAATTGCATTAACTAATCCGAGAACAAATCACTTTGCTATATGGAATTACATCAAGAGATTCATTCTAGTTAAGCTTGTAAATTCCTTCGGGTTCGGAAATATGAGCAACCAACTCTTACCATCCCGTTGCAGATCTGCAGCTCATCCAACAGACCACTTATCGGCCATCCTTTGCTCTTTGGGGCTGTCGCTTCCCGCGGGGCTGATGTTGGCATCCAGCTCTGCCAGACCCGTGAAACGGAGGATGATTTCGACGTGATCCTTTCCATCGACCAGCTGAACAAGATGTGCCGAGATGTCACTCAGGTCAGCTTCTCCGCTCGCCCGGAACACAGCGCACACGGCGAGCATGTCGACGGCCAGTGGGTCGCTGTCCAGCCGGAGGTGGCTAATTCCCATCGCTTGCACGCCGAGGTTACGAGTGTCTTAAACTCATGCGCTCCTGATAAGCTGTGTGTCATGGAGATTGTTGAGCAATAGAAGTTTCTTCTTGCTAGTGTACTGTACATAATCACAGTTGCTTGATAGATGCGTGACGTTTTTCTTTTGCTATTGTTTTGGACCTGTTTTTTCCGAATTTTTAGGGGAGCATGTGTAACACCCCGGTGTTATGCAATGCATTTTTGCATGGCATTCATATTGCATATCATTCATATCATTATAATCATGTATGATAATGGTATAATTCGATTAAAATAAAAGCTTAAACATGCTACATTTCACGGATTAAAATAATATGATAATCACATTATATCAAAAGCCTTGCAACCATAATTCTTACATCACTTGGAACCTTAGTTCAAATTTTGGAGCTCAAATTTGGTCAAAAACTTGTTCAAAAACAATTATGAAAAATATTCAAAAGTATTCCCTAATTTAGCTTTTATTTTGTCATTTAAAATCTATTAGGAATTTTGAAATGGCCCCTTAATCAAAGTTGTAGAGAATTTAATTTTGAGCAACTTTTATTTTTGGGCCAAATCCATAAAATGCTTTATTCTTGTTCAAAATTTGGTTTGAAGTTTGAAATGCATTTAAATTTGAAAATCAAAAATCAAAAATGGATTTTCTCCTTCGCGGGCCGCCGCCAACGGTTCGGCCCAGAGCCAGAGTCGGCCCGTCTCTCGCGCGCGCGCGCCCGCGCTGCCCCGCCGCGGCCCAGGCCCAGCCGGCCGTCTCCCTCCTCCGCCCGCGCACTCGCCGCGCGCGCTGGCGCCCCGGCAGAGCTCGCGCGCCGCGTGGCGGCCGCATGCCGGCCAACAGCGGCCGGGTGGCGCTCGGTCGCCCCCACCAACGCGAGCGCCCGCGCCTTAACCCCCCCGCGCAGCACATCGCCCTTCCTCCCTCCGCTCTGCCTCCTCACCGAGCGCGACTGCCATTTCCGCCTCCGCCACCGCACGCGCTCGCCGGACGCGCGCGTTCCGACGAGCTCCGGCCACCGCTGACCTCTCCATCTCGCCACGAGCTTCCTCTCTCTCTGGCGCACCCCGTGCTCACCTCCATTTCACGCGGTAAGCTCCACAGCCCCGCCAATCGCTCGCCGGAGTTCCGGCCGAGCTCGCCGTGGTTCTCCGCTCCGTGGAAACCCCGCCTCCGCCTCTTCTTTTCCCTCACTCGCGCAAGCACCTTGTTCGCCTCCTCTTCCCGGTGCTCGGACACCATCTCCCGTGCCGTTCCATGGCCGGAGAGGAGCTCCCGCCGGTGAGCAGCGCCGCCGAGCCGCCATGGCCGGTGGCAAGCTCGATTTCGAGCTCCTCCGGTCGTGCCAATGGTACCAACGGGTTCGCCTCGTCTTGGGGATCACGACGGTGGTGACCTCGTCGCCGGCGACCTCGCCGTCGTCGAGATCCGCGCGGTCAGCGCCCTCCTTGACTCGGAGCGGCTGACGCGTGGGACCCGATTGACCCGCGGGCCCGCCTGTCTGTCTCTGTGTGCGCGCGCGTGTGTAGATCACCGGGTGCATCTAGCAGTTCAGCGGCTGGATTTAAAAAGGATTTTTGGAAATGATTTTTCAGAAAATGTATAAATGCTTTAGAAAAATTGTAACTTGCTCATTTTAGCTCCAAATTTGATGAAACAAATTTCTATGAACTCTTTAGGACCAGATCTATGAGATAAAATTGTTGCATGTCAAATTTGATAAACTTTTCTGTAGAGTTTATAATTAAATAGTAAAATGGCTGTTTTCTTGATAAATACTTAATAAATCCTAGAAAAGTCAGAAAAATATGATTCCAAATTTATTAATCTTTTTGTGACATGTACTTTCTAGGGAAATTTTATAGCTTGGGTGTTCTGTAGAAAAATGTATAGTTGTAGTTCAAATGCTTTCTATCACTAATGTTTATTATTTTTGTTATTTAAATAAATTTGAATAGAACATACAAGTGATAATTTTTCCATAGTGTTTGTTTAGTTAGTAGATAGTAGAAAAATTCCTAAATCTGTTGTTTGATACTTTTCAAAATGTAAAGTATTTTAAATAGCTATTTTAGGCCTTAGTTTGTTATTTTTGTATAGTAAGTTCTAATTATCCAAATGCAGTAAAAATCTTGTGTCATGCTAGTTTTGATAGTAGTAATCCACTGTAATTTTCTAAGATTTTTCTGAGCTACTAAAATATGTGTTGCTGTTCAAATGTAGTGCTAATTAGGGTTTCCCTTTTTATTCTTTAATGCAAAGATAATTAGTAAGGTATACTTTGGTGTATCTTTGAAGCATCTTGAGTGTTCAAGTGCTCTTGCATGGTAGAGAATCGTAGTGGTAGTTTTCGAGTACATGTTCTTGGATGACGTAGACTACCTTGTAGAAGAGTCATAGTTTCCACATAATCCGATGACGTAATACATTCATTACACCGCATACATTCCGCATCATCATCATCTCATGTCCCTTCTGCATAGCACTTATGCATGTTGCACTCATACTTCTGCATCATACAGGATCGCAGGAGGTGGTTCCGACAGTAGTTCCCGAGGACGCAGAGGAGCAGCTCGAAGTGACGGAGCCGGAGCCAGCAGAAGCAGAAGAGGAGTCCGGTGAAGAGCTTCCGGAGTGCCCTGACCATCGTCCCAGTACCTTCGAGCGAGGCAAGCCCCGGAGCATTTCTCCCCTGGTTTGCAAAGAATTATTTATTAATTTCACTTAATCTGATGCATTAAGTTTAGGAGTTGTTTGCAAACGTTGTTGCATTATGCCTTGTTCCACCTTGTTTTACCCGCTCCTTGTCACCCTGGTGTCCACGGTCAATACTGGCTTAGCTTGCTTAGACCGGTAGAAGTCGGGTGATTGCCTGTCATCCGCGAGCTATAGGGGATTACCTGGTTGTATGTGAAAGAAATGTCATGTGAGAATAGCTAAGTGTGGAAATGAATATGAGACCGGGCGGAAGCTTGCAGGGTTCTGGACTGTAGTGTCTTCCGTCTGTGTCGATTAAGGACCGTCCGATGTCGGGCCTCGGGTCATGTTGAACGCATGCCTCACATTTAGCTGGCCGGATAAAGTACCTTTCGACCGCGAAGCCGGGAGATTATTCGGGCCGAGTAGATTGCCCGCAACGCACTGTACCGGAGCAGTAGTGGCAGGAAACGGGGGCGCGATGATAAGGCCAAAGAGCAGTCGGGCGGCCCCCGGGTACATGTGGTTCCTGGCAAGCTCGCGACTTTACCTGAATGGTTGACTCGGTGACCAATACCTCACTTTAGCGGGTGAGTGAGGTTTGTGTGAGGAATAAATTACCAGCTGGTCAATAATCGATTCGAATCGCCATCGTTCACTGGATAGTGAACACTTGACTTGAGTTACTTCATCGTAGTAATATGGAAGCAACACTTGGATAGTTATGTGGGAAATGACATGGTAATTATTGTTAAATATCAATGGTGATCCTTGCTTGCTTAATTACATGGTTACTTCAGCATAAAGTGCAAACATAGTTGACAGGAGAATAAAGAATTAAAAGATGACATGCTTTTGTAAATGATTTGGTAAACTAAAAATGCTCTTTTTGCAAATGAGTCAGCTACCCCACCAAAAAGCCTATCATGATCCTTGGAGTCTTTGGTTTTGGTTCTGTCGGGTAAGTCTAGCTGAGTACCTTCTCGTACTCAGGGCTTTGTTCCCACTTGTTGCAGATGGACAGATGTACTATGGTTATTGTATCAACTGTCTCTACCCTGCGATGGGCGAAGCCTAGGACCATGGGCAATGGTCACTCACTACTCCTCGCCTGATGCTTTTGTGGGAGATGATCGCAAGCTGGCACTGTATTTTGGAAAAGATGTGCGTGTGTGTGTGCTTTGAACTAATGCTTCCGCTACTTTATTTGAAACCGGTTTGTAATAACTATGTTTAAACTCCGATGTATTTTGTGCCGCAAACTACTGTGTAACTTATGAAGGTAATCGCTGAACTTATTACGATCTTGGCTGTGATGTGAAATGGTTTGAAATCCGTCGAGATTTCACGGACTACCGGGTTATACGGGCTTAAGTTTGGTAAATTGTCCGTCCGTTGGATGATTTTCTTACTTAATCTCGTATAATTGGGCGGTTCTGTTACAGCTGGCATCGGAGCATGGTTTAGCGTAATTACTGTTCATAAGTGTATTTAAACCAAAACCTTGCTTAAAAAGTGTGATTTTGAAACTAAAAAGTGTGCCAGTGGTCATATCCTGTATGCCCAGTTAAGGACTCTAGGTGGCTATTTAAGTACTAACTTGGGGTTCTGCACCATATTTCTTTTTCGTTGCTCATACGGCGTGCTATTGTATGAGTGCCACTTAATTGAGTGGTAATGTATGGATCAGTTACCTCTACGCTTCGGTAAGTGTGAGTTGTGAGAGCATGATCGGATACACCGCCGATCTAGGGAAAGTGCTTATATGATACTTGGATAATTACATGTTTTACACATGTTTTTATAAAAGTGTCGCATGTGTGGGTGTTCCGTCCGTTGAGGCGATGCCGTCAATAGGACGATGTGTTTGGGTAGTTACTACCGTTGTACACGCATCTGGGGATTCGTGTAAAGCGTGTAGGTAGATTTACTGCTTTCATGCATTCATGGGGAATGGGCTGAAATGAGTTTTCTGCAGGTACATAACAGCGTATCGTGTAGACCGAATTAGTTACGTATATGAGAGATCGTTGTATGCCACCGAATTCACCGTTAGATGCTTTTTCATAAGTTTGTGAGAACGTAAGACTCGTGCATGCATCATATTGTTTGTGCATTCCATTCATGGCATGCATTCCTCCCCTGATAAAAGGATTATCCCATTTCGATAAAAGTGACCTCAACTAAAATATGTTCTCACCGGGTAATTTAAAAACTTGTGCTACAGATGGCCCGCACGAAGCAGACTGCCCGCAAGTCCACTGGAGGAAGAGCACCCCGTCGTCAGCTAGCCCCGCGGGAGCACCGCAACACGGACACTTTTCTAAGCGAGTTTGGCATGCCCACCTTGCTTTGGAGAGTGCTCCATGATGTGGGGTACCCGGAGGGACAAGAGCCAGTTTACTCTTGGAGCGAGAGCCAGCTAGCTGAAGATGGACTTGCTGTGGTAGAGATCACCGTCCCTGCTCTTGGCGATGCGCCAGAATGGGATGGTTGGCATCTGGAGTTCGAAGGACGCACTCCAGTCGAGGGTGCAGAGGGTGCAGCTTTTCGCGTCATCCGAGACATCATGAGCAGATTTCCCAATGAGTTAGCAGCAGCTTTGGCCGGTACTTTCCCGAGAGATGATCCTCGCGACGCCATTTGGGTACAGCCGCAAGGAAGTGCCCTGGTTAGAGGCCCCAGTGAAGGACGGGCTAGCGACAACCACACCATGAGTGCCATGTATGCAGCCATCAGAGCATACCAAGGTCTGGAGAATACCTACTGGACCTTGACTGGCCTACGTGGTGATGATCGGATTGAAGCAAGGAAGCAGAAGAAAAAGCAAGCGCGTGCCATAGCTAGCTTGCAGGAGCAGTTGGCTGATATGAGCTTGCAGCGGGACCGAGCTCTCGAGAGAGGCGAGAGTTCCTTGCAGCAGGTGCAGAGGCTGACCCAGGCCAACAGGAATGCAGATCGCCTGTTGGAGCAGCTAGTACAGGAAAGGAATGAAGCCTGGAACGAGAGAGACCTTCTGAGGCAGAGGGTCGAGGAGCTAGAAGAGTACAATGCCAACTTGCATGAAGAGTTCCATGCCCTCTACAACGGGATAGGCCCGTATGCTCCTCCGAACGCCGCTCAGATGGACATCGACGCCGACGCTGCAGCTGAGGGTAGCGATGGCGACGCCTCCGACATCGACGATGGCCCCGAGGAGTAGGATAGTGTCCTGCGTTAGTAGCTAGGCTTGACGCGATGGCCTTCTTTTGGTTTTCATGTATCATGATGTATCCTGTTCGACCTTGAGACTGACGATCGTTGGAGTTTGGTTGTGTATGCGATACCCGAACGCATAAAAGTCCAGTGTATGTATGCTGGCAACGTGGTTGTATGGGACGTGATGTTGCATTTGAAGTAACTGATTGGTGCTGTTGTTTAATTGGAATGAAATTATTGCGCCTCTGTTTTCTTGTATGACTTGTTCTCTCCAATGAATTCAGTATGGCATAATTGTTCATTCGGACATAATTTTACAACTTCACTCAATTGTGCTTGTTGCTGAAATATGCAGATGGCCAACACTCGTCGTGCTACGTATGAAGCCGCTGAGACTGGTGGCAATGGTGCAGGAGCTGGTGGAAGTGGTGCCAACAATGTCAACCACCAAGAACCACGTCCAGAACCACATTTGCCCCCTCCTCTGCCGCTTACCGCAGAAATGTTCTTCACACAGTTTCTTGGAAGTCAGCGCAGTACTGAACAATCACAGAGGAATATGGAAGACTTTCTGCGCACCATCGCGGAAAATGTTCAAAGGGAAAATAACCAAGGTGGTGGCCATGGAGTGAACCAGTACAGCAGTTTCAAGGATTTCATGGATACGAGGCCACCTATTTTCAAAGAAGCAGCAGAGCCACTTGATGCCGAGGAATGGATTAACACTATGGAAGATAAGTTCCGTGTGTTAAGGATGACAGAAGTTCTGAAAGTAGAGTATGCTGCACATCAGTTACAAGGACCAGCAGGAATGTGGTGGAAGCATCACCGCAGTACTTTTCCTCCTAATGCCCAGATCTCTTGGAGGGATTTCACTGAAGCTTTTAAGGGAGTGTATATTCCCCCAGGGTTGGTTGAGATGAAGCTTGGAGAGTTTTTAGCCTTGAATCAGGGTACCAAGACGGTGACACAGTATCTGCATGCCTTTAATAATTTGTGCCGCTATGCTCCAGACATGGTTGACACAGATGCGAAGAAGATTGCTAGTTTCAAGAGAGGGTTGAGTCCGAAGATGATGAAGCATGTGGGTACCAATACCCGCAACAGATTCAACGACTTTATCAGTGACTGTTTGAAGCAAGAGAAGAACAATAATGCTTACACCGCATCCAAGAACCGCAAGAGAGTGTTCGAGTCAGGACCATCCCAGTCCAGAGTTGTCCCTGCCAACCGTTCATCTTATCGTCCGTCCGCACCTGGTGCGAGGTTCAGGCCGCCGCAGCATAAAACCCAGAACTACAAGGGGCCACAGAAACCGTACAAGATGGCAGTGCCGCCAACAAAGACCAACGCAGCTGCAGAACAGAGCAACTCCAAGGGAGCAATAGGGTCTGCTGGTACAGTGAAAGGGCCCTGCTACAACTGTGGTCAGCCAGGTCACTTTTCCAAGTTCTGCCCTTATCCGCCTAAAAAGAAGCAACAGACTTACAATGCCCGTGTGCACCACACCGCCATTGATGAAGTTCCTGAGGGAGAGCCTGTAACTGCCGGTAAGTTTCTTGTGAACCATCACCCTGCAGTTGTTCTTTTTGATTCTGGATCTTCGCATTCTTTTATGAGTCAAGCATTTGCACGGAAGCATGAACAACTATGCACAGAATTGAGTTATGGTTATCGCATAAGTTCAGCAGGAGCTGATGTGTTAACCAATAAGATGGTTAGAGGGGCAACCCTTGAGTTAGGTAGTCGGAAGTTCAGAGTGAACCTGGTAGTTATGCCTGGGCTAGTTTTGGATGTAATAATAGGAATGAACTGGATGAAAGACTGGGAAGCAGTCATAGATACAAGCAGTCGGATGCTTACCCTTAAAGATCCCCAGGCAGAGGGTACTTTTCAGGTACCATTGCCTAAAAGAACAGATCTTGTGAGTGTGACCTGTGCCATGGAAGTTACTCCTATCCATCAGATCCCAGTAGTATGTGAGTTTCCAGATGTGTTCCCAGACGAATTGCCTGGCCTTCCTCCAGATAGAGATGTTGAGTTTGGAATCGAGTTGATCCCTGGGACAGCTCCAATTTCAAGGAGACCTTATCGGATGCCTCCGGATGAATTAGCTGAGTTGAAGAAACAGTTGGAAGAGTTATTAAAAAAGGGGTTTATTCGCCCAAGTAAGTCTGAATGGGGATGTCCTGCCTTGTTTGTAAAGAAAAAGAAAGAGGGTACTCTCAGGATGTGTGTGGATTACCGACCTCTTAACGCTGTAACCATCAAGAATAAATATCCACTGCCTCATATTGATGTTCTGTTTGATCAGTTAGCTAAAGCCAGAGTGTTCTCCAAGATAGACTTAAGGTCAGGGTATCATCAGATAAAGATTAGACCTCAAGATGTTCCGAAAACCGCCTTTTCTACCAGATACGGGTTGTACGAGTATCTTGTTATGTCATTTGGACTAACAAATGCTCCTGCATATTTTATGTATCTGATGAATACGGTTTTCATGCCAGAGTTGGATAAGTTTGTAGTTGTCTTCATTGATGACATTCTAGTATACTCTGAAAACGAGAAAGAGCATGAAGAGCATCTGAGAATTGTCTTGACCAGGTTGAGAGATCATAAGTTATATGCTAAGTTCAGCAAATGTGAATTTTGGTTGAAGAAAGTTCCTTTCCTCGGTCATATTCTATCTGAGAATGGAGTTTCTGTAGATCCGAGTAAAGTGCAAGAGGTTATGGATTGGAAGACTCCAACCACAGTGTCAGAAGTCAGGAGTTTCCTAGGCTTAGCTGGTTACTATCGCCGCTTTATCCCAGACTTCTCGAAGATTGCCAAGCCTATGACAAGTCTGTTACAGAAAGATCACAAGTTTGCGTGGACAGAGGAGTGTGAGACAGCTTTCCATACCTTGCGGAAACTGTTGACCACTGCTCCAGTTCTTGCACAACCCGACATCGAGAAACCTTTTGATGTGTTCTGTGACGCATCAAAAACAGGACTAGGGTGTGTGCTGATGCAAGAAGGAAGAGTAATTGCTTATGTCTCCCGGCAGTTGAGAAAACATGAAATCAATTACCCGACACATGATCTTGAGCTTGCCGCTGTAGTGCATGCCTTAAAGATTTGGAGACACTATCTACTGGGTAACGTGTGCAACATTTTCACCGATCATAAGAGTCTCAAGTACATTTTCACCCAACCAGAATTGAACATGAGACAGCGAAGATGGTTAGAGCTGATCAAAGACTACAACTTGCTTGTACAGTATCACCCTGGAAAAGCCAATGTGGTAGCTGATGCGTTAAGCAGAAAGTCACATTGTCTGAATGTGCAACCCTTACTTGAAGATGGTTTCGATCTAATGCACCCTGCCGTGCTACAAAGTATTCAGGTCAGTTGTTCCTTGGAGAGTAAGATTATAGAAGGTCAGAAAACAGACAAGGGGATATTCCACATCAAAAAGAAGATTCAAGAAGGACCCTCAAAACACTTCAGGGTAGATGAGCAGGATGTATTGTGGTTCGACAACCGTCTTGTTGTTCCAAAGGATAGAGAACTTAAGAATAAACTTATGGATGAAGCTCATCTCTCCAAGTTGTCTATTCATCCTGGCAGCAGTAAAATGTATCAAGAACTAAGACCTCGTTATTGGTGGACCAAGATGAAGAAGGAAATTGCAGCGTATGTAGCCAGATGTGACACATGTTGTAGAGTAAAAGCAATTCACATGAAGCCTGCCAGAATGCTACAACCTTTGTCAGTACCAAGTTGGAAGTGGGATGACATAAGTATGGATTTTATCACGGGTCTACCCACTACTCAAAAAGGTCACGATTCCATTTGGGTAATTGTGGATCGTCTTACTAAGACAGCCCACTTTCTGCCTGTCAAAACGGAATATAGACCACCTCAATATGCTGAGAAGTATATTGCAGAGATTGTGAGATTGCATGGCATACCAAAGACTATAGTGTCTGACAGAGGGTCACAGTTCACTGCTCACTTTTGGGAGCATTTGCACAAAGGTTTGGGGACTAGTCTGATTCGTAGCACTGCCTATCATCCTCAAACAGATGGTCAAACTGAGAGAGTTAATGCTGTTCTAGAAGATATGTTAAGGGCTTGTGTGTTGTCTTCCAGAGGTTCATGGGAATCATGGTTACCATTAGCAGAGTTCTCATACAATAACAGCTATCAAGAGAGTATCAAGATGGCACCTTTTGAGGCTCTGTATGGCCGAAAGTGTAGAACACCGTTAAACTGGATTGAGCCCGGGGAAAGAAGGTATTATGGTATTGACTTCGTAGAAGAAGCCGAAAAGAAAGTTCATATCATCCAGCAGAATATGAGAGCAGCCCAGTCACGACAGAAAAGTTATGCAGATAAGAGAAGGAGACCGCTTGTGTTCGAAGTTGGCGACTATGTCTATCTAAAAGTTACGCCAATGAAAAAGAAAAGGTTTGGTGTGCGCAGAAAGCTGGCCGCCAGATTTGTGGGACCTTACAAAATCCTGGAACGGAAGGGTCCTGTGGCTTACAAATTGGAATTACCAGAGTCAATGGGTGCTATATTCCCAGTTTTTCATGTATCACATCTCAAGAAATGTTTGCGCGTTCCAGAGGAACGGATTGAACCTCGAGGCATAAAACTGAAGTCAGATCTGGTGTATCGTGAGCAGCCAGTTCGAGTTTTGGATACCAAGGAAAGGGCTACTCGAAACAGTGTGGTGAAAACGTATAAGATACAATGGAGTCATCACGATGAAGGGGATGCATCTTGGGAAACGGGTGAATACTTAAAGAACGCCTATGAAGATTTTTATAATAAATGGTTCGTAACCCAAATCTCGGGACGAGATTTTTGTAAGGGGGGAGGGCTGTAACACCCCGGTGTTATGCAATGCATTTTTGCATGGCAATCATATTGCATATCATTCATATCATTATAATCATGTATGATAATGGTATAATTCGATTAAAATAAAAGCTTAAACATGCTACATTTCACGGATTAAAATAATATGATAATCACATTATATCAAAAGCCTTGCAACCATAATTCTTACATCACTTGGAACCTTAGTTCAAATTTTGGAGCTCAAATTTGGTCAAAAACTTGTTCAAAAACAATTATGAAAAATATTCAAAAGTATTCCCTAATTTAGCTTTTATTTTGTCATTTAAAATCTATTAGGAATTTTGAAATGGCCCCTTAATCAAAGTTGTAGAGAATTTAATTTTGAGCAACTTTTATTTTTGGGCCAAATCCATAAAATGCTTTCTTCTTGTTCAAAATTTGGTTTGAAGTTTGAAATGCATTTAAATTTGAAAATCAAAAATCAAAAATGGATTTTCTCCTTCGCGGGCCGCCGCCAACGGTTCGGCCCAGAGCCAGAGTCGGCCCGTCTCTCGCGCGCGCGCGACCGCGCTGCCCCGCCGCGGCCCAGGCCCAGCCGGCCGTCTCCCTCCTCCGCCCGCGCACTCGCCGCGCGCGCTGGCGCCCCGGCAGAGCTCGCGCGCCGCGTGGCGGCCGGGTGGCGCTCGGTCGCCCCCACCAACGCGAGCGCCCGCGCCTTAACCCCCCCCGCGCAGCACATCGCCCTTCCTCCCTCCGCTCTGCCTCCTCACCGAGCGCGACTGCCATTTCCGCCTCCGCCACCGCACGCGCTCGCCGGACGCGCGCGTTCCGACGAGCTCCGGCCACCGCTGACCTCTCCATCTCGCCACGAGCTTCCTCTCTCTCTGGCGCACCCCGTGCTCACCTCCATTTCACGCGGTAAGCTCCACAGCCCCGCCAATCGCTCGCCGGAGTTCCGGCCGAGCTCGCCGTGGTTCTCCGCTCCGTGGAAACCCCGCCTCCGCCTCTTCTTTTCCCTCACTCGCGCAAGCACCTTGTTCGCCTCCTCTTCCCGGTGCTCGGACACCATCTCCCGTGCCGTTCCATGGCCGGAGAGGAGCTCCCGCCGGTGAGCAGCGCCGCCGAGCCGCCATGGCCGGTGGCAAGCTCGATTTCGAGCTCCTCCGGTCGTGCCAATGGTACCAACGGGTTCGCCTCGTCTTGGGGATCACGACGGTGGTGACCTCGTCGCCGGCGACCTCGCCGTCGTCGAGATCCGCGCGGTCAGCGCCCTCCTTGACTCGGAGCGGCTGACGCGTGGGACCCGATTGACCCGCGGGCCCGCCTATCTGTCTCTGTGTGCGCGCGCGTGTGTAGATCACCGGGTGCATCTAGCAGTTCAGCGGCTGGATTTAAAAAGGATTTTTGGAAATGATTTTTCAGAAAATGTATAAATGCTTTAGAAAAATTGTAACTTGCTCATTTTAGCTCCAAATTTGATGAAACAAATTTCTATGAACTCTTTAGGACCAGATCTATGAGATAAAATTGTTGCATGTCAAATTTGATGAACTTTTCTGTAGAGTTTATAATTAAATAGTAAAATGGCTGTTTTCTTGATAAATACTTAATAAATACTAGAAAAGTCAGAAAAATATGATTCCAAATTTATTAATCTTTTTGTGACATGTACTTTCTAGGGAAATTTTATAGCTTGGGTGTTCTGTAGAAAAATGTATAGTTGTAGTTCAAATGCTTTCTATCACTAATGTTTATTATTTTTGTTATTTAAATAAATTTGAATAGAACATACAAGTGATAATTTTTCTATAGTGTTTGTTTAGTTAGTAGATAGTAGAAAAATTTCTAAATCTGTTGTTTGATACTTTTCAAAATGTAAAGTATTTTAAATAGCTATTTTAGGCCTTAGTTTGTTATTTTTGTATAGTAAGTTCTAATTATCCAAATGCAGTAAAAATCTTGTGTCATGCTAGTTTTGATAGTAGTAATCCACTGTAATTTTCTAAGATTTTTCTGAGCTACTAAAATATGTGTTGCTGTTCAAATGTAGTGCTAATTAGGGTTTCCCTTTTTATTCTTTAATGCAAAGATAATTAGTAAGGTATACTTTGGTGTATCTTTGAAGCATCTTGAGTGTTCAAGTGCTCTTGCATGGTAGAGAATCGTAGTGGTAGTTTTCGAGTACATGTTCTTGGATGACGTAGACTACCTTGTAGAAGAGTCATAGTTTCCACATAATCCGATGACGTAATACATTCATTACACCGCATACATTCCGCATCATCATCATCTCATGTCCCTTCTGCATAGCACTTATGCATGTTGCACTCATACTTCTGCATCATACAGGATCGCAGGAGGTGGTTCCGACAGTAGTTCCCGAGGACGCAGAGGAGCAGCTCGAAGTGACGGAGCCGGAGCCAGCAGAAGCAGAAGAGGAGTCCGGTGAAGAGCTTCCGGAGTGCCCTGACCATCGTCCCAGTACCTTCGAGCGAGGCAAGCCCCGGAGCATTTCTCCCCCGGTTTGCAAAGAATTATTTATTAATTTCACTTAATCTGATGCATTAAGTTTAGGAGTTGTTTGCAAACGTTGTTGCATTATGCCTTGTTCCACCTTGTTTTACCCGCTCCTTGTCACCCTGGTGTCCACGGTCAATACTGGCTTAGCTTGCTTAGACCGGTAGAAGTCGGGTGATTGCCTGTCATCCGCGAGCTATAGGGGATTACCTGGTTGTATGTGAAAGAAATGTCATGTGAGAATAGCTAAGTGTGGAAATGAATATGAGACCGGGCGGAAGCTTGCAGGGTTCTGGACTGTAGTGTCTTCCGTCTGTGTCGATTAAGGACCGTCCGATGTCGGGCCTCGGGTCATGTTGAACGCATGCCTCACATTTAGCTGGCCGGATAAAGTACCTTTCGACCGCGAAGCCGGGAGATTATTCGGGCCGAGTAGATTGCCCGCAACGCACTGTACCGGAGCAGTAGTGGCAGGAAACGGGGGCGCGATGATAAGGCCAAAGAGCAGTCGGGCGGCCCCCGGGTACATGTGGTTCCTGGCAAGCTCGCGACTTTACCTGAATGGTTGACTCGGTGACCAATACCTCACTTTAGCGGGTGAGTGAGGTTTGTGTGAGGAATAAATTACCAGCTGGTCAATAATCGATTCGAATCGCCATCGTTCACTGGATAGTGAACACTTGACTTGAGTTACTTCATCGTAGTAATATGGAAGCAACACTTGGATAGTTATGTGGGAAATGACATGGTAATTATTGTTAAATATCAATGGTGATCCTTGCTTGCTTAATTACATGGTTACTTCAGCATAAAGTGCAAACATAGTTAACAGGAGAATAAAGAATTAAAAGATGACATGCTTTTGTAAATGATTTGGTAAACTAAAAATGCTCTTTTTGCAAATGAGTCAGCTACCCCACCAAAAAGCCTATCATGATCCTTGGAGTCTTTGGTTTTGGTTCTGTCGGGTAAGTCTAGCTGAGTACCTTCTCGTACTCAGGGCTTTGTTCCCACTTGTTGCAGATGGACAGATGTACTATGGTTATTGTATCAACTGTCTCTACCCTGCGATGGGCGAAGCCTAGGACCATGGGCAATGGTCACTCACTACTCCTCGCCTGATGCTTTTGTGGGAGATGATCGCAAGCTGGCACTGTATTTTGGAAAAGATGTGCGTGTGTGTGCTTTGAACTAATGCTTCCGCTACTTTATTTGAAACCGGTTTGTAATAACTATGTTTAAACTCCGATGTATTTTGTGCCGCAAACTACTGTGTAACTTATGAAGGTAATCGCTGAACTTATTACGATCTTGGCTGTGATGTGAAATGGTTTGAAATCCGTCGAGATTTCACGGACTACCGGGTTATACGGGCTTAAGTTTGGTAAATTGTCCGTCCGTTGGATGATTTTCTTACTTAATCTCGTATAATTGGGCGGTTCTGTTACAGCATGTACGCAGTGGAGTACCAGCCACTGATGAACTGGCCACCCATTGCCGATTCTACTCCCCCAGAAGGATTACAAGTCGGCAGTTGCCGATACTCAAAGCATATGCGATAATAACAAAAATCCCAGCCTCGTGCCCTATTAAAGACTTGTAGGTCCGTTGGATTATCATGAGATTTTAGTTATTACATTAATCAATGTTATCTTAGAGCCACTGTGAATACAAATCTATTACTAATGATGTAATCATTATTGTACACCGAATATGCATATAATTTGATGGGGACATGTGTAATGGCCATTTGGAAAATTCCACCCATAAACATCATTATATGATTTAAATGTTTATAACTGGAACAGAACATTTCAATTGGTTAAATACAAAATTAAGCGTTGCACTGTACACCTATCCACAAATTTCCCTTAGCCTTCTCTTCAGATGGATAATCTTCCCCCTTTCTTCGAAAGGGGCAGGCAGTGACCCGTGAGAATTGTCGACCGCCCTCCTCTTCACTTCTTGCGACATAAGGAAGATCACAACGTTGGCCCGAGATCATCCCCATTGCTCATCAAACAAGAGCTATGAAGGCGACACACGCCATTTCCCCGCCTGAAAATCCTTTCCGGACACCTGCATCGTTGGTCAGGTATGCGCGTGCTCCGAATTTCCAGGCATAGGGAAGGGGCAGCTGGAGCTGGCGAGCTGCACTCTGGTTCCCCATCTTATTACCCTCCCCAAGGGCATTGCTATTAGTACAAACTTGTAACTCCATAGTGAAGAACGCCGGCCGGACTGTACCCACCAGCGACCGCTGCGATGCCATTGAAGGGAGCAACGCCGTGCAGCGTGCTCCTATGGAGGGTGGCCCTGTCTGTTAGATCAGCTTTGGGCATGCCCCTTGAGACATAGTACTGTGACGGGCGTATGTCCCGGGCCATCTCAGGTGCTACCTTGGCATCCATGAGATGCTGCCCTGTCCTATACTGCCTCCTGTCTTTCTCACGCTCTAGCTGATGCTCCTGCCTGTCGGAGCTGTCCGACTTCAGGTGGTAGCAGTAGACTGACGAGGTGTTGGTTGCTGGAGGAACAGCTTGATTCCTTGCCACCCGTCGCGCAATGTGTTGATCGGTGACACTTAAATTCTCAAATGGTAATACCGGGCCTACCACTCTTCCTGGTCTAGCTGCAAGATTGGCAGAGACGAAACATGTCAGAAAAATTGGGAGTCAGGACTCAGGAGTGACTGAAAAAACAGACTGATGGGTAACCATAAATAAGGAAATGCAAACAGTTACCTGCTGGAATCCTTTGAGCAACCTGGGAGGTTGCTGCTGGACCTTCCTTTGCAGGAATTGGAGTGGAGTGAACGGTTGTTGTCCTGCAAGCAGCAAATCAAGGTCAGCAGTCAAGTTTGAGCGAATTTTCTGTGACACCCATGGCCAACCCATCATATGATAGGGTTTAGGGTCTCTTGGGATAATCTATCAAGAAACACAATCATTACACTATCCTATATCTAGTTGACAAATACTATTGAGTAACTAATACATTACCCTGGTTAATCAATTTCAGCAACCAATAAATGGCAGCACAAATCATTGAGAGGAAAAGAAAATTATGTTACCTTGGGAGAGATTCATGCTTCCTGTCAAGCGTGGCATTCCTCCCTCCATTTTCCTCTAAGCTAGCAAATTGCCTACGGAACCTGTCAACAGCGCTGCAAAATAAAAAATATTCAAGAACTATCAAGGATGTATGTCATGAATATTACCACATTGAAACAAAATAACAAGAGGGAAAAGAAACTAAAAGATATGGTCAAGGTAAGAACCTAGGATATAGAAAGCTCGTTTTTTCAGAGCCATTCTTGTAATCCTTCAGAAGTTGAGGATGGTACTGCAGTATCTCCTGGAATATAAGTTCCTTGACGTCCTCTTTGGTAAACTTCTGTTCAAACTCAAATTCCATTTTCGAAATTGGCTGACATGATGGTTCCCTCTCCACTTTTGCAATGCCTTTAAAATAGGAATCAGCCAATGCCTGGTCATGCGTACAGCACAATTATTGTTGTTAGAATATAATTCTGCAAAGTAACACAAATAACAGCAGTGTAAACATAAAGTCTATGTTTCATTACGACAAACCTACCTCTTCAGCTGTTGGTCGATCCTTAGGATCAAACGCTAGAAGCCTTTGTAAGAGCTTGAGCGCCGAAGCATCTGCATTGGGGAACTTCTCTGAAAAGGGTATTGGCTGTTTCCTCCTCATGCTGCTCAGATACCTCCTTGCTTTCTCATTTCGAATCTGTAGACGAAGGAACAAAAACATTTGAGACTTAGCAATAATTTACGCTTGATATTGAACATGTCTCAATATTTCCATAAGTAATAAATCATACCTGTGAAATAGTATCTGCTGATGGTGTGCCCAGGAGATCAGTCATCAAATCCAACTGGTGAACCACATTTTTACCAGGGAATAAAGGCTTCCCAGTCAAAATCTCCGCAAAAATGCAACCAATGCTCCACATATCAATAGCCGGTGAATACTGCACAAGAGAATCAATTTAATATCATTGAGATAACATAGGCATTTCAAACTAAATATTGAAGGTGGAGGAAACCAAAAAAAAAGACTGATACGACTTAACAAAACAATAGTATGAGAAAATTGAGTACCTTACTAAAGAAAGATCCACACAGCTCAGGAGCCCTGTACCATCTAGTAGCAACATAGTCCTGCAATCATTTTAGGGCAGACAGTGAGGCTTAAGTTCGAAGTAGGACTCTTTGGTACAGAACACACTAAATCAACAATGTCGCTCATAACTCATAAGAGGCTTTGATAAAAATGCGATACTGTGAATCGACTATAGACTATAGTAGAACTGTAAAAATAACATACCGTCCAGAAAACTGTGGTAGGAGAGTCATTAAATGCAACCCTTGCTAGCCCAAAATCACATATCTTGAGTTTGCAGTTAGCATTTGCTAATATATTTTTTGGCTTTAAATCACGATGATAAACATTAGCTGCAGAAAAATAGGCCAGTCAGAGCACATCTCAGTCACTCTATGATAGATATATATAAAGTAAATGCACATAAATGCATATGACATATTATAAGTGAAATCAGCACACACTCGCAGAATTTAAATAAGGAAGGTAAATGTTGATGTGAAGAGTATAGACATGTACACTTCCATCTAAGCACAGAGAATGTCCATAAATTTCATTTTTCCTTTTTTCAACACAAAGAAAGCAACACTAAATAATCAGAACCCCAAAGCTTACTTGAGAAAGAAAAGGAATGATTGAGAATACAATACACACATGAAAGTAAGTCCTTATAAATGATTAGCACTAAGCCACTAAAATTGAATTCGTGTGCAAATGCTAGTCAGAACAATTCATACTCCAACTTGCAAACATAAAAGCACATTCATACTACTAATTGAGAACAGAAAAGCAGCACATCGCACTATGAATGCTAGTCAGAAGACCTCTCAGGCTAAAATAAGGAATCTTTAAAGGCGCATACCAGTATGAATATATTTCAGTGCACGCAGCATCTGATAGAGAAAGAACTGGTGGTGTTCCTTTGTCAAGTCATCGTTAGCCTTAATAACTTGGTGAAGGTCGGTATCCATCAGTTCAAATACAACGTAAATATCTCTGTAGTCCCTCCTCGACGGAGGTAACATGACATGTTTGATCTCAACAATATCAGGATGCCTTAGCAGCCGTAGAAGCTTGATCTCACGGAGGATCCTAGCAGCGTCGGACAGATGCTCGAAGATATTCTGTATCTTCTTGATTGCTACCTTCTCACCGGTATGTCGGTCAATAGCTGAACAAACAACCCCATAACTTCCTTTGCCAATGATCTCCTGAATTTTGTATCTGTTGGCATCGCCATATTCGCTGAAGAATTCCATCTCTGGTGAATTCTGTAAGTTTTGAAAGAAGAAAACGTTAAGATTGCCTGCACAGCTAGTGAATAGCCTTTTTCCTGAAACGTATATTCAAGTCACCCATTGCAGAACGTAAGCAATGACATATGACTTGGAAGCTGCCAAGAAATTCAGCAGAATTGCATGTTTTTCGAGGGGTAAAAAGCTGAGCCACCAAAATCGAACAATCAGCTCAGCAAAGTAGGCAGAGGTCAGATCCCCAACAGGACCATCTAGACCGACTCTTCCACAATTCCTATTACAGTACTAAATATAAACCAATGGGACAGTAGAATCTTTTAACCTGGTTTCTACTTACCCACACCAAACCACAAACTGACGGCAAAAGTCGCAAGTAATCCAAACAACTCAAACGCAAAAGCTCTGAAGCATCTACCCCCTCTGACGCAGGCCAGACTGACCTTTGCCACCGGCCAAAGAACTCCTGATATCTCAAACCCTTTACCAAGGCTAATGATCACCTCTGAACAGGCAGCACTCAGCTTAAACTATACGTAGTAGTTGACGGTAAATATACCTCCCACAGTTGGCACGGAATATTTATACAGAGCTAAGCCAGCCATCTCTGTCCACAAAACGAAAGGAAATACTGCGACTAGGATTAGGATAAACATACCAAGTCACTCGAATCGATACCCGCGTTTACCAAGACGACTCCTCGACCACCCGTCTTGCGTTGCGTGGTATACTCCTACTACTAAAGAATTACCGCTCCCGCTTATAACGATGGCGTGAAAAAAGAGCCAGATTTTGGGGGATTTGAAACTGAAAACCTAGCTTTGAAGAGGGAGTGGATTTCTCGCAGATATATAGTACCAAGGAGGAGGACTCGGGGGGAAGAAGACTAATAACTCGAATGATTCGGATAAGACGGGATCTCCTAACAAGGCAAGAAATCAGTGTGATAAATACCATTCCCAGGAAAAGGCATATTCTCTCGCGCAGGGAGCAAGCAACTTAGGATCAAACCCTCAAGAAATCCAAATCCCCCCAAATCCAGCACCTCATGCAGTGCCAAAATCCGGAGGAACACAGAGGCCTGAGGCCGCATCCTTATCCATTCGTCCCACACGAGCGCCGCTGCTCAGCGCACAGCGCCCCTTATTCCCCCACAGGCAACACTCCTTCACGGGTCGGCGTCGTCCATGGCACCAACAAAGGCAGAGAAGAGAAAAGAAGCAATCTTTTTCGCTCTTGAACCGAGCTCCCCACCTTCTTCCTCTGCTCCGCCTGCGCCATCGCACCGGCATTTGCCTCCGGCATCGTCAGGCCGCAGCCGTGGAAGACCTGGCGGGAGAAGTGAGAGAGCCCCTGCTTGCTGCCTGCCGCCCCAATCCGCAGGCAAGGACGACAAGGAGTGGAGGGGGAGAAGAGTAGTGGACGACGGAGTAGCAGAAGCGGCGTCCCCTTGGGTTATATGCGCACCGTGCAGTGGGGGCGGGGGTGGGTGTGTTAAACAAGTCGAGGGAGGTGCGGGTGGACGGTCCTACCCCCCGTCCGGCGACGGCGACGGCTGAACTGCGGCGATGGCACGCGTCGTAGTCTCGGGGAGGGCGTAGGGGTAGTTTCGTCATCCCCGCGTCTGATGCCGTGCTGGTCCTGACGTGGCTTTTTTTTTGTCTTGCTGGGTTTTAACTTTAACCCGCTAAGTGGATAATTCTTTTTTTTTTGCTTTTCCACGTGTATGGGGTGTAGTAATATCTTCACCGCCAGAAAATGGAAACAATATCCTGAAATTTGTAATTCCGGGTAAACAAAAAACGGCAATAAAGAGAAAGCAGAAGGTTGCTTCCATTTGACAGAAAAGATTTACTTGGAATTGTGTGCACATGCTGGCTTCATACCAAATCACAGTACTACCACTATAGCATGAGCTTTATTTCAATATTCGGCAAGCTTTTTTTTTGACATGAGCTTTATTTCAATCTTCGGCAAGCTTTTTTTTTTTGTTTGACAACAATCTTGGGCAAGTTTAGGGCACTATCAGCGTGACACCACCGATGTGCAGTGGAATATGCTTGGCACTCGTATCGGACCTCTCGGTTCTTGGATCTGACTCGTCACTCAACCACAAAAATAATCATGATTCCACACATATCATGTGTGTGGTCTAGAATCTCTTAGGTTGACAGTTGAGCTAAATGATGAATGTGCCCGCGGACCCAGCCCAGGAGCAAGTACCATCCGGCGCGGTACGATCCCGTTAGCGACAGGCCCCCTCCTCCTCGTCGTCGTCGTCCCCTCCCCTGCCGCTGGTGGTGGAGTGGAGTAGGTGGCGCGTTCAGTTGGCGCTGTAGCGTGAGCCCGATGCCCCAACCGATCTTTTTTTTTGCGCCATTTCTTCTTTTTAGAAAATTCTCTCGTTGCCACTAAAAATTATAGCACTTCTTTCATTGCTATAAAAATTTTCTAATTTCCCTCGCTGCCATCAGATTAGTTTTGTGATTCCCTGACTGCCACTTCTGTTAAAACATAATAAGTTATAGTCGCTGACAGCTGGGTCCCACCTTTTACCTCTGTTACATCGCGTGACCCGTCGCCGTGCGCTCGCAGCCGCAGCGCAACGCACTCGCCGTCCCCGTCCCCGTCCCCGTCGTCGCTCCGCTCTCTTGCCTCCTCGTCGCTTAGGGCTGGAGCGGGCGCACAAGCGGCAGTGAGCGGCGGTGGGCGGAGCTGGAAGCAGCCCGCCATTGCGCCGCGGAGCTAGAGGCCGGTGCCGAGGAAAATGCCTCGGTTGAGCCCGCTGGTGAATGATACTTGTTACCGTCTTCCCCAGTGGATAGCTAGGAACCTCGAGTAGCTGTAGGTGCAAGTAATTGGAGAGATGCGGCTTGTGTGCTGTGAATTTTGGAGCGGACCGCAATGGCATCCATGACGGCGGCCTCGGCATTTTATAGCCGAACTACGGCGACGGCTTGGCGGCAGAACTCTACGTAAGCGTGTCCGGCGTCGTGGCGAACCAGAGCAAGGAGGAGGGACGGGCAGGGACGAGTCGTGGAGGTCGGCTCCGATCCGGTGAGCTCGCCGTCCTTGTCCCCGTCGTCGCTCCGCGCCGCGGAGCGCCTGCTACAGTCGCTGCCGGCCGCCACCTCGATCTCCTGTCTCCTCGCGCTGGATCGCCCTGCTCCGCGCGGCCGCCGACCTCTTCGCACTACCCGCGCCGGCGCGCCACGGACGCCTGTGGGCCGGCCTGGCCGCGCCTAGTCCCATCTAACGGCGTTGCTAAGGCACCGTTTGGATGCCAAAATTTTTGGCAAAATACTACTGTAGTAACAGTAGTTTAAGCACGTACGAGGGAATTTTCTCTCTTTTTTTTTATGGAACAGGACCGATATAATTTTTAGCGGCTACGAGGGAATTTTCTCTCTTTTTTTTTTTGTATGGCACGCATATATGCTGTGCTTTGCGCACTTGTTTAAGCAGCAGCTCGCTAGCCTGTTGCCTTGTCGCTGCCTTTGCTGTAGTAGCAGTAGTTTAAGCACGTACGCATGCATCGGATTCTGCGATGCTTTTTTCGGCGGTGGTTTTTTTGTCTTGTGGGTTGCAGCCTTGCAGGAGTGAGGAGTCGGTGGAGAGTCGTCCGAGCTGGCTGTGGTCTGTGGAGAGGATAACGTACTAGTTTATTGCGTGCTTCCCTTGTCGGTTTCAAGAAACAGTGTCTGCAAATTGCAAATCTTGCATTGCGTGCAGGGTTCCAGTAAGGTAGAGGAGCTGCTAGCCTGCTAGTAGGGTGGTTGTTGCTGCATGCGTTTTTTTTTATTACCTTGGGCCTTGTTTAATTCCCTCAAAATTCCAAGTTTTTTCACTCTCTCCATCACATCAAATTTTAGCCGCTTGCATGAAGTATTAAATATATGTAAAAAAATAACTAATTACACAGTTTAGTTGGAAATCATGAGATGAATCTTTTAAGTCTAGTTGGTCCATGATTAGACAATATTAGCTAAATAAGACGAAAGTGGGACTATTCATCGGGTTGAAATTTATTTTCAATCTAAACCAGGCCTTGATCGGTCTCTTGTGACTATTGGTAATGTTCGGTGAAAAGTGACGATCGAAAAGACGAAGAGAGGGATCTTCTGCTTTGATCCCCAATACAATAGCATATCTGTCCATGTCAACTTGGACACAAGAAAATCAAGGTGAGAGAGGTTAGATGTACAAATGTACAATGATCATGTTTATGAATATAATTTATCACAAATCATTGTTAAAGTTAACATGTGCCACACACGTACTGATCAGTATTGTATTTAAATAGAGATGGATATAATAAAGAATGAAGAAAGAAAAAGATACACCGGAGATACCATAGTTTACATTTGATGCAACTCGGGAAAGGTTAAATGGACTTATATTCATGATTGGAGGAGGTTCTTTTTTTTCTTTTTTTTTACTTGGCCGGTAGATTAGGTGGGGTGCTTCAATCATATGTTCTCATTTGGCAAATCAGATTGTAGGTCGTTTTACTTTTTCTATGTACATAGTTTTTGCTATTTGTATGGTCAGATCAAATTGCTAGAGAGAGTACAATATTACTTTTTGAAGAAGGGACTCTCTTTCCATGGCTAAAACTTATTGGACCCTTATATCTTCATTAACATTTTTCATCCAACAACTTCTCTCCTTTCTTTTTCCTGCAACCACGATGCCCACGCAGCATCACCCCCCCCCCCCCCCCCCCCTCTTTCGTTGCGTTATTAGCTTGTCAGAGCAAACTACCATGGCCCTAATATAACTCTTCGTACCAGCTATCCTCCACCGCGCCTTGCCCTGGTACACCCTCTCACCCTGCCCCAACCAACAACCTTCAATGGTGCAAGCCTTCACCCCTTAAAATTTTCTCCCCTATAAGTCCATAATCCTAACATCAAAGCTCGCAATCCGTAGCCCATTTTGGCTGCAGAAAATTGCAGCATGTTTGGTTTGTAGAATCAGTATATTGAAGTTAAACCCCGCTTTAGACGTTGCGGTTCGATGCTTTTCCATCGGACGAGTTCGGTCCGAAAAAGCGAACTACTCCACTTATATTAGATACAGTATGAAGAATGGCTCCCATGCGAATTGCGATCATTCCATGCATGACTAAACTGGTAAAGACTCGGTATTAGGATCGGATGGATCTAGAACCATCCCACACCACAGTCGCAACTAAAAACATCCAGGTGCTAGAAATGCCACCGTGACGATCAAATAGCACAATCACGCTACAGCATTAGCGATACGTGTGAACAAAATAAACCTTTCTTTCGAAAATAACATCCAGGCGGAAAAAGGCAAAATAAAAAGCTATAGAAATGAGCATGTGCCAAGCATGCATGCATCACCAAAACAGTTCCCTAATAATAACGTCGATGGCTAGGTTCGCGTCGCGTGTCTTCACACGCCAAGAAGTGCTAGAGGGTCAACGAGAGCACATACATAAAGCCGGGCCCCAGCGTGTTCGTCCAAGTCACCCGGCCGACGTGGCACCACTAGGAATCACTGCTAGTGCTGCTAGTGAGTCACCACCTTTCCTGAACTCCTCCATCAGCACGCTGTGACCTGTGACCGCGACGTTGAGGCGCCCGCGAACGAAAGCAAGCGATCGAGATCTGGGCCCGGGCCCCGATCGGGATCTGCTGCCCCGGCGGTTGCGGCGGCAGCGGCACAGCGATTAGAATATACCGCGGCGTGGAACACGCACGTTGCTGTTGCCGCTTGCTGCCTTCCGTTGCATTGCCCCCGTGAGTCCGTGTGACGAGCGAGCTGGGCTCTGGTCCCCGGCCGCACGCGCGTGAAACGAAGAGACGGAGTGGCTGCAACGACGCGAGCTGCAGCGGGTGATCGACCGATCGGCACGCACATGGCGAAATCCGTCGGGATCTCGCCTGCCATGTGCGGCCGCGGCCGTACCAGCTCGTCTCCGTCGTGCGTACGTTACGTGTCGACCCGGGCCGGAAGCTCCGGACGACGCCACAAGGGCCGCGCGGCGCGCCGTGCTCCCTCCATCTCCGTCCGTCCGTCTCGTGTGTGTGTGTCTCTCACTGTCTCACACACGCAGGCGAGATGGTGGACCGTGGATGGGCGGGCAGACGGCACTGATTGAGCCGGGAAATATCTCGGACGAGGCCCTCTGGCGCCGCGCTAATAGTACGTGGCGGCAGGCTGCGCACGCGGTCTCCGTCGGTCCGTCGCGCTCGCTCGGCGTGTGTCTGCCTGGTGCCTGCCCCCCCACGCATCGTTGTGATCCCGCGCAGACCGCGGTGCACTGCCTGCCAAAGACACAAGGGGGGCCGTAATAACCCAGCGTGAAACACGCGTGTTTTTGCAGGTTTCCCACCCGCCAGGAGCAAGAAAACGGAGGAGCCTCGGACGATGGCGCCGTGCGTCCCGGTGGAAGGGGGTTTTACGCTGGTTGGTCCAATGGTTGGAGACACGTGGGGGTGGCGTGGGTGGGAACTGGGAACAACCGGGGCCGTCAGACTATTCTAGTTTTGACCATATACTATATATATATATATATATATATATATATATATATATATATATATATATATATATATATATATATATATATATATATATATATATATATATATATAGGAGGACTAAGGCCTTGTTTAGATACCAAAGTTGGTATCCAAACTTTGCATAGTGAACGTCATATCACACTGTAGCAATTTTATTTTTATTTGATAATAATTATCCAAAAATTGATTAATTAGGCTTAAAATGTTCGTCTCGCAAAGTACAACAAAACTGTGCAATTAGTTTTTTATTTCATCTATATTTAGTACTCCATACATGTGCCGGCATTTTGATGTGATGGAGAATCTTCTTTTTGCATAGTGAAATTTAGGGTGAATCTGGGTATCTAAACAAGGCCTAAAAAAATCAGGCTATTAATTATAGTAGCAGTAATGCATTCGATAATAGGGCAACGAGGTGCACGAGAGCGCCATAGACTGGCCGTGCAGCTGCAGGCACTCTCGGGTTTCCTATCAGCGATTTACTACTACTAGTGTATTATTAGTAGTATTATTGCACGCAACTATCGGCAATTGATTAGTTAGCTTTTCTTTCTCCAGCATACTCATACTCCAGCTTTTCGTTTTGTCTGTCCAAACAAAGGAATGGCTGGCCGTCGTTTCCTCATGTGGCACTGATTGCAAGCCTACGCGGTACGTCGTCGCTCCCTACGAATTCACTCCTAGGTACCATTTAGATGTCAAAATTTTTGTCAAATTTTTTAATTCCCCATCACATCGAATCTTTAGACGCATGCATTAAGCATTAAATATTGATAAAAAATAAAACTAATTACACAGTTTAGACGAAATGGACGAGACAAATCTTTTAAGCCTAATTAGACTATGATTGGACACTAATTGCTAAATAACAACAAAACTGCTACAGTTACATTTCGTCAAAAATTTTGCCAACTAAACGCAGCCTACTCCTACTAGTATTGATGACGATGATTGATACCCCTAGCCTATACTACTACACCCCCATCATCATTCATTCCATCGGACAGCAGCGACAGTACACAGCATCCGAATCCGAGGTGCCGATGTACGCAGTGCCCATGTTTTTCTTTATTTTATTAGGGGGAAAAAAAGCGTAGAGTACTAGTATCACCTACCTATACTACCAGAGAAAAAAAAAAGTCTAGATGCCATAGCATACTCGTACGTAGTACTCCTACGTGGAAGACCAAAATATGTGAGGATTAGGCCTTATTTAGATTAAAAAATTTTTATGAAAAACTAAGTAACGAATCTTGTGACACATGCATAGAGCATTAAATGTATACGGAAAAAAATAATTGCACAGTTTGATTGAAAATCGCGAGATAAACGTTTTGAGCCTAATTAGCCCATGATTTGACACTAAAGTGTTACAATACAGTATGTCAATGACGGATTAATTAGGCTTAATAAATTCGTCTTGCGGTTTCTAAGCAAACTATGTAATTAGTTTTTTATTAGTATCCGAAAACTCCTTTCAATAACGCACGAAACATTCGATATGATATTTTTTTAAAAAAAAACTTTTCACCAACTTAACCTTGCGGCCGCTGGATCGGACGGACCGCTCGCTTCACTGCGTTCAGTGCAACAGCTCCCGGCCACCCGCCAGCACCAAGCGGAGCCCTACTGTATGTACCTGCACAGCTGCACTGCACACGCACCGAGTGACGGACGCAACGCAAGCGCCCGGACAGATTTGGTGCACGTGCTTGTTGCGTCCGCGGGCCACCGACGGCGACGTGCGCACGGGCCCGCGCGATCCGGTCCGGACAAGCCAGCCCCATGCCGCCCCCAACCCCCAGGCCCCGCGCCGCGCTAGCTGTAACATCCAGCGCGAGAGCGAGACCCACGAGCGCGACGCCCGGCCGTGGCAGCATCCGCCCGACGGCCCGAGCTGCTGAAAAGCACGGCCACGGTCGCTGTCGGGCGCTGGTGCGGGATCGGGGCCTGCTGGATTATTGCTCAATTTTTTTTAATGTTTCGACGCGGACGTGTGTGGGGCACGAACGGGGAGCGCGTCTGGCTTAATCGGCGCGTGTGCCGGCTTGGGGCCACCGCACCGGGCCATGGAGGAGGAAGGAAGCAACGGACGAAGCAGCTGCGGCAGTGTGTGAATTGTCGGGACCCCAGCGTAGCATCGCACAGCCCCCGGCGGCACGGCTCACCTGCGTCGCTGCTGCTGCTTTCCGATCGAGTCCGAGGGGCGACAGGGAGGGGAGGGAACAACAGGAGCCGCTACTTTGGTGCTCTCGCCTTTTTCCTCCGATGGCACCCCGTCAGTCCGGCGCCAGCAGGCACCAAAACCATCGGTGCCAATTGCCAATCCCGGCCGCAAGGTTTTCACTTCACGATCGAGCTTGGCTCCACTAGAGCTCCGTCCGTCCGTCCGTCCGGCGTGCTGCACCTGGTCGTCGGTTTATTTACCAGGGACCAGGCTGCCTGCTAGCTGCCAAGGCCCAGGGATCAACCAACGGTAGCTGTAGTCTGTACAACACGAGCGGCGGCGGCCTGTAGGCTGTACTCCCTCCGTATAAGAAAGAATGTAATTCTAACACAGTGTTATGGTTTTGTATCTTAAGTTCGATCAATTATAGATAAAAAATATTAATATTTATGATATCAAATAAATATCATTAGATTAATTACGAAATGTATTTTTATAATAAATTATTTTAGAGCCATAAATGTGAATAGTATTTATTAGAAATTTAGTTAAACGTGAACTAATTTTGCTGGCACGCAACACGTAATTGCGTTCTTTTTTGAACGGAGGTAGTACCAGTCAGAGCAGTCAAAGCTAGCTCGCTCGATCAAAAAGCATACTGGCCGTGCCGTGCATGTCATGTCAGCGAGCTTGTGTATCGGGTGAGCCGGCCGGCCACGTACCGTGGCCGGAGAGCATACACATGGATGAGTGATGGCTCGTCCGGGCCGCACCAACAGTGGGAACTACGGCGACGGTGGCGTTCCATTATTTACTGATGCTGATCAGCTGACAGATGAGCCGCGACGACGAGAGACGGCTCACCGTGTGTGCGTGCATTTGCCGATGGCGACGGCGACGGCACACGGTGGTTCTTTTCGTTTTCTGTTTCTTGATGACTTCTTCTTCTTCTTTAATTTGGTGCGAGTGCGACTGGTATATATGTATGTGAATATGTGATGGTGAGTTAAACGGGCCGGGGCTTGCCAGAACATTCTGACGAGAGAAAGTGAGAGAGAAGGAAATGGCCGGACTCGGACTGGGATGCGTGACGATTGTGTTGCGTCCCTCGCAGTTTCTACCGGACTCCCTACAACGAATCACCGTCATCATCAGTATCATTCATCACGACGTAAAAATAAGAGAACGACAAGAGGCGAGAGCAGATGCATGGATGGTTACACTCAGCCAGCCCAGTACGAACGGCGAGCGGATGGGCCGTGAGTTTGCGGGCTGCAGCCCACGGATGGTTTGCTCTCAAAAAAGCCATGCTGGGCCTGCCCAGTTATATTCCATTGATCAGATCTTTGAGTTTGAACTTTTTTCGGCGTGGCTAGCGCCCGGACGTTCGAACGCTAGCCCTGTCCGGATGAAGTTCCGACGCCTACGCACCCGCGTCATATCGGACGCCCCCGTGCTCACATCAGATCCCGCGCCAGCGAATCGTGTCCGACCACCCATGACTCGATCCCATCCCAGCTGCGCCCCTGTGTCAAGCCCGCCGCACTCCTCCCCACGCTGCAGCGCCATCCCCGCCGCACCCCCGTCATACGCCACGCTCTGTCTCAGTCGTGCCCCTTTCCCCGTTCTAACGTCTCATCTCCTCTACAACATCCGTCCGACCGTTGCAACATATGCAGTATACTCTTGAAACATACTTGTATAGTTATTGCAACATTAAGATGAAACACATGAAACATGCGTTTGAAACTGCTGAAACATTTGGAGCATCGTGAAGAGGGGGGAAGGGGCGGCGGATGCCCAGCTGGCACCGGTAGGAGGAGGAGACACCGAGGCGAGGCAGCAGAAGGCGAGGAGGGGATGCAACACCCGATCTACTTTTAAAACATCTAGATAAAACATTTGTAACGTACATCTAAAGATAGATAAAACACTTGCAGAAGAGCCTGAAACACTTGAGAAGCCATTGCAAAGCATATGCAACATCCAGATAAAACACTTGTAACATTTGTGTGAAATATATGCAACATTTAAATAAACACACTTGCAATATATGTCTGAAAAAACAGATGAAATATTTAGAACAAACGGTTGCAACGTACGTGTATAGCCATTACAACATATGTAACATCCCGATTTACTTTTGCAACATTCACATGAAACACTTGCAATATGCATATGAGACCCCAAAAACACTTGAAATATACGTTTGCAACATGTCAGACGCGACACTCTAGTGGACGGCGAGGCGAGTATAGTTTTGCTTGGCTTGGCTCCATTAGAGCTCCGGCCGTCCAGGTTGCTCCTGATCGTCGGTTTATTTACCACGCAGGGTGCCTGCTACTGCTAGCTGCCAAGGCCCAGGGATTAACGGAGTACGGTAGCTGTAGTCTGTAGAGCACGAGCGGCGGGCTGTATCAGTCAGAGCAGTCAAAGCTCGCTCGATCAAGAAACGTAATGGCCGTGCCGTGCATGTCATGTCGGCGGGCATGTGTATCGGGTGAGCCGGCCACGTACCGTGGCCGGAGAGCATACACATGAATGGGTGATGCCTCATACGGGCCGCACGTATATAAAGTGGGACCTACGGCGACGGCAGTGGATTCCATTATTTACTGATGCTGATCAGCTGATGCATGAGCCGCGACGACGAGACGGCTCACCGTGCGTGCATTTGCCGATGGCGACGGCACACGGTGGTTCTTTTCGTTTTCTGTTTCTTGATGACTTTTTCTTATTTTTTTTGAAGGGATTCTTCTTTTTTAATTTGGTGCGAAACTGCCAGTGCGACTGGTATATATGTATGTGAATATGTGATGGCGAGTTAAACGGGCCGGGGCTTTGCCAGAACATTCTGACTAGTGAAAGTGAGAGAGAAGGAAATGGCCGGACTCGGACTGGGATACGTGATGATTGTGTTGCACTGTTGCGTCCCTCGCAGTTTATACCGGACTCCCTACTACAAATCACCGTCATCATCAGTATCATTCATCATCTCCTGACGTAAAAACAAGAGAACAACAAGAGGCGAGAGCAGATGCATATGCATAGCATAAAGGATGTGGAAATGCAAAATATGCAGTGCGTGGCTGCTGGATGGCTACACACAGCCAGCTACGAACAGCGCGCAGATGGGCCGTGAGTTTGCGGGCTGTAGCCCAAGGATGGTTTGCTCTCAAACAAGCCATGCTGGGCCTGCCCAGTTATACTCCATTGATCAGAGCTTTGAGTTTCAACTTTGTGCTCGCGTGGAGGACCTACGTTTTTTCGGTGTGCAGTGCCCAGACGTTCCGACGCTAGCCCTGTCCGAACGGAGCTCCGACGCTTGCACACACGTCGCATTGGACGCCCCCACGCTCGCATCAGATCCCGCACCAGCGAATCACGTCCGATCACCCATGACTCGATCCCATCCTGGCTGCGCCCCTACGTCAAGCCCGCCGCGGCGCCATCCCCACTGAGCCCCCGTCATCCGCCATGCTCTATCTCGGCCACGCCCTTTCCCCCGTCCTAACGTCTCATCTCCTCTGCAACATATGTCTGACCATTGTAACATATGCAATATACTCTTAAAACGGTATCTGTATAGTCATTGCAACATCCAGATGAAACACATGAAACATGCGTCTGAAAACAGCTGAAACATTTGGAGCATTGTGAAGAGGTGGAAGGGGCGGCAGATGCCCAGCCAGCACCGGGAGGAGGAGACACCGAGGCGAGGCAGTAGAAGGCGAGGAGGGGATGCAACACACGATCTACTTTTAAAACATCCAGATAAAACATTTGCAGCATACCCCTGGAGATAGATAAAAACACTTGAACATGCGTCTGAAACACTTGTAGAAGAGCTTGAAACACTTGAAAAGCCATTGCAAAGCATATGCAACATCCAGATAAAACACTTGCAACATTTGTGAACATATGCAACATTCAAATAAACACATTTGCAACATACGTTTGAAAATACATATGAAACATTTAGAACAGACAATTGCAACACACGTGTATAACCATTACAACATATGTAACATCCCGATCTACTTTTGCAATATCCACATGAAACACTTGCAACATGCATATGAGACCCCTGAAACACTTGAAACGTACGCTAACAACATGTCAGACGCGACACTCTAGTGGACGGCGACCACCATGTCTACCGAGCCTCGAGGCGGTCACGAAGTATGGCACGGCCATGACGCCCTTGCCGTCTCTAGCCGCTAGAGGAGGTGATGAGGAGGACAATGAGGCGGCAGATGTGCAAGAGAGGGACCTTATACTAGTACCTTTAGCAAAAGCCATCCGAGGATATGAGCAACACCACGGGCTTGCTGGAGCTTGGAGAGCGGCCGCGTGGCAACGGACGCCGCGTTCACGATGATGAGGGGCGGGCGGAGCAGGGCGAAGGTTGTGGCGGCGGCGAGGGCTACAGCGAGGAGCAGGAGGCGGGGGGCGGATGAGGGGCTGGGTATGGCCACGGAGGAGGAGAGGAGAGCGGCGGTGGGCCGCAACGAGTCGATGGGGGTCCGGACCTCGACTGAGTGGGGCGGAGACGCCATCGGCAGGTGATGCTTTGACTGCAGGACTTGGGGAGAGTTGGGAGTGGACTGGATCTGGCAAAAGCAAAACGTGTGTGCGGCTTGCGGCTGACAGCTTGTAGAGTGGGAGATTTTTATTCTAGGAGGGCAGCGTGTAGTATCAGATATTTATGGTGGGTACAATAAATGGACGACGTGAAGCCACGTAGCGTCTGGCATCCGAACGCCCTAATCATATCATTGTTGATGTTTTTTTAGGGTAAAGTCAACCGTCGAAACTAGTCGCTGAATTTTAAAAAGGTACTTTAATACCCGGTTTCAACTGTGTGACCTTTGCATCTGCCCATCTGCAAACCTCCTCTTGTAGGGAACTATTGCCACTGATTGTGTGATCACGTTGGCTTCTTTTGTGATACTGCGGCTTGTACTCTGAGAGGATTTTTTTTCCTGCGTAAACAGACAAAATAATCAATATGACATTATTTCCCAAATCTCTTGTTGGGGACAAAGTACATTACCAGCGAACATGTGTTTTCAAAGGAAGAACTTGCATCTTATTTGCCTCCGAAACTTCGACATCCATATCGGATTCGCGCAGTGGTGTTGCCTGGATTAGTTTGTGTGTGTTCATTTGTAGACTACGTGGTAAGTGGTAACTTATATCTGCTATTAAGGCCAGTCTCAGTGGCGAATTTTACGGCGTTGTTTCCAAGACTGCCACATCACACGAAATGAAATGAAACTCATATGAAACACACGTCCACAATAGAGAATTTTATTCTCTAGTTTTATAGGCATTTAATTTCATGACTCAGAGAGAGTTGGTAATCGTGCCAAGAGAGTTTCATCTAGATGAAACTCATTTCTTCTCTCTTTTCTTAAATACATTGCCATGTCATTAAATATGCCTATGTGGCAGCCTATTTAATACAAATGAAACTCTCATGACACTCCCACTAAGACCGAGCAATGGCCAGGGGAAAGTAAAAATGAGAACCATGGTGTCTAGGAAAGCAAAAGGAAAAAAAAATGCTGCAATAAGGTGTACATTTGAGTAAGCCACTTTATTCTGCACAACAGAAAATATTGAACATTCGGAAAGAAATTTGGCCCTGTTCTACAGCACTACTTCAACAGCACTTTTTAGCGAACGAATAGTATTTTTCTCTCACAACAAATCAGCATAAGCATCAGCATAATCCGAATTTCAGCGAAATGAATAGTGTCTGCTATTTGTATAAGACTGAACAATGACCAGGGGAAAAAATGAGAACCACGATGCCTATGAAAGCCAAAAACAACAACTACAAAATATATGCTGCAATAGGGTAATACATTTGAGTAAGCCGCTTTATTCTGCAAAACAGAAAAATATTGAACATTTGGAGAGAAGGTGCGTGCTATGCCGCTTTTGTGAACGCTACCTGCTGCCGCTGAAGAATTAATCAAGGGCAGTGTAGTAACTCGTTCCCCCTAGGCCTTGAACCACTTCATCACAAACGAGTTGCAGAGCTTTGCTCCAACGAGAGTGATTCTCAACCTGAGTACCAAACCTTCAATGAAGTTATGTGTGCATCGCATTTTCGTCTCATGCCATTGTTTAGAACAAAAGAAAATTTGTATATATTTTGTGAGAATCAACACAGTTTTTTTTAAGATGTTCCAACTGAAGATGCAAAAGAAAAAAAGATAAAAGGCAAGCAAAAAGAGAGAAAAAAAAACCGAACTCGTGCCGAAACTGAAACCAGGATTGAAGCCCAATTCGTCAGAGAGGAGCAGCAGCATATGATTGCAGCGCAATTCGGTGACTTTGATCAGAAGATTTCAGATCGTTAAGTGCAATACTCCGCTAGCAGTTCAAGAATGTCTCAATATATTTGCCGGATATACGAAGTACACAACAACTTTGCAGTATTGAAGAGAATCGTTGTAACAAGCGCTAAACGCCTAAACCTGTATCGTTGTATGTTTCTATCAATGCCACAACTCATGTTCCTTTGCCAACCACATTTGTATCTGATATCTTTCAGACAAGTTGCTTTCCCAAATAAAAAAATAGAAACATTTGCGCCTATAAAAAAATGACAAAGGTATACTAGACGAGGCATTTAATACGCTGGTTACTATGGAAGAACAAATGCAGATAAAGCCAACTAGCAACTAGCTAGGGGGGCGCTCAAAAAGATTATCAGAACTGATATTTCCTCACTAATGAGGTTGCAAAGAGCAACTCTTATAGTTCAAAACCCAACAATGCAACACCAAAAGTTTGAACATGAAATGCAGCATGAACTAAGGAATATTCAGTCTGAAAACAATCTTGCTCCAGGTCACAGCGTGAGGAAATTTACAATGGAGTTTTGAAATGCATATATACAGTGCTGGCCTTAAAACATGATTCCACATATACATCTAGGGTGGTACGGTTTGTCAAACAGTTGCAAAATCAGGTGTGGCTTTTTTAAAGTTGTAGAAAATGCAACCCCAAACCTAGAGCACAGGGACAAGAGTCACAGATCTCTTCACATCTATAACATCTCAACAATTATATAATGCACCAGTAGCAACACAAACACGCCCAATGCCAGAACTACTCAAGTGCAAACATTACTAAGCACAATTAAAAGGTTCAATGATGCATCTGTTGACAAGGTTTAACAATAAAGACACAGAAACGGATTCAATAGTTCATACACAGAAACAATGTAGCAGAAACGATTAAACTACCAGTATATAGTACCAAATTCCAAATGAGGGGTGCTAAAAAAACTATAGCATGTCTAAGCATGAATGAAAAAACAAATGTGACAGTTTTCTCATTAACCAAAACAAGACCTGTATCAATACTAGCAGTTCAAATCTTCAACGAAACAGATAATTAGCCAAAAAAGGAACTTTCTTGCAAAGGGCAAAAGAACCCTCTATTCCCTTCAAGCAACAGTGGCATCTGAACTCTTCTCACCCTCACCACCATTAGCAGAAGATGCATTGTTGGCCTCTGCCTCAGCAACAGCATCCATTTCCTCTGCAGTGGCGTCAACTTCTCCAAGCGGGCGAACCTGCTCCTCCTCTGGAAGTGGCTCTTCAACATAATCATTCTCAAACGCATCAGATGGCACCTCATAGATCCTCACCTGTGGCTTTGCTGGATCTTTCACAAACACATACTTGCCCTCTTCAAACTTCATGCAAATGTCCACAATTGACTTGACGATTCCCCACATGTTTGCAGTGTTGAGGTTGATCTGTGCCGCAAAATCCCTTGGCTTGTACCCCATCACAGTGAGCACAGAATGGTTGTAGTGATCACGGGGGTTCACACGTGACACATAGCCCAACTTCATCATGTCAGCACCAGCAAGCAAAGCCTGGGCAGTCCAGCGAGCAAGTTTGTTCGCGTTGTTCTTGAGCTCTGTAGCAAGGACAGCACCACGCTGGGTCTCAAGCTTCTGCCTCCAGTCAACACCAGTAATCTTTGGATCAAACTCATTTAGGGCATTGAGGGTAATAAACTGGCGACCACCACTTGGATCAACATTGACAGCATGCACCTCGCAGCGAGCAACCAGACTGATCTCATCATTCAGCTTCCAGCGGCGGTAGCGGTAGCCAACAGATGCTGCCTCCTCGCCCTCAGAAGCAAATGGATTGGGCTCGTCAAAGGTAACCTTCTCACCATTGCGGTGCAGCACCTGCTGTGAGAAGTTCTGGTTGATGTAGGTGGCCTCAACAGCAAGCGAGTGCGCTGAGTTGATGTCATCCTTGTTCTCAGGAAGCTGCTCCTGCGCAGTCTCACTGACAGTGAGCAGGTCGAGCTGGGAGCCATCACGCTTGTCAAGGAACAGCTTGTTGCCCACGCGCTGGACGACCATGTCCCATGATTGGATGCTGCGGGGCGTGCACATGAGAGCGGCGAGGATGGCATCAGTCGCGAACACCGTAGCTTTGTCCTCCTCGGCGAGGCGGCGGATGACAGGGTCGTCGGTGGTGGTGACCTTGAAGAAGTTGCGGGACTTGAAGCGCTCGAGACGGCGCGCGGCCTTGGGGTTGACACGGTCATAGGCCCGATCGTAGAACTCGACGGCGCCGCATAAGAGGAGATCCTCGGGCTGGTCTGCGACGGAGAAGGAGAGCTTGGTGAAGTTGGCGAAGGGGATCTGCTCGCGCATGGTCCAGTCGGGCTGGATGTCGACGGAGGGCTTGGCCGTCGACAAGGGTTGGTTGAACCGGAAGTTGGTGTGGTGATGTGAGCGGTTGTTCTGGAAGTGGCGGTCGCGGCGTGCGCGCTCCTTCTCGGCCAAGCGGCGGCGCGCCTCCACCTCCTCGTCTTGGCGCTGCGGGAGCTGCTGGCGCTGGTTGAAGCGCCACTTGGGGCCGAACCGTTGCGGCCGCGGCGGCGGCTTAGCGTCGACGAGGCGGAACGAGGAGTCCTCGGCCCCGGCGATGAGCGAGTCGTCGGCGGAGGTGAAGTCGAAGACGGAGTCCCGGGAGGCCGCGGCGAAGGCGGCTGGGCCGGCGGGGTTGCGCGTCCAGTCGGCGATGCGGCCCAGCTTGTCGGAGCGGGAGAAGGGCGCGAAGGGGATGGAGGCGCCGCCGCCCAGGGACTGCGGAATCGCCGGGACGTCAGGAGGGCCCCAGCCGTCGGGGTTGGACGGGACGACGCCCACGTCGAAGCCCATGGTTGCGGCGGCGATGCTGGACTGGATCCGGAGGCTAGAGGCGGCGGCGATGCCGGACTGGATCCGGAGGCTAGAGGCGGCGGCGCGGCGGCTGGGGTGGGATTACGGGGAGGAGGGGGCTTTAGGGTTTGGTTGTAAAAGGAATTTTTATATGCTCCTAAAATATTTGACGCTCAAGATTGCACCTGAGGGTCCTACGTGTCAGTGTCAAGATTGCAGAGTCCTGTGAAGAGTGTTTTGCGTTCAAAATACTCCTGCGCCCAGAGAACAGAAATAGAGTTCTGTCAAACTACTTTTTGATCAAGTTTCTAATCAATCTATCTCCATCTACGAAGATGGTAACGTCTATGTCTATTGGGTGATATCAAATCTCGATCCCTACTCACGCGTCCGCGTCCGATATAAATCATATTTCACTCGGAGCTCACGTCATGTCCACGTTCGATACAAATCATACTTCACTCGGAGCCCACGCCACGTCGTATCCAATTTCAATACGAAGACCCACGTCTGAAACGAAGTCATCACAACTCATGGATCCGTATTATTAAGGTTCGGTTAAAAATATCGTGGCCCTGCTACAACTCGCGAGCATATATTTATCGGTATTAACATTTAGGGTTTTTTGGAAAGAGGCCATTACAATTCTTCAACTTTCGAGAAACGCCATTAGAAATCGTCTATTTGGAGATAGACCATTATAATTCGCAGCTTCGCTGAACCATGCCATTTTCTACACTCGAACCGTATGGGGCCCACTGTCAGCACCGTAGGTATACAGGGACGCAAACGCTCGTGGGCCTCTTCCGTTAGTCGGCACCGCGTTGATCTCATTCTCTTTCTCCCGTTCCCCATCCCATCCACGAACCCTAGCTTGGCGATTTGGCGGCGGCGGCGGCGACTGAAGGCGGCGGGAGAACCAGAGGAGGTGGCAGGGCAAGGAAGCACGCGCTGGCGGCTGGAGCTCACAAGTTTGGGCATGCTGCCCAGTTGGTCCATGATCATGACATGTTTGGTTCACATATGTCGGCTGATGGGTTGGATATGTTGGTCTGTAGGCTTTGTTGGGATCGTCGATTGTATGATGCCTAGGTGCTTCTGCATGGTGCTATTGAGTAGGGTGTTCCATTGAGTGTTGCTGGATTTAATGCATTGATCGCTGCTTATAGCAAGGAGGGACTCCATGAAGAAGCTTTTGAACTGTATAGAATTATGAACAAGTTAGGGCTCGCAACGTCATCGTCTACTTTTAATTACTTGATAATGGGGCTGTGCAATCAAGGAAGGCTTGATGAAGCACAGCTTCTTTTAGAGCACATGGTTAGTAAAGGATATTGTCTGAGTACATCATTTACTATCTGCTTGGATGCATCTTTCAGAGAGGGTAATGCAGTCTGCGCATTGAAATGCTGGGATGATATGGGCAAAATTGGTTTACAGCCTGATTTTATTGCTTTCTCAGCATATATCAATGGCCTGTGCAGATTAGATTACGTGAATGAGGCTTATCAGGCATTTGCTGAGATGACAGCCAGAGGAATTGTACCGAACAATTTTACTTACAACTCCATCATATCTTCACTCTGTAGAGCAGGCAGGCCAAAAACCCAAAGGATAAGGGGCTGTTTGGAGAAACAAGCCACCAAGAAGAAAGTAAGGTGCAAAAGATGTGGAGGATTTGGTCACTTCGAGAAGACATGCATGCTGGAGATGGTAGGTGAAGATGGTGAAACTGCTAGAACAAACAAAAGGTCACCAATCATTTCCATTTAAATCTATACTAATTTTTGGATTTCATTTTCATTTAAATATTTACTAATTTTTGCATTTCATTTCCATTTGAATTTGTACTAATTGTAGCTATTGTAACAGGAAGAGGCAAGATGAAGTGGGCACTGCTGGCCCATCCAAGAAGGCACCTAAGAAGAAGGCAACTAAGAAGAAGTCACCTAAGAAGAAGACGACGCCACTGAAGAAAAAGCAGAAGAAAGATGCAGCTGCTCCATCGCCTAAAGTGGTTAAAAGCCTCAAGGATTTGCTGTCCTGAGTGGAATAACCGTGTTGGGGCTTGGTCATTTTGGCGGCGTGTCAAATGGTTGTCTGTTGCCCTGTCATTTCATTTTGGTGCTGTGATGTAGTAATCTGAACTTGGCGCTGTCATTTTGGTAGCAATTGGAACTCGATGGCCTTCTGTGCTTGGTGCTGTCATTTTGGCTGTGATGTAGCAACCTGTGAACTTGTTAGCTCCTGTGATGTAGTAATGGCCTGAACTTGTAATATTAGCCTTCCTGAACCTGTAATATTGGCCATGGTGAACCTGTTTCTGTCAACTTGTTTGAGTTCAAGTGTGTGTGTGAACTATTGTCTGTTACATTGCCTGAATGGCCTGTCAAATATATTAGCATGTTTCTGTTATTTTTTTGAGTTCAAATGTGCTCTGTTAATATTGATATTGCCTGTTCAAATAACAATGACACTGACACAAATGTAGATTACCATACATCACATACATTAGGGACACTGACACAAATGTAGATTACTACAAGCTTCACCTCCACAGTAAAACAACAATGACACCAACGAGAACACCTAAAAACCATACAATCAGAGGTGTTACAGCTGCAGAATCGAGCACAATTTGCACTTTCTTGGTGCCCACATCCTGCTTCAGCTCAACAAACGCCAACTTCGGCTCACCAAGGTCACCAGACAGTGCCATCGGTGGGTAGGCACCTGTGCCCTGCTGCTGCCGTGCCGCCACTAGCTACTACGGACTTGTAGTCCTGACCCCAGAAGCGCGCACGTCCGTACGTCTCGCCATGGACGCGGGCAATGACGCGGAGCTGCCGTATGTGCTGGCGGCGATCGCTGACGAGTCCGCGGGCGTGGGGGCGGCAGCCGCGGGGCTCGCCGCGCTCTGCGACGTGTTCGCCGTGTCCGGCCCGGACTTCATCCTCGCCATCCCGCACGCAGGCATCGCTGCGCGCCTCCCAGCGCTCCTTGCCGGCTCCAGCTCCGACGGCGGCGACGTGCCTCTGCTCGCCGCGCGCGCCATCGCCGAGGCCTGCGAGGCAGTCACGTCCGCCGCGACCACGCGCTGCCACCTTGAATCGCCGCTGCGGGCACCTCCGAATCGCCGCCGCCGCCGCCTTGAATCGCCGGCGATAACTAGGGTTCGTCGCTATCTGACGAAAGGGAGCAGCGGCGGGGAGAAAGAGCGAAAGAGAGAGAGCGACGGCGCCTGTGTAACGGAGGGAGGCGGTCACTTAACGCTAGTATGCGTCCCTGTACGCAGATACGCCTGACAGTGGGCCCGTGTACGCATTTGATGTAGAGAATGGCCTGGACGGTGGAGACATGGAATTGTAATGGCGTATCTCCTATTTGATGAATTGTAATGGTCTTTCTCAAAAGTTGAAGAATTGTAATGGCCTCAATCCAAATATCCCTAACATTTATGTTTTCAATAAAGTTTATTATGAAAATATATTTCATAATTTATTTAATGACACTTATTTTATATCACGAATATTAGTATTCTTTATATAATTTTAGTCTCTTTTATCGGAAGGCCTAGCGTCCGAATGTCTGGACAGGATGTCGCGTCCAGACATACACCCCACATCTCGTGTCCCGCATCCTGCCCAACACCAACGCTCGCGTCTGTGACAGGACCCACGCCCCACACGGGGGAAACCCACGTGGGTTGACCCACGGCTGCGCCCCAGCAGCAGCGACAAGCGGCTGTGGCAAGCCGCTATCCGCCAGTCACCGGCCGCGCCGTGCAACACCCCGATCTACTTTTGAAATATCTAGATGAAACATTTGCAACATACGTCTAAAACAGATGAAACACTTGAAACATGCGTGTATAGGCATAGCAACATATGTAACATCCAGAAATACTTTACAACGTCCAGATAAAACACTTGCAACATAAGTATGAAACATATGAAACACTCGAAACATTCGTTTGAAACACGTGGGTAGAGTTATAGAAACATATGCAATATCCAGTTACACACACTTAAAACATACGTCTGAAACATAGACTTGCAACATACGTATATTGCAATTGCAACATATGTAACATATATCTGGATGAAACACTTGAAACAACGCTTAAAACACTTGAAATCATAGTTGTGAATTCCATTCCGGTACCGGCCGGAATGGCCGAAATGCCTCGTACCGGCCCCTAAACCGGTATAGAAGAGCCCCAATCCCGTACTAGGTCAAATACCGGTCAATGCCGGTCAAATACCGGTCAATGCCGACCAATACCGGCCAATACCGGCCGTGGCTGCATATATTATATTTTTTCATGTATGAACTTTGAAGTTTAAACTTTGAAATAAGGTCTTATGAACTTGTTGAATGATATTTTAGTTTGGTAAAAAATGTTAATTACGTCATCATTTAAGTCAAAATATATTTATATGTACATTTATGTATAAGTTTTTTCATATATTATTATTATTATAAAGTCCGGAATGGTACACCGGTATAGACCGGTACCGGAATGTTCCATTCCAATAGCCAAAACGGAATGACCTCCGAAATGGAATTTACAAGTTAGCATGAAACACAGCGTCGCCGGCGACCACGGCCTACCCAGTAGCTAGCAAACTTGGGTCAGGTGGGCGTTGAGAGCCTCTTGAAAGCATCTAGGCCCCAAGGTTTGGTTTCGGTAATTAATGACAACACTTTATTACCATGACTAACGTGTGTTTTGCAGAAACATTGGTAAGTTAGGTCATGGAGGTGATAACTGCTTTGAGCAATGTGGCTTCGTGTCCCTTGATGGAAATCGTTTCGGTTTTTCAAAAGAGTGACGTCAAGATTAAGGACGGTTAGTTCCGGATGACGAAGTGTTGAGACACATTCGGAATAGTCGTTAGGATCTTCGTTTTTCTCTTTTGGCCGTACTATAAAGGGGGGCATGAATGGGTAGCTTGACCTAGGCAAGTCCTATGTTTAGGTGTGGTGCACACTTGTCAAACTTGGCGCTAGGCAACCCTAGATTAGCTCAAGGTTCAGTTAGAAGCAACTTGGTTGAAGTTGCGACGCGTTTCGACGAGTTTCGGGCTGTTTTTCAGGCACCGGACGCGGCCTTCGGGAACACCGGACGCGTCCGGTGTGTACTTAACCGCGCTAGGTTTCGGGCCTGATCACCGGACGCGGTCCTCGCGAGGACCGGACGCAGTGGTCAGCGACCGACCCGTGTCATCGAGAGAGAACGCCCGTCGGACGCGATACTGGACTTGATCGGCGAGTCTGGTGCGAGTCCAGTAAGGTCCAGAGAGGACCGGACGCGTCCGGTCTTCAGGCATCGGACGCGGCCTCGCGTCCGGTGTGACTCCAGTAAGCTCCCTTGCACGTCGGACGCGTCCGGTGCTACCTGACCGGTGCGTCCGGTGGTTTGTTTTCAAAAACGGGTTTTGACCGTTACGGGGGACCGGTGCGTCCGGTGCGTAGCACCGGCGCGTCCGGTGACCCCGTGTCAGAAATAACGGTTCGTTTTCTTTGAGGGGTGTATAAATACAACCCCTCCACCTCTTTTAGAGCTCTCTTGCTCATTCAAACATCTGAGAAAACCCTTTAGAGTGCAAGGGAGTGCAAGAGCTCTAGTGAGGATAGAGATTTGAGAATCAAAGTTTGTGATTCCTCACTAGTGATTCGAGAGTAGCAAGTGTGCATCCATCTCCTCATTTGGGCTCGTTGTGGTCAAGTGAGAGTTCTAGCTTGTTACTCTTGGTGATCGCCATCACCTAGACGGCTTGGTGGTGATTGGGAGTTTGGTGATCATCCGGCGGAGCTTGTGGATGACCCAACTCAAGTTGTGAGCGGTTTTGGGAGATTCGCCGCGACGGAGTGTCGAAGAATCAACCCGTAGAGAGCACTTGATCCTTGCGCGGATCAAGGGGGAGCGACACCCTTGCGCGGGTGCTCCAACGAGGACTAGTGGGGAGTGGCGACTCTCCGATACCTCGGAAAAACATCGCCGTGTTCCTTGCCCCTTTACTTTCAAGCAATTACTTTCTCGTATTTACTTTCATTGCTTGTTTTACATTCCTAGAATTGCCATGCTAGACTAGGATTGGAAACTAGGGTGCAAAACTTTTTAACGGTAGACTCTCTAGGAACACAAGTAGGCACTAGGGGTGAATTCCGGCTTATAGGATTTAATTCTTGCAATTAATTTTTAGAAAAGCCCAATTCACCCCCCCTCTTGGGCATCTTGATCCTTTCAATTGGTATCGGAGCCGTGTTGCTCCTAATTTAGGCTTTACCGCCTAGAGCAAGATGTCTAACGGGGAAGGACCACCTCCCACCTTTGAGGGGGATGATTTTCCATATTGGAAAATCCGGATGGAGGCGTACCTCGAAGCCATAGATGTCGGGTGTCTTAGAGCCGCAACCGAAGGGCTTCCCGCTATCAAGGATCCCGCAAACCCCACGGGTGACGAGGAGAAGTACGACCGGTGGAATGCAAAGGCCAAAAATGCACTCTACCGGGGCTTAGGCAAAGATATCTTCAATCGTGTGCGTAATGCAAAGAACGCTCATGATTTGTGGGAAAATCTTTGTGCTCTCCATGAGGGAACTAAGAGTGAGCGTGAGGAACGCTATCATATTGCTTTAAAGAAAATTAATTCTTTTGAGATGCTTCCCAAAGAAAGCGCTAATGAAATGTACACTCGCTTGAATGTTCTTGTAGAGGACCTCAATGCTCTTGGACTCACTCAAATGAGTCAATCGGATGTTGCAAGGCGGATCTTGAGTGTGCTTCCCGTTGAGAAGTATGGTCACATTGTCACCGTGCTTCATCAAAGTGATCTCTCCACCGCAACACCGACTCAAGTATTGGGGAAGATCAACGCTCATGAGATGTACATGCATATCACTCCGGAAGAAGGCTCATCATCTTCCAAGAAGAAAGACTTGGCCTTCAAAGCTAGTCATGACAAGAAGAAGAAGAAGGGCCAAGCCATGATCGTGCAAGAAAGCTCAAGTGAAAGTGATGTCGATGATGAATCACTTGCACTCATGGTGAGGAAGACCACCAAGATGCTAAAGAAGCTTAACAAGAGTGGCATCAAGTTCGATGGCAAGAAAAAGAAATTCTTCACAAGTAGCAAGAGAAAGCCCATCTCGGAGATGGATTGCTACAATTGTGGTGAACTTGGCCACCTCGCTCATCAATGCCCTAGACCACCAAAAGACAAGTTCAAGAACAAGAACAAGGGCAAGAGAAATGATTCAAGTGATGAAGAAGATGAGAAGAAGAAAAACAAGCCAAACAAGAAGAAGGATGGCAAGAAGAAGGAGTTCTACAAGAAGAAGAAGGGTGGAAAGGCGTATATTGTTGGTGATTGGCTCACCGACATTGAATCATCTTGTGGCTCCTCCGAAGATGAGAGCGATGATGAGAAAGAGAAGGTTGCCGCATTTGTGATGGGGCCATCATCTTCACCGACATCTTCACCACCACCGTCACCGCCCTCTTCACCATCATCGTCTACTACTCACCTATGCCTTATGGCCAAGGGTGAACGTAAGGTACAAAATCATGATAGTGATGATGATGATGATAGTGATAGTGATGATGAATTTGATGCACCCTCTTATGATGAACTTGTAAAATTGCTAAACAAATACACTAAAATCATAAGAAGGACAAGAAGTGAAAATGATGACCTTCAAAATGAAAATGAATCACTCTCATCTAAGCTTGAAAATGCTCAAAAGACTAGTGGTGAGCTTAGAGATCAAAATGAAATTATGTCTTCCACTTTCAAGGAGCTCAAAACTTCTAACAAAGAGCTTAAAGATCAACATAATAAACTTGAGAAGAAGCATGATGAGCTCATCACTAGACATAGCTCTCTAAAAGACAAGTACACCACATTAAAAATTGACTATGATAGTCTTGTGGTTGCAAATGAACTTGCTCTTGAAACACATGATGCTACTAACCATGTTGTTAAGTGTGATATAGCTACATCATGTGATGATTTGATCATTGAAAGCATTGAGCAAGGTTCTAGTAGCAAAGGCAAGAGTGTGGTTGAGTCATGCAACCATGATGATTATGCCAAGATCAAGTGTGAGAATGAGAAGCTTGCAAATGAGAACAAGAAGCTCAAAGGTTTGATGGCTCTTGAGAAGCAAACAACAAATGAGTCACTCATTGAAGAGAACAAGAAGCTCAAGCAAGAAAAAGAGCATCTCAAGACCGGCCTAAGCAAGTTCACAAGAGGCCAATATTTGCAAAGTGAGCTCCTCATGAACACCGTGATGAAGATGGATAGAAGTGGTATTGGGTACTTGGCAAATCAAGAGAAGAAAGCAAAGGCTCAACAACAAAGCAAATCAAAGCCCAAGCCAAAGAGATGTGTTGAGTGTGGTCAAGAAGGTCACTTTGCTCATGAATGCAAAACTCCACCACCACAACCCTTGCCCAAGCATGCTAGACCCTTTGCCTTCAATGCTCATTACATGCTAAGAAAAGATTCAAATGGAAAGATGAAAGTCATGTTTTTGGGTCCCCCAAACAAGAATAGGCCAAAGAAAATATGGGTTGCCAAGTCACTAGTTGAGAAAGTCAAGGGCCCCTCTCAAGTTTGGGTCCCTAAACAAAAAGCTTGATCTCTTGTGTGTAGGTGAACTACAAGACCGGTGGATCTCATTGGGTTATTGATAGTGGTTGCACTCAACATATGACCGGTGATCCTCGTATGTTCACCTCAATTGAAGAGAATGGGATATGTCAAGAGAAGATCACATTTGGGGATAATTCAAAGAGCAAAGTCAAGGGTATAGGCAAGATTGCAATATCAAATGATCACTCACTCTCAAATGTGCTCTATGTTGCTTCATTGAGTTTCAACTTGTTATCCGTTGGGCAACTTTGTGATCTTGGCTTCCAATGCTTGTTCACACCAAATGAAGTTGAAGTTTCAAAGATAGATGACAAGCAAGTGATATTCAAGGGCTTTAGATACAACAATCTTTATCTTGTTGACTTCACCTCCGAAGATGCAAATTTGATGACATGTTTGTTCACCAAGACCTCACTTGGTTGGCTTTGGCATAGGAGGCTTGCACATGTTGGAATGAGCACTCTCAACAAGCTATTGAAGAAAGAACTAGTAAGAGGATTGAAGGATGTGAAGTTTGAAAAGGACAAACCTTGTAGTGCATGTCAAGCCGGCAAACAAGTTGCAAACACTCATCCTACCAAGGCTTTCATGTCAACCTCAAGAGTGCTAGAACTTCTACACATGGATTTGTTTGGGCCTACAACATACAAGAGTTTGGGTGGTAATCTCTATTGTCTTGTGATAGTGGATGACTACTCAAGATACACATGGACTTTCTTCCTTCATGACAAATCCGAAGTGGCAAGTTGCTTCAAGAAGTTTGCAAAGAGAGCTCAAAATGAATTTGAAGTCAAGATAAAGAAGATTAGAAGTGACAATGGCAAAGAGTTTGACAACACCAACATAGAAGCTTATTGTGATGAAATTGGAATCAAGCATGAAGTTTCTTCAACCTACACTCCTCAACAAAATGGTGTAGTTGAGAGAAAGAACCGGACCTTGATCACCCTTGCAAGAACAATGCTAGATGAGTACAACACTCCCGAGAAGTTTTGGGCCGAGGCAATCAACACCGCATGCTATGCTTCAAATCGCCTCTTCCTCCAAAAGTTTCTTGGCAAGACCCCCTATGAGTTGCTTAATGGGAAGAAGCCGGACGTCTCATTCTTCCGGGTGTTTGGTTGCAAATGTTACATCTACAAGAAGCGTCAACACCTAGGGAAGTTTCAAAGACGTTGTGATATTGGTTTTCTTGTTGGTTACTCATCAAAGTCCAAAGCATATAGAGTATTTAACCATACCACCGGGTTGGTTGAAGAAACATATGATGTGGAATTTGATGAATCTAACGGCTCCCAAGGAGCAATTGAGAATTGTGATGATGTAGGTGATGAACCCTTGAGGGAGGCCATGAAGAACATGCCGGTGGGAGACATCAAGCCAAAAGATGATGAAGACGATGTGCAAATCATTGATCCACCATCTTCATCGCGTGTGCCTCAAGATGATGACAAGAATGAGAGAGTTGAAAATGAAGATACTTATGTCTCTCATGAACAAGCCGAGGCACAAGCACAAGATGTTGATGCTCCCCATGCACCTCCTCAAGTGGTTGATAGAAGAAATTCACCTCTACTTCAAGCTCATCCACAAGAACTCATCATAGGGAGTCCTACAAAGGGAGTAATGACTCGATCTCAAAAGCTAGCTTCTTTCGTTGAACATCACTCTTTTGTCTCTTGTGTTGAACCTAAGAATGTAGAAGAAGCTCTTCAAGATCCGGATTGGGTGAATGCCATGCATGAAGAATTGAACAACTTCACCCGCAATGAAGTTTGGACACTTGAAGAGCATCCTAAAGGTGCAAGAGTCATTGGAACCAAGTGGGTGTTCCGAAACAAGCAAGATGACCAAGGCATAGTAGTGAGGAACAAGGCAAGACTAGTTGCAAAGGGGTTCTCTCAAGTTGAAGGCCTTGATTTTGGAGAGACCTTTGCACCCGTAGCAAGACTTGAAGCCATTCGTATCCTTCTTGCATATGCATCACATCATGATATGAAATTATATCAAATGGATGTGAAAAGTGCATTCTTAAATGGCTTTATAAATGAACTAGTCTATGTCAATCAACCTCCCGGGTTTGAAGACCCTAGATATCCTAATCATGTTTATAGGTTGTCCAAGGCGCTATATGGGCTCAAGCAAGCCCCTAGAGCGTGGTATGAGCGCCTCCGGGACTTCCTCATTGAGAAGAGCTTCACCATCGGGAAGGTCGACACCACACTATTCACCAAGAAGCTTAATGGGGAGATCTTCATTTGTCAAGTATATGTTGATGATATCATCTTCGGGTCAACAAATGAAGATTATTGCAAGGAGTTTGGTGAATTGATGTCGAAGGAGTTCGAGATGTCAATGATTGGTGAGCTCACATTCTTCCTTGGTTTTCAAGTCAAGCAAATGAGAGAAGGGATTTTCATCTCTCAAGAAAAGTATACCAAGGATCTTCTCAAAAGTTTCAAGATGGAAGAATGCAAGCCAATCAAGACCCCAATGCCATCAAATGGACATCTCGACCTAGATGAGGGAGGTAAACCGGTTGATCAAACTCTCTACCGTTCTATGATTGGTAGCTTGTTGTACCTTACCGCATCTAGGCCCGATATCATGTTTAGTGTGTGCATGTGTGCTCGCTTTCAAGCGTGCCCTAAAGAACCTCACTTAAGTGCCGTAAAAAGAATCCTAAGATATCTTAAGCACACCCCAAGTATTGGTTTATGGTATCCCAAAGGAGCTAGATTCCAACTAGTTGGCTATTCCGATTCGGATTATGCCGGTTGCAAAATTGATAGAAAAAGCACATCCGGAGGGTGCCATTTGCTTGGGAGATCTTTAGTATCTTGGTCATCTAAAAAGCAAAATAGTGTGGCTTTGTCCACCGCCGAGGCGGAATACATTGCCGCGGGGGCTTGTTGTGCACAAATCTTGTATATGAAACAAACCCTCCTAGACTATGGAGTTGTTCTTGAAAAGGTGCCACTTTTATGTGACAATGAAAGTGCCGTTAAAATTGCCAACAATCCGGTACAACACTCTCGCACCAAGCACATAGATATCCGCCATCACTTTCTAAGAGATCACGTTGCTAAAAATGACATATCACTAGAAGGTGTTCGAAGTGAAAATCAATTAGCGGATATCTTCACTAAACCTTTGGACGAGGCTACCTTTTGTAGGCTAAGAAGTGAACTCAATGTGCTTGATTCAAGTAACTTTAAAAAATAAGCGAGTGTTGTCCCTTGCATTGCATTGTATCATATGTCATGTTTACTTTATCGCAATGCATTTAGGGCTTGGCTAACACGGTTACGATAACCCTCCTTCGGAGGAGTGAAGAAGCCTAACCGTGGATCAAACTTGACAAGCAACCTAGCTTTACTCTCTTGTATTGCATTGCATTTGCATGGTTGTTTGTTTGTCGTTCTTTTTCGGTTTAGCTTTGAGCAACCGCTGTGTTCGTCCATGAATAGAGAGAGCATTTGACGCTCCTAAAGGTCCAAAAACTCTATTGCATGGCCATACGTTGGTCCTCGGGTGTTTATTGCCTATTTTCGTAAAAGCAATACTAGCCTAAGGCAAATTAATTTAAAAAAATTTGAGGGTTTGAGTGAGGTCACTCATATCGGGTTCCAATTGGTGTTTATTTGTGTCTCTTTGAATTGGAACTTGATTGGGAGAAGTCGTGTCGAAGTTCGGAACGAAGAAAGGCGAAAAACCGCGACAGGACGCTGCACCGGACGCAGTGCTGCTTCACCACCGCGTCCGGTCCCAGTGTCCACCTGTGCGTCCGGTTTTCCAGAAGAACAAGTCCAGATCTAGGCACCGGACGCCGCACCGGACGCGCCTCTGACCACCACCGCGTCCGGTCCCGGCTACCACCACCGCGTCCGGTGCTCCGCTTTGAAATCCCGAGCACTCTGGCATCGGACTCTGACCGCGTCCGGTCTGTCCACACCGGACGCGTCCGGTGACTCCAGGAGCTTACTGGAGTGTCACCGGCCGCTGCACCACTGCGTCCGGTGATTTTCACCACCGCGTCCGGTGCTTCTATACCGAGCGGATCTCGCCCTCTTATAACCGTACCGTTTTTTCTTCATCTTCAATCTGCTCGACTCGAATCCGCCGCCGCCGCCTTTTGTTTCGCCGATTCGCCGTGTTCTCCACCGCCGCCGGAGCCGCACCGCCCTCCTTCCTCCTCTCCTAGCAGCTCCCGCGCCCAGCAGCGCCGCGCCCTGCCCCTGCTCCCGCGCTGCACCCGCACCTGCCCGCGCCCGCGCCCTAGCCGCAAGCCGCGCCACCTCCACCGTGCGCCGCCACTCCTGCTCGCCGCCGGCGAACTCCAGCCCGTCCTCCAGCGCCTCCTCAACTCCCTTGTGCCGAGCTCCTCAATCTCATCCTTCGGCAAGCTTTGATCTTAGGGTTTAACCCTAAACCCTAACCTAGGGTTTGTTCAACCCTAACTCCGTGCTCGATCGCCGATCTCGGGAGTTCTAGCGAACTAGATCACCTCGCCCCTTCACCGTCGTCTCGTCGATCCGAGGTAGCTTAGCTTCGATTCCTTTCGTATCTTACGTGCTTGCTATCTAGGGTTTCGCATCTTTAGATATATATATATGCTTATTGTATATCTCCCTATTCCATACGTGCAGCGAGTCAGTCGGTGTGCCAGGTCTGATCTGTTTGCTAAATCCGAGGCCAAGCCTGCGGATACGGATTGAGGCCAAGCCTCTCGAGTGTCAGTTCATCATCTCACAGAGGCTCTCAGGCAGTCAGTCAGCATGGTGCGTTGCAAGAACGCCGGTGGTGGTCCAGGTGACGGGGACAACAGTCCTCCCCGTCGTGATGAGATTGCGCGTGGTAAGCGCGTCAAGATGATGGCAGTCAAGAAGAAGAGGAAGACTCTTTCAGATGCAGAGGTCGCTCAGGCAGTAGCAGACGCCGCAGAGCAGGCAGAGAGAGGTGGCAGACACAGTGGATTACACATAGGCGAGCGTCGCTTTCATCTTGAAGGTCGACAGCTCGGTACTGAGGCCACTGAGGGCACTGAGGCTACAGCACCGTCAGAGCAGATGTCCGTTGATCCTCCCTCAGAGCAGACACAGGCTACAGAGACTGCACCAGCTACTGAGGCTACCCAGACTGCTGAGGGTCCACAGGCCACTGAGGACACAGAGGAGCAGGCAGCTCAGTCTCCACCTCGTCGCCGCTCCACACGTGCTCGTTCACAGGTGACACCCAAGGCAGAGGGCCCGCGTCGTGGAGCACGACCTCCTCCCAGGGTCAGAGGGTCACCCCCAGTTGTGCACTTGGACCTGAGAGGTGCTTCTTCACGTCAGGTGAAGAACTTGAGGTTTGTAGAGGTCAGCCGGTGGTTTCCACCTGTCAGAGATCCCAGAGCGTCAGAAGGTTTCTATACACCACTCCAGGAGGATTTCTACAGGGCCCTAGTCGACAGTGGCATAGCTTTCAGACCTCAGAGGGTATGTCGGCTAGAGGCATTGGTTGATGTTGTGGGAGAGCAGATCCGTCCTTACCTGTCCTATTTGCCTGGATTGTCAGATCTACTTGGACGGACAGGTGCTTACTGCGGCACATGGGTCAGGGAGTTCTATGCTTCTTTGTGGATTGATCCTGCCCATGAGTTCATTCACTTCGCATTCAGAGGCCGCGACCACAGACTCTACAGCTCCAGAGCCCGTGAGCTCCTCAGACTACCTGCTTCTGACACGAGGATCCACCAGCTGTGCTATGGCCAGACTACACCTCCCAGACGCCCTCACGGCGGTTCAGTGCCACCCACCGACCTGGTCCGACCCTGCTTTCGCGAGCCTTTTGGCGAAGGGTCACCTCGTACACCTGCCAGCCTGACACCTCTAGCCCGAGTTCTGGATGCTATACTCAGACGCACTCTACTGCCCAGACTTGGTTACAGAGAGGGACTGACGAGGATGCAGCTTTGGGTTGTATACCACCTCCTTACACAGCGACAGTTCGATATTTGGGATCTCATCCTGAGTGAGATGGAGGATACCATTGCTGAGGGCTTCAAGGGTAACCGTCAGCTTCCTTATGCCCACTGGATTTGCTACATTATCAGATCTGCTATCCAGATGCCACCAGAGATCAGGGCAGAGATTGCCAACACCACTACTGCATTCCCTGATTATGACATCAGACCGCTATGGGCTTCAGTTACCAGAGAGCAAGCTCCAGCACCTGGACAGCGTGAGCGCCCTGAGGTTCCTGAGACAGCGGCTGAGCAGGACGCTAGAGTTGACGAGCTTGCCGAGGCAGAGCTCGCAGACCTTGACACTCAGCATGCTGAGATACCTGAGGATGTTACTTCTGACAGCACCGATGAGGATTACCAGCCCATCCCCAGGTACCGGTCTCCTCGGTCTCACGACCACGAGGCCGGAGGATCTGGCTCAGCCTCCCGCTCAGACCCAGCCATGGTGGCTATACTTGAGAGGCTGACCCAGGCTCAGGAGCAGCAGCAGCAGCAGATACAGCGCCAGGCTCAGGATACAGCTGCAGCACTAGCACAGATACAGGCTCGCCAGGACGAGTTTCAGAGACAGCAGCTCGAGATCCAGAGGCAACAGGTTGAGATGCAGCGACAGAGTCAGCAGCAGTACATGGACCTTCTGCGGCATCTCATCACAGTTGGGGTTCCTCCGCCTGCATCCATCATGGCTCCGGCTTTGCATTCCAGCGGTCCTTCTAGTCAGACACAGCCGAGCATACAGTTTACATCTCCACAGCAGCAGGTTCCCCAGTCGTTTCAGTCCCCGAGTTTCACACCTATCCATACGGGGTTCACACCGTCAGATCAGACTCGCCCGCATATCCTGACAGGCACACCTATCGGTGACTTCAGTGCCACTTACAGCGAGTTGACTGGTCAGCCGACACCCTCGCATACGACTACATTTCACACTTCGTCAGGGTTGTCAGCTTCCGAGGCAGTTGCTCCACCAGTGACAGGGACCGGGACCACAGAGACCATCCCTTCTTCAGTTGCCTCGACAGATCCCCCAGCTACTGGCGCACTTCAGGCTCAGGTCACCCAGACAGATCTACTTGTTACTTCACAGTCAGTGCCTGTTCCTGCTCAGACCCAGACCGCTACGCAGCCACGAGCTTCTTCAGAGGGTCAGCCAGATAGCTCGGACTCCGAGGATTCGCTTCACTTCGTGATTACTCCGCGCACCTCGGCACCCGACACGACTCCGTCTGTCCCCCCGTCAGATTAGATTAGTTTTTGGCGCTTGATGCCAAAGGGGGAGAGAGAGTAGTTTCAGGGGGAGTTTGTTAGTGGGTTTTCGTTTTACGTGTGCTACATTCATGCATATCATGTTTATTTTCAGCATTGCATTCGTGTGACATTGTCGTCGAGTCGTAAAACTTTGAGTCTTAATGTCTTATTCGTCACTGTGTTTAATTTATGTCACCGTTTTAGCTATAGCTCTAAGGTTGTGCTTCCGTGCCTTACTCCGATTTCTTATGAGCTATATCTTTATGTGTACTAACGCTTTTTGTCTTATCTTATGGAGTACACTCGTTTGGCTTGGAGCACATAAGCAATTCCTAACCCCTTATGCTTATTGTCTACTGCTTATGTGAACCAAGCATGCTCGAAAACCTTCACTCTAATCCATTGAAACTTAGTGTTGTCATCAATCACCAAAAAGGGGGAGATTGAAAGCATCTAGGCCCCAAGGTTTGGTTTCGGTAATTAATGACAACACTTTATTACCATGACTAACGTGTGTTTTGCAGAAACATTGGTAAGTTAGGTCATGGAGGTGATAACTGCTTTGAGCAATGTGGCTTCGTGTCCCTTGATGGAAATCGTTTCGGTTTTCAAAAGAGTGACGTCAAGATTAAGGACGGTTAGTTCCGGATGACGAAGTGTTGAGACACATTCGGAATAGTCGTTAGGATCTTCGTTTTTCACTTTTGGCCGTACTATAAAGGGGGGCATGAATGGGTAGCTTGACCTAGGCGAGTCTTATGTTTAGGTGTGGTGCACACTTGTTAAACTTGGCGCTAGGCAACCCTAGATTAGCTCAAGGTTCAGTTAGAAGCAACTTGGTTGAAGTTGCGACGCGTTTCGACAAGTTTCGGGCTGTTTTTCAGGCACCGGACGCGGCCTTCGGGAACACCGGACGCGTCCGGTGTGTACTTAACCGCGCTAGGTTTCGGGCCTGATCACCGGACGCGGTCCTCGCGAGGACCGGACGCAGTGGTCAGCGACCGACCCGTGTCATCGAGAGAGAACGCCCGTCGGACGCGATACTGGACTTGATCGGCGAGTCCGGTGCGAGTCCAGTAAGGTCCAGAGAGGACCGGACGCGTCCGGTCTTCAGGCATCGGACGCGGCCTCGCGTCCGGTGTGACTCCAGTAAGCTCCCTTGCACGTCGGACGCGTCCGGTGCTACCTGACCGGTGCGTCCGGTGGTTTGATTTCAAAAACGGGTTTTGACCGTTACGGGGGACCGGTGCGTCCGGTGCGTAGCACCGGCGCGTCCGGTGACCCCGTGTCAGAAATAACGGTTCGTTTTCTTTGAGGGGTGTATAAATACAACCCCTCCACCTCTTTTAGAGGTCTCTTGCTCATTCAAACATCTGAGAAAACCCTTTAGAGTGCAAGGGAGTGCAAGAGCTCTAGTGAGGATAGAGATTTGAGAATCAAAGTTTGTGATTCCTCACTAGTGATTCGAGAGTAGCAAGTGTGCATCCATCTCCTCATTTGGGCTCGTTGTGGTCAAGTGAGAGTTCTAGCTTGTTACTCTTGGTGATCGCCATCACCTAGACGGCTTGGTGGTGATTGGGAGTTTGGTGATCATCCGGCGGAGCTTGTGGATGACCCAACTCAAGTTGTGAGCGGTTTTGGGTGATTCGCCGCGACGGAGTGTCGAAGAATCAACCCGTAGAGAGCACTTGATCCTTGCGCGGATCAAGGGGGAGCGACACCCTTGCGCGGGTGCTCCAACGAGGACTAGTGGGGAGTGGCGACTCTCCGATACCTCGGAAAAACATCGCCGTGTTCCTTGCCCCTTTACTTTCAAGCAATTACTTTCTCGTATTTACTTTCATTGCTTGTTTTACATTCCTAGAATTGCCATGCTAGACTAGGATTGGAAACTAGGGTGCAAAACTTTTTAACGGTAGACTCTCTAGGAACACAAGTAGGCACTAGGGGTGAATTCCGGCTTATAGGATTTAATTCTTGCAATTAATTTTTAGAAAAGCCCAATTCACCCCCCCTCTTGGGCATCTTGATCCTTTCAACGTCATTACCAAAAGTAGACTTAGTTTTCTAATTCTGATAACGGCGCCAAAAATGTTGAACCTATCCCTCATGCCACTTAAGCCAAGTTGTCATCCCCAGCATGACATGAGAGACGCTGTATTGAAATATGCAACTGCTCTTCTAAATAAATAATAAATAAGATCTGCAAGTGCACAGATTAATACCGATGTAGCATTTTAACCGGGAAGTATTCCAGGTATCGTTATTTATATTTTTACCACTGGGAAGGGATTACTAACATCAATGTTGATTATGGAATGGAATATAGGAATGAGTATCAATCATTGCATGTATAAGTGAGAGCATTCATCTATCTCTTGCATACAGGGGTAAGTGTCACATAAAATATAGATAAAGTATGAATAGTGACAAAGATAATTAATCTGATCAGCTAGCCACATATAATAATGATAAGCACCTCAACAGATATTCTAGCAAGTCATTAGCATGGTATTAGGACGAACTACAAGGATATTTCCTAAGTTATTCTTAACTATAAAGTCTAGCATATCATAGTTAGTGCAAGTACACTTGGCAATCATTGTGAGAAAGGACTACACCCATGCATAGTGATATTATCAAGGAAGATGAGAAACATAGCAATCACTCCCCCATAATAATGTTGCTCTGCCTGCCTTACACACGGGAGGGGGACTATATAAGAACCAACGAAACTGTCACCATCGCGGACCACCCCACAATCCGGCATATAAGGTGCAATCGCAAATAAATATGGTCTAAGCACCACGCCTACACAATATTTATCATTTACCCATGGATCCGATGGATAAACGCTATACGATCCTAAACATGTATATAATTCCAATCTAACTAAGCCAAGCGTATAACTACGATAAACTAAAAACAATATAATCGCAAACGTAAACAAGTAGAGCATAGTCATAATCAATATATTGAAATAGAACAAAGTTGTATTCATAATATTGAAGAACAAAGATGAACAATGAAGAACAGTAAAGGAATTACCAAGAATCCTCTTGACAGATCCGGAAACCAATCGAAAATTGACTCCTTCTAGTTCTAATCCTATGTAGCTATGCTATACTAGAGATCTAGTTGATGTGGTAGCTCTAGGGCTTGATCAGAGACTCTCCTCCTGAGATTAGGGTTTGAGGAATTGAGAATGAGGGAGTGCCTCCTCCAAGGGCCAGGGGTCCTGCTTATATAGCCCCCTCAAGTGAACGTGGGCCGTCGGATCAAACCGACATTAATCGCATGGTTTTCCTTGATCCCTTAGGTCGGTGGAGCATAATCCGCGAGATGGAGCCTGATTGGCTCTCAGGCCAGGGCGGGCGCCCTAGGGAGCAGGGCGGGCGCCCTGCCTCCGGGCCCGTTCGGCCTCCCGTTCGATCTCGTGGCTTCTGGAGTCTTCTAGATGATAGAAAATCGGTGAACACGTTATTATCTCTATGTAAACCCGACGTGTGGGCCTTTCCTCCATATTTTCTGATAACCCCCTGCAGAAACAGACAAACACCAAAACTCGTGGAATTCTGTCAGATAAAACCCTAAGTCTAGGTGTTGGTTGCATTTGGATCCTTTTCTTTATTTATTTGATAACTATATTTGGTACTTAAGGACCGTCAACAGCCTCCTATCCACAAGTCTAGTAGATTATGATCTCTAGTTCACACAAAGCTATGTCACTAATTTTACACTAGAGAGCAAGCTAACAACACTACTAGCAAAGCTACCACTAGAGCTACACAAGATAATGTAGTAAATGTAAATACAAGAGAGAGGATTGTGATTCTTATACCGACGGTGGAGTGAAGATATTGCCAATCACCAAGATGATATACAATCAATCAATATTGACAACAACACAATATGAAGACCAATCACCGGGAGACAAGAAACATAATATTTTTGTTCACCCGGTGTTCACTTGTGCACCGACAAGCTACGTCACCGGTTGTGTCGACCAACACTTAGATGGTTTCCTGGTGTGACCCTCAAGTCACTTGCCCCTCAAGGCACGCCCCGCAAGGCACCACAAGACACCACTCTCAAGTGAGGTAACTCAATGACACGCGCATTCTACTAGAGTTGCTTTTGGCGTCCCTCCGAGGAAAGCACAAGAACCTCTCACAATCAACCGGAGGTGGCTAAGAACAAACATCTTCTCTTGCCAACGCCTCCAACAATCTCTAAGTCGACTAGGAGAGGTACTCTCCAAGAGTAACAAGAAATCCACCGACTAAACCACCCACAAGTGCCACTAGATGCCCTCAAGCTATGCAATGCACTTTGGGATCACTCAATCTCACTTTTGATTTGCAATCAAGCAAGAGAGATGAGTGGGAGGAGAAGCTTTAGCTCAAAGGATGCACAAGAGTGTTAGAAATCTCAAGAGACCTCCCCAAGGGCCGGCCAACGAGTATTTATAAGCATCCCATACAAATAGAGTCGTTGCCACTCCACTGAGCGTTTTTCGGGACGACCGGACGCGCCGGTCAAAACTGACCGGACGCGCTTCACCGTGTCCGGTCGCCCTGCAACGTCCACGTGTCCTTCGAATTCAAACGCAGCTGCCAGATCTTTCAACGGTCACTGCACGCCAACGGTCAAACGCGACGACCGGACACGCAGCTCAAACGCCCGGACGCGCCGATCGCACAGCACCGCGCGCCCGCGACGCATCGACCGGACGCGCTCCACGCAGCGACCGGACGCGATAGTGCCAGCGTCCGGTCGGAGTCCAGTAAGCTCCCTTCGTGACCGGACGCGTCCGATCGCGTGTGACCGGACGCGCCATGCGTCCGCTCAGCCCTTCGCCACGCACTGTTCCTCTGGGTGCTCGATCGAACGCTCCAGTCCCGCGAAGGACCGGACGCTTCGGTTGCAAACCCTAGCCCACGCGCCTGACTGCTGCGCTGTACTGACCGGACACGTCCGGTCAAACCGTGACCGCGTCCGGTGCAGTGTTCGGTCACCTCTGTGACCTCCGTTCGCCTCCGTTTCTTTTCCAACTTCTGGCGTAGTGGAAAATAGGCATTTCATTTCCCCAAAATCGCCTGAATGCCACGCTCGCACGGTCGGCGGGAGGGAGAGAGGAACCCAAACCCCTCTCTACCCGCAAGCCACAGCCGACCAACGTCACCTTTGCAAATGTGCCAACACCATCAAGTGTACATCTTTATGTGCTTGTGTGTTAGCTTTTTCTCAATCATTTTCAAAAGTTTTCCAGTTAGCTCACTAGGCCCTACATGCAATGCACTTCATGAATTCACCTAGTGGCACCCGTGTGTCGAATAACCGATAAGACTTCCCCTCTTAATAGTTCAGCTATCGACCCTAAAACACTCACACCCTCTATGGTGTCTTGAGTGCAAAACAAAATGGCCCTATGGTTATACCTTTGCCTTGAGCCCATTTTGTTTCTCCAAATGATATGATCCACTTCATATCATCACATGACAGTCTCGATCCATCGACCTTGACTTCACTTGCCCTTCACCGTTGCATCGGTTCGTCGGCGCCAAGTCTTGCTCAAGCTTCACCATCGCATGGTCCTTCGTTTCGAAGTTTCGACTTGCCCTTCACCTTCACAACCGGTCCATCGAGCCAAGCCTCATCTTTGTCTTCACCATTTTGGTCATATGAGTCAATGTCGTGTCTCATATTCAATGACCACCTTTATCTAAATCATTCACTTAGATACAAAGGTTAGTCCTAGGTTTCATCAATTAGCCAAAATCAAACTAGGGACTTTCACTCGAGGACTCCGACTTCCGGTCTGGAACCCACCGACGACAACTCTTCTCCGGAGACTTGCTCGCCAACTTCAACTTCTTTGAAAGCGGGAACTACACGAGTATAGAACATGCTTCAACATGATGCGGGTGATAAACATGATGCTTGATGATGATATGCCACGGTTTATGACTTGAGTACAACTTTCCTTCGCGGTACAGTCGCAAAACAGTAAAACCTACTAACTAATAGCGATAACTTAAGCGATACTAGCGTTTCTTACTAAACATGTTACTAACGAGCTCAAACATGAAATTAAGGTGTCAAAGATCACCAAGAATTAGTGACCCAAGGACATCACTCAATCAAAAGGGCACACAACACTTAAAGTGATCAATTTAACATTTATTTAATATTTAATTAATTAGGGCATAATTAATATTAGATCAAATTTCATCTAAATAAGCTTAAACTTTTCTATGGATTAATCATGACCTAAAACAGTGTCAAAATAAATTTCATGATTTTTGGATTAATATTTTAATTACTAAAATTCATGGAAGTTGCATTTAATATTTAATTGAACTAATTAAATATCCTACAAAATGTAATCAAATTTAGCATTCAACATTTTTTCTAAACAGTTTACACCTTGAAAAGCTTACACAATATTTTTCATTATTTTTGAAGCTCTACATAATTTTTAATGAAATAAAAAAATACTCACACTATTCACATTTTTGAAAAAGAAAAACAAAAACTTTCTTCGGGCCGACTCCTCCTTTCTCCCTCCGGTTCGGCCCAGCAGAACGGCCCAGCTGCGTCGCACCCGTGCCCGCTTGCGCTCGCTTGCACCCGTGCGGCCCAGCATCGCAGCCCATCCGCGCGTCCTGCTCGCGCGCGCTCTCCCTTCCTCTCTCTCTCTGACAACTCGGCCCCGTCTGTCATCCCCTTCCTCCGCTCTCTCGCTCTCTCCCGCGTGCTCGGCCATGCCCGCGCGGTGGTCGGCCGGCGATCACAGCATCGGTCACCCAATCGAGCTGCTCAACGGCATCAACACGTCACGGCGACTCCATTTTACTACCTAGCGGCTACGCTACCACTTCGGGAGGACCCTCCCGACGGCCATGGTGGACCGGCGGTCATGGTCACCGGCGTCCCGGCGGTCTACTACGGTAACGTCTAAAGCAAAAGCACGGGGAGCAACAGGAGCTCACAGCGGTTGCAGCGAAGCACACGGGAAGCTCGGAGCGGCGGTGGAGAGAGCTGGCCACGTGAGGCGGCTCGGTCGCCGGAGTTGGGCACGGGAAACGGTGGTGCGACGATTCGGGCGAGAAAAAGGCTTGAACAGTTGGACCACGAGGTGCGTGAGGGCGAGGCGAACGTGATGGTGCGATTTGCGTGGCTGGTGGCGGCTTAACGGCGGCAGCGGCGAGCGGCGGAGCTAGCGGCGGCGGTGACAAAAACAGAGAAGGAAAAACGGTTCACGGTGAGCTCGACATATATATAGGCACGGCCACGGTGACCGTCACTGGAAGGCGCGCGTCGTCACGCTAGCGTTCCTGGTCATGCGGGAAGGGCCTGGACGCAGCCCAGCAGCTCGCCGGCGCCCATGTCGTACGGTGCCCGGCGGTGATTGGTCGGCTATTGTAGCTCCCCTAACTTTGTAAATTCAAACTGTTTTTCACAAATTACTCCCAAATTCATGTAACAACTCGAAAAATTCCCAAGATATGAAATCTTCAGAATTTCAAGCTCTACAAGTTTTGTATTGAACACTTTTTCAAATTCGAACTAGATTTTGAAATTTGAGTTTAAATTCAACAGGGGACACTTTTTGGAAATTTGGTAATTTAGAAATTACTTTGGATTTTATATTGAAACTTCAAAAACTCCAAACACCAAAGTTGTACATCTAGCCAAGACCTACAACTTTTCTATTCAAAACATTTTCAAATTCTGCCTCCATTTTGAAATTTGAGTTTGGGGATGAAAAGGGGTCAAATCTAAAATTTGCTTATTTTCAAAATTGCTCCACATTTTACACTAAAACTTTGAAAACTCAAAACACCAAAGTTGTAGCCCTTGAAAAGTTCTACAAACTTGGTTTTAAACTTTTTTCCTAAATTTTGCTTAGATTTTGAATTATTTCAAAAAGGGTAAAACAAGGTTTTGAATTTTAGGGTTTCCGGAGGAATTGTCAATTGAAATTCGTTGCTACCTTAATTGGTGATTACTTAATGATCAAACCATCATCCAAGGGCATCACTTAGACAAGCGTGACATGGTTGACCAAATGCCACTCTTGGTTGACCAATTTAGCTTTTGAAACTCTTTTAACATTTCCCTAAATTTGAATTTAAATTTGAATCGGAAAACTCGTGACAAGTTTTTGGATTCCAACTCAAACTTAAACTTGGAGCTTCATTTTATGTGTTGCACTTGAGCTCATACCCTACACTTGACACTAGTGTGTAACACAGTCACACACCTCAAATTATGTAGGGCATGGACTAAGTATTTGCGATGTCATTCAAAATTAGGGTTTTCGGTTTGGATCACACCATTGAGAAGCACATCCAATCTAGAAATGTAAACTCATTTTAGTTAATGCATAACAGGGTTGACCTAAACATGGATGCTTTGCGATGCAATATGATGACATGGCAGATTAATTAGTCACTATAACACCCGGGGTGTTACAGCCCTTCCCCCTTAAAGAAATCTCGTCTCGAAATTTAAAGCCTTGAGTTAAGTAATGGAAAAGGAAACGTGTCAAGCAAACACGTCCAAGACTTGTCTACAAAATAGGTAGGGTTTTTTTACATTACAAAAATTTGAAAAGGACAGGTTACAATTTAAAGAAGAAACTGCAACCTAGATAGAAGCAAAGAACTCCGGGAAATTCTCCAACAAATAATCTTCCGATTCACATGTGGCTTCTTCTTCTTCCGAATGTTGATCCCATTGTATCTTGTACCATTTGATTGTTCTACTTCGGGTAACACGATCCTTTCGATCCAAAACTCGGACATGATATTCAGAATATGTCAAATCCGGCTCAAGTTCAACTCCATCAACATCAACAACTTGATCAAGTACTTGAAGACACTTCTTCAATTGTGATACATGAAATACATTGTGCACAGCTGACAGTTGTTCAGGAAACTTTAATCTATATGCCACCTTTTTACATTTTTCAATGATTTGGAATGGTCCAATATAACGTGGTGCGAGTTTGCCCTTGACTCCAAATCGAGTAACTCCTTTCATGGGTGACACTTTCAAATAAACATAATCTCCCACTTTAAACATCAAGGGTCTACGCCTCTTGTCAGCATAACTCTTCTGTCGAGACTGAGCAACTTTTAAACTCTTCTGAATCTGCTTGACTTTTTCTTCTGTTTTCTTCACCAGATCAACCCCATAAAACCATCTTTCTCCCGGTTCTGACCAGTTCAACGGAGTTCTGCAACTACGGCCATACAATGCTTCAAACAGTACTATTTTGATACTCTCTTGATAACTATTATTATAGGAGAATTCTGCTAACGGTAAACATTCATCCCATTGATCTTGATAGGTGAGAGCACAAGATCTCAACATATCTTCCAGAATTTGATTTACTCTTTCAGTCTATCCCCCAGTTTGCGGGTGATAAGCTGTGTTGTAAAGAAGTTTAGTACCTAGTGATTTTTGAAATTGTTTCCAAAATTGCGAAACAAACTGAGTACCCCTATCGGTAACAATTGTTTTGGGTATCCCATGCAAACTCATAATCCGTGCAACATATATTTCTGCATATCTAGATGCTCTATAGTCAGTCTTCACAGGTATAAAGTGAACTGATTTAGTCAAACGATCCACAATAACCCAAATTGAATCAAAACCTCTTGAGGTTATGGGTAAACCAGTAATGAAATCCATACTTATATCTTCCCACTTCAAGATGAAATGGGCAAGGGTTGTAACATTCCTGCCGACTTTAAATGTTCAACCTTCACTCTACGACAAGTGTCACATCTGGCAATATACTTAGCAATCTCAATTTTCATTTTAGTCCACCAGAATCTCTGTTTCAAATCCTGATACATCTTATTACTCCCTGGATGAATAGAAAACCTTGTATTATGTGCTTCATCAAGAATGAGCTGACGTAACTCTGGAACCTTTGGGACCACTAACCGGTTCTTGAACCACAACACATCTGTATCATCAATACTGAAATCTGTGTGTTGACCTGTTCTAACTTTTTCTTTGATGTGAGCTATACCAGAATTCTTTCTCTGAGCAGATATAATCTGATCTTTGATTGTTGATTCCACAGTGACATTAGTCAACTGACCTTGTTGGACTATTTCAATATTCAACTTTTCTAATTCATAACACAAACTATAATCTATTGGCTTCACAGTCATATAATTATAATGATTATTTCTACTGATTGCATCAGCTACAACTCGTGACAAGTTTTTAGATTCCAACTCAAACTCAAACTTGGAGCTTCATTTTATGTGTTGCACTTGAGCTCATACCCTACACTTGACACAAGTGTGTAACACAGTCACACACCTCAAATTACGCAGGGCATGGACTAAGTATTTGCGGTGTCATTTGAAATTAGGGTTTTCGGTTCGGATCACACCACTGAGAAGCACATCCAATCTAGAAATGTAAACTCATTTTAGTTAATGCATAACAGGGTTGACCTAAATATGGATGTTTTGCGATGCAATATGATGACATGGCAGATTAATTAGTCACTATAACAACCGGGGTGTTACATGACCCCGCCTGTGTCAATCAGGACCGTTCGTAGTAGGCTTGTTATATGTTCGAGACTTTGTAGTGCTGGCCACATACTTCGGTAAGCCTAATATCTTGGCTATTCCATTATATGAAACAACAACCGCGCACTGGGAGTACAGAGATGGCGAGAGTAACATGTACCCATATAGTGTTGTCCACATGCGTGGCACGGAGTAGTGGGGTACTGTGCTGTCGAGTAGCGCTGGACCCGCTCATGTTTTTGAGGATCTGGGTGAGGGTTGACGAGTGTAGGCTTGCAACCTCCATTTGTTGTGTGATAAGGAAACCCTAGCTGGACTAAATCGATTCGAATCGTCGTTGCTTTTCGGAGAAGAAGACTCGATCCTCTGCCCTGCATCGTAGTTAATCAATGAAACATGGTTACTAATGGACATAAGATGGTATAAATTGAGCAGAGATGTGATGATTAATGAAGTGCTTGAGCTAGATTATAGGTGCTAATTGGATACTAATAAATAACTTAATACACAACTAAAAGGTTGAAAGTAAGGATTAACTTGTAGTGAGCTTTTTCTGTAAAAGTTACTCCTTACTTCTATCTTACCTTTAAGCCAACATAGCCTTGGAGTCTTTTCTTTTAGTCGGGTAAGACTTGTTGAGTACTCATGGTTTCTTAACCCCTGTTGCAGGATCTGACTTGAGCAGCTAAGTGAGGTCATGTCGGTGGGCTCGACGTGGTCTAGCTGTAACACCCCACTTGTGGGCCCGTGGGCCAAATTCCAGTTGGGCTGGGGTACTGTAGCAGCGAGTACACACAACTACAATGCAGTAACGCCGAAAGCGAGCTGGGCTCAATTTGGGGGGTACTGTAGCGACAGCGTACTGTAGCTTTGTGGTACTGTTTGCTCGGGGTTACTGTAGCATCGTGAAACACTGTGTATCCAGAGTTTAGAACCAGACTGGGAATTCAAGGCCAGACTAACTTAAATTGCCAGGTCAAGGACGCGTAGTAACCTTCGGTTAACCGTTTTGAGTGAAGCAAGGACGAAAGCTCAAGCTGGTTGCTACGCAGGTGAGGCTCACCCCTCAGTAGAGTGGGCCTGGGCCATGTGTCGGGTCTGGGGCATTACACTGACTATCTCTTCTACTTTAAATGTTTCACGTAAGTTTCTTCCGCAATACTACTCATCTTTTAGAGCTTAAGTTAAAGTTTGACTTATACTTGTTTTTGTAAACTAATGTTATACTATTCCGCACTTCGATGTAAGTATTTTTGTATCAAATGTTGTAATGTTGTAACAACTCCATTGTTGATCCTGTATTAGTTGTAAAACATGGATGATTTGGGATTTCCCGAGGACATCCGACAAACTACTGGAGTTGTCTGGCTTGCATGTGTTGTATTAGAAGTCTGGAAGACAATGGTAGGCACATGTGGGCCATATGATTCAGGTGGTTCTGCCACAGACTTCTTGTCCGCCTATCCTCCCTCGTGACTGCCAACTAGAAAACGGCGCGGTAGGGACCGCTGGGTTCTTGGGGAACGCCACATTCCGCACATGCTCTCCGTTGGTGTTCCGTGTAGAAGATGGCTGGGGTGTCGCCGGGGAGGATGGTGGCGGAGCCTGACCAGCAGCCATTGGCTTCGAAGGGCAACGTCGGGTCCAGCGCCATGTCCAGGGCAGCCCAGTTGACAAGGTCGTTGGAGACAGACACAGAAGACGCTCCCATTGGAGCCGCCGCTGGACTCGTACGCGTAGTAGTGGTACACGTTGGTGATCAGCGGCACGCCGTTGCCGGTGAGGAACTGCACGATGGGCAACATCGCGGTGGGGTCATTGAACACGCCGCTGGAGGGCGGCGAGGAATTCTCGATCGCTTCCATCTTCATTGCCGTGGTGCATGGCTCTTCGTCGGAGCTCATGAAGATGAACATACTTGTAGTGGCGGTGGCGAATGCGGCAACGACCGTTGTTGCCGCAAGCACGGGAGTGACGCCTCGAGCTGCAGCCATCACTGTTAGGGATTGCCTCGAGCTGCAGCCATTGCTGCTAGGGATCGGCACGAGCATAGAAGGAGGTGGCAGCGAAGTGTAGATGCGACCGGCTTCCTGATGTTGCGCGAAAAAAGCAACTGCAGTAGAAAAAAAATCTTGTGGGACCAAATTTGATTTTTAGGAGTGAATTATTGGGTACTTTTGAAGATGACCTAATTTATTTCTCTCAATCCTTTTTTGGGAGTTGAAAACACTATGTTTTTTGGAACAAAATATAGGTTACTCTTAGAGATGCTCTTCGGCGCAGCTGTGTGCCACCCTCCAGATATGGTACAAATGCTTTTCCAAGCATGATGTAGATATCCACTATACATAATACAACAGCCCGAAGGAAAGCGTAAATGATATCAGATATACACCGGAAATATGCAACAGAATTATAACAGTAGAATATGTCTTACATAACCCCGATAATATCGGCACTCACTAAGTAGGAGTACATGCTAAAGGGTGAATGGTGTGAGCTAATAATGACCAAATATGGACAAATGATCTATTCAGAAGTCAGGACATTGCAATGAAGCTTAAGTGAACAAGAGCACTTCAGTGGTGTTATATCGGATCTGCAGCATGCAACATAATTATTTTTTTTCTCGAACTACGCTTGAGAGCTGCACATCATTTCATTAAGAAAGAAATTGCAACATAATTATTGAGTTAATGATTGACAATAAATAGGTTTAGTTATACTTATGTAGTACCAACGGATAAGTGGGATTGGAATACAGATTCTTTTTTTTTTCAAGAATACACAAGAGGACTGCACATTTATAGGAGAAATAAAAACTCCACAACACGATTGCTGAAAGGCCCTCACAAGGCTACTTTTGCGATATCAGATCATACGGCAACCAAACTACCAAGAGTTCTACTCCCTCAAATTATAGGTTATTTTGGCTTTTTTAGGTCCATAGCTTTATGCAACTAAATATATGCTATGTCTAACACTTAACTATGCATCTAGAAAAGCCAAAATGACCAATAATTTGGAAAGGAGGAAGTAGTTCTTAGAATTTGGTAACAAGTCTTAACTTTAAAGAAAAAAATCCTGCTCATCTGGTTATAGAACCATACAGATTCCCGTTCTCTATTCAGCTCACAACCAGGACAGATCACTGTTGGCATATGAATGAATGTCAGGTCTCAATGCTGTAAATAAGCTTAGCACCCTTATCTCTGTGTTTAAGTACAAGAATATTTCAGAAGTTACAAAGGCAGGCAAGGAGATCCATTGTTGCCACTTCCGTTTAATCTCATAGCTGATGGTTTATCTGCTATTTTAGAGAGAGCTTCAGAAAAAGGCTATATTAGAGGTGTGACTCCACAGATAGTTGATGGGGGCTTAACTCACCTGCAGTACGCAGATGACACAGTTCTCTTTATTCAAAACTCTCATCAAGACATAGTGCACCTTAAATTTCTACTTTTCTGCTTTTGAAGAGGTGTCAGGGATGAAAATTAATTATCACAAATCAGAGGTGTACACAATTGGAATAGAGAAGGAGGAATCAAATTCTATCGCTGAAGCCTTCAATTGTAAATTGGGCTGTTTTCCCATGAAGTATCTGGGCCTCCCTATTAGCTTTAAGAGACTTTCTAAAGAGGAATTGAGCTTTTCTGCCAGCAAAGTGGAGAAAAGGCTGGAGACCTGGAAGTGTAATCAACTCTCTCACGGAGGAAGGTCAATACTCATCAATTCAAGTCTGACCAGTATACCTATGTATTCTATGGGCTTCTATTGGCTCCACGAAGGAACACATAAGAGAATGGACACTTCCAGGGGGAGGTTTTTCTGGGAAGGTGTTGGCAACAAGAAGAAATACCATATGATTAAGTGGGAAGCCTTGGCTTCTCCGAAAGAGTTCGGGGGGTTGGGCTTCATTGATACCAGGGCGATGAACACTGCTTTGTTAGCTAAGTGGATTTTCAAATTGGATAGAGGTGAAAACAGTATGGCTATAGAGGTGTTAAGAAAGAAATACCTGGGGGACGAAAGCTTTTGCCAGACCAATAAACGTGGCTGCTCTCAATTTTGGCAAGGTCTAGTCAAAGCTAAGGATTGGTATGAGAGAGGAACTAGATGGAAAGTTGGGAATGGAAAGAAAATCAGATTTTGGCATGCTGTTTGGTTAGATGGCTGTCCATTAAAGTTAAGATTTCCTAGGCTGTTCAGAATATGTAGGCAACAAGATTGGTCTGTTGCTGACTTCAAAGAGGTGAGTTGGGAATTAGATCTCAGGAGGAGAGTAGGAATTGAAGAGGTGGCCGAATGGAATGAATTACAGGAATCTCTTGACTTAATAGAGGTGGTGGATGATAAGAATGATGAAGTGATGTGGGCTTTACAATCATCCGGGAAATTTTCTGCTAAATCCTTATATAAACTGATCAAAGACAGTGGAACAGTCGATCTTAGAATGACAGAATTGTGGAAGATGAAACTACCCCTTAAGATCAAATTTTTTTTTTTGATGGTCGACGGGGGGGAGGCGTTCCCCACCTGAGTAAAATTTTTATTTTAGCCCCAAACGGCTCCTGAAAAGTTACAGACAAATTACAGGGCAAGGCAAGGCAACAAAAATGTTGCTAAACAAATAGTACAGGAGGAAGAAACTGAAATTAGCCCTGGCCTTGTCTAGCCATCTGAAGAATGGTGCACCAATGCGTCACAGACTGCCTCTTTGCCCGTGGGAATCTGAATTGCCATAGCTCAGCAGCATCTTTGCAGTCAAGGAGTACCCGATCGACTGAGTGTGATTCGTTCCTGAAAACCTTGGCATTCCAGGCCTTCCAAATGTGCCAACATATGAGAGCAATGAACGTAGAGAATTCAGGGATTGGAGCTGATGGAGAGTTCTAACTGGGGAACAAATGAAGATCAGAAAAAGCAAAAAGTCAGAGAGGTGTAAATACTGTGGGAAGCTTGAAACTATGAACCATCTGTTCTTCAATTGCAACATAGCCCAAGTTATTTGGGTATGGGTTAGCATCAGCCTGAGGTGGTCTGAACGACCTACCTCGGTGCAACACTATGAGGATATGATGAAAATTGGGTTGGATCCTATTAGGAACAATGAGGTGTTTTTTTTTGTCATAGCTAGCATGTTTTGGAGTCTCCGGAAGACTAGAAATGATTGGGTTTTTAATAACACTCTTATCAACTCACCGAAAGCTATTGCTCACAAAATTTTCGCATTGCTGTCTCAGTGGAAGAAGCTGATGAAGCCAGAGGAAGAGAGGAAGATGGAGGACACAATCCAGAAGCTCCAAGAAGGACAGAAGGCGTGGTGAGCTGATTGGTACACAGGTTTTACAAGATGGAAGCCAACTCTTTTCTGACCTGGGATGGCGATGATGGCTGAGAACAATATATGTAGGTGCTGTTTGTGTGTTAGAGGTGATTTAGAGGTGCTTTTGCTGGTGTGCGAGGTCTTCGCTCTACTGAGTTGATGCTGCACAATGCTTTTTTCGCTTTAGTGTTTCTTTTCTCTTATCTGATGCTTGCTTAGTTGCCTATTCTGATATTTCCCAGAACTTGTATTCTGTGCCAAACCTTGTAAAGCTGGTATCCCCAGCAGCTACCCTTTCGTGCTTTCAATATAAGCTGGGCCAGAGGTCTTTGGTCTAAAAAAATTTAAGTACAAGAAAAAAATCCCTCTTTTTTATTTTTGCATAATCTTCAAAGTTCCCTGACTGAAGAACTAACATAGTAACATATCCCTGTAAGAAAGACGTTTCAGAAGAAAATAGGTAAGCACCTTGCGAACATCTGGACTCTGATTACTGAAAGCATCAAACAGTGCTGGTAAAAATGAAGGCAGTTGAGTAACCAATTCCTCCTGTGAGAGGCGCCCCACAAGCTGCAAGATTACCAGGAGAACACAACAGTAAACCATCGTTGCTCATAACATACTCTGCAACGAATCTGAATGAATGTGTGATTCTACGAGCAGTATGCACTCAAATAATTAGTTGAAACCATCTGTTGCTATGCTCCCTTGCATTGCAATGCTACGCAGGACAATAATCCAAACCATTGTAGGTTAACTGTTAATATAGTGCCAAACGGCCTCGCTACAGCTACGCTAACAATGGTCAACAAGATCCACTACTTATGAAGAAGACAAGTTACATCTATTAAATGTAGGATGCTTGTTTCTTGCTCAATAATAGGGAAATATTCCACATAAACATGTGCCAAACTAAGTGAAAGTTCATTATTTTTGTTATCTGACTGCTCATATACAAAATTACAATGGCAAATTTTAGCATTCATAATTACAGTGCGAAACCTAGATACCTTTGTCAAACAGTTGTTAATCATGACAATTGACAAGTGTCTTTTCATCAACACTAGCCAGCAAAGGCACAATAATCTGCAGCGCAAGCAAAGAAAATCCAGAAAAGTGTAAGTTGCTTATTGCAACAGGTACTGATGTTAGAACATACTTTTCATTAATAAGTGCTCAGGACATACAGAAAGGCATAGGGTCATATTTTGCCAACATGACATTTAAGCATCGATGTGCTTCATTTGCAATCTGTATTAACATTAAGAATATTTTTTTATGGAAAGCATTAAGAAAATATTAGCATGGAAAAAAAGAGAAAACTTCTGAAGTGACAGAAAATATACCTTCACAACATCATCTCGGTCACGTGAAGGAGCTTTTCAAGAACAATCTCAATGGGTTCTTTCCAACAGGTTACCAATTAGATTCCCTGTTTGGATGCAAAGTATTTTTTTAGTAAAATACCATGGTTTTATGAAATACTTTGGTTTTAAAAACAATAAGGTGTTTGGATGTAAAGATCTATGTAGTTTTGAAAACGTATTGCTAAAACTATAGTTCTTTGGAGTTTTAGAAATTCCACTCTAGATCTCTTTTTTCTAAACCAAGGTTTTGCACCTCTCTTGTTCTAAAACTAAAGTTTTTTTATACTACAGTTTCTTAAAACCACAGGATCCAAACAGGGCCTAAGTATATATGAATGACTAGTGAGCAGAAAACCTGATTGTGGAGCATCTCAGCAACTAACAACAGAGAAATCTTCCTCACAGAGGAATCAGAATTGTCCAACACTTCGAGGACAGTGGTTAAAATCTGATTGAAATACTATTGAAACACAGAAAAGTTGATATTAGAACATGAATTTTCACAAACAGAATAATAGTAATATTTGATAGCACGAGTATCCTGTAAAGTACTTTTTCGAAAAGTACGCAATAATCAATGGAGATAAAAAAGATTCTGTTTTTTATGAAACAGTGAATATCATCTTTCAAAGAAACCAATATTGATTTTTTTATAAGTTTTTTTTAACATGAATTACAGCAGGGGAGGCCCCCACTGTAAGATTTTATTAAAAAGGAGAGGCTGTACAGAAAACCTCCAAAGGGAGGAGAAACAACAGAAGAAAAGAAAACCCAGGGGGGGACAACAGAAAACTAAACTAAGGTAGCTATACAATCTAGGAAGATAGGACGTTTATACTTTATACTCGCTAAATCTATGGGCTTGTAATTTGGCCTCAACACAGAAAGAGCTCTTCCAGGAAACAAAGGAGGGCCGGCCTCTATCGAAGATAAAATTGTTTCTTTGCTTCCAAATTTCCCATGCCACAATGGTGAAAATCTCCATGAAGAAGGTGCTTTGATATTGAAGCTTCGCCTGATGCATCATTTGAAAGAATTCCAAAGAGAAATCCCAGCTAATTCCAAGATGCTGCCAGCAAGACTGACTGAAAGGGCAGCTGAAGAACAAATGGAAAGCAGTTTCTTCAGTATTGTTGTTGCAGAGCACACAATTATAGTTGTCTCCTTGGAGTTTTTGCTTTTTTCTTCTAAGAATATTTCTAGTGTTAGCCTATCCATGAGGAGGAGCCAAGAGAAGACTCTAAGCCTATTACAGCATTTGGAGTTCCAGATCCAAAGAATAGGAGCTGGGGGTTGAGAGTTCTTGTAGGGCAGGTTGTAGCATTTAGATGAGGAGTAATTCTTGTTTCCCCAAATGTATTCCCAAGAATCTGATGTATTTGAATCAATCTGCAAAGCTTGAATATGAGCTTGTAAACCTAGAAATTCTTGAAATGCTTGTTCTGGTAATGGCAGATGAAATTGTGCTTCAAGTGTATTATTTGTCAGAAAAGTAGCAACTGAAATTTTCTTGTTTCTAGCAAAGGAGTAAAGCCTTGGGAACTTGGATTCCAAAACATTATCATTCCAAAGATCAGACCAGAATAGAACTGTAGATCCATCACCAATTTTACACTTTGCAATTCCTCTGAAAAGATCACATAGCATTAGAACATCCTTCCACCAAAAAGAGCCCTTATCAGCAGATGCATGGGGGATCTGACCATTTGAATAATAAGCCTTCCACACCAAGTTTACCCATGGGATGTTCTTTTTATTATAAAATTTGTCCAAATGCTTGAGCAGGAGTGCTCTATTTTGGCTTCTAAGATTGATAATTCCCAACTCTCCTTTTCTTTTTGGCTTTGAACACTTCTTCCATGCAACTAGAGGTTTCATCTTGGCATTGGATTCAGAACTTCTCCATAAACAGTGTCGTCTTGCTCTGTCTATGCATTCTATGACAGCAACGGGTACTTCCAAGGTACACATAATGTAAGTGGGTAGAGAAGAAAGAACTGAGTTAACAATCTGTAACCTTCCTGCATGGGTCAGGAAATTAGAGGTTGCAGTGAGTTTTCTCTCTATTTTGTTCATGATGGGTTAATAATGCTCAACTCTAGGCTTTGTTGTACCCAATGGTAATCCAAGGTATGTAAAGGGCAAAGATTCAATTTTGCAGCCAAAGACTCCTGCAAGTAGCTGGGCATTCTCCAATGAAATGTTCAAAGGAACCAAACAGGACTTCTTGTAATTGATTCTTAAACCAGTTGATTGAGAGGATTCCAGTAAGCCTTTTAGGGTGAAAAGTTCTCTTTGTGAAGCTCTCATAATTAGAATAGTATCGTCAGCGTATTGTACGATAGGAAACTGATCTAGCTCATAAGTCGGAATGGGCAACTCAAAAAGGCCTTGATGATAAGCTTTGTTGACAATGCACTGAAATAGGTATGCAACAATCACAAAGAGAAGGGGAGACAAGGGGTCTCCTTATCTGACTCCACGACGACAGTGGAAATGTCTGCCAGGAACCCCATTCAAGAGAATTGATGATGAACCAGTAGCAAGAATCCTCTCGATCCAACCAATACAAGTTTCAGAGAAACCTAGGCTCTTCATCATTAGCAAGATTGTACTGTGCTCAACTGTATCAAATGCTTTAGTAAAGTCCAACTTCAAAATGATGAGTTCTCTTTTGGAATGCTGGCGTTGATAGATGTATTCGTAAGCCCAAACTAAGCAGTCCTGGATTGTTCTATTTTTAATAAATCCATATTGATTTGTGTGGATCATAGAGATGATTTTCCTCAATGCATAATGGTCATATCTGGTTTCTCACCACTGTCTATGCTCCTTGTCAGGGGCCTAATAGAGATGCCTTTGTTCACTGACTTAACAACCTGCAAATTGATGACCCTGTTAACTGGATGATTGTGGGGGATTTTAATTTCTATAGATCTCTTGAAGATAGAAACAAGAATGGTGGAAACATCAATGATTTAATGATCTTCAACGAAATAATAAGCAACCTTGGGCTTTGAAAGCATCTAGGCCCCAAGGTTTGGTTTCGGCAATTGATGACAACGCTTTATTACCATGACTAACGTGTGTTTTGCAGAAACGTTGATAAGTTAGGTCATGGAGGTTATAACTGCTTTGGGCACCATGGTATTCGTGTCCCTTGATGGAAATCGTTTCGGTTTTCAAAAGAGTGACGTCAAGATTAAGGACGGTTAGTTCCGGATGTCGAGGTGTTGAGACACATTCGGAATAGTCGTTAGGATCTTCGTTTTTCTCTTTTGGCCGTACTATAAAGGGGGGCATGAACGGGTAGCTTGACCTAGGCTAGTCCTATGTTTAGCTGTGGTGCACACTTGTTAAACTTGGCGCTAGGCAACCCTAGAATAGCTCAAAGTTCAGTTGGAAGCAACTTGGTTGAAGTTGCGACGCGTTTCGGAAAGTTTCGGGCTGTTTCCCACTGACCGGACGCGGTCTTCGGCATGACCGGACGCGTCCGGTCAGTACGTTACCGCGGCTAGGGTTTCGGCCTTGACGACCGGACACGGTCCTCGCGAGGACCGGACGCGGTGGTCAGTGGCTGACACGTGTCACTTGAGGGAAACACCCGTCGGACGCGACCTGGGGGTGATCGGCGCGTCCGGTCACAGTCCAGTAAGGTCCAGAGACGACCAGACGCGTCCGGTCATCACCGATCGGACGCGGCCTCGCGTCCGGTGCGAGTACAGTAAGCTCCTTTGCACGATCGGACGCGTCCGGTCACCCCTGACCGGCGCGTCCGGTCGTTCAGTTGAAAATCGGGTTTTGACCGTTACAGGCGACCGGCGCGTCCGGTCAGTTCGACCGGCGCGTCCGGTCAGCCCGTGTCAGAACATAACGGTTCGTTTTCCTTGAGAGGTGTATAAATACATCCCCTCCACCTCTTTTAGAGGTCTCTTGCTCATTCAAACATCTGAGAAAACCCTTTAGAGTGCAAGGGAGTGCAAGAGCTCTAGTGAGGATAGAGATTTGAGAATCAAAGTTTGAGAGTTCCTCACTAGTGATTAGAGCGTAGCAAGTGTGCATCCATCTCCTCATTTGGGCTCATTGTGGTCAAGTGAGAGTTCTAGCTTGTTACTCTTGGTGATCGCCATCACCTAGACGGCTTGGTGGTGATTGGGAGTTTGGTGATCATCCGGCGGAGCTTGTGGATGACCCAACTCATGTTGTGAGCGGTTCTGGGTGATTCACCGCGACGGAGTGTCGAAGAATCAACCCGTAGAGAGCACTTGATCCTTGCGCGGATCAAGGGGGAGCGACACCCTTGCGCGGGTGCTCCAACGAGGACTAGTGGGGAGTGGCGACTCTCCGATACCTCGGAAAAACATCGCCGTGTTCCTTGCCCTTTACATTCAAGCATTTACATTCTCGTATTTACTTTCATTACTTGATTTACTTTCCTAGAATTGCCATGCTAGACTAGGATTGGAAACTAGGGTGCAAAACTTTTATCGGTAGACTCTCTAGGAACACAAATAGGCACTAGGGGTGAATTCCGGCTTGTAGGATTTAATTCTTGCAATTAATTTTTAGAAAAGCCCAATTCACCCCCCCTCTTGGGCATCTTGATCCTTTCAATTGGTATCGGAGCCGTGTTGCTCCTAATTTAGGCTTTACCGCCTAGAGCAAGATGTTTAACGGGGAAGGACCACCTCCCACCTTTGAGGGGGATGATTTTTCATATTGGAAAATCCGCATGGAGGCATATCTCGAAGCCATAGATGTCGGGTGCCTTAGAGCCACAACCCAAGGGCTTCCCGCTATCAAGGATCCCGCAAACCCCATTGGTGACGAGGAGAAGTACGACCGGTGGAATGCAAAGGTCAAAAATGCACTCTACCGGGGCTTAGGCAAAGATATCTTCAATCGTGTGCGTAATGCAAAGAACGCTCATGATTTGTGGGAAAATCTTTGTGCTCTCCATGAGGGAACTAAGAGTGAGCGTGAGGAACGCTATCATATTGCTTTAAAGAAAATTAATTCTTTTGAGATGCTTCCCAAAGAAAGTGCTAATGACATGTACACTCGCTTGAATGTTCTTGTAGAGGACCTCAATGCTCTTGGGCTCACTCAAATGAGCCAATCGGATGTTGCAAGGAGGATCTTGAGTGTTCTTCCCGTTGAGAAGTATGGTCACATTGTCACCGTGCTTCATCAAAGTGATCTCTCCACCGCAACACCGACACAAGTATTGGGGAAGATCAATGCTCATGATATGTACATGCACATCACTCCGGAAGAGGGCTCATCATCTTCCAAGAAGAAAGACTTGGCCTTCAAAGCTAGCCATGACAAGAAGAAGAAGAAGGGCCAAGCCATGATAGTGCAAGAAAGCTCAAGTGAAAGTGATGTCGATGATGAATCACTTGCACTCATGGTGAGAAAGACCACCAAGATGCTAAAGAAGCTCAACAAGAGTGGCATCAAGTTCGATAGCAAGAAAAAGAAATTCTTCACAAGTAGCAAGAGAAAGCCCATCTCGGAGATGGATTGCTACAATTATGGTGAACATGGCCACCTAACTCATCAATGCCCTAGACCACCAAAAGACAAGTTCAAGAACAAGAACAAGGGCAAGAAAAATGATTCAAGTGATGAAGAAGATGAGAAGAAGAAGAACAAGCCATACAAGAAGAAGGATGGCAAGAAGAAGGAGTTCTACAAGAAGAAGAAGGGAGGAAAGACATACATTGTTGGTGATTGGCTCACCGACATTGAATCATCTTCTGATTCCTCCGAAGATGAGAGCAATGATGAGAAAGAGAAGGTTGCCGCTTTTGTGATGGGGCCATCATCTTCACCGACATCTTCACCACCACCTTCACCGCCTCCTTCACCATCATCGTCCACTACTCACCTATGCCTTATGGCCAAGGGTGAACGAAAGGTACAAAACCATGATAGTGATGATGATGATGATGATAGTGATAGTGATGATGAATATGACGCACCTTCTTATGATGAACTTGTAAAATTGCTAAATAAATACACTAAAATCATAAGAAGGACAAGAAATGAAAATGATGAGCTTCAAAATGAAAATAAATCACTCTCATCAAAGCTTGAAAATGCTCAAAAGACTAGTGGTGAGCTTAGAGATCAAAATGAAGTTATGTCTTCCACTCTCAAGGAGCTCAAAACCTCAAATAAAGAGCTTAAAGATCAACATGATAAACTTGAGAAGAGGCATGATGAGCTCATCACTAGACATAACTCTTTGAAAGACAAATACACCACATTAAAAATTGACTATGATAGTCTTGTGGTTGCTAATGAACTTGCTCTTGAGACACATGATGTTACTAACAATGTTGTTAAGTGTGATATAGCTACATCATGTGATGATTTGATCATTGAAAGCATTGAGCAAGGTTCTAGTAGCAAAGGCAAGAGTGTGGTTGAGTCAAACAACTATGATGATTATGCCAAGATCAAGTGTGAGAATGAGAAGCTTGCAAATGAGAACAAGAAGCTTAAAGGTTTGATGGCTCTTGAGAAGCAAACAACAAATGAGTCACTCATTGAAGAGAACAAGAAGCTCAAGCAAGAAAAAGAGCATCTCAAGACCGGTCTAAGCAAGTTCACAAGAGGCCAATATTTGCAAAGTGAGCTCCTCATGAACACCGTAATGAAGATGGATAGAAGTGGTATTGGGTACTTGGCAAATCAAGAGAAGAAGGCAAAAGCTCAACAACAAAGCAAGTCAAAGCCCAAGCCAAAGAGATGTGTTGAGTGTGATCAAGAAGGTCACTTTGCTCATGAATGCAAAACTCCACCACCACAACCCTTGCCCAAGCATGCTAGACCCTTTGCCTTCAATGCTCATTACATGCTAAGAAAAGATTCAAATGGAAAGATGAAAGTCATGTTCTTGGGTCCCCCAAACAAGAATAGGCCAAAGAAAATATGGGTTGCCAAGTCACTAGTTGAGAAAGTCAAGGGCCCCTCTCAAGTTTGGGTCCCTAAACAAAAAGCTTGATCTCTTGTGTGTAGGTGAACTACAAGACCGGTGGATCTCATTGGGTTATTGATAGTGGTTGCACTCAACATATGACCGGTGATCCTCGTATGTTCACCTCCATTGAAGAAAATGGGATATGTCAAGAGAAGATCACATTTGGGGATAATTCAAAGAGCAAAGTCAAGGGTATAGGCAAGATTGCAATATCAAATGATCACTCACTCTCAAATGTGCTCTATGTTGCTTCATTGAGTTTCAACTTATTATCCGTTGGGCAACTTTGTGACCTTGGCTTCCAATGCTTGTTCACACCAAATGAAGTGGAAGTTTCAAAGACAGATGACAAGCAAGTGATATTCAAAGGCTTTAGATACAACAATCTTTATCTTGTTGACTTCACCTCCGAAGATGCAAATTTGATGACATGTTTGTTCACCAAGACCTCACTTGGTTGGCTTTGGCATAGGAGGCTTGCACATGTTGGAATGAGCACTCTCAACAAGCTATTGAAGAAAGAACTAGTAAGAGGATTGAAGGATGTGAAGTTTGAAAAGGACAAACCTTGTAGTGCATGTCAAGCGGGCAAACAAGTTGCAAACACTCATCCAACCAAGGCTTTCATGTCAACCTCAAGAGTGCTAGAACTTCTACACATGGATTTGTTTGGGCCTACAACTTACAAGAGCTTGGGTGGTAATCTCTATTGTCTTGTGATAGTAGATGACTACTCAAGATATACATGGACTTTCTTCCTTCATGACAAATCCGAAGTGGCAAGTTGCTTCAAGAAGTTTGGAAAGAGAGCTCAAAATGAATTTGAAGTCAAGATAAAGAAAATTAGAAGTGACAATGGCAAAGAGTTTGACAACACCAACATTGAAGCTTATTGTGATGAAATTGGAATCAAGCATGAGGTCTCTTCAACCTACACTCCTCAACAAAATGGTGTAGTTGAGAGAAAGAACCGGACTTTGATCACCCTTGCAAGAACAATGCTAGATGAGTACAACACTCCGGAAAAATTTTGGGCCGAGGCAATCAACACCGCATGCTATGCTTCAAATCGCCTCTTCCTCCAAAAGTTTCTTGGCAAGACCCCCTATGAGTTGCTTAATGGGAAGAAGCCGGACGTCTCATTCTTCCGGGTGTTTGGTTGCAAATGCTACATCTACAAGAAGCGTCAACACCTAGGGAAGTTTCAAAGACATTGTGATATTGGTTTTCTTGTTGGTTACTCATCAAAGTCCAAAGCATATAGAGTATTTAACCATACCATGGGTTTGGTTGAAGAAACATATGATGTGGAATTTGATGAATCTAACGGCTCCCAAGGAGCAATTGAGAATTGTGATGATGTAGGTGATGAACCCTTGAGGGAGGCCATGAAGAACATGCCCGTGGGAGACATCAAGCCAAAAGATGATGAAGACGATGTGCAAATCATTGATCCACCATCTTCATCACGTATGTCTCAAGATGATGATAAGAATGAGAGAGTTGAAAATGAAGACACCTATATCTCTCATGAACAAGCCGAGGCACAAGCTCAAGATGTTGATGCTCCCCCTCCACCTCCTCAAGTGGTTGATAGAAGAAATTCACCTCTACTTCAAGCACATCCACAAGAACTCATCATAGGGAGTCCTACTAAGGGAGTGATGACTCGATCTCAAAAGCTTGCTTCTTTTGTTGAACATCACTCTTTTGTCTCTTGTGTTGAACCTAAGAATGTAGAAAAAGCTCTTCAAGATCCGGATTGGGTGAATGCCATGCATGAAGAATTGAACAACTTCACCCGCAATCAAGTATGGACACTTGAAGAGCATCCTAAAGGTGCAAGAGTCATTGGAACCAAGTGGGTGTTCCAAAACAAGCAAGATGACCAAGGCATAGTAGTGAGGAACAAGGCAAGACTAGTTGCAAAGGGGTTCTCTCAAGTTGAAGGCCTTGATTTTGGAGAGACCTTTGCACCCGTTGCAAGACTAGAAGCCATTCGTATCCTCCTTGCATATGCATCACATCATGATATGAAACTATATCAAATGGATGTGAAAAGTGCATTCTTAAATGGCTTTATAAATGAACTAGTCTATGTCAATCAACCTCCCGGGTTTGAAGACCCTAGATATCCTAATCATGTTTATAGGTTGTCCAAGGCGCTATATGGGCTCAAGCAAGCCCCTAGAGCGTGGTATGAGCGCCTCCGAGACTTCCTCATTGAGAAGGGCTTCACCATTGGGAAGGTCGACACCACACTATTCACCAAGAAGCTTAATGGGGAGATCTTCATTTGTCAAGTGTATGTTGATGATATCATCTTCGGGTCAACAAATGAAGATTATTGCAAGGAATTTGGTGAATTGATGTCGAAGGAGTTCGAGATGTCAATGATTGGTGAGCTCACATTCTTCCTTGGTTTTCAAGTCAAGCAAATGAGAGAAGGGATTTTCATCTCTCAAGAAAAGTATACCAAGGATCTTCTCAAAAGATTCAAGATGGAAGAATGCAAACCAATCAAGACCCCAATGCCATCAAATGGACATCTCGACCTAGATGAGGGAGGTAAACCGGTTGATCAAACTCTCTACCGTTCTATGATTGGTAGCTTGTTGTACCTTACCGCATCTAGGCCTGATATCATGTTTAGTGTATGCATGTGTGCTCGCTTTCAAGCGTGCCCTAAAGAACCTCACTTAAGTGCCGTAAAAAGAATCCTAAGATATCTTAAGCACACCCCAAGCATTGGTCTTTGGTATCCCAAAGGAGCTAGATTCCAACTAGTTGGCTATTCCGATTCGGATTATGCCGGTTGCAAAATTGATAGAAAGAGCACATCCGGAGGGTGCCATTTGCTTGGGAGATCCTTAGTATCTTGGTCATCTAAAAAGCAAAATAGTGTGGCTTTGTCCACCGCCGAGGCGGAATACATTGCCGCGGGGGCTTGTTGTGCACAAATCTTATATATGAAACAAACCCTCCTAGACTATGGAATTGTTCTTGAAAAGGTGCCACTTTTATGTGACAATGAAAGTGCCGTTAAAATTGCTAACAATCCGGTACAACACTCTCGCACCAAGCACATTGATATCCGCCATCACTTTCTAAGAGATCACGTTGCTAAAAATGACATATCACTAGAAGGTGTACGAAGTGAAAATCAATTAGCGGATATCTTCACTAAACCTTTGGATGAGGCTACCTTTTGTAGGCTAAGAAGTGAACTTAATGTGCTTGATTCAAGTAACTTTAAAAGATGAGCGTGTGTTGTCCCTTGCATTGCATTGTATTATATGTCACGTTTATTTTATCGCAATGCATTTAGGGCTTGGCTAACACGGTTACGATAACCCTCCTTCGGAGGAGTGAAGAAGCCTAACCGTGGATCAAACTTGACAAGCAACCTAGCTTTACTTACTTGTATTACATTGCATATGCATGGTTGTTTGTTTGTCGTTTCTTTTCGGTTTAGCTTTGAGCAACCTCTGTGTTCGTCCATGGATAGAGAGAGCTTTTTGACGCTCCTAAAGGTCCAAAAACTCTATTGCATGGCCATACGTTGTTCCTCGGGTGTTTATTGCCTATTTTCCTAAAAATAATACTAGCCTAAGGCAAAATATTTTGAAAAATTTGAGGGTTTGAGTGAGGTCACTCATATCAGGTTCCAATTGGTGTTTATTTGTGTCTTTTTGAATTGGAACTTGATTGGGAGAAGTCGCGTCGGAGTTTGGAACGAAGAAGGGCGAAGAACAGCGACCGGACGCTGGACCGGACGCTGCACCGGACGCAGTGATGCTTCACCACCGCGTCCGGTCCCGGCGTCCACCAGCGCGTCCGGTCATCCAGAAGACCAACTCCACACCTAGTGACCGAACGCTACACCGGACGCGCCTGTGTTGACCACCGCGTCCGGTCCCGGCTACCACCACCGCGTCCGGTCATCCGCGATGAATTCCCGAGCTCCCAGCGACCGGACTCTGACCGCGTCCGGTCAGTCCGCACCAGACGCGTCCGGTCACTCCAGGAGCTTACTGGAGTGTGACCGGACGCTGCACCACCGCGTCCGGTCATATCGACCACCGCGTCCGGTCATCGCGCGTCGAGCGGATCTGAGCCCCTCATAAAACCGTTCGTCCTCGATCTATTTTTCACCCGAACGCAATCCGCCGCCGCCGTTTTCGCCGTCCCGCCGAATCCGCCGCGCCCTTGCTACCCTGCTCGCCGCCGGCGACCACGCCCGACCTCAGCCGCGCGCCTCCTCGCCAGCTGCCCGCGCGCGCCTGCTCCTCCTCGCGCCCGAGGCACTCGCACTCTGCCGGCCGCTCCTCAGCCGCGCGCCACCGCCGCCGCAAACCGCCGCTTCTTCCTCGCCGCCGGTGACCCCTCCACCACCGTGACCTCACCACAGCAGCCGCAGCTCCTCCCCCGTGCAGCCCTAGCCCCTCATCCTCCATCTTCGCTCGAGCTACTAGGGTTTAGCCCAAAACCCTAACCTAGGGTTTGCCCTAATCCGTTCTCAAGGTAACGAAATCGATCGTTCTCGATTCAATTTCGTTTCGTGTCGTCGCTAGGGCTAACCTTGACCGTTATCATCCATTGATCATCTCGCTCGGTCCTTTCAGTGCTCGATCGTCGAATTCGGGGATTCTCGCGACCTAGGTCACCGCATCTTCTCACCGTCAACTCGTCGATCCGAGGTAGCTCCGCATCACGTTTCACTTCGTATCTAATATGCTTGCTATCTCTAGGGCTTCGCACCTTTTAGTTATATATGTGCTTATAGTATATCTTTCTATTCCATCGGTGCAGCGAGTCAGACGGTGTGTCAGGGTCAGATCTGTTCGCTGAATCCGAGGCCAAGCCTCTCAAGTGTCAGTTCACCATCTTTCAGAGGTTCTCAGTCAGTTGATCAGCATGGTGCGTTGCAAGAACGCCGGTGGTGCTCCTGGTGACGGGGACAACAGTCCTCCCCGTCGTGATGAGATTGCGCGTGGTAAGCGTATCAAGATGATGGCCAGAAAGAAGAAGAAGAAGACGCTTACAGAGGCAGAGGTTGCTCAGGCCGTGGCAGATGCTGCAAAGCAGGCAGAGAGAGGTGGCAGACGCAGTGGCATACATATAGGCGAGCGTCGCTTTCACCTTGAAGGTCGACAGCTCGGCACTGAGACCACTGAGGGTACCGAGGATACTGGAACTACAGAGCAGATGTCAGTTGATCCACCCATAGAGCCGACAGAGGCTACAGAGGCTCCACAGGCTACCGAGGCTCCACAGGCTACAGAGGATACAGAGGAGCAGCCAGCTCAGTCTCCACCACGTCGCCGCTCCACACGTGCTCGTACTCACACTTTGGATTGATCCTGCCCATGAGTTCATTCACTTTGCATTCAGAGGCCGCGATCACAGACTTTACAGCTCCAGAGCTCGAGAGATCCTCAGACTACCAGCTTCTGACACGAGGATCCATCAGCTGTGTTATGGACAGACTCCACCACCCAGACGCCCTCACGGCGGAGCAGTGCCACCTACAGACCTAGTTCTACCCTGCTTCCGTGAGCCTTTTGGCGAAGGGTCTCGTCGTACGCCTGCCAGCCTGACGCCACTTGCCAGGGTCTTGGATGCTATTCTCAGACGCACTCTACTTCCCAGACTTGGCTACAGAGAGGGTCTGACGAGGATGCAGCTTTGGGTTGTTCACCACCTCCTCTCACAGAGACAGTTTGACATCTGGGATCTTATTCTTAGTGAGATGGAGGACACCATTGCTGAGGGCTTCAAGGGTAATCGTCAGCTGCCCTATGCACACTGGATCTGCTTTATCATTAGATCTTCTATCCAGATGCCACCAGAGATCAGGGCGGAGATATCAGACACTACTACTGCTTTCCCTGATTATGATATCCGTCAGCTTTGGGCCTCAGTTACTAGAGATCAGGCCCCAGCGCCAGGACAGCGTGAGCGCCCAGACGTTCCTGAGACAGCAGCTGAGCAGGATGCCAGAGTTGATGAGCTTGCTGAGGCAGAGCTTGCGGACCTTGAGGCTCAGACTGCTGATATACCTGAGGATGTGACTTCTGACAGCACAGATGAGGACTACCAGCCCATCCCCAGGTACCGGTCTCCTCGGTCTCACGACCACGAGGCCGGTGGCTCTGGCTCAGCCTCCCACTCAGACCCAGCCATGGTGGCTATTCTTGAGAGGTTGACCCAGGCTCAGGAGCAGCAGCAGCAGCAGATTCAGCGTCAGGCACAGGACACAGCTGCAGCACTTGCACAGATTCAGGCTCGTCAGGACGAGTTTCAGCGACAGCAGCTTGAGATCCAGAGGCAATAGGTTGAGATGCAGCGACAGAGTCAGCAGCAGTACATGGATCTCCTGCGCCACCTTATCACAGTCGGGGTTCCTCCGCCTGCTTCTGTCATGACTCAGGCTTTGCATTCCAGTGGTCCGTCGAGTCAGGGACAGCCGAGCTTCCAGTTTACATCTCCACAGCAGCAGGTCCCCCAGTCTTTTCAGTCCCCGAGCTTCACTCCTATCCATACGGGGTTTACACCGTCAGACCAGCCTCGCCCGCACCTCCTGACAGGCACACCTATTGGTGATTTCAGTGCCACCTACAGCGAGTTGACTGGTCAGCCGACACCCTCGCACACCACTACGTTTCACACTTCGTCAGGGTTGTCAGCTCCCGAGGCAGCCGTTCCTCCAGTGACAGGGACCGGGACTACAGAGACCATCCCTTCTTCAGTTGCCTCGACAGATCCCCCTGCTATTGGCTCACTACATGCTCAGGTTACTCAGACAGGTCCACTTGTTGCTACTCAGTCAGTGCCTGTTCCTGCTCAGACCCAGACCGCTTCGTAGCCACGTGCTTCTTTAGAGGGTCAGCCAGATAGCTCAGACTCCGAGGGTGATTCGCTACACTTCGTGATTACTCCGCGCACCTCGGCACCCGACACGACTCCGTCTGTCCCCCCGTCAGATCATTAGATTAGTTTTTTGGCGCTTGATGCCAAAGGGGGAGAGAGAGTAGTTTCAGGGGAAGTTTTGATAGAGAGTTTTCGTTCTTTGTGTGCTACATTCATGCATCATGTTTACTTTTCAGCATTGCATTCGTGTGACATTGTCGTCGAGTCGTAAACTTTGAGTCTTAATGTGTTATCTCGTCACAGTGTTAATATATGTCACCGTTTTAGTTATAGCTCTAAGGTTGTGCTTCCGTGCCTTACTCCGTCTTCTTATGAGCTATATCTTTATGTGTACTAACGCTTTTTATCTTACCTTATGAAGTACACTCTTTTGGCTTGGGGCACATATGCATTTCCTAACCCTTTGTGCTTATTGCTTTTTGCTTATGTGAACCAAGCATGCTCGAAAATCTCAACTCTAATCTTTTGAACCTTAGTGTTGTCATCAATCACCAAAAAGGGGGAGATTGAAAGCATCTAGGCCCCAAGGTTTGGTTTCGGCAATTGATGACAACGCTTTATTACCATGACTAACGTGTGTTTTGCAGAAACATTGATAAGTTAGGTCATGGAGGTTATAACTGCTTTGGGCACCATGGTATTCGTGTCCCTTGATGGAAATCGTTTCGGTTTTCAAAAGAGTGACGTCAAGATTAAGGACGGTTAGTTCCGGATGTCGAGGTGTTGAGACACATTCGGAATAGTCGTTAGGATCTTCGTTTTTCTCTTTTGGCCGTACTATAAAGGGGGGCATGAACGGGTAGCTTGACCTAGGCTAGTCCTATGTTTAGGTGTGGTGCACACTTGTTAAACTTGGCGCTAGGCAACCCTAGAATAGCTCAAAGTTCAGTTGGAAGTAACTTGGTTGAAGTTGCGACGCGTTTCGGAAAGTTTCGGGCTGTTTCCCACTGACCGGACGCGGTCTTCGACATGACCGGACGCGTCCGGTCAGTACGTTACCGCGGCTAGGGTTTCGGCCTTGACGACCGGACACGGTCCTCGCGAGGACCGGACGCGGTGGTCAGTGGCTGACACGTGTCACTTGAGGGAAACACCCGTCGGACGCGACCTGGGGGTGATCAGCGCGTCCGGTCACAGTCCAGTAAGGTCCAGAGACGACCGGACGCGTCCGGTCATCACCGATCGGACGCGGCCTCGCGTCCGGTGCGAGTACAGTAAGCTCCTTTGCACGATCGGACGCGTCCGGTCACCCCTGACCGGCGCGTCCGGTCGTTCAGTTGAAAATCGGGTTTTGACCGTTACGGGCGACCGGCGCGTCCGGTCAGTTCGACCGGCGCGTCCGGTCAACCCGTGTCAGAACATAACGGTTCGTTTTCCTTGAGGGGTGTATAAATACATCCCCTCCACCTCTTTTAGAGGTCTCTTGCTCATTCAAACATCTGAGAAAACCCTTTAGAGTGCAAGGGAGTGTAAGAGCTCTAGTGAGGATAGAGATTTGAGAATCAAAGTTTGAGAGTTCCTCACTAGTGATTAGAGAGTAGCAAGTGTGCATCCATCTCCTCATTTGGGCTCGTTGTGGTCAAGTGAGAGTTCTAGCTTGTTACTCTTGGTGATCGCCATCACCTAGACGGCTTGGTGGTGATTGGGAGTTTGGTGATCATCCGACGGAGCTTGTGGATGACCCAACTCATGTTGTGAGCGGTTCTGGGTGATTCACCGCGACGGAGTGTCGAAGAATCAACCCGTAGAGAGCACTTGATCCTTGCGCGGATCAAGGGGGAGCGACACCCTTGCGCGGGTGCTCCAACGAGGACTAGTGGGGAGTGGCGACTCTCCGATACCTCGGAAAAACATCGCCGTGTTCCTTGCCCTTTACATTCAAGCATTTACATTCTCGTATTTACTTTCATTGCTTGATTTACTTTCCTAGAATTGTCATGCTAGACTAGGATTGGAAACTAGGGTGCAAAACTTTTATCGGTAGACTCTCTAGGAACACAAGTAGGCACTAGGGGTGAATTCCGGCTTGTAGGATTTAATTCTTGCAATTAATTTTTAGAAAAGCCCAATTCACCCCCCCTCTTGGGCATCTTGATCCTTTCAGGCTTCTTGAAATCCCCCTTAAAGGAAGAAAATATACCTGGAGTAATATGCAAGATGATCCACTCCTGGAACAAATTGACTGGGTATTCACCTCAACTAATTGGATCTCTGATTACCCCAACACTCTTCTACTGCCAATGGCTAGGCCAACCTCAGATCACATTCCATGTAAAATTCAAATTGGCACCAACATCCCCAAAGCTCAAACTTTTAGATTCGAAAACTTTTGGTTTGATCACCCTGGGTTCATGGAAATTGTCAATTCGGTTTGGTCCACAAATGTTAGATCCTCAAACAGTGCCATAAGAGTAAGCTCAAAATTCAAGCTTCTCAGAGCTGCCCTCAAAAAATGGTGTAAAAAATTGTCTAATCTCTCTAGATTGATCAAGACGTGCAACAACACTTTAGAAGTCCTGGACACTCTCGAAGAGCAAAGGCCTCTTTTCTTTCAAGAGTACAATTTCAGAAGAATTCTTAAAGCTCACATCCTCAAATTGCTTAGTTACAAGAAGGATTACTGGAAGAAGAGGTATACTGTGAGGTGGACTAAATTGGGTGATGAAGGAACAAAATTCTTTCACGCTGTTGCCACTGAAAGATACAGAATCAATACCATCACAAGTCTGATTGCTGAAGATGGCAGATCTGTAACTGAGCACAATGAAAAGGCTGGACTGCTATTGGATGATTTCAAAAAGAGAATGGGCTTCTCTTCCAATCCTGTTATGCTGTACTCCCTTGATCAGATTGTGCAGACCAGAGATGACCTTGATCCCCTCTCTGCACCTTTCACCACCACTGATATTGATGAAGTCATCAGGCATACGCCTTTAGATAAAGCTCCTGGCCCTGATGGTTTCAATGGGCTCTTCTTGAAAAAATGTTGGCATATTATAAAGGAAGATATCTACACCCTATGTTTTGACTTCTTCAATGGAACCCTGAATCTTGAAGCCATAAACAGCTCCTTCATCACATTGATTCCCAAAGTCCAAAATCCTACAAGTGTAAACGATTTCAGGCCCATTTCTCTTGTAAATGGTGTCATCAAGATCATCACAAAACTTCTTGCCAACCGCCTTTTTTTTATAAGTCAACATTTGAATTATACTAGAAAGCAGGTATGTTAAACACCACGCATGGTTTCATATGTTAAACAAAGAAGTGAAAATAAATGCAACTCAACAAGACAAAAATAAATATGATGCAACTTGCATGTAACATGTGTCTATTGTTTTTCCCCTCATCCAACCTGAACATACTAAGGAACACTCATTTATTCTCTTACAAGCCACAAAAGGAATGTAGCACCAGATGCAAAAAGGTATGATATTGAGTAAAGTTTAGTACAATTGTCAAGAGAAAAATTCACAAAAAAAAGACCCAAGAGATAAAAGAAAGCAATTCTTCCAAAGAAAATGAAAAAGAAATTGAAAAGGTACGGCAGCAAACCTTAGTCCATTAAGTTATCTTTATTGGAGGAAGAGGAAGCTTTAACCAACTACTGTAACGCCTCCTGCTTTTCTAGGATTGAAACTCCATAATCATTGCCAATCTAAAAAATAATAATCATTCTGTACTGAGCACAAAATAAAAAATACAAAAAAATGCATATGAAGCAATACAGGCAGAATCAACAAAGCTGAAAAGGAAAATGGGCATAATGCAGAAGTACCTGATGAAGAAGTTGTGGTATGCTAGGCTCATTACTGACACATGGGATAATATTCACAGAGCTAAGATCAACAAACGGATCTACCTCTTGAGTCCGCTCCCTAGAAATTGCTGGAACAGAACTATTCCATCAGATGGAATATGGCCCAAATCCAAGCGAGGAGTTCCAGTAAAATTTTCATCATCAATGGTGCATCTGATTTTTCAGGAAAACCTGCCCATGAATGCACAGTTTCTACAACTGAGCAGGTTGTTGTTTAGTTCCCTACTCTGCATAAGAACTTCAGCTTCAGAGGTGCGTTCAAAACATTACTTAGCGTGATCAATAGAGACATCAGAGATAGTTCAACCAATTGGAACATTAAGTAATGCTGATTCTTGCACTGTATTCATCTTTTTCCCTCGTTCAGCATCAAGCAAACTATCAGAAAAGCACCCAAATGGAAAGCTTTTCTTCAATGTCACAGCGTAATCATCTTCAGAAGAAGCGCTAGAATCAACTCTGTCATAAGATTTGGGACGTGCACGTTCTTTCTTGCTCTGAAGGTAGTTGACCAGATCGACCTCAATACGAGGAGTATATTGCTTCAAAGCTCGCCTCAGAATATTCTGTTCATCAATCGACAAACCAAGGATGAAATTTAGGACTGCGGTTGAATCAAAATGAGAATAAACTGGTATGATTCCATAAATAGATGCTTCTTTCAACTTAGCATTCTTTTCATGTATTAAAGGTGCTAGCTTTATAAGCCACAGCTTAAGAAAACCCACTGTTACTGTAACCTTCAGAATATATTCTGTAATTCTCAAATGATTTAATTGCAAACTCAAGAACAGCCAGTTTTGCCTTTGGAGACCTTTGTTCGTCCAGTGAACGTACTAGTGCAGGTAGCAACATGTCAATAGAATATGTTCTGCAACAATTTCTAAGGTCAAGGAACATGGTTGCTAAACCAATCCTTTTGGATCGATGAGTCTTGAAAAGATGCATGGTAAAATTCTTTCAACATAACTCGCAAAAGGCTTTTTGAATGCTGAAATAAGATCTGCAAGTGTGGATAAAGCTGCCTGTGCAACTTTGTGATGAGGATCATCCAAATAATGAAAAAATAGTTTCATAACCTTTTCAAAGTTCTGAGTAATACCTTGAATGCCTTTCTTTCCTTTTTGAAGGCATAATGCCTTTCTTTCCTTGTTGCAGCAATATCTGAATGCAGTTGAATGCTGCAACTCAAGCTGTCCAGTCTGAACTTGGACTAAGGCCCTCAGAGAGTGCATCATTTAGAGACGCCAGACCATCTGTATATCCACATATGTCATTAGATAGGACATGACCACCATCAAAACTGCGCCTGTCACTTATAGATTCCCTTGATGCTACCTGCTTCCTAAGAGGCCTCTGGAACTGTTGAACATGATTGTTAGGTGAATTTCTGTAACCAGCATCCCTATAGGGCATATCCACATAGTGCTTGTCCATCTGCATTTTTGGTGATCTCATGCTTGGCCATGTATCATGATTCTCATCCATAATGCTACCATCTTGAGATCACCCTGAAGCCGTTCTTAAAGATGGAAGTGACAAGCCTGATACTGATTCAGATGGTAAATTACGCAAATAAGGTGAGCTTGGTCGTTTTTTGGTGTCCAACAAACAAGAACCACCATTTCTTGAGCTAGTCATGCCAGCAAGGGATGAATCCAGAGAAGGTAGAGCAGATGGGACAGGAGGATCACGAGAGGATGGGTAATCAACTCCTGCACTAGGAAGAAATCAAAAAGAAATTATGAACTTTTTAGTATTAGATTAATATATTATAAAAGCCATAATAGAGATGGCATATAGGAAAATTCCAAATATAGCTTAGATTAATATATTATAAAAGCCATAATAGTATTAGATTAATATAATTATGAACTTTTTCATATATTAGATATAGTTTTTTATTCCCGTGTATCTTTAATATACATTTAGTTGAGCGTGGCTCAACTTCTTAGGTTCCTTATGGTGGAACTTGTCCACCGGGTTTAAGTCCCCGACTTAAGGGTACTCTTTTCCTGGATTTATTGTAGAATTTAACGGCACTATTCCTTGATAGATATAAAATGAAAAAGTATTTTGTAAAAAAAGAATGAAATTGAAAATAAGAAAATTGCAAAAAAGAACTAAAAAAGGAACTTATTTTCTTTTCCCATTCTCATCGCCTGCAGATGCTCTCATCCTGCTTATTATTGGCGCGTGGCCGATGAGGATCTGCCTGTCTGGCAACAGTATCTTGGCACCAATAAATAAACTGATTGCGTGCTTGGTGCCATTTGACTTGTGACTAAAATTTATTGTTACAATCATGTGAGACGATTGCAACTGCAAGTGCAGGTTGCATGCGCATTCCTGATCTGTTACTTTCCTGGTCTCGTGCAGGCAAAGGCATGCATGCAGTTGCGATGCAGTAACTAACACACAAGCTTGTGTTAATATACCTCAAGTAAACGTATTACTAACCCTCTTAGCATTCTTAGCCCGTATATTCTAGGACAAATTATGAACATTAAAACTAGCTAGTGAAGAAAGCACAGTACTACGTACGTTACAGCTTCCACAAACTTACCGTGGCGTTTCTAAACGAGCATGAATCTCACAGTAACAGAGATCTCTTCCACAAAAACCAGTATCAACTATCAAATGGATTCTTCAGACTCGCTGTGCCGGCGAACTAAATAACGTACGGCGACGGCGAGCAAGCAGAACACCCGAGATGAAAAGATAAATCTGTTTGATTTCCATTTCTCTTATTATCGACCACACGAATAGTGAATCACCATAGAGCTATTATGCAGCAATTCCATGAGAACAGTACGGGAATCCTAGTAGTACTAAGCGTGCTATGACACGAGGGCGATATCACTAGATCTCTTCAGGAACCGGACCGCGCCTGAGCGACTCGGCGATGCCCGTGGCGAGGCAGTAGGCCACGGACTGGATGGTGACCATGGGATTGACGCCCACGGCGCTGGGCAGGACGCTGGCGTCGCACACGTACAGGCTCTCGGCCTCCCAGCTCTCGCCGCGCGCGTCCACGGCGCCGTCCCGGGCCGTGGCGCCCATCCGGCAGCTTCCCATCTGGTGCGCCGTGCAGCACAGGCTCCACGCCTCGGCCTTGGACTGGGGCCCGCGCACCACGTCCACGCCGTCCAGGAACTCCTCCAGCGCGGCCTCCGTGGCGCCCCTGCACGCGAACCGCTGCCCGTCGCTGCGGTGGGTACCGATCTCCGCCGCGCCCGCCGCGGCCAGGATGCGCAGCGCGCGGCGCAGGCCCTCGCGCATGTTCTCCCCGTCCGTGGCGTCCAGGTGGTACGCGACCCGCCGCTCGCCGTGCACGGTGCCGGAACCGCGGTCCCTCACCAGGGAAAAGAGGTGCACCGTGCGGCCGTACCTGAGCATCCGCTCTTTCATGTCGCTCCCGGACACCCAGGGGAACTGCGTCGCCGCACCAGCCAGGCCCATCGCCGGCGTCTCGAGGATGGCGCGTGCCGGCGAGCCCGGAGCGCCTTCCACCTTGTGCAGGGACGTGATGATGCCGCCCTCGTACGTCTTGCCTTTGAGGTCCGGCATGGTGTCCGGGAAGTAGCCCCACACCAGGGCCGTCGGGTGGAGGTGGAGGTTCTTGCCGATGTGCCGGTTGCTGAGCCCGCTCGCGCGCAGCAGCACCGGCGTCAGGAGCGACCCGCACGCGGAGACGGTCGCCCGGGCGCGCACCTCCAGCGTCCTCGTGATCGCGGGGTTGGTGCTCCTGGCCACCACGCCGACGCATCGCTTCGCCCTGCCGTCCGCGCCGCCAGTACCGGTACGCTCCAGCAGCAGCTTCTCGGCCTTGCACCCCGTCAGGATCACCGCGCCGCGGCTCACCGCGTCGACCAGCCACGTACGGTCCGTGCCGCGCTTGTCGCCGGTGCGGCAGCCGTAACCGCAGCTGCCGCAGTAGTGCCCCTCCGACGAGTTCCTCGACACCGACTCCACCTTGTACCCGAGCTTCTCGCACCCCTTGCGGAGGACCTTGTTCTGGAGCCCCTCCTCCGCGCACCCGGCCGTCACGCCGAGCCGCTCGAACACCTTGTCCATGGCGGCGGCGTACTCGTCGGTGGCGAACAACGGGAGCCCCTGGTCGCGCGCCCACTCCCCGCGAACGTCGTCGGGGGTCTTGATGCAAGCTGACCAGTTCACCGCCGTGCCGCCACCGACCGTCGAACCTGCCAGGAGTACCGCGCTGCCGTTGAGCGTGCTGATGATCCCTCCGCCCTCGTAGAGCTGCTCTATCGACGGCGCCTCGATGGCCGTGTAATCCCGCGCCGTGAAGTAGTTTCCTTTCTCCATGACGACCACCTTGTGCCCCGCCCCCGCGAGCACCGCTGCCGCCACGCCCCCGCCGCAGCCGGAACCGACGATGACAACGTCGCACTCGACCCTGCACACGTTGTGCGCCGAGTCATCGGCCACCGTGAGGCCCTTCGCCGCTAGCAACGCCGGCAGGGACGCGTCGGTCTCCTTGGTCGTCTCCACGACGCCGTCGTCGAGGGGACGCTTCTCGGGACGCTCTGATTCCGCCGGCGCCGGCTCGTCGTCGGCCAGTGGCGTGCTGTACCCGATCGCGCGCCAGTGCGGATTCTTTGAGTTCTCATCGGTCTGCATGGCAAGGACACACACAACATGGAGCATAAAGGATTCAATCAAACAAAAACAACATGGAACATGAACCTATGCGTGATGCGTCCTTGTCAGGGTTCGTTGATCAGTTGATATCATCATCGATCTTACAATTCTTGCTTGCGTTCACTAAAAGCTGTCTTCAGACAAAGTTATAGCATGTTCCTTTCCAAGTTGTGATTGGAAGCCACTGTGTTTCTACTGCGGCGCCGGCGGACCACTAGAATGAAAGCTGCAGGCTTACCCAGGAGTAGAAGACGTGGAGGCAGAAGGACTTGATGATGAGGAAGAACATGCGCAGCGGCGGGAGCAGGGTCTGCCGGCTCCACCGCCGGAGCGCGGCCTCCCGCTGCTCCAGGGGCAGCTCGTCGAACCGGCGCACGAACGGGAACCGCCACGACAGGCACGGGGCCCCGCACAGCGCCAGCGAGCCGAGCCGCGTGCCCAGCAGCCACAGCACCGTGCGCACCAGCGCCAGCGCCTCGGGGAGGCACTTGCGCGACATCTGCTCGGCCACCTCGCCGGGCACGGGCGGGTCGGCGGCCGAGGCGAGGAGGAACTCCTCCACGACCTTGTTGCCGCCGTCGCCCCCGCCGCGGCCGCCGTCCTCCTGCTGCTGGTGACCGTTCCGGCGGTCCGGCGGCAGGGACGGCACCAGCGCGCCGCAGATGGCGGTGAGCGCGGCCATCTGGGACGCCGAGAACCCGTGGGTGTACCGCTCCCTGTTCGCGCCTCCTCCCCTCAGGAGAGGGTGTCCCCGCTTGTTGCCCGCTCTCATGGCGTTGTCCAGGTGACGAGTGTGTGGCGTTGTACTGGACTACTTGTCTACTGGTTCGCGTGGTGCGGCCGTGCGGGCGGAGAGTCCTCTCTAATGGAATCGCGGCCTCGGGGGCTGCGGCTGAGGCTGAGGGAAGTGGACAAGCACAGCGGAGGCACCGAGGCTTTATAATAGGATAAAAATTCACCGGCGGAGGTACCAAACTTTGAATAGTGTATTCGTGGGGTTACTTAACTTGGCTTCGGGGTCATTTAGGTCCCAACGTTGACGTGGCGTGGTCCTACATATGGGGCTCATATGTCAGTCGGTTATATTTCTATTTCGGGTACTGTAGCTACCATTTCTAAAATATTTCAAAAATTATATCTTTTTTATCTGATCTCGGATGAAGATGATTTTTATATGAAAAATGTAGCTCTCGATGAGATCTGCGACTTTCTAGTTTTGATTTTTTTAATTTGAGATCGCTAAAATGCTAAAAAAAATTAAACAAATTTTCAAATTTTGTTTAATTTTTTTTTGAGTATTTTAGCGACCTCAAATTAAAAAACTCAAAACTAGAAAGTCGCAGATCTCATCGTGAGCTACAATTTTCATATAGAAATCATCTCCATTTGACATCATATAAAAAGATATGATTTTTCCAAGGCGACAAGCGCTTGTACGCGATTAATATACTACTGAAAATTTGTTTAATTTTTTTAAGTATTTTAATGATCTTAAATTAAAAAACTCAAAACTAGAAAGTTGTAGATCTCGTCGAGAGCTATATTTTTCATATAAAAATCATCTTCATCCGAGATCATATGAAAAAGATACAATTTTTGAAATATTTTAGAAATTGTAGCTACAGTACCCCCGAAATAGAAATATAACCGACTGACATGTGGGCCCCACATGTAGGACCGCGCCACGTCAGCATTGGGACCTAGATGACACCCGAAGCCAAGTTCAGGGACCCAGATGACACCTGAAGCCAAGTTCAGAGACAAAAAATACACTGTTCAAAGTTCGGGGACCTAAGTGACACACAAAGCCAAGTTCAGGGACCTAGATGACATCTGAAGCCAAGTTCAGAAACTCAGAAACACACTATTCAAAGTTCGGGGACCTAAGTGACACCAGCTGCCAAGTTCAGAGACCGTCGGTGAATTTTTCTCTTATAATAGCACAGCGTGGTTCAGGTCACCTCGTGCAGCCGCAGCTGCCTCTACCTCTACGGCTCTGGGATGAAAACGGATGCGATGCGGAAGGTATCGCTGATATTGTATTTGTTTTTATATTTCTATTTGATTTGAATTCAAATACGGACAGTATCAATCATATCGGATAGGATATGGTTGGATATCGACATCATAAATATACAATTTTAGTATTTGAATAAGATACAATATCAGATATTAAATATTCGAACTCAGATACGAACAGATATAAACCTCTCTAAATAGATTCGGTCTCAAATACAGTCCGAAAATATCCCTACCATTTTCATCGGTACCTCTACGGGACACAACGACATCTACTTGAGGTCCGGGGCGGAGCTGTAATTTTCAATAGAGGCCTTGTTTAGTTCCAGAATTTCCTCCCCAAGTTTCACTATGCAGAATTCCTATTCCCCATCACATCAAAATGTCGGCAAATGCATGGAGTACTAAATGTAGATGAAATCAAAAACTAATTGCACAGTTTTGTTGTACATTGCGAGACGAACATTTAGAGTCTAATTAATCAATATTTGGACAATTTTTTACACTACAAAACAAAAGCTGCTACAGTGTTCCGACAGGAACACTGTAGCAGCAGATCCCGAATCCGGCATCCGGAATCCGGATCTAAACACGGCCAGACTTTCTCACTCTTTGGTTATCTGTTGTTATCTCTGGAGTCTGGTGTCTGGATATGTCAGTTTGTTAGTACGTAGCATTGATTGAACCATAGCAACTTAGGCCGTGTTTAGTTCCTTCAAAATTTCAAAAAATTTACGAGATTTCTCGTCACATCGAATCTTTAACGTATGTATGGAGCATTAAATATAAGTAAAAAAACTAATTATACAATTTGGTTGTAAATCACGAGACGAATCTTTAGAACCTAATTAGTCCATAATTAGACACTAATTGTCAAATACAAACGAAAGAGTTACTGTGCTTCCAAAAATTTTACAGAGGCAACTAAACACACCTTTATCTGGGTTAGGCCTTGTTTAGACGGTGGAAAGTTAAAATTTTCTTACTGTAGCACTTTCGTTTGTATTTGACAATTAGTGTCCAATCATGGACTAACTACACTCAAAAGATTCGTCTCGTGATTTATAACTAAACTGTATAATTAGTTATTTTTTATCTATATTTAATGCTTCATGCATATGTACAAAGATTGATGTGATGAAGAGAGTGAAAAATTTTCAACTTACCTCAATCTAAACAAGGCCTTAGTTTCAGGGTATAAAGTTTTGGGGTGTCACATCAGATATCATATGAGAATGTCGCATCAGGTGTTCGGGTACTCATAAAAAAACAAATTATAAAATCCGTCAGTAAACACCGAAACGAATTTATTAAGCCTAATTAATCCATCATTAGCACATGTGTTACTATAGCACTTTATTGTCAAGTCATGGACTAATTAGGCTTAAAAGATTCGTCTCACAAATTACACGCAATCTGTGTAATTAGTTATTTTTTAGTCTATATTTAATACTCCATGCATATGTTTAAACATTCGATGTGATAGGGTGTAAAGTTTTAGGGTGAAAACTAAACAAGGCCTCTCATTAACTGAATGGAGTGATACAGACTTCCAGAGCACAGTGCACATGCTAACACTACAGACAAATCAAATAAAATATTTATAATAAAATATTTGTTTGCCAATCAACCTGATATTTATTTGCCAATCAACAAAATCTAAACTTGGTAAGAAAATATATTGTTTTCACATGTTTGGCATCATATGCTTGGAAGAACAGCAGGTTAAGCCAATAACCAATACAACTTTGTTTTCTTCTTGTTGTCAAAAAAAAAAACTTTGTTTTCTTCTTTTTTTCATTTAGACTAACAAAAGTGATAAGCTGGCTATACATATGCATACATGTAAAGCAAGGCTAAATCCACCATTGTCCTCAAGCTCAAAATACAACAAAAACAACGGAAAAGAGAAGTGTCAACATTTGTTTGCTGCAATTACACAATATATCAAGTACTTGGTTCATTTCCTAGATAGCTTATATTACTCCTAAAAAAATCAATGTATCCTTTTTGTGGCTCTTTTTTCTAGTGCAACTTTCAGTGATTCTACCAATTCATCTGCTCCTTTTCTCTTTCCACTTCCTTACTGCCGGACGCTGAAATTTTAAGAGATCAAATATAAGTAATTGAAATTTTAATAGTGCTCGTGCTAACGCTACGGTAAAAATGAAAAGACTATGTTTTTAAAAAATAAAGTAAATAGTGAGATAGATTAAGATTCATGCCAGAAGTGATCCATAATGAGTTATCATATCGTTGAGTCCATAGCAAATATGCTTAAAGAGTAACATTGCAAATAACATCACATGTATTATATCTTTTGAAGCCACCTAAATTCTCAGTGTTTTCCCATCCTGTACGAATTATTACACTTTATCAACGACATGTTTTGAGACCCAGAGAATAAAACCCAAGTAATTGTTAGAAGACACTAACACAATTGTTTTTGTCCGGTGTTGGTCCACACCTGACACCACGCAAAATTCTAGCTTTTTATGTTAGCAGTGTTCTGTTTAAAAAAAAACAGAGCAATCACAAGTGCTTGTCCGTGTAAGTACTTCTCATGTATTGTAGTAAAAAAAAAAGGGGGGTCTCAGGAAGGGACCAAACTAACATCCTCCTTCAGTTGATCTACTTATGATTTCGCTGTCCGTGCAACCTTGGTCATTTCATTGACATCCCTTTTCGTGCACTTTTTTACCTCTACAAATTAGGAAAGAAATGAGAATGCATTAGTGATGCAGCATTTAGGAGGGCAAAAGAGTTCTATGCTGCTCACCTTTGTGACAATGGTTGACTCCTCATTTCAGCTCTGCTTAAATTTTTTGATCAGATGCCTGAGATTAAACAAGGAGATTATCTTTTAAACAAAGTATCTTGACAAGTACTTACTGCCGAAATCGCCATCCAACATGTAGACAGGGACTTGCCTTTACTAAACAAAACAACATGCAAGCTCGGCATTGATCTTGGCCATGGTGGGGTAATGGTATAAACTTAAACTGTAAACAAATGAAAATGTAAGGTATCCACGACTTAATGAACTCCCTCTCACTTCAAATTAAAAACATTAAAAAAAAGAAGCACCCATCTCACTTCAAGCATAGACGCCTTGTCAGTCTGTACTCAGAGGAAAAAAACATCAGAACAAAAACACAAACTTTCAGGTCTAGCACAAACAGCTGAAAAATCTTAAAGTCATGGCGAGCAGCTTCAGAATCAGAGAGAGCTGTCTCTTTCAACTGACCTTGGTGGAGTTGGGTATCAGCCCCTGCAATCCCACTAAGTTACAAGGTGATCATTCTCGATTCACAGAAGGTGTTCAAGGCCAGACACACCTGTGCTTTCTTCGCTGGCTTGCCTCGGGTCATAGACCAAGCCATTTCGTCAAACACCTTGCAGTCATACCAAATTTAAAATTAATAGGTACGTGCACAAGATGGCATACCCTACAGATCAAGTGTCACAAGTTGGAAAACTGGAACAATTTTTCAGAAAGCTATAGCAAACAAGCAAATACATTCTTTTCCATGTTAAATTTATGATTTTCCCAACATCTATTGTGTAGCGGGTAGCACACATGGTTGTCAACCTTTTATATCATTTTGATATCAAGTGTCCCAGCTTGCTGATTGTTCTGCACATGCCTGCATAGCGATGTTTCAAATTCCTGGCACATGCATATTAACTCCCATGACATTGCTATCTGTCTTCCCTCCAAGGCCAACACCTTGTTCGTTTGAGCTTATCAGCGGAATCACCAGTCATCTAGCAGTGTTTTTCTCTCACAACAAACCAGCGAACAGTACTTTCAGCCACAATAAACTAGCGAAACGAACAGGCTGCAAGCAGAACAAATAGATCAACAAAATCACTATAGAAATAGGCTCGGGCGAGGCGAGCGCACCTGGGACTGTAGGTGCTGAGGAGGCCAACGGAGGAGCAGGACCAGAGCTAGATGTTACCAATCACCAGCGCAGCTACAACGACCCACAGCCAAGCCGGTCCACGGTGCCGGCACAGTAACTTCTCGGTCCCCAGGCCTCTGCAAACGCCTTCACGCCTGAAATAACTCCAAAACAAACAAGTCAGATGAAGCAAGTTCAGTAAAACTAATTTTATCCAACTTTATTTAGTTTCACCTATGTTGTTTTAACCGGCCTGATTATAAATATTTCATGGACTTTGATCCAACTGTTGGTTAAACCGGGATCTTGGTACCACTATTCATAAACTGATACCACTATTCATAAACAATCAAACTGACACAGCACACACACAGTCCAGATTTCAACACTCCACTGGTAATTAAGTGCTGAGTATATACTTCAAGAAGTGCTCTGATGGCGAGCCTGATGGTCTCTTTGCCGGACATCTCCTTGTAATTCTTCTCGAGATTCTCACGCATGGAGTTGGAGTTGCGGCTGGTGGCGTTGGCCTTCCAAGCGGAGAAGGTCAGTCTAGTACAGCAGTTTAGTTGCATCACAAAAACGATCTTAGGATCTAACCTGTGTCAAGCCCAAGATCTCAACATCTTCAACAGTTTTGATTGTTCTCTGTTCGATACGCCCAATAACAGCCATACACTACTGCACTAATTCTTTTGCACAACGTTTGGTAAAGTATCTCAGAGACGAGCAGACATTTCAACCGCCTCGGTTAATGCCTGAATTAACCGAGGCGGTCATATTTATTAACCGAGGTCCTAAAATCTATTAACCGAGGCGGACCTCATAAGAGGCCTGCCTGGGAAAATCAGGCCATTTTGCAAGGCGGGTGTCTTATAAGGCTCGTCTCGGTTAATATGGTCGATTCCCAACCAAAGCCCATAACAACCCCTCCTCTCGGGCTTATATAAATACCAGAGCTAGGGTTTCACTCCTCATCCTCACTCTCTCTCCCAACTAAGGATGAAAACGGTGGAAAAATCCTAAATTGTTTTCTACTTTTACATTTGAAATACGAAAACGAAAGCGAAAACGGTAAAGCCGGACACAAAAACGAATGCGAACTTACAAAATATCGAGAATTCCGAAAACGAACCAATTCGAGCAGATTTATGTCAACACGGTCGATATACAAAAACCCAATACGGAATACCGACCCATAGAACCAAGTGCATGACTAAGTACATACATGATCAAGTTCAAGTGCATATAATAATTAACAAGTGCATGATCCTTGGTCTTAGGTATTTAACACAATAGCCGATACATAAATACAAGTCTAGGACAAGCAATTAGTAGCTAGCAGGATAATAGGAATTAAAATTATATGTAGCAACTAGCATACCATTTTAGAATCTGAACTAAAATTAGATGTTAGAGAAACATGAACTCGAACTGAGTCAGGATAATTTTATTAATCTTTTTGAAATAGATATAGTATTTTATTTTAAAGATTTATTCAGATTTTTCTTTTGAGTAACAAAGATTTATTCGGCTGAGGCAAAAACTATCAAATGATTGACTTCGCGGGTGGGGGTTAAACCGATGAGTTTAATGGGCTACGGCCCAGGTGGGCTTTCTGCAGATGCTGCTGGCTTCCTGCTATTTAGCACCACCTCGTGAGGTGAAGGGAGATGAGGCTGGGCGTCGTCTATAAGAGAGGGCAGCTGGCCACCAGTAGAAAGAACGCAGCTGCGTGGTGAGTAGCCTGTAATTGGGCTGTATGACCTGTGCAGTTGGCTAAATTCGGTTTAAACCGAATTTTGAATTTGAAATATTTCAAATTAAAAGTAGAAAAGTAGAAAACGGTCGAAAAATATCTAAACCGTTTTCTACTTTTACATTTGAAATACGAAACATCTGAAATGCAAAAGCGAAAACGATAAAGTCGGACAAGAAAATGCGAATTCGATCGGATTAAATATAGAAAATGATGCGGTTCGGTTCGGGATATTTCCGTTCCATTTTCATCCTTACTCCCAACCCGGCAGCCGCAGCCCGGCCTCCCTCGTGAAGTCGAGTCGCTGCGCTCCCCTCTCCGTCTCTCTCACTCTCTCCGTCAGCGCCGCACTCCCTCCCCTCTCCATCTTCCACCGAGGCGCCCCTCTCCCTCCCACCGTGCCCCTCCCCTCTCCTCTCCCCCACGCAGCGGCGGTGGCGAGCGCCTCCTCAGCGGAGCGGCAACGGCGGCGCACGCGAGCGGATCCAGCGCCCTTCCTCGGATCCGGCGAGCCTCCTCAGCGGGGCGGCAACGGCGGCAGCGCGCGCGGGCGGAGTGGCAATGGCGGCGCACGCGAGCGGATCCAGCGAGCCTCCTCAGATCCGGCGCCCTTTCTCACCCCCGAGCTCACGTGGCCCTTCCTCACCCCCGAGCACGGCGAGCCACCTCGGATTCGGCACAGGCACCTCCACGCCGGCGGATCCGTGCAGCAACAGCTCCTGCTCCTTCCCCGGCAGCGGATCCGGCGCCACCACCTCCACGCCCGTGGCCACGCGCATCATGGTGGCCGAATCTGCCGCTTGAGGCCAGATCTGCCAGATTCAGAGGCTACGAGGATAGCGAGGACGGCGGCAGCAGTGGATTGGGCTTGGTGGGCCCGTCGATGGGCTTAGCGGGCTCGTCGACGGCCTTTTTCTTTTTTTATTTTTTCTGATTTATTTACCGAGGTGGGCAAGCAAACGCCTCCGTTAATGCTTGATTAACCGTGACCTTTTGTCGAAGGCGTTTGGCTTGCCCGCCTCGGAAAATCGGTTCTGCCCGCCTCGAAAAAGATTCCTATAGTAGTGATACGATCCTGTAGATCAAATAGTCTACTTAAAAATATATGATAATTCCCTCACAATAATTTTTTCTATGATAATTCAATGGCCAATACTGCATTGGGACGCATAATAACACCATTAGTAATTCCTAGCCGTTAGCTCATCTTCAGTTTGGCTTTAGCTTCATCTAATCCCGACACCTAACTAATTGATAGTTAAGGGAAAGAAATATCATGCCGTCTACAGAATGTTAATAGACCTAAACATACCATTCATTCTTCACACATGGTGCAGTAGCAGAACAGCCCCACCATCCCAGAGCCTTTGTACATGTGCTGCGTGGGCAGGGCAAGACATCGAGGACGACGGCGAGTTAGCGGCCTCCTGCTGACGCGACCTCCATCGGATCCGGCCACACCATCCCCGAGATCTCTCAGTGGAGCCCCCAAGGACCACCAGGAGATGAAGCCAGCTTCCTTGAATCCAGCATCCCAGCCTAAGCGGAGCGGCGGGGCAGGGTTGGGGCGGAGCGGCGGCGTTGCCGTAAGCGCCTCCATCACCCCTCATCATGGTGGTGTGGCTCACTCCCGTCCCGGCGCCGCTGCCTGACGCCCTGGGTGCGGCCGCGTGACTCCTTCTGTCAACTCGGCGTTGCAGCAAGTGCGGCTCCATGCTGTCCCAAGGCGCCGCCGCAAGGCTGGCCGTGAGAGCGCCGTCGCCCTGCGCCCGCCGCTGCCGCCTCAGGGGAGATAGAGGGGTGCGCGATGCGGTGGGGTAGATAGGGGAGGGAGAGGAGGAATCGGAGTCGCCTGGCACCCGCGAGTGGCGGAGCCCACGTCCTCTAGGGACACGAAGGCATCGCTCCGCCTCTTCTTGGCCGGAGCACCGCCGCCTCAGCCATCGCCGCCGGCGCCTAGAGCTAGGGCTTCGAGCCCGCGTCTGGGGGAGAGGATTGGGGGAGAGGAGGAGTCGCTCGCATCACGCGTGAGGGGATAGGGTCGCTCCTGGGGAAGAGGAGGAGCCGCAGGTGGGGTCCGCGAGTCGCTGAAAGGATCTAAACAATGCCTAGAGGGGGGGTGAATAGGCGTATCTAAAAAGTTCTACACAAATCTCAAAGTCACTTATCAGCAACTGTCGGAAGTCCCGACAGTTTGAGCCAGAACTTCCGACGTGTCAGAAGTTCCGACGCAAACTGTCAGCAGTTCCGACCCCTACGGGAAATGAACTACTATTGCTTAAATGAACTTTGTGAGAGCGGTAACTTACAACACCACTTCTCAATGGTAAGATGAAGATGTTAGGTCACTTCCTTGACACCGAGGGCTCTCCAAGTCGTAGATCGAAATCAAACCCTAAGAGGGAGGTTAAGAGAGAGACAAGCAAATACAAGTGATACCAAGCAAATCACACAAACAACAAACACGCGGGACAAAGGATTTATCCCGAGGTTCGGTAACCCCACAAAGGAGCACCTACGTCCTCGTTGTTGAGGTGACCACTTAGGTCGGAGTCTATTTCACCTCCTTGCCTCTCTCAAAGCAACCACAAAGGTCACTTGAGTTCTCCACTAAGAAACCAAGGGTAATACAAACTTCCCAAGGCTCTTCCACAAGATGGAAGCTCTTGGGCGACGCCTAGCCGGCTAGGGTTACAAGAACCCAAGAGTAAAAGACGCAAATCCAACCGGCTTGACGAAGAAAACAAGTGCTCAAGCTTGTGAGGAAGTTTTTCTCACTCAAACCACACTCCTATCACTCAAATTCGTGGGAATCGAAGTTAGAAGCAAAGGAGGGAGGAGAGAGAGCTCTTGAATGCTTGAGAGCTGTTTTGGCCGTGAGTTGGTGAGCAATGAATGAGTGAGTAACGGTTAGAATGGAGGAAACGGGTATATATACTCCAAGGCAAAATCTAACCGTTCAGATCTACGTCGGAAGTTCCGACGCAGATCTCGGGACTTCCGACGTATGAAGAAAACACTGTTCACACGAGGTCAAAAGTCCACGGGTGCAAGTCAGTGTCGGAACTTCCGACAAACGTCGGAACTTCCGACTGTCGGAACTTCCGACGATCGTCGGGACTTCCGACGGGCACAGTCAGCAGGTCAGTAAAGCCACTGATGCCGGGACTTCCGGCTTAGGTCAGGACTTCCGACTGTCGGAAGTTCCGACTCACGTCGGGACTTCCGACACCCATGGTCACCGCGCAGGCTATGACTGAGAGTCAGCACTTCCGGCTTGGGTCAGGACTTCCGACTGTCGGAAGTTCCGACTCACGTCGGGACTTCCGACATCGACAGTCACAGAAAATAATTCTATGTGCTCGTGAAGTGCTAGAGTGTCTCTCTTTTGATTTTATTAATATGCTTGAGCACTCTATCTTCCTCAGACCAACTAGGTTTTGCATCCCTCTTTATAGTGCGGCATACCTAAACTCAAGAAGCGAAAAGATAAACTTTGAAGTTCCGCTTGAGTTTAAAGCCTTCTTCAACACGACGAATTGAGAGATACCATTTCATCTTTATCAACTCTTTAATTCTTTCATGGGACTAATAGCTGCGACATATCTCATAAAGATCATATTAGTCCCTAATTTGGATGTCATCAATACACCAAAACCCACATAGGGGGCAAATGCACTTTCAATCTCCCCCTTTTTGGTAATTGATGACAACCAACTTAGGCTTTTACAAGAATATAAGAATTTAAGGCTTTTTGAATCCCAAACTTTATGAAGAGCTCCCCCTTGATGTATGCATGAATTTGAATTTCAATGATGATCATTCATCCATCACTTGCATATATCAAGACAAAAGCTCCCCCTAAATTTTGCAATTCGTGGGGTGCAACACATGTGTGTGAAAAAGAATTGATACGTGAAAAGAGATGCAATATGACAATTTATATTCACACAACAAGTGAAGAGAAGATGATGACCAAGATTTCAATGTGAAACTTGAAACAACACATGGCCATCAAAAGAAAGACATACATCATTACAAAACAACCATAAGCTAAAAGAAGTAAATAGATAATCATTACTTGTCCTACAATCATCCAACACACAAATATATATATTTGTCCATCACATAGTGCCACCACATAACATAGTTCGAACAAGCTAAAGGTTTTAAGAGTCTCGAAACTAGGCTACCAACCAAATATTACAAGATAGATCAAAGCCTAACACTCCCCCTTTGTCAACAAGTGCCAAAAAGGGTAGGCCGCATGAGAGAAACAAGCTACTCATCGTCGAAGTCCTCGTCACCACCATCATCGCCATCATCATCGTCATCATCTTCATCATCTTCCTGGATGTAGTCGTCATCCGCAGGAGGAACGGTGGCCTTGCCACGACGGCGAGAAGAAGCCTCATCCGCATAAGCCGCACAAGCCTCATCATAAAGCTGCATAGGATCACGGGGAGGCACAAACGGCGGCGGAGGAGAAGATACAATACCAGCCCGCTGCTCCATACGGTAAAGCCTCTCTTGTATGTCATGTTCCCGCTGAGCACTAGCACAACATTGTCCAAACATGTAGTTCATGAGAAACTTGAACTTGCTAGGCTTCTTGCTCTTACCAGAGGAGGAAGAAGAGAGGGGCTCAGCACTGGTGGAGCGCGAAGGAGCAGCAGAAGGTGAAGTGGCAGCACGACGAGAACGAGAAGACGAAGCGCCTTTGCCCTTGCCTCTAGCAATATCAGCTGCCTGCTTCAGTTCTTTGGCAGCATTAACGGAGAGCTTGTTGGAGATCTTGAGAAGCTTGTGATTTGAACCATCTGAGGGAAAGCGGATGCCAGACACTTGCTCAATGATATGCATGAGGTAGGGAGCATATGGAAGGCCTTTGACAGGATCCTCAGAAGTGTCATGAATTTTGTTCCAGATGTAGCGACTGATGGAGAACTTCTGAAAATCAGTACCAAAGCGATGAAGGACCTTCTGAGAGTCATCACGGAGATAGGTGGTATCACCAGCCTTTGGATACAAAATCTGCCTCAGGATGTTGTTCAAGACATAGAAATATGGCTTGAGGTACACAGTCTTGCCATCTGCAGGATGTCCATCAAGATACATGTGCTGGTATTCCTCCATCTCAACATCCTCATACTCAACGAGCTCAGTAGCACGACGATCATAATCATTAAAACCAAGCAAGCGAGAGAAAGTGACAAAATCGACCTTATAGTGCTTGCCCTCCGTGGTCCAGTGGATGAGGTCAATATCACCGGTCTTGTCCTTCTCATGATGATAGGAAGCATAAAACTGCAGGATAAGCTCATTGTTCCAATGCTTCCGAAACTCCATCAGGCGAAGCAGGCCCATAGAGTTTAAGTCCCTAACCATCTGGGGTAGCTCAGGAGGCTCAGTGATCAAACCAAGATCATATGAAAGGATATACTTCATCTGAACGACTGGCTCCTTCTTCTGGAGGACTTTGGTGTAGAGAATGGACCGGTAGTAATCAAAGTGAAAAGGATGCCAAAACCGGGCCTCAAGCCGGAGATCCTTCTCGTCTTCAGCATATAAATTCCGAGCCCGCTGCGATCGGATTTCACGAACATTGTGGCGGTAGTCGACCGGACGAGGAGGAGCCCAACCACCAAAGTTTGGAGCAAGTTCTGGCTCCCGGATAAAGGGCGGAGGACCATCAAAAGGAACAAACTGATGAACTGGATGCGAGGGGCCGCGTGAAGGTGACTGCAGCACTGGGACGCCAATAGTGCGGCCCGCACGCTCAAGAGCCTCCTCTTCCGCATCAACGACCGGATCCATCCCACCAAAAGCCTGGGCCGGAGGCGGAGGAGGAGCAGCAGAAGACGAGCCGCGTCCGCCACGGCCACGAGCAGCGGACCGCCGAGAAGCACCAGCATCGTCACGGAGAAAGGACGCCTTGGTGCGGCCAGAAGACCTGGCAGCAGTGCGGTCTTGATTTAGTTTAGACCTTTTCTCCGAACGGCGTGAAGGACTGCCACCCTCCATGGCTGCAAGAATGACATGGAGCGAAACTGAGAAAGAGAAGGAACGAAGAATGGGCGCAGCGATACAGAGAAACATACACGGACGGATGAGCACAGGGTCGGAACTGCCGGCATGAGCCGGAACTGCCGACAGTCGGAACTTCCGGCTTACGCCGGAACTTCCGACGGCTGGAACTGCCGGCAGACGCCGGAACTTCCGACGCAAGTGAAAACCGTCCGATGCATGGGGCTCCAAATCGATGCACACACACGTCCAAGAATGATAGAGGAGCAAAGAAGGAAGAGGGAAATAACAAGAATCGAAGGTACATTGCATTAACGACGAGAACCACGGTAGTACCTTAGCGAGAGGGAAGAAGACAGAGAATCGGCAGATCCGGGGCAGCGGCGATGTCCCGGAGAAGATCCACGCGCAATCACGACACCAAGGGCACCACCGCACCGGAAAACACCAACACCCACGGAACGACGACGAGCTTCAACCGTTGAAGAACATGGTGGAGAGAGCGAGGGCAAAACAATGGGAAGAAGGGTCGGAGGTGGTGGCCGGAACCGCCGACGCCGAGGCCGGCCGGAGGTGCCGGGGACGGGCACGACGGTGGCCGGGCGGAGGGGCTGGTGGGTAGGGGCGGAGAGGCAGGTGCGGGAGTGGAAGAGATGGGGAAAAGAAAGTGGTTGCCGTGAAAAATGGATCGGGCCACGGTTAAAACCGAGACACACGACCCAGATCCACGTCGGAACTCCCGACGTGAAAGCCGGAACTTCCGACGCAACCGGAGGTGCTGGCGCAGGCCGGAACTGCTGGCCACCGGAAGTGCTGGCATAAGCCGGAACTTCCGACGGTCGGAACTTCCGGTGTAGGCCGGAACTTCCGACGCAGAGACACAGAAAACCTCTCAAACCCGAACTCACCATGCTAGGTGGGACAAAATATGATGGACACACACTAATGTTTTCACAAGTGACTAGATTTCATACAACCAACACAAAACAATAGTCACCCATGAAGACTACAAAATAGATTTTGAAAATGACACACAATATTTGTTCTCAAATCTTTTCTCCTAACTAGATCAAACAAAAGTATGTGCAAGACATCAAGCCACGTTACGAGAATCAATGATATTTAGCTCACTCCTCAAAGCACAAAATCTTGACTCATCTAGAGGCTTTGTAAAGATATCGGCTAGTTGTTTTTCGGTGCTCACATGATGAATTGCGATATCTCCTTTGGCTTCGTGGTCTCTCAAAAAGTGATGCCGGATGTCTATGTGCTTTGTTCGAGAGTGGTTTATGGGATTGTTTGCCATTTTAATGGCACTCTCGTTGTCACACAAAAGGGGAATCTTGGTTAACTCACAACCGTAGTCCTTAAGGGTTTGCTTCATCCAAAGTAGTTGGGCACAGCATGCACCGGCCGCCACATACTCGGCTTCGGCGGTGGATAAGGCTACGGAGTTTTGCTTCTTAGAGCTCCAAGACACCAAAGACCTACCAATAAATTGGCAAGTCCCGGTAGTACTCTTTCGGTTTACTTTGCAACCGGCATAATCCGAATCGGAATAGCCAAGTAACTCGAAAGTGGAGCCCTTGGGATACCACAAGCCAAGATTAGGAGTGTGCACTAAATACCGAAAAATTCTCTTAACAGCCATCAAATGACATTCTTTCGGATTAGCTTGAAACCTTGCACACATGCACACACTAAGCATAATATCAGGCCTAGATGCACAAAGGTAAAGGAGGGATCCAATCATGGAGCGATATACCTTTTGATCCACGTCCTTTCCTCCTTGATCAAGATCAAGATGTCCATTGGTTGGCATGGGAGTCTTGATGGGCTTGGCCTTGTCCATGTCAAACTTTTTCAACATGTCATTGGTGTACTTGGTTTGACTAATGAATGTACCATCCTTGAGTTGCTTAATTTGAAATCCAAGAAAGAACTTCAACTCTCCCATCATGGACATCTCAAACCTATTCGTCATGATCCTACTAAATTCCTCACAAAAAGCCACATTAGTACTACCAAATATTATGTCATCGACATATATTTGGCAAACAAAGATATCATTATTAACTTTGCGAGAAAATAAAGTGGGATCGGCCTTTCCTATCTCAAATCCTTGTTTGAGTAGGAAGTCCTTTAGGCAATCGTACCAAGCTCTAGGGGCTTGTTTGAGCCCATAGAGCGCCTTGTCGAGCTTGTAGACGTGGTTGGGATACTTGGGATCTTCAAAGCCCGGTGGTTGCTCTACATACACCAACTCGGATAGGGGGCCATTAAGAAATGCACTCTTCACGTCCATTTGATATAACTTGAAATCATGATGAGCCGCATAGGCTAGAAGAATGCGAATGGATTCTAGCCTTGCCACCGGTGCATAGGTTTCCCCAAAATCCAATCCTTCAATTTGAGTGAATCCCTGAGCCACCAACCTAGCCTTGTTCCTTGTTACCACGCCATGCTCATCTTGCTTGTTGCGGAAGACCCACTTGGTTCCAATCACATTTTGCTTGGGCCTTTCCACCAAGGACCAGACTTCATTCCGAGTGAAGTTGTTCAACTCCTCTTGCATGGCTATCATCCAATCCTCATCTTCAAGTGCCTCTTCCACCTTGCTAGGTTCCAAAGGAGAAACAAACGAGTAATGTTCACAAAAATTTGCTAAACGAGAACGTGTAGTTACCCCACGTCGAATGCTCCCCAATATATTATCAACGGGATGATCCCGTTGAATGGATTGATGCACTCTTGGATGTGGCACTTGAATTTGTCTTTGAATGGGATTATTGTCTTCATCATCGTGATCATGATCGAATGAAGAATCACGGTCATGAGCTTGTGGGGAGTTGGCTTCACTTCTCTCTTCATTGTTGAGTTGAGGTTGAGCTTGCACGTTATTGGCACCATCTTGATGAGAATGACCTTGTGCATCATTTGACTTTCCATCTTGAATTTCTCTTGTCGTGGAAGCTTCACCATGCCCATTGGATGGAACATGATGAGTGGTAGGATCATGATCAACATGTACAACATGGTCTTCATCTTCTTCTTCGATGGGCTTTATCTCACCAATGGCAAGCTTCTTGATGGCTTTATGTGGAGCCTCCTCATTACCTACAATCTCAACATTGACTTGCTCTTTTTGAGAGCCGTCGGTTTCATCAAAAGTCACGTCTACCGCGATTTCAATTAAACCGGTGGTTTTGTTGAAAACACGATATCCATGTTCGTTAGTAGCATAACCAAGCATGAAACCTTCATCAACCTTCGGTGCAAACTTTGAGCTTTTGGATTTCTTGTTAAGTATAAAACACTTAGATCCAAAAACTCTAAAGTAGTGCACCTTGGGCTTTTTACCGGTTAGAAGTTCGTAGGCGGTCTTGTCTCTCATCTTATGAAGATATAAGCGGTTGACAGCATGACAAGCCGTATGTACCGCTTCCGCCCAATAGTTGACCGGAGTCTTGTATTCATCCAACATTGCTCTTGCGGCTTCTATGAGTGTTCGATTCTTCCTCTCCACAACACCATTTTGTTGTGGAGTGTATGGGACCGAGAACTCATGTTTAATTCCTTCCTCTTCAAGAAACTCTTCAATGTTGGTGTTCTTGAACTCCGTCCCATTGTCACTTCTAACTCTCTTTATCTTGACATCAAACTCATTTTGGGCTCTTCTTGCAAACTTCTTGAAGATGCCTTGTACTTCACTCTTGTCATGCAAAAAGAATACCCAAGTGAAACGAGAATAGTCATCAACAATTACGAACCCATATTTGTTACCACCAATGCTTATGTAAGCGACGGGTCCAAATATGTCCATGTGAAGCAATTCCAATGGCCTTTCGGTTGACACCACATTCTTGACGGGATGTTTAGCTCCAACTTGTTTTCCCGCTTGACATGCGCTACAAATCCTATCTTTCTCAAAAGAAACATTTGTTAGTCCAAGGATGTGTTCGCCCTTTTGAAGTTTGGCCAAGTTCCTCATCCCAACATGGGCAAGTCGGCGATGCCATAGCCAACCCATGCTAGATTTTGCCATTAGACAAGTCTCGGGATTGACTCTATTTGATGTGAAATCAACTAGATAGAGTTTCCCTTTTAAATGACCCGTAAATGCAATAGAGGAATCCTTCCTTCTAAAGACTTCCACACCCTTATCCGTAAAGAGACAATTGTAACCCATCTCACAAAGTTGCGAAACGGATAACAAATTGTATCTCAACGAATTCACAAGTAAAACATTAGAGATAGAGTTGTCATTTGAGATAGCAATTTTACCCAAACCAAGTACTTCTCCTTTTCCATTGTCACCAAACACAATGTTTCCACTTTCATCATTACTAGATTGGAAAGATGTGAACATGTTCTTTTCTCCGGTCATATGGTTGGTGCATCCACTATCCACCACCCAACTTGTTCCACCGGAGGAGTATTCCTACAAAGACAAATCAAGCTTGTACTTTAGGTACCCAAAGAGATTTGGGTCCTAGGGGGTTAGTCACATAAAACTTTGGCACCCAAACACTCCTCATAATCTCCTTCCTTTTAAGGGCACCAACATACTTTACCACAATCTTGCCATCCTTGCCCCAACAACACATGTAGTCACTAGCATAACACCGTGAAAGTGGTGCTTGTGGCTTGGGGGCCTTGGATTGTTTCGTCTTGTTGCTTGTAGGTTGAGTCTTGGGAATGTAGACCTTGTTGTTGGCCTTGCAAATAAGCTCATCAAGGGCAACACCCTTGTTGAACTTCACACAAGGCACACCATTGACCATGTTCCTTCCATTAGCCTTCCCATCATACCTATTGTAGCCAAGACCTTCCTTGATAGATGGGTGCCTAAATGCCTTGTATATAGTCTTGTTGGATTGCTCTTGACACTTGCACCCATTCTTCAAGGCCATCTTCAACCTATTGATCTCCTTGTCTCTCTTCTCTAGCTCAACAAGGTTAGTAGTATATGCATTTACATCAATTTTATAGCATCTTTTACAACCATTGCTAGTGGAGACATTAGAGTCTTCGGTTGCCTTAGAAGAAGTTGAAGTGCTAGCCCAAAGTGTGCTATAGTTTTGCTCAAGATTTTGATATTTTTCTTCCAAGCGTGTAAGGCTTTCTTGAGCAATACTTTTCTCATTCTTAAGGCTAGCTATTTGATCATTAACCGAGGAATGTTCTTTAGTCAATTTCCCAATTGAGTCATTGGCTAAAGACAATTCAATGGTTAACTTCTCAACCTTCGACTTTTCCTCGACGATAGATGCTTCAAGAGCTTGGTTCTTTCCTCGCTCTTGAGTGATTATTTCCCCTTGCATCTCCAAGCATCTATCCCTCTTCTCTAATTTCTTCATTAGCATTTTTATTTTAGTGTAAGCCTTTTTACCAAATTTCTTTATCATGGTTGCTTCAAGTTGTTCTATGTTTTCATCACAACTATCATACTCATCACTAGAGGAGTTGGATGGGGATAGTACCTTCTCCCCCTTTGCCATGAGGCAAGTTGGAGTGTAGTATTCGTTGTCGATGAGGTTGGAGAAAAGCCTTGGTGATGAATCTAGGTTGAGGAAGAGCTTTGGTGATGAAGCCGAGTCGGGGAGGTTCATGGTTGGTGATGAAGAGTGATGAATAGCAATGTTTGCAGCTCCTTTCTTCTTCTTCTTCTCATCATCACTTGAGTCACTATCATCATTTGACTCCCATTCGTCACCAATATGAGCTTCACCTTTCTTCTTGCCTTTGTTCTTCTTATCATAACTCTTATTTTTCTTGTCTTTATTTTCTTCGGGACAATCGGCAATGAAGTGACCGGTTTTACCACACCTATAGCAAAACCTTTTCTTGAATCTCTTCTTACCATCTCCATAGGTATTGCGGTTGCTCTTCTTCTTCATAAATTTTCTAAGATTTCTAATCACAAATGCAACCTCGGCATCGGAATCTTCTTCTTCACTTGAGGAATCATCCTTCAATTTCTTCTTTTCTTGACAACAACCATTTCCATCATGAACGTGAGTTGCTTTTAGGGCTGCACTCTTGTTGTATCCCATTGCACTAGGATTTTGACTGTGAGCATTGATTGCATCTTGATCAAGGCATTCATGATGCTTGAGCTTCGCGAGAACTTCTTGAGGTGTTATGTAATCATAGTCGGGCCTCTCCATGATCACGGATGCTAGCATATTGTTCTTTGCTCTATATGTTCTCAAAATCTTTCTAGCAACCTTGTTGTCATCCCATTCGGTGCTTCCAATAGATCTTATACGGTTGACCAAAGTCATCATCCTATCAAACATAGCTTGAGTTGTTTCACCTTCCAAGAACACAAATCTCTCCAATTCACCATGAAGTAACTCAATGTTGCCCTTTCTCACACTCTTGTCTCCTTCAAATGAAGTCTTCAAGACTTCCCAAATGTCCTTAGCAATTTCTCTTCCATTGACCTTGTTGAACTCATCCGGAGCTAGACTTGAAACAAGCATGGCTACGGCTTGTGCATTTTGACGAAAGTTGTGTGCCTCTTCCGGAGTGATCTCTCTTTCTTCGGTGGGAAATGTCACACCAACATCAACCACTTCCCAAAGATTTGCGGCAATGAGGTGCATCTTCATTTTGTACGCCCAATCGGGATATCTTGTTCCATCAAAGTGAGGTGGCTTGCCAAGGTTGACGGATGGAGTATGATGAAGTGGGGCTTTAATGAGCTGTGAGTAATCAAAGTTCATGGTAGAGTACATTCCTTTTGGTTGATTATGCTCTCCGGCACCAACATCACTTGCACCATCTTGACCATTGTCAATTTTACCACTAGTTGCTTCTTCAAATTTCTTGCCACTTATAGCATCATCAACCTTCTTACTCAACTCTTCTTTCAACTTGCTCATCTCATCTTGCATTTTCTTCATTTCATCTTGAAAAAGCTTTGCTTGAGCTGCCATCAACTCTTTGGCTATTTCTTTAGCCAACTCTTGTGCCTTATCGGTCTCCGACATTGTTTCTTCTCACGTGGTGAAACGCAATAAGAAGACCTTGCTCTGATACCAATTGAAAGGATCTAAACAATGCCTAGAGGGGGGTGAATAGGCGTATCTAAAAAGTTCTACACAAATCTCAAAGTCACTTATCAGCAACTGTCGGAAGTCCCGACAGTTTGAGCCAGAACTTCCGACGTGTCAGAAGTTCCGACGCAAACTGTCAGCAGTTCCGACCCCTACGGGAAATGAACTACTATTGCTTAAATGAACTTTGTGAGAGCGGTAACTTACAACACCACTTCTCAATGGTAAGATGAAGATGTTAGGTCACTTCCTTGACACCGAGGGCTCTCCAAGTCGTAGATCGAAATCAAACCCTAAGAGGGAGGTTAAGAGAGAGACAAGCAAATACAAGTGATACCAAGCAAATCACACAAACAACAAACACGCGGGACAAAGGATTTATCCCGAGGTTCGGTAACCCCACAAAGGAGCACCTACGTCCTCGTTGTTGAGGTGACCACTTAGGTCGGAGTCTATTTCACCTCCTTGCCTCTCTCAAAGCAACCACAAAGGTCACTTGAGTTCTCCACTAAGAAACCAAGGGTAATACAAACTTCCCAAGGCTCTTCCACAAGATGGAAGCTCTTGGGCGACGCCTAGCCGGCTAGGGTTACAAGAACCCAAGAGTAAAAGACGCAAATCCAACCGGCTTGACGAAGAAAACAAGTGCTCAAGCTTGTGAGGAAGTTTTTCTCACTCAAACCACACTCCTATCACTCAAATTCGTGGGAATCGAAGTTAGGAGCAAAGGAGGGAGGAGAGAGAGCTCTTGAATGCTTGAGAGCTGTTTTGGCCGTGAGTTGGTGAGCAATGAATGAGTGAGTAACGGTTAGAATGGAGGAAACGGGTATATATACTCCAAGGCAAAATCTAACCGTTCAGATCTACGTCGGAAGTTCCGACGCAGATCTCAGGACTTCCGACGTATGAAGAAAACACTGTTCACACGAGGTCAAAAGTCCACGGGTGCAAGTCAGTGTCGGAACTTCCGACAAACGTCGGAACTTCCGACTGTCGGAACTTCCGACGATCGTCGGGACTTCCGACGGGCACAGTCAGCAGGTCAGTAAAGCCACTGATGCCGGGACTTCCGGCTTAGGTCAGGACTTCCGACTGTCGGAAGTTCCGACTCACGTCGGGACTTCCGACACCCATGGTCACCGCGCAGGCTATGACTGAGAGTCAGCACTTCCGGCTTGGGTCAGGACTTCCGACTGTCGGAAGTTCCGACTCACGTCGGGACTTCCGACATCGACAGTCACAGAAAATAATTCTATGTGCTCGTGAAGTGCTAGAGTGTCTCTCTTTTGATTTTATTAATATGCTTGAGCACTCTATCTTCCTCAGACCAACTAGGTTTTGCATCCCTCTTTATAGTGCGGCATACCTAAACTCAAGAAGCGAAAAGATAAACTTTGAAGTTCCGCTTGAGTTTAAAGCCTTCTTCAACACGACGAATTGAGAGATACCATTTCATCTTTATCAACTCTTTAATTCTTTCATGGGACTAATAGCTGCGACATATCTCATAAAGATCATATTAGTCCCTAATTTGGATGTCATCAATACACCAAAACCCACATAGGGGGCAAATGCACTTTCAGTCGCGCGTGTGGGAGGGCGCGCGTGAGGGAGAGGATGCGTGATGAGGTTTGATCCCAGCAATCTCGCCCGTTGGATGTGAGGGAGTAAGAGAAAGGAGAGGTCAGAGTGAATCTAGACCTTTCATTTGAAAGGTTAGCTGCTGCTGGGTGTATTTTTTTGGATGCACTTAGGAGAGTCCATGACTGTGGTGGATAATTTTTTTTTGTGTGGGTTTAGGGAAGTTTTATCGGTGCATTATATATGGTAGAGATCGAAACACTTCGGCAACTAGAACTTTGCCATGCCACCCTGATGGCGACCTCATCTGGCCTCGACCGCGGCTTCGGGGCGTGTGTTGGGAAGCTACAAGGCAACCAAGTGCTTAAAATACTCACCATATAAAATCCCCAAACCAAGCCAAAAGCCAGCCAATACATAAATCCTTGTCATAGATCCGTGTAAATCTCTTTGTGATTTGGTCAAACTTGAGATGTTTTGACTCTCCAAGAAAGTTGGAATGACTTAAGCCATGTTTGGATCAGTTTCAGATTTTTAAAAACTAATTTTTTGCCACTAGTTTCTAAAATCTAGATTCTGAACAAAAAATGGTGGGGTGTTCGGATCTTCAAATTTTTAAGAATTTGACTTTATTTATTGCTCTATGAGTCCCAACTCATAAGAAACTGGCAAAAGTTGTGTATTAACAGCTTCCTGGTTTTGAAGAATCTGACAAAACCTAACAGCAAAACTGGCTTATTTGAATCCAACCTAGTTTTCAAAAGCCAGATTCTTAAAAACTGGCAAAACTTGAAGAGGTCCAAACAGGGCCTAATAATTTAGAACGGACGGAGGAGCTAGTTTTAATGTTCATAATTTGTCCTAAAATATACTAGTTATTTATGGGCTAAGAATGCTAAGAGGGTTGTAACACGTTTATTGAGGTACTCCGGCCCAAAATAGAAGACGTCATTGGGTTCAAACTTTATCCCAAAATATTTGACACTTTCATTTTTCAATGCACATTTCTCTTCTTCCAATTTATCCTTTTCTTTTTCCAATACATCTCTACTTTTATTTCTCTCTCTATCTTGTTTTCTGTGCACTAACACATTGTTATATCTCCGTAATTCCCGTGTCCAAATCTAAGGACGGATGGAGTATACGTAAGAGCAAGGTAACGTATAACCCACAAACGGGGCTTCGTCTTTAAGCGTCTTGAATCTATCATACAGACAGGTATAAAGACATGTCATACAACCCACAGACAGAAATCCGTCTCTAAGCTGTTTAATACTTTGCATGTAGTTAGGATCAACTGTAAATAAATTTTTGAATATCATTGTGTGGCTATTTGATAGAAAATATATCCAGGATAAATAAGAGCAACATGATTACAATATTTTTATATATAATTGCAACATTCTTGTCTAATCGTATCAAAGAATGAGGTTGTGGCAGAACCTCCTAATATAATGCCCTCCCGAGAGTACTCGCCTTCCACTAGACACTCAGTACCCAAGGGAGAACGTTAAACTATGCGATTCCGTCAGGCACACCGCAAGGGCGAACTCGAAGGTCCACATTTTTACATCAGGATCACAAATGAGGGAGTAAAGCTTACAACATACTTCCCATTTTTTACATCACTTTTAGTACAACATTAGAGTAATTCATTACTTGATTAATACAGCGGAATATAAATGTTATCAGAGTTCAGCGGAAAGAAACTCATTTAATGATAAGATAAACATTAACATGATGAACTTTTATAAGCATGAAATGATAACAAGTTGCCAGTATTTTCTTTGCAAAACTTTTGGTGAGAGTTTTAATAATGAACTCTGCTCTGCATCGTAAAGGAAATCCTCGCTGAGCCCACTAGGAGGTTTCCACACTCAAGTGTTAGCATATCAGCACCTGCTACCTGCAACAGGGTAGAACAAACCCCGAGTACTCAATTGTACTCCGCAAGACTTACCCATCTGGAGAAAAGTAAAAGACTCTAAGGAGTATGCAAGGCTATCTGGCTTATGGGTTAATTTCATCTGCAAGAAGCATTACTAAATGTGAGTCCTTATATTTCTTTTATTAGCGATCATCATTAGTTAATTAACCAACCATTCTATGTAAGCACCAAAACTACTTTCATGCAAGTGGTAAGCAATCAGAACCATTTTTACTATCTTCCATAGTTTTTGCTATGATATCAGATTATAGTCATGTCCGACCGTCAAATTGACGGTGATTCACGAATCAATGTGCCCAGCTGGGTGCCCCGAAAACACACGCCTTGCTTGTACCCCGGACACAAGCAAGACCAACCTGTTCCACTCCTGTCAAGGGGTCCAGGTCCCCGCCTAAGCTCGGACTCTAAGCCCCCAATATTGCAGGCCCGGCCTCAGTATGGTGCTTAGACCTCTTCAACCCAATATATATAACCACCTAAAAAGCCGATCCGGAAAGAGCCGGAACCTATGACAAGAGAGAAATAAGTCTTTCCGCTTCCATAAGCAAGTATATACTCGGGACAAGTAGGTCTGTGACCTGACTATAAAATCCAATGCAACGAACGGTCCTTAATCGACATAGGCGGAACAAATGCAATCAGAGCCCCGCTCTGTTGTCCAACCAAGTCTAAGTCCATCCAACCCATTCCGCCCAATCTCTAATTATCCATATATATTTATATTTCATATGATAGTAATATGATAATAGTAGCAATAATATATTTCCTATCTCTCGCAAGTGACCAGTAATCACTCGACTTCTACCGGAATACTATAGCATAGCACGCTACACAATCCTATCATACTAGTAAGACTCATAGGAAAGGATATATATATATATGCATGTGGGTTTTATTCAACTCCTTTAAACTTAATGCACAAGCATAAATTAAAGTGCAGAATAATAGGGGCTATGCACCGGGGCTTGTCTGGGTAAAGAATATAACCAAAGGTTAGCATTCCATGATGACGACGCGTTCATTGGGACACCATCTTATCTGCTGCTCCAGACGACTCCACAATCCATCGGCATTCCTATTGTGATATTTGGAGATGCAACGTAGAGACGTAAACAATCAACGGTGACTGAAATGCTTAAAATACGAGTACGTCTCTCGGGCTAACGAACTGGCTCATCGACTAACGCACTACACCACGTATCAAGGGTACCAAGTAATGCGCTATTTTCCAACAAGTATTTGAGTTATACAAACCCAAGGTTTTACTTATTCCGTTCTATCGATTTAATATTTATTCGCCAAAGGGCATCATTAACTATCCTAGCAACTGATTATTTTGGGGCTACCAAAATTTAAGTGGGTAGATAATATTATTAGGAATGCACCGTAAAATTTCTAGAATAATACTAGCACAGATTACTCCTAACAATTCCTACAAGTTTATCTACTAACTAATGATACTAAGCATCTTAGTTTACTTATAGCGCTCCTAAAAATATTATAGAAACTATGTGAACAATATATGCTAGTGGCTAGACATGATTTTAGAAGTCTAACAAAATGGGTTTCACAGTTTTTGGATTTCTACACAATTTGATATCGAATGTACAAGTTTAGCTCAGAAACTAATTTAGAAAAGCATTTAGAAATTGAAAATGTCAGCGGTGGCCATACCGGCCCAGCAGACCCCACCAAGGCCGGCGCAAGAGCGGCAGTGCGCGCGACACTGTGGCCCAGCAGGCGGCCCAGGCGGGAAGCCCGTGAGCGTGTCCGCACGGCGCGGCCGCGAGCAAAGCAGGCCGGCCAACTGGCCTGACCCGGACGCGAGCTGCGTAAATTGCATAAATGACCCTCGGTTTAAACCAAACTAACCCGCAGCCCATGCTACTATTCATATGAGTCTATTGTTTCGCATTGAGAACCCTAGAAGAATTTCTATCCTATTTCTCTCACCTTCTTCCTCTCTGTTCGTAGCGACGGAGCAGAGGAGGACCGCGGCCCAGCTGATTAGGCCGGGCTAGGCGTGCCGGCTGCGGAATGGTATCGTGAGGGCGCCGCGGGGCTGGGCCGCACCCATGGTTGTACTCAGACTCGCAGGAGGCGGCCCGGTGCGGTCCAGTCGCAGACGCCGACGGCCAGCGGCTACGGCGGCCCGAGGCAGTGGCACTGCGGGGTGTGGCGGATGACGAGGAGCCAGGGGAGGGGCGTGGGAGGGGCAGCACGGCAGGGGAAAGCGATAGCGATGGCGGCTCGGCCAAGCGGAGCCGGTGGTGGCCCGCGACGATGGGAGCAAGGTGCCAAGGCACGGGACCGACGGCGAGGCCCTGACCGGCCATGGTGGACAGCAGAGCGAGCGAGTGCGAGGGAGAGGGCGAGCAGCATGGAGGCGGCTGCTGCGGTGGCGGTGTTGCAGGGCGTGGTGGTGGTGGCACTGGGTAGCTCGAGGGTGGCCTGGCAGGATGGAACCCGAGACGGCCGAGCTTGGAGCCGGCATCCATGGCGGACGGAAACTGAGGGAGAGAGAGAAGAGGGAGTGAGGAAGCAGAGCAGAGGGAGCGCGAGGACGCTGAGCTTCGACCTCCACATGAGCACGACCGCAGGGGACAGGGCAGCAAGGGCAGCGCGTGGCTCTGCATCGCCCCGACGGGACGCGGCTGCCCGCTACCGGAGACAAGCAGGGCAGGGCGGCACGCACCTACTTGCGACCGGGTGCGGTCGCGTCGGAGGCCAGGTTAGGAGGTCAGCGGCAACAGCGTGACAGGACGGCGGGGCAGGCAGGCGGCCTCTGCATGTCGGGCACGGCCGAGTCGCGCCGATGGCGTGGTGACCACGGCCAAACGGCTAAACCGGTGGGTTACCAAGTGTTTTGGCGAATTATTTGATGGCCCAAACGAATTCCAAACAATCCAACCCTTACGTCAACACAACGCTCTCGCGTTGAAGCAACCAACAGTGCGAAGAGATGTAATTGGTGTTAAACAAAATTTTACCGAATCTAATTGCCAACATGGCATTGACATACTATTTAACTTAAATAAATTAGGCTTCGGTTACCCTAAACAACCATTAACACTTCAGCGAACTCTATCCTCTTCACCCAACAAGCATTCCATGCATTAGCTCATACTTCATACCAACTGTAGGAACAAAACATTTAAGCATTATTCAATTGTTTTGCTTAATATAATTCACCAAAAGTGGCACTTTAAACATAATTTCAACGTTTGTTGATATGACCGAAAAGGGTTGATTTGATTCCGAATTTGACTCTTGAGTTTCCAAGAAAAAAATACTAGCTAACACTATTTGTTTTCCAAAGTTGCATTCCCATATACGTAACTTGCTTATCCATTTCACTCAAGCACTACACCCAAGTCGTATCTTATTCTTGTCTATACAAATTGTTTTTCATACTAAACATAAAGATGAGACCTACACTTTGATTATCATTTTATGTGAGCTTGAAATTTTTAAACCCGCAAACTTGGTATGTTAATTTGTTTTAGGCCTTATCCAAGGTGCTAAGTGAGCTCGTAACACCAGAGGTGTTACAGATGTCACATTAATTAACATGCAGATTGAAGGTCTCTATTCTCAGAACACAATCGACGTGTTCAAAGAAACAGGTAGATACACATATGATCAAAGAGGGAATGAGTTCACAGGTTGTAGACAGTGATCTCGGTTTCTGATGCCATAAGCATTACATATTTTTCTAGAAGATTCTGGCGCCGTAAGCAAGACGTTCAGACTTTTCATCTTCAGACCATGTAAGTACTGTTGCACGAGGCACATGGTTGACAAAATTCATAGTACAAAGTACTCAAGATCTTTGGAATTTTCACTTCTACTGCATGGTGGATGTAGGTCTTTATTGCTGAAAAATAGATAATGGATCGGTAGTCAATTTCAGAGCATCTGCTCAGATCAAGGGAACCTTCAGATTCTACCAATCTTTGCAGAAAGCCATAGCTGAACAACAGTCATCGGTCATCAGTGCACGAGATGAGATCAAACAAGTTTTCAATGGCCAGAACCAACAACAGACTAAATGATCAATCGCACACGCAAAGACGACGGAAGGAGAAGCCAGCCGTTGGCCTGGGCACCTGCGACGCGGAAGCCGGCGACCGGTGGCCGAGCGCCCTAGCCGACGCGCGAGAGACGAACGCCTTGATGTGCTTGGCCGGGGACGTCGGCGGGAACGGACGGCAGAAGAAGCAGCGCGTCGTGCATGAAGTCGAGGTCGCCGAGGACGGCGCGATGCCATAGGCGAGCCCGAGCGGGCTGCCCGCCGACGACAACTGCGCGGGCGTCGCCCCGGCCCTGCCCCCACGCGGCGTCCTCGCCGTCGATGGCCGCACGTCTCCACCTCCCTCCTCCCCTCCTACCGATGTCGCATCTCTGCCCCGCCCGCCACCAAGACCGTCTGTCGGATGGATTCTTGGCGCGCAACAAGCAAAATCGCGCCAACCACATCTGGATCCCGCGCCCTCGCTTGGAGACGATGCAAGCCGTACAACGCTGCTCTCAGCCGGCGTCTCAACCTGGGAGCACGCGCCCGAATCGTCGCTTGGCGAGACGACGCCGACCTCGTCTCCTAGCATCGGCGGGGTGTTTTTCTGCAAAATTTACTCTGTGGAGACGGGCTCGGAAGATCCGTTGTATACAATACAGCCGGCTTGCTGGATGTAACGTTATCTGCAGGCTTCTTTTAGCTCACCCACGTAAGCAGTGAGTTCTTCATCATTAATACATAGCTTATTTAGACCCTGTTTAGATGCTTCAAAGTTCCAAAAATTTTATAAGATTTCCTGCTACATCGAATCTTTGAACATATGCATGAAACATTAAATATAGGTAAAAAAATAACTAATTACATAGTTTGGTTGTAAATCACGAGACGAATCTTTGAACCTAATTAGCCCATGATTGGACACTAATTGCCAAATAAAAACGAAAGAGTTACTATCCTTCCAAAAATTTTACACCATCTAAACACAACCTTATTTTTCTCACAGAATTTCTTAGTTCTTGTGTTCAAACCAGCTGTAAGCTTATAGTTTTTTTTCTCTCTTTTCTCTACCTAACTTACAATCTATTATTATACTTGCTCTTACAGTTCAGGAAAGCAGAAAGCAGATCAGGAATGCGCATGCAACCTGCACTTGCAGTTGCAGTCGTCTCACATGATTGTAACAATAAATTTTAGTCGCAAGTCAAATGGCATCAGGCACGCTATCAGTTTATTTATTACTTTATTAGTGCCACGATACTGTCGCCAGACAGGCAGATCCTCATCGGCCACGCACCTCGGCCTGTTCGCTCGTGCTTATCAGCCGAATCAACCAACTATTTGACAGTATTTTTCTCTCACAACAAATCAGCAAACAGTAATTTTCAGACATAGCTTAACAGGGCAGAAAAAGTCTACATCACCCCCTGAAGTATGGAGTGGTGTCTAATTTACCCCCTCAAGTATGAAACGGTCTAATTTACCCCCTGAACTTTCCAAAACCGTCTACTTTACCCCCTGGGGCAGTTTTGGATGGCGGTTTGCTACAGTAACCATGGTTTTGCTGCAGTAACCAATCTTTAAAAAATCATAGTAAATCACAGAAAAATCGTAAAATAGAAAATCCAATTTTGTTGGACTCCACGTGAGTAGATCTATACAATGAATATATAATATGGTATGCTTTAGTACAAAATTTTTGCTGTAGCTTTAAATTTATTAACAGGGCAGGGCAGGACGAGGACGTCCTCGCCGCTTGCAAGCCAACAAGCTGCGGCTTGCAAAGGCTACGTACTCGTCCAATCGTCCTTGATTGAATTCGTAGAATGGGCGAAGCGCGATATAGGTATCGACTTTTTTTGGAGCCGCCCCGGCGAGCGCCGATGGGATGCCATGAACATGAATGCAGGTACCAGGTAGCTTTCGACGATATGAGACTACCCGCAGTGGATACTCTAAAACGATACTCTAAATCTTTAGAGTATGGATATAGAGTAAAAACTGTTGTACTGGGTACTCTAAAACGATACTCTATCCTTTCTCTCACTCTATATTTAGAGTAGTACTATGCTTACTCTATACTCTATAGTGGCGGGCCCCACTAACTAAACAAAGGAAAAAAAATGTTATAACTCACAAACCAAAAATCCAAAATAAATTTTGATTTCACCATTAAATTCGTCTCAATAAATCCTTCAAAACTAGATCACACATAGATATATTTAGAGAAAGTAACAAGTGGGTCTCATAGTGGATAGAGTGGATAGAGGATGATATAGAGGATGGATGGGTGCGGGAGAATTGAGTATAGAGGAGAGAATCTTGCTGACTAGGATATATAGAGGATGAATATAGAGGTCCATGAGTGCAGGTAGTCTGAACTGGTCGCTGGTCCCTCGGGCCCAGGGGATCCGTGCCACCCATCACGGGATCTCCTTCAACCAGCGTGCAGTGGAAGGGGCCCTCCAACGGCGCGCGAGATCGATTTTAATCATATATTGATATTTGTATCGAGGAGCAGGAGTACAAAGCAATCAGAGGGGATTTTTTTTCTTTTTATAATCTATTATTATTCAATATTTATATTGGTTTTAACAAGAGCTACACCTTTCATATAAAAATATATTTATTCAGCATTATACAAAAATATGTGATTTTTAAAAAAAGATAAGCTCTGGTGCGTGATTAATATGCCCCTTAAGGGCCAAACGAACCACCCACCGCGCTATTGCCTCATTACCCCCTTGCGTTCCAATTCCAATCCTGATTGCTCCTCCACTATCCCATAGGATCTCCTCATCTGCTCCTCCACTACCCCATAGGATCTCCTCATCGCCCACTGCTCCTCCACTATCCCATAGGATCTCCTCATCGCCCACGACGTAGCAGAGAGCGTGGATAGCTTTCCATTGCCTCGTTATATCTCATCGCCCACGTCCCCCTTCCAATTCCCAAAACCGATTGCTCATTCACTCTCCCCTACAATCTCATCGCCCGCGTTGTAACACAGAACTGGATAGCTTATGTATGTGCATATCTTACTTTCTGATGTAGCTAAAGGCATTCAAGAAGGCCTCTGGACTACATGGTCTAATAGAAGGGTGCCAGTTTAAGTATCCATAAATAACAAATTAAGCCAAGACATATATCTGAAAGACAATTCAGCATATTGATTTTTTATGATTCAAGGCGTGAAATCATTATTAACACGAGACCACAACGTTCCTGCACTGGCAACGTAACACAATAAACTAGCACTGGCCATGCAGCAGAATAAACCGGCAACATAGGCCCTGGCAGCAAATTTTTACCCACCAGGGTAGCAGACTCTACCCTCTGGACCAAAAGGTAAATTGATTTGCAATTGACAAAACAGCAGCTGCCCAATGGCACCGATAAATGTTTATTAACATGTGATCACAAAGTTTCGGCACTGGCAACGTTTAACAGGAAAACTGGGCCAAAATAACCCCACTTCAAAAAAGTTGCAGTTCACGACTGCTGCCCCAATCCGAAATCCGAAATCCGTAAAAGAGCACTGCTCATATAGCACTGCTCTTGTACCAGTGAAAAAAAGAAACTTCGGATTGACACACTATAGTTATTTGACGGATGCTTTTACAGCTTTCTCAGCCGCGTCATCAAGATCTTCTGCAGTGATCAAAGTCATTCCACTTTCCTGCAAAGATAAATATAAATATCACCAATAAACATGTATGTTTTCATACAACAAAGCAGAGTCAGAACACGTAAACTAAGAAGCATGCACCACTATCATCAACAGCTCTAACCTTAAGAATCCTCTTTCCTTGGTCTACATTGGTGCCTTCCAACCGAACAACAACAGGAACCTTCAGGTCAACCTGACAACGGGTGGGAAAATTAACAATAATGTTCTGTACATGAAAAACCTGAGATAAACATAGCACATATCATAAAAAAAACATGATACTTATGAGGTGTTTAGTTTGACAAATGATGTGATCCATCAAGGTACCAACTTCTCAGTTCTCACTCAAATTTCTGGTTTGGGGAATGGAATGGATTGATCCATCACCACCTTATCCGTCACAAACACATGGCTAGCTTAATACTCCATCCATTCCAAATTATAAGACGTTTTGGCTTTTCTAGATACATGGCTTTAACTATGTATCTACATAGTGTATATCTAAGTGCATAGCAAAAGCTATGTATGTATCTAGAAAAGCCAAAACATATTATAATTTGGGATGGAGGGAATAAGAAGGAATGGTTTCATCCACCAAAATTCATGGGATGACACCATGATGGACCATTCCATTCTAGGTGAGGTAATTCCTCAAACCAAACACCCCATTAATAAACATGCTGAAAATGCTAAGAAAATGAATAAGAAAACAAGGGCCATGATGGTGAAGTACCTCCATATCTAATTAAAAAACAGACAAGAAAAACATTACAATATTATCAACACATTTTTATTTAACAGCAACCACTAGCCGAATGTAGACAAGATGATAAAAAATAGAACCAAACTAATCAAGCATCCATGGCAAGGAATAAAAACAGCTCCAAAACAGACTTCATTTGGGGTATGTATATTTGTATGTAGTGACCAAATTATATTTGCAAGAAAACCATCCACAATTGATTAGTGACAATATTACTGTGCAATATCAAGAGGCAGAGAAACAAGGTTGGGATAAGTATCTCCTTGTACTATAAAAGGTAAATTTCTGAAAACAGAGACATCCAATTTCAGCGAAATAAAGAAGTCCCTAGCGGTGAGGAAAACTATTGCATGAACACACTGATTCTGTGGAGACAAAAATATGCCAAAATTGTCAGGAACCGATGTTACAAATAAAGCTACAAAAGGCTAAAAATGTACCTGTTTAGCAGCATTAACAATTCCACTTGCTATCACATCACACTTCATAATGCCCCCAAAAATGTTCACTAGAATTGCCTTCACTCTATCGTCTGAAGTCAGTATCTTAAAAGCTTCCACAACCTGGATAGAATAGAAATTTTATAAGATATGCAGTGTCAAAGCAAAGCTAAAATGCCAAAACTGCATCAGGGTTTAATATGGATCTCAAGGAATTCTATATCATTCAGGAGATAACAAATATTTGCAATGTACTAAGGATAGAAGAGAAGGTCAAAGGTTCAAGTAACGCTAAAATGCCATCCAATTTATACCTGCCCCTCTGATGCACTTCCACCAACATCAAGGAAATTGGCAGGCGTACCACCATGCAACTTTATAATATCCATGGTCGCCATGGCCAATCCAGCTCCATTCACCATGCAACCAATCTCTCCATCAAGACCAATATAGTTCAAATCTGCTTTGGCAGCAGCGACCTGTAAAGGTATTGATTCCAGTGCTGAGATTATATAACCAAAAAATAAGTACTAGCTAAGAGACAAGTTCTCATCACAAATAAGGTCTAGAAGGAAGAAAAATGTGCAAAAACACATTAGAAGAAAACTTGACACAAGGAGAGAATGAACAATGGGAAAGAAGAGCAATTCTATACCTCCCTGGGGTCTTCCTGAGTTGTATCACGCAGTGCAAATATTTCTTTCTGTCTAAATGCAGCATTATCATCAAAGTTCAACTTTGCATCAGCAGCAACAAGCTTTTTGTCAGCTGTCTCCGCCAGAGGATTTATCTACCCACATCAAGCATCCAAATTATAGCGTAATAAGATAAAAGCATCAAAATGAGCACCATTTTTCACTGCATACCTCCAGCAATGTGCAATCACACTTGCAGAAAAGTTCATACAGCTTCTTAATCTGTTCTATAGAAGACTGCCTATCCGCTGCCTTCAGGGCTAGACCATCAACAACTTTAGCTGCATCCTCATCTGTGATTCCTTTAAATACATCAACAGGAACCTGACATTCCAATAAATTAAATTTCAACATAGGTAACACAATTTGGAGAAGTATCATGTAAATATGAAACACAATAGAGCCATACAATTGAGCCCAAAATAATATTAGGGAACTTAACCTTAATAATCATATCAGGATACTTCTCTGCAAGATCTTCAATACTGGTTCCTCCCTTGCTGCAAGCAATAATGAGCTGAAATGGACAATCAGAAATGAGGATAAGAAAAAAAAAACCTTGACAAAATATATCATCCATTTCAGAAAGGAGACTGATGATGTGCATTAATTCTTTGATTCAGTCACCACAATGCACTGACTCATTTGAAGAACATAAGCCCACTAATAGAAATTATAAAATGAACATCAAAGTAAAGTAATATCTGAGATAAATGGCATACCGGACCAGCAGTTTTCCTATCAAGGGTGATGGCAAAGTACATCTCATTAGTAAGAGAGAGTTTCTCACACAAGTAGACCTGCCGAAGAGAATGGAGAGTGTCAATCTCTAGAAATCTTTCACATGCAAGGAAATATTGCAAACTAAAAGTATGAGGTGATGATTTTCTACAGCATAGTCATAAGAACAAAATTATGTAGAACTATTTTGAAATGCATTGAGATCTTGTCTTGCATATTAAACATAGTAAAAAAAATCCATCCACAAGGTTAAGGAGAAAGCTAATGACAGAAACAATCAGATATCATGTACATAGTATGGCCTTAAAGGTACTATTCCCTTTCCCTACAACAAATATGCATTCTTGGACATTTACACTGTCGAAAAGGTAGAAATTTTACTTCATTTTTTTACAATGTTAAAATAATAAGGATTACATATTATAAAATTACTTTACATGAAAAATCTCGTAACATGAGAGTGACGTTGTTAATCTACCTACTTCTTTATGTATTGCTGGTCGTAGTTAAACTTTGATGGGAACGGATCTTACAACGGTAATATTTACTCTTAGAGGGAGTACTTTTTATGACAGTATGGTGCAATCCTGCTGTTAGTATTTCACATGAACATAAGAATGGAGAATGAAGAGAACATGGATACATATGGTACTTTATGTTTCATAGAGGAGTCTGAATTTCCTATTATTGACATACTAACTCAGGTGCAGAAGGGTCAAAATGGAGAACATTTGTAATGTTCTTAGCAGCTCGGCATAAAGTAAAAGAAAGTAATGGGTACAGACACAAACAGACCAAGAATGAAGAAATAGTATAGCAAGTTTTACAGAGAGTAAATGAACTAACAGGAAAACACACCAACAGACCAAGAGCAAACAAGTCATGATGCCTATCACAGTTCAAACAGAAACATATAAAAGCAAAAGATGGCCTCAATTAGTAAGTTCTAACCTTGCTCACAATCTTTCCCTCTGGACCAGTTTGTTTCGTTACCAGAATCTGGCCTAACATTTTACCTGCAGTACCAGTACGACTCATTCAGCGATTAATTAAAATACATACACAAAACATGACTGACTTGCACAACCTAATAGCAGAACCTAACGTGTGAGGAATAACCCACATGAAACCAATCAACCAAACACAATAAATAAACAATCTTAAATTCTGCAATAAATGTGTGAACACAGTGATCTATCCACGCAGCAATATTCCTGATACAGATCCACTTAGTTAAACAAGAAAGTAGTCATGCGCGCTTCATCATACAAGTAGAGTTCATGGTAGCAAAATTCAGCACTGGACAATTCAAAATAAAATTAGTGTATGAGAACAGAAATTAATTATGTGCTTGTCCTTCACGTGCGTAGAAAGTAAAATTAGCCTTCTATGTTTTTTATTTTTTATTTTTTTGGCTTTAATCATAAACAAGGGAATGCAAATTGTAATGACAAATAAGTGTCATTATCACGAATAGCAACAGCTGATGGGCAAGAAATCTAAGAAATTCTAGCAAGAACTGCTATAGTTTTTTTTTCCTTCGTCAGCATGGCAGCAATACATAATGAATTCAAGTACTTGCTATAGTGCACACTTACTTGCAATTGATTCAGCTTCCTCAGCCTTAACAATATGGACACCACCTTGCAGCCCACTTTTGAAAGTTCCCAGCCCACGACCTCCAGCAAGGATTTGACTTTTAACAACTATCTGCAATGAGAACACCTCGAGTATGAATCTGTGACTAAATTGCAATGTGCAAACTATAAAATGTCTAATTTTACCTTAGATTACAAGCAAAATACGTGCTGCTTTGTTATATAAGCATGCATACATTAAAAAGGTCAGAAATATAGCACATAGCATTTTCATAATAAAAAAACATGCATAAATCAGAAAAGTCAGAAATATTGCACATAGCATTGAGCAGAAGCAGTATGATAATGTTACATGTGGCATGGAAGGTTGTGTCATAACTCCATTTGCATCTAGGATAAATGTGATTGTTTTATGCCAAATATAAAATACTGTTTATACCCACCAACTATGAAAATTGTCTTGCAAAACAATAGCCCCTTAACCACATAAAACCAACTTAATTCCAGCACCCGTAAAAGGAAAATTCAATCATAAATTGATAACAATGCAACCACAACTCAGCATAAATTCTAAGTAAACTACATTCTTCTGGGTCTAGAATCACCATGACTGTCACACCCAAGCCATGGACGACATGGACGACTGGCATTTTGGATCACGGGTGATAAGATGAACATAGTGATGGGTCGAATTACAGAAGATGAGGAAGCTGTGGCGTCATCACCTCTTTCTCGCTGGGGAACATGTTCTTCAAGGCGTCCTTGACCTCCTGTACGGACCCAGCCGCCACGCCCCTGGGCACGTTGATACCGTACTTCCCCATCAACTCCGCGCCCTGCAGACCCAACAATCCAAAAACCCTAATCCATCAGTCCCAGCCTCCAAAACAGCACCAATAAACCACGCACAATACGAGAAAATGGGAGGGCAAAGTGTGGGATCTGGAAGCGCTGGGCACCTGGTACTCGTGGATGTTGAGGCGGCGGAGCTGCTGGTGCTGCCATCTCCCGGCGACGGAGAGGGCGCGCGACGCAAGCTTGCCGAGCGATCCGCGAACCATGGCTGTGGCGACCTAGGCGGGGATGCTCCTCCGATCCAGAAACCCTAAAAGCGTGGAAGACGCCTCTTTTGATTTGGGTTTTTTCCCTTCCTTTTCACTCGATTTTCTCTCTCGTTTCCTTTCTTGCGGAAGGGACGAAGGGGGTGCGGCGGCGGGCTGCGGGCTTGCGGGCCGGGGCCCGTTGTAGACTAGTACACGTGGAAGGGAGAATGGTTTTCACTGGCTGATACGTGGGTTCGGTCAACGTGGGGTGCATGTGTCAGTGTCATTGGTTAAGACAGGAGGGATAAAAAAAAAAGCGAGAACGAGCTGTTCAGGTTTGACTGGATTAGAGTAAAAAAATTCTTTCTAAAACCATTGAGTTTTCCTAGTAAATTTTTTTTAAGGAGCCAAACAGTTTTAAAAAACAATTCCTAAAAAAATATCAAAGAATCGATTGATCAGAAGTTAAGAGCAGCACGATTCAAAGTCCAGAGTCTATTCATCTCTCTGCTCTTGGTTCACCATTGCGCGAATTAGAGCAAGATGGGGAGGCCATGGTGTTATGTGCCGGAAGAGATACACGGAGGGGGTGACAAAGAAGAGCTAAGCAAGAGCACTGGGCCATGGTGTTCATGTTGATGATGTTTGGTTCAGCTAGTGTGCTAGAGATTTGCATGGTAGTATCTATGTTTGTCATAATTTATACCTTGAATTAATCATAAATTTGGCTGCTATTGTTCATGTTGATGATGATGTTTGGTTCAACTAGTGTGCTAGAGATTTGTATGGTAGTATCTATGTTTGTCATGATTTATGCCTTGAATTAATCATGAATTTGGCTGATAATCTAACAATTTCTATAGTAAAAAAATATATGACACCGCTTGACATATATTTCATTTTATAATTACTTGTTCCCCTTGCATTACAAGCAATTGTCTCTTCAGCCTGCAAAGCCTCGCTCACGGACATACCACGTCAGCAACGCCACTACATTATGACGTTGAGGCACGTGTGCTTGTCGTCCGTGGGGTAGCAGCGCAGCTGGTTACTGGTGGCCGCTCTAGGTAGGGCGAAGTCGTAGCGGCTGAACCCGCTGGCCTGGCACACATCCCTGCAGAGGTGCCCGCTCCACACGCTGTTGCTGTGGCAGGGCCTCGTCTCCTCCACGTCGGGTCCGTGCTGTCTGCTAGCTCTATCCGCGAGGCACCTGCCCATCTGGGAGGGCACAACGCATGCACAACCGGTCAAATTCTTGCATATGCAAAATTCGCAAACCGAGAACCGCACGTAGTGCGGGTGGCAAGAGCCGGTGGTGGCTGCTTGCCTTCAAAGCCCTGCTTCGACACGGGTGTCTCACCGGGAACCGTAGGTTCCCTAAATAAATGGTCTCCGCTTGGACTAGTTCCAAGCGTCTGCCTCTCACGTGAAGCCACAAAGGTATCGTGACGTACTCATCATCTATGAAATCAGAGGATTTCGGTGATCTCTCTCAAGAAGGATGCGGTCTTCTGATCTAAGTATAGTTGTAGGTTTGTTTGTACATAAGTGGTGTGTGTAGGGTGCGTGTGTTGAGTGGGTAGGTGTGCGTGTATATGAACAGATGCTACAGGTGTACCTAGTTGAGAGGCAAGTCAAAAAAACAAAAAAAAATCGCAAACCTGATGGCGCTTCTAAGCGGGGCACCGGGAGAAATAAGATGAATCAGTCAAGATCTGAGGCGATGACGAGGGCCAGCAGGCAGCCAACGACGAAGGGGTTGAGGGCTGATGCTGCCATGTCGATCAGTTGGGTTCTCTGCTCCGTGACTCTACAACGACCTTGTATTATTGTGGTTTGTGAAGGATTGAATGTTGGTGCTGGCGCTAGGAGCTGTGAAAGATGTTGTTCTTTACGTGCATATAATATAAAGAACAGCATCCTTAAAGGCTCCCAACACCACGGGATATGCAAGGGTATCTAAGCAGCCACGGGAGAGTATCCGAAATACTACGCCTCGTTCACTTTGCAAAAAAAAAAAAAAAAACTCGATGAATAGTACTATTTTCGTCTTATTTGATAAATATTGTCCAATCGTGGACCAACTAGGCTCAAAAATTTCATCTCATAATTTTCAACTAAACTGTGTAATTAGTTATTTTTTTACCCACATTTAATACTCTATGCAAATGGCTAAAAATTGATGTGAGAGAGAGAGTAAAAAAACTTAGAATTTGGATGGCATCTGAACAAGGCCCTAGTATGGTTTGTATATCCTGGCCAGAGGTGCTTTGCTGGATAGTGATGAATGATCAATGCTGCCACTACATGGGTTGGATTCATTTTTACTTGGGGTGGGTTTACTTCCTATGTAAACCTAAAATATTTCATTTTCCACCCATCACATTAAATATTTGGACGTATGGAGTATTAAATATAGGTAAAAAAATAACTAATTACTAAGTTTATCTGGTTTTTGTGAGACGAATCTTTTGAACCTAGTTACTTCATGGTTAAATAATATTTATTAAATAAAAACGAAAGATGTTATAATAACTTTTTACCCACTCCCCTCAACTAAACACACCCTTGGTTCCATCGACTAATAAATGGTTGCATGCTTTCATTCTAGCAACAGTGTACGAGGCGCGAACAAATGGACCCGTTAGATATATATTATCCACAAGCAGAATTGCTGGTCCTAGGCAGCAACGGTAGCAACGCACTAGGTTGCGTGTGGCGGGTCGGAGTCGTAGCCGATGGTTGTACGAATACTCTTAAGTCGGTTTCATATTTTTTTTAAGTAAAACAAACTACATAAGATTAAACCAAATTTCAGATTTTTTAATTGCATAACTTTTTCTAAAACGTATTTAGATATAATTGGAAAAAAAATGTTTTGGGCCTAAGCTCAATAAAGTCGCTTATTGACCCTTAGTGGTCACTGGTTCGTCCAGGCCCTCTATCACTCGCACGAGCCCAACCCAACAACTGCCGACATATAATGACGATTCTACCCTGACTCCTCGCCCACGAGCCCACAGCTATCAAACCACCTCTGCACAGCTGCCGTACAGGTCCAGACTCCATACAGAACGAGATGGCAGATTTGTTATTCTTAGGAAATCCAATGGGCGGAGATCACCCGACTGCGTATATATACGACCCCCCGCTCCCCTCTCCCAGCCCCTGCAACCGCCGCGCCCCATTCATTCCCCGCTCCCCTTTCCCAGCGGGCAGAGGCCGCACCCGCCCTCTTCCCCTCGTCCCCACTCCCAAGTGATTCCATTTCGTTTGAATTTCGTGCGTGAAATTACGGAAGTGCCCCCGTGCACTGGCGGGACCCACGCCCCCACGCCTTCCTTCCTCTCTTTCTCCGGCTCAACCGCTTCCTTTTATCTCTTCTACTATTTTCGTGTCCCACCACCACCACCACCAGTCGCCGTCGGGCGATTCCGTCTCTGGCTTGGCGAGCAGGCGCATCCGGGGCCGTCGAGCTGTCGATCCACGCGGCGATGCAGGCGCCACGTGGCGGTGGCTTCCTCGGGAAGCGCAAGGAGCGCGACTACTACTACCCTTATCCCTCGGTGTCGACGCCGTCGGAGCAGGCGGTGCTTCTCCAGCGGCAACCACCGCCGCCGCTCGCTAGGCCCGACCCGCGTGGCGTCAAGCCGGACCGCCCGGCGGTGAGGTTTGGCGCCAAGCCGCCGCTCCCTCAGCCAGGGGCCCAGGTCGGCGGCAACAAGCTGCTGGCCGGGTACCTGGCGCACGAGTTCCTGCGGTACGGCACGCTCCTCGGCGAGCGGAGGCTGGAGCCGCCCCGCCTGAAGGAGAAGGATCCCGCGCCCGAGCCGAGCAGGCGCTACGCGGAGGTTTCGCGGCTGCTTATGGCGGGCGGGGCCCGCATCCCCGGCGTCGTCAACCCGTCGCAGCTCGGACACTGGCTCCGGATCAAGGAGTGACCGGGTGGCCCCATGCCGCTGGAGGTCGGGTGCATGCGGCATGGCCGCATTGCCTACTGCTTCGCCTCGTCGGCGACCGACGATCAGAGGAACCGTTGCTTTTGAACATAGCAAGCGGGTTTGTTATTTCTCTGTCTTTCATCCCCTTCAGAATTTTCGAGTGGTAAATCAACTCCGCTTGTCAGAAATTTAGTGTAGTTGTTGGATGAGAAACTGCAGGCACTACTACTACTGCTAGCTTTTGCTGCGTCGGTTCACATTTTCTCCCCTGCTGAAATCCTCTGCATCGGCGAAACCTGTGATGCATGGCGTGGATGAATCCACCGTCGTTGTAAATACATGATAATGTTTTGGTAGTAGCTTAAGAAGTGTCTGTTACTGTTACCAGTAAGTATTAATTTGGCACCATCAAAGCTTTCTGTGACTAGAATCCAAATCCAAATGCATGGTTACTGTATTTGGTGGAAAAAGGATGCGGGCAATTGACCCCTCGTCCGCGAATGGCCGGCCTTTTGCTTGCACACATCCCTCATCTCGATCGGTGTTCGTTGAGCAATAAATAGGGTTGGTTTCTTTCCATCTTGAGTTCTTCCTGCTCTGCAGACGTTACTGTGTCTGTGATTTCGGAAGGCATTCGATCCATCATTCCATATTTCCATCCAAAGGTTCACATCACACAGTAGGTGATTATCTCCAGCAGATACGAAGTCCTCTGGGTCAACTAAACTTTTTTTATAAGCGGTAGCCGGTAATAGATGGAGGAAGCCAGCTGATAGTTTTGCATGACTTGGGTGTTTGAATATTTCAATTCAAAACAGGCTATAGGCTAGAGCTGTTCTTAGTAGCTTGCCAATTCAAACAGAGTCTTAGGGGGTGTTTAGATTAAAAAAATAGAATTTGGCTACTGTAGCACTTTCGCTTGTATTTGATAATTAGTGTCAAACATAGACTAATTAGCCTCAAAAGATTCATCTCGTGATTTACAATCAAATTGTATAATTAGTTATTTTTTTATTTATATTTAATGCTCCATGTGTCCAAAGATTATGGAGAGACCGTGTAAAAATTTGGAATTTAGAATGCATCTAAACAAGACCTCAGTATTTCATCTATTACTAGTACCGTTTCTTGGAGTTTACTCTTTAATGGTGACTTTGGTCCCAAAAAATAAAAACTGTAGCAGTTGATGGTCCAGTCTTGAGTCTTCTCTATTCTCCTTCTTATAAACTGCAAATAAGTCAGTTCAATGGTCCGCTCTGCGCTTTGACAATGCCGCGGCAGCCACGAAGCTAAACTATGCGTAGTCAACCCAAGGAAACTTCCGTGTTTTAATTTATATTTATACAACTACATCAGGTCTAGAAAGTGAAAGTCTCTATGCATGGTTTCAAATTACCGCTTTATTATACAATTGTAAGCAAAGCTCTTCAGCGGTTCAGAACAGAACAGATGATGGCCTTGAAGCTAGCTAGCGTCGCCCGAGTAGCACTATCTCTTTTACCAAAAGCTCTTCACCTCGAGCGCAAGCAAAGCAATGCATCTACTCGGCTTTTGGCCGGTGTCATTGCCACCCTAGTGACTCAAAGTCTTCTTTTGCTGAGACGATTTGATCAACACCGTCTCAATCTTTTCCGTTTGCGTCGAGGCAGCTTACGCGGCAAGGTCACCAGGCCGCACAGAGGAGGCCCGTTGCTTGCACAGGACTAAGGAGTGGTTGGGTTGGCCTTGCCGCTCGGCTCTTGTCCGACAGCGACGTTAGAGGCCGATAGAGCAGCAGGAGGACGCGTAGGGCTACGAGAAAGCAAGCGCAAAGCGATGTATGGGCGGAGCAAGCCAAGGCGGTGCGAAATAACCGCCTGCTCTTTTCTGCTTTTTATACAAGCGGGAAGCCAGGCCTACAAAGGATGGTAAACGCGGCAGAACAATGGCCTGTACTACTACCAGCCCACTGGGGTCTTGCTCTTGCGAGACGACGTGCAGGTGCAACAGTGTTTCAAAACTGTTCATGCACACTTCGTAGCACTCGTCGAGGAGAAAATGTGCTCGACTCGACATCAAATGCATGGGTTCCCATGTGTTCCTCGCCTGCCACCTGCGCTGATGGAAGGGTTGGTTCACATTTAAATACGGTTGGACTTGTCACGCAGCTATCGGGGTCTATCAGCGGTTTCAACGACGGAGCTAGGAAAAAATTATAGCTAGGTCGAGTTCTAACACGAAGAATGATTGAAAAAAAATTATGGCCTAAATCGCATCGTATTCACATACTACATTGCACAACTTATAGCGAAACAGCAAGAATCATAGAAATTATAGTGAAAAGGTGGATGAACAGCACAAGATGTTATCTCAAATTTGCATAATAGATTGAGGTAACCAGCGGAGCTGCTGCCCTGCTCTGCTGCTAACATGTCCTCTCCTCCTCCCCCCATTGCTCCTGGCGTGGTGGCGGGCAGACAGGCAGTGGGCTGCGCAGGCGCCTGGCAGCGGCCGGCCAGTGGGGTGGCGGCGAGCCGCGACTGGCGGCAGCGGTCGGCGAGTGGGGTGGCAGCGAGCCACGGCTGGCGCCTAGCAGCGGGCGGTGGCACCTGTGTCGATATGGAATTGGGGATTCGGGAAGCCGAGCGCGAGCGCCTGACGGTGTTGGTAGATTGGGGATTTTGGAAGCTAAATTGGGCCCTTGTTGGGCACTTGGGCTAATCTAAAGTGACAAAAAAGGGCCTAGTTCCAACTGCTCAGCAAAACGAACCGGTCATTTTCTTCTTTTTGGCTACTCGATGCTCGCGGCTCGCTCTCGTTCGGCGCCATGTCGCGGCAGCGCAGCCTCTACTCAGCAGCTCGGCAGTCAGAGCTAAGGAAGAGGGGTCCGGGGGTCTAGGACAACACCGCCAGTAGCTGGGGCGGCCGCCCCACCCTGCCCCTAGGGTGGCTCCGTCAGTGAGCGGTTTCATGCTTCCCTTTCTACGAAACAACTTCAATTCTGAATGAACATACAAAAATAGGACTAGTACTTGCGGGGGGGGGGGGACTGACCAAGCCATGGAACGAGAGGAATCAGATCGGCTGACTTCAGGCAAAGCGATGTCTGGCTGCAGTCACGCACATCTCACCGTCCACTCCCATCCGATGGCCAGAGGCGGGAGACCAACCAAGCTCCCAGCTAGCTGGGCATCGGCCCATGTAGAGACGGCCTGTTTCCCAGATGGACTAGTCGTGCGGTTCGTTTTTTTATTTGGCGCGGCTTTTATTCTTTTTGGTGCGGCCCTCGGCTTTTTTTGGCGCGAGTTTACCACACCTGCTCGTGTTTTGGCGCGAGCCGCGAGGGTAAAGCGATCGTCTCGTCCCTGCGTACTCAGGTGCTGCATGCCGGCGATCGTCGTCGGAGGCAAAGGTGCCAAAAACTGTAAGCTTCTACCTATTCTAGCATACCCAGGCTACAATCTTGCTACTCTGATTCGCTTGCTTTTGTCCTCCGTAATAACTCTGTTGTTTTGGGTTTGACTCAAGGGGAAATCTGCATGGTTGAGATGAAATATCGAGGGAAACATCAATTTGTTGCATGCATCAAAACAAAATCTGAATATTCAAGATCGAAGAGGAAAGGTGTGTATTGCCATGGCTATTTCTTTCTGTCCATGAGATCTGATAGATTTTTTCGTTGTTTAGATTTTTAGTTAGCAGCAGATATAACATCTTGTCATCATTAATTTTTATTTGTAGAGAGATTTCTGGTTTATTACCTCAAGTTAGCATGAAATTCAATAATATAAATGAGGCTCGGATGTTTTGGGTTAGCTATGGAGGTCAAAAGGGCTTTGAGGTTAGAAAAAAGTACACAAACAAAAGAAAGTCAGATGGGAATGTTAGATCTTGCAGATATGTTTGTGCAAATGAGGGTCATAGAGTGCAAGATAAAAGATGTCGTCTAACAAAGTGTCCAAGAGCTGAAACTAGAACCGATTGTCAAGTTCGCATGGGTCTTGTACTAGACCGAGAAAAGGGAAATTATAAAGTGACTGATCTGATCTTGGAACACAATTAGATGAAATAGTCAGGTCACAGATACAGTACAATAAGCCTATACAGTCAGGTCACATAGAAATAGAATAGCTGCTAATTCTATACAGTAGTCATACATACAGGTTAATGAATTTCTACATGGAGATTGTGCGCAAAAAAAAAAGCTTTGTGCACAGTAGTGATATCATTGCATTAGAGATCCTATATGTATTCAGGAGACAATGCAGTAATTACAGTTAGCTAATTCCATAGCCCCCCTTTTGAGATGATTCACACTGAAAATGGCTCTGCTAGTAGCTTGCTGAAGGTCATCTGTTGACCACGGCGGCAAGTAAGCTAGCCCATCTGGGGATCCACCTCCACAGTGCGCATGGGCAAGAGATGCAGGCCGAGCAGACACACCGCCGGCGGCCGTGCGAGCGGCTGGCAAGCCGGGGAACGTCCCCATGGCGCACGGCTGCGGGACAAGCGACGGGCAAGACTTCAAGGAAGAAGGGGGACACCTCGCAGATCGCGGCAACTTAGGGTCGATCGACGAGGAAGCCGGCGGCGGAGGAAAAGGATGAGGCGGCAGTGGAGGAAAAAGACCAGTCGCCGGCGGAGTCGTCGCCCATGGGAGATGCGTGTGCTCTGTTTTTTAATTTTTTAGAGAGAGTGCGTGTGCTCTGGTGGAAGACTGGTGGGCTTGATGGGCTGGAGTGGACTACCTGCGTGGCCTGCTAGTTGGAAGCGTCCCGCGTCTCGCCGTTGGATGCGAGCGGACGGACGGATTTCTGCGACTGCAGCCATACGTCGCTCACGGTGAAGTCAGCCGATCTGATTCCGGAACGAGATCCTCTGAAGTCGGTCTCCGTGACTGCTGCCGGCAGTCACTCAATCGCTGCCGTTCATTGGCATCCAACGGAGCAGCTGAGCCCAGATCTCGTTCGCACGTTGTGTGGCCCAACAACACAGCCCGTTAAGCACAAAAAGCAGCCGGCAGCCCCTGCCGAGAGCTCCGCATGGATAGGGGAAATCACCGCCGCCGTCATCTGCTCGAGCGCCACGCCGTCGCCATCCCCTCACCTCGCCCAGAGCTGCGCCGTTGCCATCCCCTAGCCCAGAGCCGCGCCGTAGCCATCCCCTGGCCCAGAGCCGCCCCATCGCCGTCCCTTCGCTGCGGGCTGCATCGTCGGCGCTCCCTTGTCGAGCGTCTCGGCGTCGCCGTCCATCGCCGAGCGTCGTCGCCGTCATGGACGCTGCCAGCCTGCAGCCTTTCAACCTCGACCACGTCCTGCACGCCTTCTACCTGTGCAGAGCTCACGGCTGCTGACCTGCTGTCCAGGAGCTTTTTCAATCTCTAACTAAGTACAGTCTTCAGAGCATGCTTGTAAAGTGCAATTTGTGCAAGAGCTTGCAAACTGTGTAAATTGTGGTTGTATCCAAACTCATGCAAATTTTGTAGATTACCATTGTGCTGTAAATTTTCCTGGAATTGAATAAAAAGTATCGCTGATTGTTGCAAATTCAGAGGTGCACAAAATGTGCTGTTCTCTGGCATCCAGTATGGCTACGGCGCGGCTCTGGGCTAGGGGATGGCTACGGCGCAGCTCTGGGCGAGGCGAGGGGATGGCGACGGCGCGGCGCTCGAGCAGATGACGGCGGCGGCGATTTCCCCTATCCATGCGGAGCTCTCGGCAGGGGCTGCCGACTGCTTTTTGTGCTTAACAGGCCGTGTTGTTGGGCCACACAACGTGCGCACGAGGAAGAGTGTCTGGGCTCAGCTTCTCCGTTGGATGCCAATGAACGGCACCGATTGAGTGATTGCCGGCAGCAGTCACGGAGACCGACTTCAGAGGATCTCGTTCCCAAGCCATCGACACCAGTCGTGATGGCCGGCCGAGTGGCTGGCCCGCCGACCGCTCGATCACTCGATCGATTTTTTAGCAGCTGTCTGGTGGGTCTTTACTAGTATTAGTTTCGACTCTGCACAATATTTCCAAAAGATATATTCTTTTAATTTTTTATGAAATCTTTGCCGCCTTTACATCTGTACAAGACTACAACGCCTAGGACAGTGTTAGGCAGCTGCATATGCTGGTACAAACGCACGGTGAAGTGTGGACAATCATGGACGAAAGCAATAAAGACACGCGACCCAGCATTTGTTTCGAGTAATGCTAAGCACTTGCAGCCACCGGATCGCTTCGCTCACGAGTTATTGCTGAAAGTACTGTTTATTGATTTGGTGTGAGAGAAAAATACTGTTTCGATTGAAAAAATAAGTTGAGAAGTACGGATTATAAGACAAGCGAACAAGAGTCAATAACGGGACGTAAGCTAGCTAAATGTTGAGGTGAAAGAAAAAGAAGAGAAAAGATAAGAGAAACGGGTTGTAACCTTGCAGCCGGCTTGGACACCAGAAATAAAAAAACTCTGTGAGAGAGATAAGTGGGCCATGTATTAACCGTGAAGAGCTAACTATTATATAGATTGGCTGAGAGAAGGCTGCACAAAACCTTACAGCCAACAAGCCGGCTGTATTATTAAACTTTCTCTTAGTGCAGTCTCAGTCAAGAAACCATGAAATGGTTTCCGTTGTGATCAAGTTATATAGACATTATATTTCTTCAGAATCTAGTTTTCAATAAAGTAGTAACATACCTTCTCTCTCCTATTATTCACTTATCACAATTTTTCTATCTTTGTCCTTGTGTAGATATAGGTTTTTTTTAATAAAAACACATGTCTCTTCCTTATTTCTAGTACCATATTAGGCACTCCCTACCTAAGAAGTAGAAAGTTTCTATGTTCATTAGTTAAGTGCCAACTAAGATAAAGACGTGGCACCATAATTAAAGAAAAGAATGAGAGGAGGAAAATGGTTTCTTAGACCCTAGTTGATATGGCTCAGCTTCACTGAAACAATTTTTTTTTAGATTTAGCTTCATGAGCAACTATACGCCTCTACCGGTGAAGCTCAAGCTATTTTAATGATCTATTTGGCAAAATAATTTTTCATGGTAGACAAAGATGATGAAATACCATAATGCCTTTTGGTTTTCTTTTTCTTCTCTATTTTTTATTCATTTCCTTCTCACATTCGCTCTTTCTTCTGAAGTCGTTCTTCTTCTTTCTTCCAGGCGCCCCCTCATGCTCGCAAGCCCCGACCTCCATACCGCCCATAGCCTGGCGGCTCGCACCCAATGACGACGCCCGCACCTGCGCCTCCCGATCGTGCTTGAGCTCCACGGTGGCGTCTCTCGGCCATTTCCGCACCCCACGGCCTCACCCCACGCCTGCCGGCTGCGCGGGAGCAAATCTGACCTCCATTCACGAGGGGGCCCACTGATGCGAGTGTGAGCTGGGAGAATCCATTACTTTCAGCTTCATCTCCCATCCAACCTCTTTGTCTCTTTGAGAGCGTGTTTTCAGGAGCTTCACCTCTGAAGTTATTTGCAAAAGACCTGTTTTGCACAAAACAATTTCAAACAGCTCATGAAACAGGTGGAGAAGCTGGCCTAAACACGGCCTTAGATAAGAAATCATGTTTACACGAGAACTCAGAGACATAAAGAGATGTAATGAGTAGATGCATGATGAAGAGAGAATACACGTGAATGCAAAAAAAAACTTTTCATTGAAAACATAGTTTGTATGTGTATTGTCTATATAAACTAATAGACATAGAAATTATCTATAACTTTTAGCATTAGAACTGCTTTTAACATTTTTGCTTAGTGAACATCCTAATTAATACGGTCAAATGATCTCCTTGAAGCGCTTACTAGAATTCATGTGGAAACGGTCAAATGATTTTCCTTGAATCGCAACGGCAGAAGTACTACTAGTAGTACGCAACTGAAAATATGTGAGTAGCAGCTGTGCCAGCAACGTGTGGTGCACGCTGCGGAGAGTACAGCGGCATGGCGGCCGCATCCAGCCTCGTACAATGGGGCATCATGGCGTGGCCGCGTGAGACCTTCCACTTATAATGGGGAGTTTCTTTCCAAAAAAAATTCAAACCGTTCACATCGGATATTTGACGTGGAGTATTAAATATAGACGAAAAAATTAACTAATTACACAGATTATGATAAATTTGTGAGATAAATTTTTAAGCCTAATTAATCCATGATTTGATAATGTCATGCTATAGTAAACATGTGCTAATGATGGATTAATTAAGCTTAATAAAATCGTCTTGCGGTTTTCAGACGAGCTATGTAATTAGTTTTTTAATTAGTATCCGAACACCCCTTTTAACATCTTACTAAACATTCAATGTGACACCCTAAAATTTTTCGTCCAGAAACTAAACAACCCTTAACACTTTGCAGGCTTCAGCGGCAGGCAGCAGATGGCCGGCGCCGGCCACCATCAACCAAACCAAGACGTTCGTTCAGTGCGGGTCGGGGATGGGGCCGGGCATGACCAAGACGTGCAGTGATCGTCGCGGCTGCATGGCACTGGATCGATTCATCAGCAGGTCGGGTCGGGTCGCTATCCGGCCAGCGACGCATCTTTACAGACGAGTCGTCTCTTGTACTGTTGTACTGTACATCACTTGGCTAGGATAGGATAGTATATACTCCTGTAATAGTGTAAAACAACAGCCCCGGCCGGTAGCGCTATGCAGAATTACCGAGTCGAGCCACGAGCCCACGACCCGAGCGTGAGTCTGTTTGTGGGTGGTCAAGCAAAAAGGTTCTTGCCAAGTTAACTTTAGACTTCAGTTGTTGGGATTTAGCAAATGCGCGAATTAATTTAACTTTGCTGACAGAGCAACCTGCTAATCGTGATGTTATATTCTCTATGGTGCGTGTCTTCCTCGTATCTAGGTTTTGAGAAATTTTTTTGGCAACTGAGGTCTGAGGGTGGTCATGGATGGTCAGCGACGAAAGAGAAGATGTGAAGTGGGAAGCAAGGAGGTGTCTCGTAGGACAAGGGAGGTGCGTGGGTTGTGTAGCCCGGGATGGTTAGTGAAGGTGGTTGTATTTTCCATCGGTTATGGATTAAGGCCCTGATTGATCCTTTAGCTGCTAATAGTTACTTAACTAATATCTCATAACTAATATTAGCTAGCTAACTATTGACTGTTATTAGCTAGCATGATCTAATTAGTGAGATAGTTGTCAATTGAGTATTCAGCTAATAATTAATTAGTCTATGAGCTAGATTCATATGATCCAAAAGAACTAATTATTTGCAGTTAACTATTAGTTCCATAGATCAAACGGGGTCCAAGACTTTGGTGTGGCGTTACGTGTCTATCAATAGCAAAAGGTCTATGGTGGCTTTGTTAAAAATATTGAGATATGGCATCCAGTCTATGGGAGGAGGCGTTTGTAGGATAGAGTACAGTGTCAACACGTACGTATGTAAGTGTAGGGGCACATTATTCATGTGTCTATGTGTGTGTGCTTTTGGGGGTTTAAAAAGACAAAAAAGAATCCCAAGTCTTACAATATATTAGATCTGAGCAAAAGAGGCTTGGGCCACACATGCTACTGGACAGGGCCGGCCTGTATGACGAGAAGCAAACCCATGAAAAATTTTCTTGGCCCAAACTTTTTTTATTTTAATTATTTTTCAACTAAAAAGAGTGCTGACAACTATCTAGGGTCGTCTGCCCTGGTGGTGGAAGGGCACACCGACCCGGAGGTGATGGAGGCCGTGGCTTGCCGCGAAGGTCTCGCATTGGCCAGCGATCTTGGCTTGCAATCTTTCAGGATAGCAAGCGACTGTGCCAATTGTGGTGAGGAGTCTACTGGGCGAGGGGTTCGGCAGATACGGACCAATTGTCCGGGAGATCAATGTCAGAAGGAGGAGCTTTATGAGAGCGGAGTTCGTCCATGAAGGACGAAAATCAAATGTCGATGCTCACTTATTAGCTAGAAGCTATGTAAATTTATCGATAGGTAGACATGTTTGGTTTATGGAGCCTCCCGATGGAGTATGTAATTCTTATGTTATTGAATAAATAAAGTCAGAGCTCCCCTAAAAGAAAAACTAAAAAGAGCGGGCGAACATCTAGACCTTAGCTGAGCCTGAAATTGATGCCCAACTTTGGCTGTTAGATGTTATTGGGCATTGAAGTTCGGCTTGAAAAATCCTTGTTTGAATTTCTGGCACGATATGGCCTGCAAAATACTTAGCTACTATATATACCGTGCTCAGCTCAGCCACAATTGGTTTCTATCTTTTGGAAGAGGTCTCTTTCATCCCTGAACTATTGCCATGATATGTTTTTCTATCTTGAATCCAAAACCTACCTCAAACTCCAAAAAAACATTTTACCCTCTCAACTCTCGGAATATTTAATACCTCTGTATTGGGTTAGAAGTGGTTGTCAATGCAATCTCATCATTTTTTAATAGTTATAAAAGATCCAATTAATATCCGATAAGATTCTTAAACCACGAAAAAAATCTCTAAACTTCTAAAAATATTGAGTAAAAAATCTAAATAACATATTTTAGAGCTCATGAAAATATCTCTAAATCTAGAAGGTTCCAAAATTAGATTTAATTTTCGGATAATGGAAAAATATATCTAGAAAAAATTAGAAGATTTCATAACGTTCTAATTGATGTCTAAATGTGTTTTGAAAACTTTCCACAACAAAATATGAGATGCATCTAGCAGAAAGAAAGCATACATTTAATGTTGAATGCATCAATGCTAGTTTCATCTAATTTTTTTGTTGTGGAAGATTTTTTTTTAAAAAATATGCTTAGACATCGATTATCATGTTTTGCATATTTTTCCATCTTTTTATATATTTTTCTCACTTTCAAGAGCTAAATCTAACTTTGAACACTTTTAGATAAATTTTATTTAGATTTATCGAGTCCTTGTCTATCTCTAGGTTTTTTACTGAATTTTTTCAAAAGTTAAAAAAAACTTTTCATGATTTAATTAAAATCGTATTAGGTATTTACTATTTTTTAATTAAAAGAATACAATCATTTTGATTTTTTAGGGATATACAACCATTGAAAACCACTTCTAATCAAAGCAGGAACATAATTTACTACTCCATCCATTCCAAATTATAAAACATTTTATTTTTGAGATATATTGATTTTATTATGTATCTAGACATGGTAGATAGCAAAAATTATGTATTTAGAAAATGAAAACGTCTTATTACAGTTTAGAATTGAGTGAGTAGATAGAAGATATAAGAGGTCCGAATTTGAAGTTTGAAGAGAAAAACAAAATACTAGACCAAACGATAATTGAGCAGCGGTCACCAAACACGACTGCCCTCTTCAGCCCGCAGCTTCGCTATTTCTCCACAAGGCGGTGTGGGCTGGGCTGCTTCCGTCCCAAGTCGCCGAGTCGCCGAGTCCCCCGTCCCTCTCCGACGCTTCCGGCTTTCCGTGCCCTTTTCCTCCTCTCGCAGCTCGCAGGCGCAACAGATTCCACCCGTTCCTTCGGGTGGCCAGACGAATCGAGGAGGGAGGCAGGATGGCCTCCGACGGCCACCCGCCGGAGCCGGGGAAGAAGGAGGAGGTCGCCTCCACGGCCGCCGGGCCTGGAGCCAACGATCTGGATGACCCGCAGTTCATGTGCTGCGTCTGTCTGTGAGTTTGTTGCCGATGCGGCGTCCCCTTTCCCCTCTCTGATTCCTCTCCTCTCGTCGGGAGACTGTAGATCGTTCTGTGATTATGGGCGACGTCTTTGATCCTACGTACGTCGGCAAATTGTTCGTGCTCGTAGCTTGCCCCTAAATTTGTTTACCGGCGATATGCTAGATTGCGTTATTCTTATTCGTAAGTTTTTGTGTCGATAAGACTCCAGAGCCCATTGTTCCACAAAAACTATAACTCTTAAGGGCAGAGCACGCTCAATTGTTATGTTAAATTAAATCATTTTGAGATTGATCGTGCCAGGGCCCAGGGCACATTTACCTCCCATATTCTAAGGTGCCAGCAAAATCTGTGGAATGACTCATTTGCATGTGTACATCTATGCAAAACAAATGTCCATTTATGCAAAACAGATGTATTGCAAAATTATGTACCTAGGAATAGCGTTATCAGAACCTAGCTGTCTAGTATGCTGTACGCCCTAGCACTTTGGGGAACGCTGGCACCTGAATCTATAGCCACAGATGTGTACCACAATTCGCACTCTCCAGCACGGTTATTGTTCAAGTTGGGGCTTCACTGAAGTCTGGTGGGCCTAGAAAGGAGCCATTGGTGGTAGGCTAGTCCGATTGTGGTAGCGAGTGGTGCATGGAGTGGCAAGGTTGTGGGAGTGCTGCCGACAGTGGGGCGGAGGACCAGCAGCAGGCTGGGTCAGGGCAGGGTTGTTGTTGGATCTGGCTGCAGGAGACGCCGGCAATTAGTAAGGAGGGGTTTTGGAGGCTTGGAGCAATAACTTGCCTGAGGTGCTCACAGGCATTGTGGTGGTGCGGCTGGGAGGGAACGACCTATGCACAAAATTTTGGGTGTGAGACAGCTTGAAAAACAGCCGAGGGAGTGGGTAAGTGGCAAACTGAATGCATAGGTACAACATAATTCAGTTAGCATGCTTGCAGAACTCCAATGTAACAAAAAAAAACAAACAGCTGAGAACACTATTGAACGCCGGCAATTAGTAAGGAGGGGTTTTGGAGGCTTGGAGCAATAACTTGCCTGAGGTGCTCACAGGCATTGTGGTGGTGCGGCTGGGAGGGAACGACCTATGCACAAAATTTTGGGTGTGAGACAGCTTGAAAAACAGCCGAGGGAGTGGGTAAGTGGCAAACTGAATGCATAGGTACAACATAATTCAGTTAGCATGCTTGCAGAACTCCAATGTAACAAAAAAAAACAAACAGCTGAGAACACTATTGAACAGAATGTGGCAAAGCGTTCTCAAAATGATGACTGAGCATGAATAGGAGGTGAAGCGATTCAGCAACCTCACTGAGTCCAGTGTCTTGTGGAACAACATAATATTTCCTCAACCAATAATATCACAAATGGATCTAATCAAATGGTGGCCTATGCAAACTTAAATAGAATATCTGATGAGTGATTACTCAGCTTGCTATGAGTTGAGTTCATGTGGTGCATAAATGGACATTTGTTGTTTTTGTATCTGTAAACAACATGGTAACACTGAATTCTCTGTATGCATAAAACACAATCTTGTACCCTTTTTTTTTGTTTGTTTGGGATATTTGATTATTCTGCGGGGCTATAATTCTGCACAAATGTACCAATGATCTCATCTGTTTAACCAATCTGTTTTGCAGGGATCTTCTGTACAAACCAGTTGTTTTATGTAAGAGTTTGTTTTTCATGTTTACAGAAAACAGCTTGACTATGTCAAACTCTTCAAACCTCATTTATCATCTACTGGTGCAGCATGTGGTCATATGTCATGTTTCTGGTGTGTCCACAAAGCTATGCAAATTTTCCGGGAATCCCATTGCGCTGTGTGTAGGCAGCCCTATATACACTTTCCGAGTATCTGTCAGCTCTTGCATCATTTGCTTCTAAAGCTTGAAACTGCTGATTACAAAAGAAGGGAAAAAGAAGTACTAGGTGAGTATTCTACACCCTAAAACCAATATGCAAGCATTGCATTTATTTATTGATATAGGTCAAAACAAAGATAATTATGCTGGGTAGGAGCATTGCAAGAGCAATAGCACATCCCCCCCCTCCCTATTCTACTAGTTACTCCCTCCGTCCCAAATTATAGATTGTTTTGGCTTTTTTAGGTACATAATTTATGCTATGCGCTTAGGTATACATTATGTATGCACACTAAAAACTATTTTTAGGTACATAATTTATGCTATGCGCTTAGGTATACATTATGTATGCACACTAAAAACTATGTATCTAAAAAAGACAAAATGACCTATAATGTGGAACGGTGGGAGTAGTAATGTGTGCACTTTCATTTTTAGGAATTAACTCTATGTTCACTTCCGGCTTACATTTCAGAGGAAGAGATGCGCATAGAAACATACTCCCCCCAAATCATTGAGTTTTTGAACTACAAGAATAATGGTAAGAATTTTGCCATGTAACTACGGTTGTAGTTATCTCCACTTCCATAGTATGTCACAAATCTCAAATAATATCTCCATTTCCATTACATCTCGTAAGTCTTAAATATGATATACCCACTTTCTTTTTCTTTTTTGTAAGTTGGAAGCGATGGGGAGAACAGAAATGAAGACAGTAAAGCTAGACCCCCACAAGAAGTTTCAATGAATGGCAGCATTTTGGATGAGCATTCGAAGAAAATTAAGTTGGAGGATGTTTCATGCCCTCTCTGTACGGAGATGCTGTATCAACCTGCTGTTCTTAATTGTGGTCATGGTAAATTCTAGTTTCAGAATAAAAACTACTACCTAACTTGTTTTGGAGATATTAACTTATGTTGGTTTTGTGTAGTGTATTGTGTATCCTGTTTGTCGTCTTTGAATGAGGAAACACTGAAATGCCATGTTTGTGGAAGTCTTCACCCTGGAGATTTCCCTAACGTTTGCCTGGACCTTGATCATTTCCTGGAAGAATATTTTCCAGCAGAATATGAATCGAGAGGGCAGAAAGTTCAGTTTAAGAAGGACCAGTGCAATCGTGAAGCATCATCTTCAGGTAAGCTTTTGTTACTAAGTTCTATTTCACTTAGCGTATTATCTCCTATATAACAGGGTAAGATCCCTTATTAGAAGGGGAAAAAAAGTCATCTTGATCCGACAAAATGCTGCCAAAAAAAACAAAAAAATAAACTTCAGATTGTAGTTTGTGTAGGAACTAATTGTAATCTTGGGGAATCACTGAACAATACATGTGGTTATAGTTATGGTGTAATTTCACTTAGTGCTCCAAAAAAAATGTTTATTGCTTAAGTTTTTGTTGGCTTCTAGCAATAGTGTGATATACATACCTGAATGGAAATTGTATAGAATATCTTTGATATGTTTTTTTGTGTACTGTTCTCTTCTATAAAATATGCATTTCTAATGAACTACTTTACTAACTGTAATACTGTTTTAGTCATTAGACCTTTCCATTTAGGGACGAGTGCTAGCATATCAGATCGGATGATGTTAGTTTGTGGATCAAGAGGGATGTAATGTTATTGCTAATTTGCTATGGTATATATTGGTTTGAAGTCTTCTAATATTTAACGTTGTGTAGAGCTACTGCAATAGGTTGTAGAAATACTAATTTACCAACACAAGTCACTAGTTATTTACGGGGCACAGCCGCAGTTGAAACTGGGCAGTTGCAGGTTCCACCACCACAGGAGGATGCCGAACCACCTGTTCTGATTAGTACCGCTGTAGTCATTGTCTATGATAACTCTTTTAGGGGATTGGGTTTTTGAATCATTTTTAAATAGTTTAGATATATGCATACAAGGTTAGCTGTTCAACTTTTTTTTTCCGTCTTTGGCGTAGATATGTTTGTGGTCCATTACAGCATGCAATTTGAGATCTTAATTAGGCCTTAAAACTAAGGCATGGAGCACATATTAGGTACCCCCTCCCCTTTTTTTGGTACTAACTCAAGTGTTGTTTGTGCTGTTAAGGTACTTCAGGCAGAAAAGGAAGCACTAGGGCACTGCATGATGAGGACCTGTTAAATATTCACATTGGAGTAGGATGCGACTCATGTGGGGTACGTACAAGTTGTAAACGTTTTATCAGTTTTGAGCTTTATACTCGTAAAACATACACACAAAGGAAAAGGTACTGTTAGAGTAGATAGAATGATTTCTTTGACTTCACAATCGTTCACCTTGAATTGGTCTATAGAAATACAGTTTCATCTTTCTTTTTCCGTAAGTGTATAGCATTCATGCTAGCTGTATTGATGTTAGTATGTTTCTTGCCAATTGGAAGACCTTGAGTAGATCATTTATTTCTGTGGAAAGGGTTGATTCAAATCCTCCAGTTCTTTGAGACCAACATACATCATTCAAAGTTACTATAATAACTTATATATGAACAGTCATAATCAGTAACGTGCTGAATGTCCTAGGCCCCGTTCGGCTGTGCTGATAAGCCGGCTGAAAAACACTGTTGGCTAATTTGCTGTGAGAGAAAAACACTGTTCCGGCTGAAAAAACAAGCTGAAAAAGACGGATTATAAGCTGGGTGAACAGGACCGTTGGTCTACTGTAGTTATCCTTCAATTTTAGTACCTAAATCCTAAAAGGTTACAGCTATTTATCTGAGTAGCATCAAAACGCGTGTTGTTTTACTGCAGAGACTACTAGTCTTTGTTGTTTGCTTTTTAAGAGTTCACCGATTATTCCTTTTTCTTGGATGCAAAAGACATCTGCCTTCAATTCCGTAGGCTTCTTAGAGTACCCAAATCGTAACACATTAACTTTTTGCTAATTGTCTTCTAGCTTGTAACCTTTTTCTTTGGCAGAATACAGTTTTTAGCTTTTACTGATGGTAGTTTTTATCTTAGTGCTTGTTCCGTGATGAACCTTATTGTCCTCTACTTCCAATCCTTACAACAACCTTAATATCAAATCAGACATGCATAACAATGATAAAACATTTTCGGATCATGTATTAAATTATGTTCAGTTTGCTAAGATGAAACTGGTGAACACCATGCAGGTATATCCGATACGTGGTAAGAGATACAAATGCCAGGACTGCACTGAGTTAATTGGGTTTGACCTTTGCGAAGCCTGCTACAAGTCCAGTTCAAAGCTCCCAGGACGCTTTAATCAGAGGCACACCCCTGATCACAGAATGGAAGTTGACAATTCAGCACTCTTACAAGGGATACTGAGACACCATGGCATACCCGAGGAAGGCCCTGAGGGACTGATGATGGAAGAAGCGGTGGTTGCTCCTGGTGCATTGTTGCAGATACTCATTGATGTTCAAGGAATGGAGGAGGGTAATGATGAGGGCCCTGGAGAGGCGGCCATTGAAGAGCCAGTTGGTGCTCCTGGCGCGATGTTGGATATAGTCATCCATGATCAAGAAATGGAGGGCAACGAGGAGGATCAGGCACTCTAGATGCAAATTGCACAGCTGCAGCGAAGCCTTTGTTTTATGTTGCTGGGGCAGGCTACACGTGTGTGATGTGAAATGGAGGGATTGCACAAGCTTAGGTATGGCTGGATCGGCCTTGCTCATATTCCTGGTTCTCTAGTTACTGCCATCTAAGGGCCATATGATTTTATTTTTCCTGCTTCTGTAAATCCGTGCGGTTGTTTGTTTCAAAGGAAATTGCAATAAGGATATGCAGAACTATATTGGTAAATCTGTTCCAGCTTACCTTTTTGGGGATGAACCGCGTGAACGAAAATAAATTGCCAATTTGTCCCGGCGGTAACGCTTTTAAAAACGTGTGAACTGTGTGACCTCTTTCTGCAGTGTGGCCTGGCTTCGGTAGGGCTTTCGAAGTTTGAGCCAGTTGGTTGTAGTGGGACTGGGTGGGAGTGGCAATGCGGGGACGGGCGCGGTCGGCTTGGGGCAGCCGGCAGTAGGGATGAAAAAGATCGGAAATGATGGACAGGAGGCCAAATCATTTTTATTTTTATATTTTTTCTTGAAAACAAAATCAATACGATATTGTCGGACATAAATATGGTACTGATATTCTGATAATTTTGAAAACAATAATAATAAACAATAATAATCGATCAAAAAATACATCGATAACGATCGAAATTTATAAGAACGATATCTAAAAAATGATAAACATGTCAAACCGTATAACATGAGAAGAGCCATATAACTCAACCTATCTCACATGACAATAATAAATAAAACCACAATTGGCAAGATACCACAAGCTAAAACAACACGGTTCACACCATCTTAAATCTCAAACAGTGGCAAACTACGTAACAACATGAGTGCACGACAGTTCTTGACAAAAACACAAATAAACTTAACATGAGTGCACGACAGTTCTTGACAAAAACACAAATAAACAATCAAGTTCTAAGTTAACTTGATATAATGTAGTGATAAAAACATATTATTAGAGTTCCTTCTCCAATGGAGGTTATAGTCTTCCTAAAGCTGAACCTCATGCATGTCAAATAGTACGTGATTGTTGGCTGATTGCCTGATTGTCTTCTTGTATGCCGTATAGTTCCTTTCTAAAAAAATATTTACCTTATGTGCTTGCATATGTAGATGGATGGGCAAGCTTAGACGTGGGCCAACTAGACCTAAAGTATGTGTTGTATCGGTAATTACTGATGGTAAATTACCAGTTAAATACGTCGATCTTTGAAAATGATCGGAAGAGGGCAAAATCGTTTCCGCTTTCATTTCCGATTATTTTTACCGTTATCGTTTTTGTTTTTTCGTTTATCGCTACCGTTTCCATTTAGGCCTAGAAATCAGAAAAAACTCGAAAATGATTTCCGAAAACCGGAGATTATCATTTCCGTTTTCATCCCTAGCTGACAGCCCACGAGAATTTGCGGGACTCTCGGTATAGATAGCCAAATAGACTGGACCTAAAGAATGGTAGGAAGCATAACCCAATTTGGGGGTGTTTAGTTTCTCCCCAAAATTTTTTCACCCCGTCACATCGGATGTTTGACACTTCATAGAGTATTAAATGTAGACGAAAAAATAACTAATTGCACATATTGCGATAAATTTGCGAGACGAATTTTTTAAGCCTAATTAATCCATGATTTAACAACATTGAGCTACAGTAACATATGCTAATGACGAATTAATTAGGCTTAATAAATTCGTCTAGTGGTTTCCAGACGAGTTATGTAATTAGTTTTTTTATTAATATTCGAACACCCCTTCCGACATTCTATAAAACATCCGATGTGACACTCCAAAATTTTTCATCCCAGAAACTAAACACCCCCTTAATCAGGCCCCACAAATTTCGGACTTCCAAGCATACGGACAGTGCCCACACAGGGAGAGAGCGAGTGCCTACTGCTAGTGCGTTGGGCTCGCGAGCGCATCAGCAGTGGGCTCGTGCCGCTCCGGACGTTGTCCGCGTCGATCCAAACGCCACCCACGCCGTCCCGAACATCGCTCGCACCGCCACTTTCCATGCGTATCCCATGTGCAACGCCCGATCTACTTTTGAAAATCCAGATGCAACATTGTAACATACAAAAAAAAGACAAATGAAACACTTGAAGCAAGCATCTGAAATACTTACGAAAACGCCTCAAAAACATTTAAAACTCATTGCAAACATATGAAACACTTGCAACACATACGTATGGAACACCTAAAAACACTTAAAAATATATGCTTGCAACATGCATGTATATGCAACATCCAGGTCTACTTTTACAACATCCAGATAAAACACTTGCAACATACGTCTAGAACAGGTGAAACATTAAGAACATACACTTGAAACATACGTGTATAGCCATTACAACATGTGCAACATCCCAATCTACTTTTGCAACATCGATATACAACACTTACAACATACCTCTGCAACATCTGAAACACTTGAAACATACTCTTGCAATATGTGCTAGTTAGGGGGACGTCAACGATCCAGCTTACACCCAGGCGCATGCCTCCCCTTCCTGCTGACATGCGAGGTTGATGGGGGCGTAGGCACAAGCCTCCCTAGGCGCAGGCGCATGCGGCATGCCTCCCCCTTCCGCAATGGGCGAGGTCGATGGAGGTGCAGCACGGGATGGTGGGTGCGGACCGGGGAGCAGCCAGGTACGGGGCGCAGGTGCGGCACCACCGCGCTGGAGAAGGCCACAGGAGGCGGGTACGCTGCGGCGAATGGCCCTGCGCAACTACGCTGGAGAAGATGAGCGACACTATCATATTTTTTTGAGATATGGAGGCGGAGTGTGGGCACACTCTGAAGTAGCGAGCGGAGTGCGGGTGCGGGGCGCCCAGAGGGACAGACGCCCACATCCTATCATTACTGCACAAATTTTGGGTCCTAGGACAATTATGAGTTCGAGGGCCCAAAATTTATCACGTGTAGTGCGGGTTTGTATTTCACCCGCGAATCTCCAACAAAGACACGAAGTAAATCAGTTCACTAGCCCATTTAAGTAACAATACGTATAAAACCTCTGACCAGCCACCCACTCACCCTCACGGGTTCGGCGGCATTGGTGGCATTATCACCCGATGAGGTGTTTGGGTGGATTCAGGCTTTAAGTTTAGGTTTTAGAGGCGAGCATGGAGGTTCCACTCGAACCGAATCCGTCTTGGTTGCCATTTTTAATCATGTCCGAGACATAGTAAGAATCGAATGGCCAAAAGGGAGGGGTGAGTTGGGCTCTAAAAATTTAAAGCAACAACCCTGACCACGTAAAATGTAAATCCAAGCACTGTGATACGTAAGTTTTTCTAACAAAGATATTAAATACTAAAATTACTTAAATATCTTATATATTAAATACTAAAATTACTTAAATATCTTATATTTCAGGACGGGGAGTATTGATTAATGGTTTTTTTGAAAAAAAAACTGATCTGAACGGGTGCAAACATTCCTTCTAGCACGGGTTGAGATCGACTCGTTATCTTTGGGCGAACCGCTTCACCACAGGTGGATCACGAAACCAAGAATCACTTGCTTACAAGAAAAAAAAAGAAATCATGCCACTTTCAATCAAAAAGGGAAAAAAAATCATGTAGCTACTCGCGCTCGTGAATCCTAAGAGCCGGTTTAGTTGCCAAAAATTTGGTAAAATGGCACTATAGCCACTTTCGTTGTTATTTGTCAATTAGTATCTAATCATGGTCTAATTAAGTTTAAAAGATTCGTCTCGTCTATTTCGTCTAAACTATGTAATTACTTTTATTTTTTATCTATATTTAATACTTCATGCATATGTCTAAAGATTTGATGTGACGAGAATCTAAAAAATTTTACAAAATTTCCTGCGAACTAAACAGCCCCTAAGCAACGACGTGCGACGGCCTAAAGCAGCGGGCGATGTGAACGTGAGGCAGGCGAAAGTGGTGGTGGTGTCCATGGCGGTGCCCGTGCCCGTGCCTGTTCCCCGCCGACGACGATGCCTCCTCCACCGCCCGCATGAACTGCTTGACGGCGCACGGGACGACGACGGCGCCCTGGTGCGCGAAGCCGTACTCCTCCCTGACCTCCCCGAGCAGCTCCAGCATCCGCGGGTGGCCCAGGCGCGCCACGGGCACCGCCACCCGCTGCGGGGCCTCCCCTTCCTCCCCGACCCAGAATGTCGCGCACCCCTTGGTGACGACCGTCCGCGCCGCGTCGACGTCGTCGTCCGGCGCGTCGTGCCGCGACGGGGTCCCGGCGAGGAGGCGAGCGCGGGCGCCTTCTTGCACCTGCTGTTGGTGACCCAGCGGCTTCATCGGTCGGTCCTCGCCGTATGCCGCGGGCGCCTTCCTCAGTTCCTCGTCGCTCGTCTGGATTAGCTCGCGCGACGCGATCCCTGTCGTACGTCTCCGTGTCGGTGTGCGATTGGCTAGACGTGCGCGCTCTCCGCTCGCGTCGTTTCCGCTAGTGTTCAGTGCCGACTCCTCGCGGATTCTCGGAGACGGTGTGGAGTGCCCGATCCGTCGGTCTCGGATTCCATCTCACTGTCTGACACGTTTTTCGTTCTAATAAAAACCCTGGATCGTTGGTGAAGCGACCCGTTGCCGTTGGCCACCCGGCGCGCGCCAAGACGTCTCTCAGACCCCCCCTTTCTACTCGTACCTGACAAAAGCCCAATGCAACAGTCTCAACCCCCGCCAGGCCACTAGGTTCATTATGGCCCATCAACCCACCTAACGCCTACTAAGGCCTTGTTTAGATGCCGACTTGGGGGCTGCCGAGTTGGAACAGTACGTATTAAATGCGCACTGTTCCAATTCGTTTGTATTTGGTAAAAATTGTCCAAACTTTGACTAATTAGTCTCAAAATATTCGTCTCGTAAAGTACAACAAAACTGTGCAATTAGTTTTTAATTTCATCTATATTTAGTACTCCATGCATTTGCCGACATTTTGATGTGACGGGGAATTTTCTTTTTGTATAGTAGAATTTGGGGTTGAATTTGGGAACTAAACAAGAGCTAAGACCTATTGCTCCTGCCTAGTCGACAGGTGGCAGGAAAAAAAACTAGGCCACGTTTAGATTACAAATTTTTCTAACCCGATGAACAGTACCACTTTCGTCTTATTTGGTAAATATTGTCTAATCGTAGACCAACTAGGCTCAAAAGATTCATCTCGTGATTTCCAACTAAACTGTGTAATTAGTTATTTTTTACCTACATTTAATACTCTATGCAAGCGGTTAAAAATTGATGTGATGGAGAGAGAGTAAAAAAATTCTAACTCTTAGGTGCATCTAAACAAGCGGCGACGTCTCTAGGACTGATGAATCGAGCGCCGCCACCACACTTTATTCGCCTCGCACTGCTGCCACACTCGCTCGCCACTTGCTGCCGCCACACTTGCGTGCCCCGCGCTGCCGCCCTCACCCCTCGCTGCAACCTATAATCCTTAAAACATGTAAGTATGGGTTACGTGTTAGAAAAAGTAGTTTACGTTAGACCAAATTTATAGTGAATAATATTTATATTTATGACTCCAAATCAATTTATTATAAAAAATATATTTTATAATTAATCTAATGATATTTTTTATTTATAATTGGTCAAAGTTAAGATACTAAAACGTGATAATGTGCTAGAATTGTACGTTTTTCTGGACGGAGGGAGTACCTAGCTTCGACATCTCCTACCTTTCTGTACTTGGCGCCATATCCCATCATGCCCATGCAGTAGGAGTTGGCAATACCTAAGACGGTGTTTGATGTGCCCTGCTAAAGTTTAATAGGGACAGTAGCATTTTCGTCTTATTTAGCAATTAGTGTCTAATTATGGATTAATTAGGCTTAATAGATTAGTCTCGTAAATTACTCTTAATCTGTGCCGACATGCATGTAATTAGTCTATATTTAATACTCTATGCATGTACTGCAACATTCGATGTGATGTGTGTTAAAAAAACAGAGACAACCAAATGGGGCCTAAAACCATACTCGAAATATCCGAACCCTAAATATCCTATCATAACTTCGGATAATGACTCTAAATATCTAAAATTAGTTCAGATAATTCGGGTAATAATCACCAATACCTGAACAACACAGTACCCGTTATTTAGGGGCTGTTTGGTTGTCCGCCGCCGTCCACCACGCCACATCTATGGGCAGCCACGGAGAGCTAGACTGGTGTTTGGATCCGTGCTAAGTGCGCCACGCCAGATTGTGGCTGCCATCAATTCTGCGGCTGGTGTTTGATTCCGGTCAAAGGTGTGGCTACCACCACCCAGCACAAAAACACACCACAGCTGTGGCGCCGGAATTCGTGGCCTCACCGTCGGCGCTATTGTTGTGGCGAGCATAGCGAGCCACATGCAGACGGGAAAAGCTTCGGTGACGCCACACCTAGCGAGGCATGCTATATCGGCAAACCATACAGCCCGTTAGACAAAAGCCTCAACCCCACCAGGTCACTAGGTTCATTATTATGGCCCATCAGCCCACCTAGGCCGCGTTCACTTGCTACAGTAACCCGAAATAGGGGTTGTTTAGTTGGGGTGTGTTTAGATGGGGTGAGTTGGGGTGAAAAGTTACTGTAGCACTTTTCGTTGTTATTTGGTAAAATTTGTCCAATCATGGATTAATTAGACTCAAAAGATTCGTCTCGAACTTTACAGACAAACTATGTAATTAGTTTGTTTTTTTACCTACATTTAATATTTAATACATGTGTTTAAAGATTTGATGTGATGGGTGGAAGAGGAAATTTTTGGGGCTTGCATGGGAAAAGAACGCGGCCTTGGTGAAAAAGTTTGGGTTCGGCTACTGTAGCACTTTTTGTTTTATTTGGCAATTTGTGTCCAATCATGGACTAATTAGGCTCAAAAGATTTGTCTCGTGATTTACAACTAAACTGTGTAATTAGTTTTTTCTTTCGTCTACATTTAGTACTCCATACATGTGCCGCAAGATTCGATGTGACAGGTACTATGTAAATTTTTTTGGGTTGTATGGGCAACTAAACAGGCCCATATTTCCTCTTCCACCCATCACATCAAATCTTTAAACGCATGCATGAAACATTAAATGTAGGTAAAAAAAACTAATTGCATAGTTTGGCTGTAAAGTTCGAGACGAATCTTTTGAGTCTAATTAATCTATGGTTGAACAAATTTTACCAAATAACAACGAAAAGTGCTACAGTAACTTTTCACCCCAACTTTTTCATCTAAACACACCCCTAATGCCTAAGTCGACTGGTCATAGGAAAAAAATCAAGCGGCGTCTCCCTCTTGGCCCTCATAGTGTTTAGATGGTGTAAAAGTTGGTGTAAAGTTCCTGTAGCACTTTTCGTTGTTATTTGGTAAAATTTATTCAATCATAGAGAAACTAGGCTCAAAAGATTCGTCTCGACATTTACAGACAAACTGTGCAATTAGTTATTTTTTTACCTACATTTAATACTTCATGCATACGTCCAAAGATTCGATGTGACGGGAAATCTTATAAAAATTTTGAAAGTTTGAGTTGATCTAAACACTGCCTAGTTCTGCTCCGTCCTCTGTCTGGACTGACGAATCGAGCGTCACCACCGCACTCACCCGTCTCGCGCTGCTTCCGCACTCGCTCGCCACGTGCTGCCGTCACACTTGCCTGCCGGCACGCTGTCGCCCTCACCCCTCGCTCCTACCTAGGGCCTGGTTTAGATTCCAGATTTCACTTCCAAATTCCACTATGTAAAAAGAAGATTCTCCATCACATCAAAATGTCGGCATATGCATGGAGTACTAAATGTAAATGAAATAAAAACTAATTGTACAGTTTTGTTGTACTCTGCGAGACGAACATTTTGAACCTAATTAATCAAGATTTAGATAATTATTACCACAAAAAATAAAAGTGCTACAGTGTTCAGAGATGACACTGTGCAAAGTTTGTCACCCCGATTCGGGGAACTAAACGAGGCATAGGAGTACTCCTACATGGCTGTGCCATCTCTCTGCCTCTCTGTACCTGGCGCCATATCTCCGTCATGCCCACGTAGTCAGCAGTCACGCTAGCTCTTGGCAAGTCGGCACCCGCAGAGAAATGCACTAGAAGCCACACGACTGAAGGCCGACGCCCAACTCTGAACAATCGGGTAATGCTTTTTCGAGGCTAAGATCGGGTACCAAATTATTTTAGCTGAATTTTCAAATACCTGAGTTATCCGACCTGAAATAATGCCTACTCTTGAGGCTCTTTGGGCCGGTGACGGCGGCCTCTCCGCAACCTCCAACGCCTCCCCAATCCCCAGTTCCCCACACGCGAATCTCACTCGCTCACGCAGTCACGCCCCCGGGCACGCCGGGACGCGTGAGCGCCACTGGGGACCGAAACGTGTTTGTTGCTGCCTGCGAGTCCCGTCCGCCGCAGCTGCCCGCTCTGCCGTAACCGTACGCGGCATGGGCATGGGCGCGGGAGCGGGGCGAGGCCGGCCGCCGCCTCCGCCGCATCGCGCGCAGGGCGGCCCGGGCCCTGGCTGCTAGTGCTAGCGCTAGCAGTTGCGGCATTATTGCGCCTGTGTACGTACTGGCTGTGTAACCGCACCGGCGCCGCGCTCCGCGCCCTCGTACAGACATGGGAGCCACCGAGCCAGCCTGCCGAGTGCCGAGGCCCGAGGGCCTGGCCGCTACGCCTGCTCAGTCAGGCATCAATGCGGCGCCAGCCGATGCATGCCGTCTGCAGTCCGTAGATAGCCAGTCCGGAGCCCACACATGCAGAGGTGGTGAGCCGAGCGCTCTCTCGGGTCTCGCAACCTCTGACTCCGTGGGGCCGGCTGGGCAGTTCACGGCGACCGTAGGCTAGTGAAAACGAGAGGAAGAGACGTGCGCCAGCGGCCGAGCCTGCCCGGCCTGCGCGGTTATAAACCGCTAGGGAGGTCGACTGTAGAGCAAGACGAGAGAGCGCTTGGCGAGGAGCGGACGCGAGGTGCTCTGGCCTCTGGGGTCCTGGGTGTCTAACCACACTAGCGCGCACAGGAGCGAAGGGAGGGGGGCATCTCGCCATGGCCACCAGGCCGGGCCCTTTGACTGAATGGCCATGGCAGAGGCTTGGCAACTTCAAGGTACGTAAGGCATGCGTGCGTGCATGATGCTTTCTACTCTCCTCGTTCATCTTCGTATTCTTCATCTTCTTCCTTGGTTTTCGCCGGCGTGTGAGATCTATCATCTATGCGATGCGTCGGAAGCAACACACGGCCGCCATGGCTGTGTGCATGCGCCGGCGCGGTTTCGTTGCTAGCTGTAGGACTACCGTCGTCTGTACTGCTTGCTTGCGTGATGGTGAGCAGATAGGAGGTTACTGTGTGTGTTCGTCGTCGGGCGTACGCGAGTAAATTAAAACGAGATTATTCTAGCACTAATTCATGCATATGTAACTGCCTGCCTTTTAATTTGCTATTGCAAGGAGGCGATGACAGTGTGCTGCCCTCTTTTTTTCACTTCAAAGATGGTGATGACGGCGTTGTCATTATTTTTTAGGACGCTGTTACATTGTCCCCATAGGCCTTATATAGCTTTTGGCTTGCTTAAGTCCATCACATTTATCAAGCCATCAACACGTTTCTCTACAGTAGTAGATAATAACGTCCCACAAAAAAAAGAAAGAACTGTTCATACTTTTCCGTATTTATTATTATTGCCTAGTAAATTAAAGAAGGGGGCCGCAAGGGGCAATTTGTTATATAAGAAAGTAAAATAAAATAAAAAGCTCATCATCATTTCGTGCTCTTATGTTGGAGACAAAGTTCAAGCATTTTTTTTCATCTTCTTCTGAAATATAATAAGCATATAAATGTAGCCAGGCGCATAACAATCCTGGGTACAAATAAATGTGTGTGCTCTCCTTGCTCTTTTGGGATAGACATGCATGTGGCACCATGGTTACACTACCAGATCGGCAGATCCGATCTGATAGAGATGGACAGGGGATGGGAATTACGCCCCCGCTCGTATTTCGCTCAGTCCAAGGGTGCGCGCAGTGGTCCTCATGGAGGGACGATCCTCGCCATCAAAGCCAACCGCGGTGCCACGCCATGCATGCGCTCTTCATCAATTACGTACATTCTGAGTGTAATCTGACTGACAGTGACAATAATATCGTCAGCTAGCTAGCTGTTGGTTAGGTTTCATTCATGAGTGGAGTGTCATGCATGCAGTACTTGGTGATGGGTCCCGTGGTGGTCCACGGCGCGCGGCGGGTGCTCGCGCGGGGCTGGGGCGACATCGACCTGACCTTCGCACTCATCCTGCCGTCGCTGCTGCTGCGGATGGTGCACAACCAGATCTGGATCAGCGCCGCCCGCTACCAGACGGCGCGCAGCAAGCACCGCATCGTCGACCGCGGCATCGAGTTCGAACAGGTCGACCGGGAGCGAGGCTGGTGAGTGTTGCCGTGCTCGACTGCTAGCTGCTGGTTGATAGCTAGCTAGCTGTTGGATCATATCGATCGCTGACGAAGAAAATGGACATGGACATGCATGCTCGCAGGGACGACCAGATCATCCTCAACGGGCTGCTCTTCTACGTGGGCTACCTGACGATCCCGAGCGCGAGGCACTTGCCGGCGTGGAGGACGGACGGCGCCGCCGTGATGGCGCTGCTCCACGCCGGGCCCGTGGAGTTCCTCTACTACTGGTTCCACCGGGCGCTGCACCACCACTTCCTCTACTCGCGCTACCACTCGCACCACCACTCCTCCATCGTCACCGAGCCCATCACCTGTAAGTAATGCTAATTGCTAATGCATCGCTTCTACTACTACTGGTTACTATGTGTTCTGACTGAAGCAAGTAACAAAACACATCCATCCGTATCCTGTTTTGTTCGTTGTAGCTTTACTGAAGAAAACTCGACGTCGTGTACCTTCTTGATGTCCAATGTTAATGTAAATAACATTTGAGCCAATCAGAGCCAACAACATGCACATCTCACACAAGTACAGAAAAAATGGCCACACACGAGGTGAATGGGGCCGTTTACCCATTTACTCCCCTCCATCCAACCAGAAATGTCCTGGGCCTGGGCCTCTCTGCCTGTCCACCGTCATTCAAGCCCCCTGATCCATCAACAGTGCGACCCCAGCCCCCCGACCAATCACCACACTACAGGCTACAGCTACAGTGTAGTACGTACAGGTACAGTACAGGACCACATTGATACTACCACGTGTAGTCTCAACGAGACAACGACTCTGATGCGTCTACTGCACGCACTGGGTCGGGCTGGGCCCGTCCGGCCCGTTCCACTGTCCTATCTTCTGTGTGAAATAAAAACGGCGCATGTGATTGCTCTGAGAAAGCTGCCGTGGCATGTTTTTTGTTCGGCTAAGAGTTAAGATAACCTTTCCAATATGGACCCAATATAATTGGGCCGGGAAAACACAGGCGGAACTGCTGAGTGAAAGCATGCAACCACGCAGTGTTTCAGGATGTTAGCGATGAGACTAGCTTGCCCCAAGGATCATTGAAAACCAGCCTTAGATTTTAGTGGGTTTTACCATGTATCGGTAAATTAAATTTTACTGGGTTTTATTACTGGGGTTTACCATGTATCTTGGAGTCTGCATAAGGTTTGTGTTGTTCATGTTTCATTGCTGCAGCTGTAGTATCACTGTGGCAGTCATGTAGATAGACTAGTAGACTACTGATCCTGTTACTGGAAAACTGCTCTCGATTTGTACTGATGCACTTACCTAATGCAGCTGTGATCCATCCCTTTGCGGAACACATGGTCTACTACTTCCTGTTCGCGATCCCCATGCTGTCGACTATTTACATTGGGAATGCCTCTGTTCTGGGCATTGTGGTCTACATCGCCTATATCGACTTCATGAACAACATGGGGCACTGCAATTTCGAGCTGGTGCCCAAGTGGATGTTCCAAGTTTTCCCTCCTCTCAAGTACCTCATGTACACGCCATCGTAAGTGCGATCCAATCTTGCTACACGAAACATGTACACAAAACTAGCAAAACAAAAAAAAGGCTCAGTGACTCCTAACATCTCGCAAAACACAATGTAACATTTTGTTGTTGTTGATTTCCTACAGGTTTCATTCTCTGCACCACACGCAGTTCCGCACAAACTACTCGCTGTTCATGCCATTCTACGACTACATATACAACACCATGGACAAGTCATCTGATCAGCTGTATGAGAGCTCACTCAAGGGAACAGAGGAAACACCTGACCTTGTTCACCTCACGCACATGACCGATCTGCAATCGGCCTATCATCTACGGATTGGGTTCGCCTCCATAGCGTCCAGACCGTCTGACAGCTCCATGTGGTATATGTGGGTGCTGTGGCCTGTGGCGTGGCTGTCAATGGTGCTTGCACGGGTTTATGGGTCCTCTACGTTTGTGGTTGAGAGAATCAAGCTAAGGAAGCTGAAGATGCAGACATGGGCAGTACCAAGATACAACTTCCAAGTAATCAACTTCTCTACTTATGGTTTTCTTTCTATATGATGGTGTGCAAGCTACTGACAGTTTTTTTTTCTCCGCTGCAGTATGGCCTAAGCTGGGAGAGAGAATCGATCAACGACTTAATTGAAAAGGCAATACTAGATGCTGATGCAAGAGGTGTTAAAGTGCTCAGTCTAGGACTATTAAACCAGGCAAGAAATTACTACTTTACAAATTACAACTCTTGTTGAAACTATAAGGCTAGGTGCTTACCGCAGTGTAGCCTTTTCCTAATTTGTACCTTCTGGGCACAGGCGAAACAACTAAACGGTGGTGGTGAACTATTTAGGCAGAAGTATCCAAAATTAGGAGTTCGCCTTGTCGATGGAAGTGGCTTAGCGACTGCTGTGGTGCTCAAAAGCATTCCTCATGACACAAAGCAAGTTTTCCTTCATGCAGGCCCTTCTAAGATAGCTTGTGCCATGGCTTTTGCATTATGTGAGAGGGGCGTCCAGGTATATGTTTATGCCATCCTGCATATCTTTGTTGCATTGTCCTGTATTTACTTTGTTACAGTTTTTCACTGAAAATGGCACTACACTTGTTTGGTGGATCAGGTGATCATGAATCCAAAGAAGGAATATGATATGCTTAAGTCACAGATTGCAGATAGCAAAGCAAGCTATTTGAAACACTCCAGCAACCACACGCCCCAGGTAAACGTTTTGTTTTAAAATGGGATTTAGCATTTTTTTTCTATACATTTAAGAAAATGTCTGAAAAAAAACAGAGAACCGATCCTGTTAAGTTTTGTATGCTCCTTCTTAAGGATGTTAACGGGCAGGTCTGAAACATTATAGTTATAAAGCATGTCCAATTAACAAACCTAATAGATTCTAAACGATGCTGGAAGTAAAGATAGGAAGTCAAGAAAAGCATTTAACTTAGCCTTTGACATGAAATGTGAGTACAGACTTGATCATGGTGAAAAAAGCTGTTGGAGCCTATCAAGTAGTACAGGAGCACAATGCCTTAGTGGATTAGCTTATACTGATGATGATTACTTAACGTTTTGTTTTAAAATGGGAATTTACTAATAAAAAAATTAGCGTACTAAAGGAAAGGTGCTAATTGCCAAGCAGAACCGAGCCAGTTAAGTTTGATATATACTCCATATGTGCTCCTTCATATGGATGTTTGTATTGGGCAGACCTGAAACACTACAGATAATCGATGTTGGAAATAAAAGAAGGGAAAACATTTAATTTATCCTTTTTCATGAAATGTGAATACAGGCTCAAAAAAAGTTATTTGGAAACTAAGTAGGACTGGGCAGAGTGCCTTGATAGTAGTAACCAAGGATATCCTTTTTAAAAAAAACTTTTTTCAGAAAAAAAAATTGTCATGAAGTTCAGCTTATACTGATGGTGTTTGCTTAAACTGCTGCAGATTTGGCTAGTAGACAACATTGACGATAAAGAACAGAAGATGGCACCGCAAGGAGCAATATTCGTTCCTATCTCACAGTTCCCCATCAAGAAAATTCGCAAGGATTGCGCTTACTTGAGCACTCCAGCAATGAAGATCCCTGAAACAATGCAGAATATCCATGCCTGCGAGGTAACAAAGATAATGAGTATAGTAAATCCGCTTCATCAAATTTCAGGAGAAAAAAAGGAAATATAGGGATGTATTTTTACCGAGCCTTTTCTGAGCATTATATTCTTTGTTTCTTTGACAGAACTGGCTTCCAAGAAGGGTGATGAGCGCTTGGCGCATCGGCGGAATACTTCACGCCCTGGAAGGATGGACCATGCACGAGTGTGGTGATGCCATGATGCATACTGAGAAAGCATGGTCAGCTGCTATTAGGCACGGATTCATTCCTTTGACTAAAGCTTGAGACAGAGAGCTTTCGAACCCGGATTCTGGAGCTGGAAGATGTATGCAACTCTAGATGGCAGCATTCCACGATGCTGGGAAACTATGTTTCAGCATCCAGTAGGACAAATTCTGCCAGGTATAAAAGCCGACTATGGTGTTGACGAGTTTTTTTTTTTTCGCGAACGGGGCAACATATGGCCCGTATTTCATTAAGAGGATAAGGAGTTTGCATACAAGAACAACAATGCAGGCTCAGCTAATGGCGAGGGGCCATACAACGAAGCATACAGCAACCTAACTACTGGATCCAACGATTAACGCTATTACAAATTAATCATATGTTGTGACCATTGGGGGGTGAACACGGAGATGCAGGAGAAACCTGCCTCGACCCAATCCTCTGCCTCGAGTAGTACGACGTGAGCCACCGCATCAACATTGGAGCTCTGGGAGTCGAATGTGTGCCTATTCCTCTCCTTCCAGATACACCAGCAAAGCAACAACAAGAGGCAGTCTAGGACTGGTAGACTGGCGATCAAGCTTGCGCCTCTGCTGCATCCACCATGAGTCCAGACGTTCTTCACTGCTCGGCACAAGGGCAGCAAGGCCAACAGGCGCCAGCAGTTTGAACCAAAGCTCCCTCGTGAAGACACATCCCAGGAAGAGATGGTCGCCGGACTCTGGAGCCTGGCCGCACAGGGCGCAGTCGTCATTCTCTTGCAAGCCATGTCTCTTACGGCGCTCCGCCGTCCATAGCCTGCGATGAAGAGCCAACCAAAAAAAGAATTTAACCTTTGGCGGGACCTTGGCTCGCCACAGCTCTTTTGCCCCAAGCAGCGACGTGGATCCGTTGAAGAAGGCACGGTAGGTAGATGAAGCGGAGTACTTCCCGTCCGGAGACCATCTCCAAACAAAGCGATCGGCCTGAAGCGGGTTGAGTACCACGTTCTGCATCAGGTGCCAGACACGAAGGAACTGACAAAGGACCTGCGCGGTAAGCGCACCCTCGACGTCCCTCGCCCAGCGGTTCAGCATAAGGCCATCCTTCACTGATCTCCGCTTACCGGCGCGACTGACTGCCGCGAAGAGATCTGGGACGAATCTGCAGAGGGGGCCGACAGTTGCCCAACTGTCAGTCCAAAGCAATGTGTTTGTTCCATCACCAAGCACCGCCGTCATGCTGACAGCGGCCATCGCGGCGACAGTCCTATCTTGACGGCCAGGAAGGCCAGCCCAACATCGCCCCAGATCTGCTCTTCTGAGCCATTCCCAGCGTAGTCGAAGAGCAAAGCCCATGAATCGCAGGTCAAGAATGCCGAGACCCCCCAAGTGAGTTGGCCTGCAAACAATTGGCCAGGCCACCTTGCATCGTCCACCACTGGTTGATTCGGACCCAGCCCAGAGAAAGGCCCTGCGTCTCTTATCTATCTGTTTGATTGCCCAGGCCGAGAGACAACAGGCAATACTGATGTGCACAGGGATAGCAGACAGCGTTACTTTCGTTAGCAGAGTTCTTCCAGCATGATTGAGTAGCCCTGACTTCCATGTTGGAATCCTGGCCGCCACCTTATCAACAAGTGCTTGCTCCTGACAGCGCCGTAACCTCCTGAGCGACAGAGGAATTCCAAGATATTTGCAAGGAAAAGGCGCCGGGACGCATGGGAACACCTCCTGAACTTCTGCAATCTGTTCATCAGCACAGCAAATTGGCGACACGACACACTTGTCAATGTTGGTGACTAGCCCAGAGGCTCCGGCGAACAGATGCAGCATCTGCTGTACGCACTGAAGATCATCACGTGTTGGGGCGACCAGCAGCACCACGTCGTCAGCATACAGCGACGTGCGGTTGGAGATCGCCCGGCCAGGTAACGGCGATAGTGCCCCACGACGGTCAGCTTCCCTGATCAGGGAGTTGAGGCACTCCATGACGATGACAAAGAGCATTGGCGAAATAGGATCGTCCTGCCTGAGTCCTCTAGCGTGTGTGATCCTGTTCCCAGGTCTGCCATTTAGTATAACCCTGGTGCTGGATGTTGAAAGTAGCACAGAGATCCAATTGGTCCATCTCGTGGGGAACCCAATATGCTGCAAGACCTCTAGAAGGAATGGCCAGGATACTGAATCGAAGGCCTTCGCAATGTCCACCTTTAACAGCACAGTCGCAAATTTCCTGGCATGAAGCCACCGGCATGCTAACTGAACAGCCCTGAAATTGTCATGTATTGAGCGCCCCTTAATGAAGGCACTTTGGTTAGGCGACACAATCTCGTGAAGTCTCGGTGCAAGACGTCTGGCAAGGCACTTGGTGAATAGTTTACTGAAACTATGAATCAAGCTTATTGGTCTGTAGTCCCCCATCGACGCAGGCTGCTCTTTTTTCCGAAGAAGGATCATCAAAGCATCGTTCAGGTGGTGGAAACTCCGGGCATCAAGAGACCACAATGCATTGAAAGCATTTACAATGTCCTGCTTAATTATTCCCCAAGCCGTCTTGTAGAAGATTCCACTGAATCCGTCTGGGCCTGGCGCCCGATCAGATGGCAACTCCTTCACTGCTGCCCAAATTTCTTCCTCCGAAAAGCAAGCATCGATGCCATTCAGGTCAATCGTCGGCAGCAGGTTATCCAGATGAAGCGTGTGCTGACGGTGAAAAGGGGTCCCGAGTATCCCTTTATAGTGATTGTAAATCACTTCCTCTTTGTCCATCTCTGCCGACACCCATGTCCCTTCATGATGTATTGCGGGGATGTAGCTTTTCCTATTTCTATGGCATGCCTGAAGGTGAAAAAATTTCGTGTTTGCGTCTCCCTCTTCCAGGTACCTAATGCGCGAACGATGTCGAGCAATAGTACGGGCCAAGGACGCAAGACCAAGGCTGCGACATTTGAGGTCTCGACGCCAGGCCAGCTCATCGTTAGTCAGCATTCTGGACTCTTGCGCCTTGTCCAACTGAGCAATGATCTCTCTGGTCATGTATAACTGAAGACGCACACTGCCCACCTTGCGCATGCTCCAGCTCTGGAGCGCTCTGGCAGTACGCCTAAACTTGATGTCAAGCAGGCGGCAAGCATCCACACTTGGGACCTGGCATTCCCATGCCTGAGCAACGACCTCCTAGTAGCCGTCGAGGCGTACCCAAAAAGGCTCAAAACGGAATCTGGGCTTCGCCCAAGGTTCGGTGCATAGCTGGAGAAGAAGTGGTGCATGGTCAGAGCTGTCAGACGAAAGTGTCCGGAGGTGGTGTGTCGTGAACATCTCCAGCCACGGAACGGTGGCAAAAGCCCGGTCAATACGCTCCAAGGTTGGGCTCCGGCGTTCGTTGCTCCAAGTGTATAATCTCCCATGCAGGTATAGCTCATCGACCGCCATGTCGTCAATTGCCCTCCGGAAGCGACGCATAGCTCTGAGGTTCAGGCGATCATTATTTTTGTCCGCAGCCTGATATATTAGGTTGAAGTCCCCACACAGCAGTAGAGCTCCCAGACCCTGGGCATGGACCTCCCGCAGCTCATCAAGAAAGTCCCCTTTGAGGCGGTCGTCGACGGGGCCGTAGACTACAGCCAACGTCCAGGGCGCTGACGCAGAGTTTGTCGCTTTCAAGTTCACAGAAACTGAGAAACGACGACAGACCTGGCCGGAGCCTAACCAGGCGTCACGGCACCACGCGACGATGATGCCTCCCGCGGCACCCTCAGAGGGCAAGCACACATAATCAAACGCCACTCCCATTAGTTCAGAGAGCATACAAGGCTGTAGTGCAGTGAGCTTTGTCTCAACGAGACAAACGACAGACACGCGCTCTTGCGCAATGAACTCACGCACTCCATCGCGACGAGCCCGCGAATTCAGTCCGCGGACGTTCCAGACGAACAGGTTGTGTCCTATCATGATGCTATTGGTGCGACGACGCGGCAGGCAACTCAGGCGGCGCGAACGCGGCGCGCAGCCCGCTTCTGCCTACCATGAAGAAGGACCTCCATTGCTTCTCTGGTGGTAGTAGACAGTGGCAGCTTGAAGGCTTCCTGGAACTCATCAAAAGTCGCCTCATCCGGCAGCTCAGTGTCGACCTGGATCCCCGCCTTCTTCATCATCACTTTTCTGGCCTGAGCCTCGGGTTTGGGCAGTCTGTTCTTGCTTTTGACTGCGAGCCTTGCACTGCGTTTGGGCAGTCGTCGGGGAAGGCACAGCATGGATGCTCGACCTTGATTCCAATAGCTTATTAACTATATATATGTTGTGTCATTGTATGATGCAAGTGCGAGAAACTGCTTTATAGCTGTGTGGGTGACGCATACAATTATAATAATAAAATGCCGATTTAGGTTGTCCTTTTGAATCTGCCGAAGAATTCTCTTGCTGGAAAACGGCTACGGAGTTTTTGATATGCAATCTTAAACCTCGGTGGTAAGAGCCGGCTGCTATTTCAGCATTTCGGGGATTCAGGAAATGGTACACACGCAGTCATCCATATTCACGCTTCAGAACCTGTAGATCTAGACACGACGCGATAAACTGCCGTTGCTGCGACGAAAGAGATGCGATGCGAGAGGTGCAGTTGAGTGACGAAACCTGCAACGGATCTAGTACATGGACACAGACCGTCGCTCGCGGAAGATAATTCGCCACTCTCCAGAGTGCAGACTTTCCTTCGCTGCGGAGATCGCGCTGCCTGGAACCAGGTAGGAAGGACAAGGAGGAATGAGGTTTCCAGCTTCAAGAAGATCTATAAAATGTATTGAAGATCTCAGTAAGAGGAGCACATTGATAACTAGCGATGCATTTTGCACATTGATAACAAGCACAGAAGCAAAACCTCTAGTGGTAGAATAGTGCCCTGCCACGGTACAGACCCGGGTTCAATTCCCGGCTGGTGCATTTCCCTTTTTTGCTTCTGTGCTTGAGAACAAGCAACATCCCGATGCATTTTGCCGATCTCGCATCAATCAACTCAGAACAAGCAACGTCCCATTTCTGTTGCTGTTCAGATGCCTTTTGCCGATCTCGCATCATCAATTCATAACAAGCGACTCCCTGGAATCCATTGATAACAAAACTATCTCGCATCAATTCAGAATAATCAACATCAATTCATAACAAGCTACGTCCCTCGAATCCATTGATAACGAAACTACGAGTAGATCACTGTGGACGCCCTAATAACGCAAAGCAATTCGAGAACTGCAATTTCCATTACATAGTGTTCATAAAGACTGAGACTAACAGTTCCAATATCAGGTATCTTATTCAGAAAGATAGCATTACGATAGAAGATATTACAAGGCAGCTCCATAAAATTGACTACTATGGAATGCCTCAATTCCAACAAGCATACGGAGGCAGTGGCAACCGAAGTAGTAGGTGGCTAGGTGCTTCAGTCATGGCTGGACATAGAAGTTGCCAGCTGCATTACTGCTTTGAGCAGTTGACGACATTCCTTTTCGCCTTCTCCTTCTCAATCAAAAGCATCCTCTCATCCATCTTCTTCTTCATCTATCAAAAAAAGAAAAGTCGATTATCCTGTTTTCATGAGAGAACCACTGCTCTGTTACACCCAAGAACATATACTGGTTCAATTTCGTGAAAAAAAAAGAGCAGCAAAAGCATGCAGTTGCTTCAAGATATCAAGATCTAAGTTTGTAATAACGATGAAGTTCCAGACATATTGCATTAAGGCAGCTAGCTAATGTATAGACTGCCAGTATTGGATGTCCTGATATAAGCCTGTATCAGTACCATAATGAAGTAGTAGTATCATGTGGCGGATGGGCCATGGGTGCCTGCCTCAAAGGTAATAACAAGTATAAATATAAATTGTTTCATCACATTACTATTGACTGCTATGTTCTTAAGGCGTAAAGGCGAGTCATGGCGATGCGCCACCTTCCAGACGCCTAGGCACACGCCTTGCCCGCCTAGGCGAGGATTTTGCAAGGCGCTGGGGGGTCGCCTGGACGCCTAGGCGTCGCCTTAAGAACATAGATTGACTGATAATAATGCCGATTGTGCATGTCTCATCTGTATGCTGTGCATTCCTGAAACCAAGTCAGAGGAAGCTGCGGCAATATGCTAATCCCATTGCCTACTAGAAGGAAACTAGTGCATGTCCAGTAAAATGGCATGCCATCATAGTTTGTTTTTGTCATGAGGAGACCAATCGCTTTGCTCTTTAATTAATAATAAAGATATTTTAGACAATTTGGGTCAACTCTATTTGAACAGGTGCAATCAACGTCCACAAGACTGAGTATGTAATTCTTATGGTGTTGGTCTGAATGTCTTCTAGGTGGTTTGTTGTTATCAGTATAGTGTGCATGTTTACCAGAAGAAGGACAATCATTGTGCAGATAATAATTCTCACTAAGTAGGAACAAAATGTTTACCCGCATCAGTGATGCCTCATATTCTTTGCTACGAGGCTTGTGGCAATTCGTTATTGCCCTGATCTCATCATCTGTCATGTCGGCGAAACATGGGAAGGAATTCTTTCCTCTTCCTTCTTCAGTGAAAGTCTCTGTTTCCTTGAGCCTTTCCTTGAAGAGCTCAAAGCGGTAAGCTTTCTCTTCCTCGTTCGGGTATTCCCTGCCCACCTTCTCCATCCACTCATGGAACTTTGCTTCCACCACGTCCTTCCCCATGTCCTTCTTGATGCCCACCTCCTCCTTCTTGATGTCCTCCATGGTCACATCACCATCTATAGCTACAGGTCCTATGATGCGTAGGTCACATACCAAACAAAGCAAATAACCAGAATTTCAACTCATACCATCATCTGGACGTTTCTTGAAGATCAGGATCCCTGCCCCTCCAGTCAACGCGGCCGCGACCACAGCAGCAGCACCATAAGAGCGTGCTGGCCTGCCAGTGCCAGCAACCAACATTGAGGCCGCCTGGGAAACGATCCCCGGCGAGGACTCCACCTTCGCGCGGCGTGGATAGAAGCTCCGGGTGAGGAGGCGACTAAAGGACCGAAGAGCCATGATCGCCGCCGCTGCCGCTGCCGCCCCGCCGGATCGACTACCTCCTCGCTCTCGTCCCCGCAGCCGGATCGACTTGCTCCTCGCTCTCGTCCCCGCCGCCTGGGGAGGCTGTCGCGAGAATTCTAGGTCAGACGGACTTGGCTGTATGTTTCAGCATCCAGTAGGACAAATTCTGCCCGGTATAAAAGCCGACTAGTCGTCGGGGGAGGCACAGCATGAATGCCGACCTTGATTCCAATAGCTTATTAACTATATATATGTTGTATCATTGTATGATGCAAGTGCGAGAAACTGCTTTATAGCTGTGTGGGTGACGCATACAATTATTATAATAATAAAATGCCGATTTAGGTTGTCCTTTTGAATCTGCCGAAGAATTCTCTTGCTGGAAAACGGCTACGGAGTTTTTGATATGCAATCTTAAACCTCGGTGGTAAGAGCCGGCTGCTATTTCAGCATTTCGGGGATTCAGGAAATGGTACACACGCAGTCATCCATATTCACGCTTCAGAAAGAGATGCGATGCGAGAGGTGCAGTTGAGTGACGAAACCTGCAAGGCTTCAACGGATCTAGTACATGGACACAGACCGTCGCTCGCGGAAGATAATCCGCCACTCTCCAGAGTGCAGACTTTCCTTCGTTGCGGAGACCGCGCTGCCTGGAACCAGGTAGGAAGAACAAGGAGGAGTGCCGTTCCAATTTCAAGATCTATAAAATGTGGTGATTCCTCTTAGTAAGAGGAGCACCAGTGGTCTAGTGGTAGAATAGTACCCTGCCACGGTACAGACCCGGGTTCGATTCCCGGCTGGTGCATTTCCCTTTTTAGAACAAGCAACATCCCGATGCTTTTTGCCGATCTCGCATCAATCAATTCAGAATAATCAACATCAATTCATAACAAGCTACGTCCCTCGAATCCATTTATAACGAAACTATCTCGAATCAATTTTAGAATAATCAACGTTCTTTTTTCTTTGTTAGGTGTGTTTTTAGAACAAGCAACCTCCTTCGAATCCATTGATAACACAAGTACACAACTACCTCACATCAGTTCGCACGAATCCATCGATAACAAAACTATCTCGCATAAATTCAGAACGAGCAACGTCCCTTGAATCCATTGACAACAAAACACAATTCAAAGCTACAATGACAAATTTTGTTGCTGTTCAGATGCTTTTGCCAATCAACGTCCCTCGATTCCATTGATAACAAAACACAATCCAAACTGCATGATTCAGTGGCCCTGCACACACAATGACAATCCAAACTGCTTTGCTTCCCTCTTCGATGTTGAGCTATGACTACTGTTAAACTGGATGATGCTGTAAACGTTTTGTCTTGGTTAATGCTAAGGCTGGGGCATGGCCCTTAAACTCTAAAAAAATGACAATTTTTTTCTCTAAAGACGTTTACAAAAATGTGCACAATCTGTGTGACTGCACCCCAACTCCCCGAGACGACAATATTTCTACCATGCCAAAAAAAACGTACAGACCGGGTTTCCGAACAGGCAAGGAGCTCATGAGCCACCGAGCCAAGTTTTTTTTAACAAAAGAGCCAAGGTAGTTCGTATGGTATAATAAGCACGCAAAAGCATTGCAATAAGTAGGGATGGTCCAAACGACCACAGGATCATCATGCTAATTGCTAAAAACCATAAGTTAACCTAGTCAGATCTGTCGCGGTGCTCACAATCACATTCCAGAATTGCTTACATCTCTTGCTGGTAGGTCAACGTTTCTTGAACCACTGGCCATTTGTCCATGCCCGAACTAATAATAGACCCAAAGTCTCATTGAAGAGGGAAGCAAAGCGTCATCTGTTTTTACGTCATCTGTTTTTACTGCCTTGAGTCTTGGGTAATAGTAGACCCCAAGTCTCACTGAAAGGAAAGCAAGGCATCTTCACGATACCACGAAGAGGACCCTGCATAACTCTTTACCGCTTGAGTCTTGAATTCCTCAGGATAACACCAGAGCTCTAGATTTAGATCCTCCTGTGGCAGCATGTCAACCTTTACAGTCAGCTGATATAGCCTAAACGACAAAATATCACCAGCAAAACAACAGATTTAAACAAATGAAATAATGTTACACGACTATAAACTCGGTTTTTTTTTGGACATGAACGTTTGATTGAGTATGGTATTTATGCTATACAGTTGGTGCCAAATCTAATCTGAGCACATACAATACTATGATGTCAGACCATATAGTTCTCTAATTCTTCGTCAGACAATTGTTTACACATTATAGATGGAGAGCATAATTGCCTAAAATAAGCATTAAATCTATTTTGGACTAACATTAATCACACTGAGGTTAAAAATTATATTCTTTTCTCCTAAGAAAAAGCCAGTCAAAAGGCAAAATGTATAATACCAGGACAGTGATCAGATATATTGAGGGGACTACAGAAATTCTCTAATTCTTGTGCAGAAGTTGTTTATACACACATAGACAGACAATGCATTTGCCTAAAAGTAGGAAATCAGCATCATTAACATTTTATTGAAATTCTTGTACAGTTTGTAATAATTAACTTTCTTTGTTTAGGACTGCAGTAACCGATTGTTTAATGCACTACAAAAGCAACCTTCAGACACTTACCTGATATACGTCTTTTGTCCCGACAAAATTTGCTTTCACAATGGCATTTGAATGCCTTTATAGGATGGTTGACATCACCAAAATCAATTCCATAGTCCTGCAGTTGTAATGTGCTCAAGATTACTGCATGCTCTGGTAGATAACTGAAAGTAGAGCATAATCTAGGTGTTACGTGGGTTCGCCACACACCACTAGTCCACTACACCAGGAGGGGCAAGATGGGTAATGCCACCACGGGTGGCATGAGCAGCACAGGAATGTGCCAGAGAGCATGGGATGGGCGACATCTATGCAGTTTGTTGGTTAGTTTGTTCCAGTTGATTAGGATATTAGTATCCATACTCCACAACCTTAAGAAAAGAATTAATCGTCCTCTCCCTCTCCCCCTCCCCCTCCCTCTCTCCAGGGTCACGAGGTGAACAACCTTAGCCAGTTATCGACGTTATCATCTGGGCAGCTTAGGGCAGTAGGACCACCACCCCGAGACCATAACACTAGGGAACAAGATTCTACCAAATATTTCATTACAAAAATAAAAACATAATCATATCTCTAAATCCATAAATTGGCCACCACAGTCCACAAGGCCCCTGATAAAACAAGATGAAACCAAATTTAGCTAGGTGGAAGGTTGTTTTTATGGTTCTTATGTAGTAGTTGTTTTGGCTCTTTTTGGTTCGGAGTGCATGTGCCTTCTGGGCATATGTTTTCTGTAAATTTGTTTGGAGTAACCCTGGTTCCGCTTCTTAATATAATGATACTCAGCTCTCACGCATGTTCCAGAAAAAAATAGGTGGAAGGAATTGGTCATTTCACTGTTTTCCTATAAAAAAGATGGCTGCTCCACAACCCATGTTTGTTTAATTCACTAGTTAAAAAACAACTAAAGTGTAATGGAGGATGAGTAAACATAATTGCAGGAAACACCACCTACCCATGTCAGTTCTTCAAAAGGCTCTACTTCCCTCGTTGTGAAGAATGCCAGCTGATAAACAAGGAGAAAGGAAAACAAGGTTACAAGGAATCAATTTAAATTTTAAGTTACAGCATCAGTAACAAGGTAGCATTGCAACATACATGATAGTAGTGGTGGTCAGGCGTCTCAATCTCAACAGGAACATCAATGACGTTACCATCAAAGCATCTGCAGAATACAATAACATGCCGACTTAGCATGTAGATAGTAGTGATTCGACAGCAGCAGATCTTTTCTTTTTGAAGAAAGGACAGCAGATCTTTTTGTTTTGTTCATTAAATGCTGGCATCAGGAAATAATAAAAGCACCAAATAATCATTCATCTATTAGATAAGTTACATGCATGTGTAAAAAGAATGATAGACAAAGCAGCACAAGCACAAACAAAGATGAAAAACACAAGCAAAGTCTCACCAGCACATGGAACCATTCAATTCACATATCATAGAGCTTCACAAGAATCATAATGAATTTCTGATAAAAAGAATGCTTCCCTAGTTACGAACCAAAAAGAAATATTACCTATGGTTTATAAACCTCGCCACATTCCCATAAAAGGTACCATCTAGGCAGAGGGCTTCCTCGTCCTTCAGAATACCTTCAGTGCCCCAGTCAGCATCCAGATACACAGGATATGTATGCCTTGTTTTACCAGTTTTTTTGTTATTTTTCCACGTAGCTCAGTGTTTCGCTTATATAGCTCAGTGTTTGTTAATATTTCACCAACATACTCACAGACAAAAGCACCACGAGGAAGACTTTCAGCAGAACGCAAGCCCCATCCCTTTTTCCCAGGAGTTAAGAACACCTGAAATGATGATATAGGACGTAAAAGATTATGAAGACATAGATATAAGGTGTAGTAAGTTGTTTAGCAAAAGAGTAAACACAGAATGCATTAGCATTCCAAGGAAAAAAGCATTAGCACAATCTCTTGATATTTCTCAATTTAATTTAAACCTAGTTCCACTGTAGTATATTTGTTACTAAAAGGCTTTTTGATGATGATCAGGTATCAAAAAGATGCTACAGATTGGCAGCCTGCAAGCGCCATCATAAATCCATTATGTTCGTCTGTTGCATTGATTAGTGTTAATTTTATATCTAGCAGGAAATGGTAATACCATGCTCTTATAAACGGTAATAGGTTACTTCACTTGCCTGCAGCTTGCGAGTAATGCCTCGCTGAACCACACGGTTTCCACAATTTCTGGTGCACCAACATTTTCTCCAGCATTCCTTGATAAATTTCTTAATAAGGTGCCCTTTACAAGCATCAGGTTTCACTAAGTTTACTCCCTTCTTCATTTGTTCAATAGGACAAACACCCTTGCAGTAGAAGTAAGGTTGTTCAAGTGGTTGCCGGAGCATTGAGACACAAGCATCTAGAAACCCTTGCTTTAAGCAGGCCATCTCTTGTGTATGCAAACTCTCCTCCGGTTTCTCTTGCGCAAGCGCAAGGAAGTGGCTCTGCTAGACAATCTCCAAAACAACCAGAACAACAATTTTCATCTCCAATTCTAGCAAGTGAGAGGCTGATATAGGCATCTTGGAAGGTGGTATTTTGCGATATATAGTGAAATAACGGAGGAAGAACACCATCCTCTCCACAGACTATTGGAATGCTCGCACATTCTTCGCCTCTTGTTATATCATTGACATCATGATACTGTCTCTTGATGTCTGTTTTAGGGGAAAGATTGTTTAGAGAAAACACAAAACAACATCTGTTTAAGAACAAAGGCAACTTTATAAAATAACTACAAAAGATGAAGTATGTTGTAGTAGTAGTCAAATCCAAAATATTTTTTCTGCACCCAAAGCAACCTATATTTAAGAAAAAAAAAACACCAATATCCATACTTCCAGATAGACATGGCGATCTATATTTTTCTAGTGCAATAGAAATGTGAATAATTGTAGGAGCCCCAAAACAAAAGCACTGAAGTCTAAAAATCGGATACTCTGGTGCACTGTTCATAAAACAGATATGAGAGTAATCTTATAGAGACACATTACCATTGTGACGGCTAACTTTAGGACACATGACTGTGAGTGAGGCTGGGGTCTCAGAGGTGCAAGGGTCTTGACTTCCAAGTAAAATAGAACTGTTTTCACCAATTCTTGTAGTCTCTGCACGACCCATTTGCAATTGGTCACCAGTGGTTCTCCCCTCAAGGGAATCTGCCTCTTGCTGATGTGGCACTTCAGCCAACTCTGTTTTGACACTCCCATGCATACTAGATTTAGGCTTCTGACCATGCTCCTTAGTCTTAAGCTTTTTATAGTGGTCTGAATCCACATTATTCTTTTCAGCTCGCTTTTTCTGCCCTGCCTGCTACAGTGATGAGTTTGGCTTAAACATGGTAAACTAATGAACTAATAAGAGGAAGAATGGTCCCCATATGTATTAAATTCAGTGCCATATATCAGTTCCTTATTTGCCACAAATCATTACATATCATCAGAATTAATTTATACCAAAAATATTTTTTAAAATCAATTTACACCAAATATATGATTGCTTCAAAAAAAACATTACATGAAAGATCTGAGCAAAACCTCTACAAAAAACAGAATTGAAGGCCAGAACATACTTTGGGATCTGAAAGACCAACTAAAGCTTCAACCAAAAGCGAATAGTTATCAGCTTCTATATGTTCCCAGTTTTCATCATATACTATTATCAGTTTTTTCAGTGCTTGCTCAACAGTTTCCTTCAAGAAACCAGCATCAGTCATGGATTTAACAGCAGCATCAATTTTTTCCGTGGAAATCCTTGATAGTTCCATCCTGCTAGCAATGAAACAAGTAAGCTTCAAACATGATATGAAAAATGACTCCTCAAAAGAGCAGACATTAATTTAAAAAACTATGAGAAAGATACACTTCGCGTCATGAAATCATTAAGAATGTTTCCAATGCAAGATAGGTTGCAAGGGTTAACAAGCAGAGAAGATATAGGCTATAAGCAACTTATATTACCTTGGACTAAGGATGGTCCAGTTTCTACATTGAACCATAGTTTGTGAGATATGATCTCTATAGAAGGGTTAGAACAAGACCTAAAAGACAAGTTATTCTTGCTGAATCTGATACTTCACCCGTGTATAACTCATGAAGTGGGATTTAGGGTGGACTTATAGGAAACAAACCATATCTATGAAAGCTAATTGATACATCCCAAATAAATTCTTATTCTAGGAAAGTAACCAAGTGTTCAAGAATGGAGCAAAATAAGTTGATTGACAAGATGAACTTCCCTAAATCTGGCTATGTGGGCGTTTTAGATCTGCAACAGATCAAGTGCCAACAACGTCCCAAAATGCCATAGGCAGTAAAACTCACATGATTTTTTTTACATCTTTTTACTATCTATGGTAACTTTTAAGTTGTGATCTCACTGCAGTTCTTGTTCCTGCTAAATACTGAACTCCAAAAAGTATGTATCACCATCTTACACTTCATCTCTCAGTAATCATCCACACTTGATATAAGAAAATATCCTATCATATATTTCAGCCAGTTTGATGGAACTAGAAACAAGGATAAAGAAACACCTTTTCTTTTTTTCGAAGAACCCTTCGGAAAAAAAATTAAAAGAAAAGGTATTTCTCCATCCTTGTTGCTATTTAAGGGTTGCAGAACATGTGAACGGGCCTGCAACCTGACTGATTAGCAAGGCTCAAGTAGCATCCAAAGTCCTGGGTTCGACTCTCCGTGAGAGCGAATTTAAACAGGTATTGGTTAGAAAAACATCCTTCATCGGCTGTGGTCTGAGTTTATGTGTCCCGAGTCACTTGAGAGATGCACATGGGCACTCGGCGGCACGTCCAGGGCAGCTGGTCTTCGGGGCGTTTCTTGGCCTGCGCGCAAGAATTTTGTGCAGGTCGAGTTTTGAAGGGCTGCAGTACATAATTTGCACAACAAATTTCTGTGTGGTAGATTATTTTCAAGGGATGTGAGGGATTATTATAAATGCAGCATTTGAAAACTTGTCTTATGTGTTGTATAACTTATCCTAAGATGCCAACGTGCTTATGTTATTTATCCTGTACTTCATATGTACCGGTTTCTTTTATTCTCTTGGAAGCAAGGAGTGTCATCACAACAAACAGCTGGTGAAGGAGCAGGTGTTTTTGGTCGATTTAGATCCTTTTCTTTTAATTCATGAACACATGATATGATAAACAGAATTGTTGTCATGAACACATGACAACAAACAGTACTGGGCACCAACTCAAAGTGATTACACCAAAGCAAGGCAACCCAGTAAAATGGACGTCATATGAGGTGCAATAATTCTGAGCTTTTGCACAAGCCATTCTTGTAAGACTAGGGATACAATCGAATACAGGACTTCCTAAATTGTCTGCCTATTCAATGCAAGATGATAAGGATTTGGTTCATATACATGCAGAATAATTGATCTTACATAAGGAAGGAAAATTTTAAGATCAAAATCAACTACAATGAATAATACGCGTCAAACATCTCACTATTTATGAAGTCTTTGTCAACTTTATATCTTTCAAATTCAAATTGAGTTGAGTTTGACCTTGAAATTTTGCAACTTTGTGTAAGATCACTTGTTGTGCATGTTAACTTATTTTAGAGAGTTTTCCAGAACATAGATTGCTGTTGGGGGAGTTTTCTCACAATTCCATACTGACTGTGCCAAGCAAGACCAACCAAATAACCAACATAATTGTAATATCATAACAATGCAAAGGGGCAATTGAAAAATGTGAAACAGGCAACAACCCCAAAAGAGAAACGGGCAACAACCCCAAAAGAGGTACTCTCTGCTCGCTTGATCTTATCAGCCAAAATCAGCTAGCCATGGAACAGTATTTTTCTCTCACAATAAATCAGCATCAGCATCAGCCAAAAATACAGCCAGCCGAACACAGCCTCATCCCCCAAAAATTGCATATCTCGCTTTTCTAAAAGTCAACTAATTTCAGCTTGATCAAATCTATGTAGGAAATTACGTCAAAAAAATCTATATAGGAAATTACTAATATTTATGACATCGAGTGAAATCATTACATTAAGCATACAATATATTTTATAATAAACCTATTTGGAAACATAAATGTTGATAGTTTTCTATAATTAGGCCCTGTTAGATCCCTTGTACTAACTAGTTGGCTTTAGCCCTTGAGGATCTAAACAAGAGAATTAATGGGTGGGCTAAAGTTTAGCCAAAGCCCCAACTAGTTGTTAGTTCACTGGTCCACAGAACCCAACTATTAGGGGACTAACAACTAGTTCTAGTCTATAGAACCCAACAATTAGTTCAGGATCCAAACAGGTATGAACTAACAACCAGTTGGCTAATTTTTAGCTGGCTATTTTTTAGCAATGACTAACAATTAGTCCTAGTCCATCTAAACAATGCCTTAGTCAAACGTAAAATAGGTTTGCTTCCTATAAATCGAGATGTTTTTTTAACAGAGAAAGTATTACTCTCGGAGAAGTAAGATCAACCTCAGAGCAACTCCTACTCTCTCCATTCCAAGTTACAAGATTTTTGTCTTTTCTAAATACATTGTTTTCGCTATGCGCTTAGATATACACTATATCTAGGTACATAGTAAAAGCAATGTATTAAACATCTTATAATTTGAAATAGAGGGAGTAACCCATGAGAATAAAGATTTGGGTGAAAAAAATATATCATCCAACATTATTTAGCGAGACATCCAAATTAGAGGATGACAATATTTGAAGATCTAAAAGCATCTCCAAGAGTCTTTAACTCACCCTCTAAATCATCATTTGAAGAGTCATTTACATAAAAAACGATTTCTATATCTTTCCAATCACCAACAACTTTTCTATATCTTTCCACTCACCAACAACTTTTCGGATTTCTCACTAGTCAAAAAAATAAAAAGCCATGAACTAACATATATACAAGATAGCGATCTTTATTCAAATTACTTGAAACGTTAATTTACTCAAAACCACGAACCCACTTTACACTCGGAGAAACAAACCGGACACAAAATCAACAATAAACCCAGTCACCCGCATTACTAGCAACAAGTGAGGCAAGATACGCATGTCCCTGACCACCAAACGGCACGAAGAGCAGCAAACTGAACCACTGCGCCGCCTTTCCCACGCTTCCGCCGATGGTGGAGCGGATAGAAAAGCCCAGCCTAGTCGCAGCCAAAGCAACAGAACGCGTCAGAATTCTCGGACACGGGTCCGAAAAACCACACCGTGAAAACCCCCATTCCGCAGTCCGCACCACAAACAACACGCAACAAAATGCAAACGCACGCACCCACTGCACGAACGCGTACCTTCCTAAGTGAGCCGCCGGAGGCGACGAAACCGAGGCAGGCAGGGACGATCGGCGTCCCTCCAGCGGCGTGATCACGCCGGCGGTGCCGCGCCTCCTGCGCGAGCCGCCCGAAACGGACGGCCCCCGCTCACTCCCCGCGACGGACGACGCCCGGCGGCGCGCGATCGCCGCCACCGAGCTAGGGTTTGGAGGCCAAGCGATTCCGAAGAGGAAGAGGCGTCGTTGAGGCGAGAGAGGGGGGTTTTTGGCACGAGGCGTGGCGTTGGCGTGGGAGAGCTTTGCCTTCCGAAACAGGGGAGAAAAAGGAAGGGGTTGGCTGTACGACTGGCCAGATGGCAAAAGCGAGCCAGGGACGACGAACAGAGCAGCGGCCAAAAGAGGCAGCACGGTGTTTATATGATCCCCCTGTGACCGGTAGGCTCGGCAGCCTCTCGGCTGTTTATCTTCCCCTGGTCCGGGGCCCGGACGCCTGCGTGAGGGAGAGGTTTTGCGAACAGGTCCCCGAAATTGCGTTTAGCACCGAAATGGTGCATGCATGATGCATTGGAGTCGTGTGATCGTAAACGGAAAATCTACTGCTCCGTCTCCATACGATGCAAATTTCGTCTGAGAATGGTAGATATGATGCCTATTTATACCGTTCAAGGTTTCATTTTTTTCCCCGACGTTCCCTGAGATTAAAAAAAATCGCATCATGTTTGTGTTTCTTTTCTCCTCACCTTGTACCAAAATAGCGATTATAGAAGAAAAGTTCTTTTGCTTCCTCTTTAGCGGCTTTTGTTTCTGTTTTATGATATATATACTTTGTCTATCTCATATTAAATGTCATTTTAGATCTAGGCACCAGGATTACGGAGAGGTGAAAAAAAAAAAGGTGTGGCCAAAGGAAACGAGGAGAGAGATAGAGATTTGTGTTGGGAGAAGAGAAAGGTGCATTGGAAATTGATAACATTATTGTGGGGACAAACTTCGAAGGACAATTTTAATAGGGTTTCATAAGAGTTTTATGTGCATTAAATATACTGACATGGTACAATATTAATAAAGAGAGATGATGAAAGTTTCATGAGGACTATACGGTTTCCAAAATATGAGTGTGTTGGAAACTGGACCATGAAACAACCACTATAACTGGCCTCTCCTTGAAAGTTTTATGGGACAAATGGAGTACAGTGTCAACGCAGATCCATCCTTATGTTAAAAAGCCATAACTTATACTGCCTCTCCTTTTTAAATGTTTTCTATGTATCGCATTAACTTTGCCCTGAGCCAAATATTTTTATTTTTGACTATCCTTCTTTTAAAAAATATTTAGGTCCAGCTTTAGATCCCAGCTGGATTGTAGTCCAAGTCCAAATAAAATAAGGCTGATTATAGGATCGACATAATAATCCAACAACCATATTATAATAATACTTTGATCTCTCATTAGCCTGCGCATTTTTCAAATCATACGTTATTGTACTCCAACTAAGAACAATCCACTTCTATAATCTACGGATCCAAATAGTAGAGATTATTATTATTGTAATTTGAATTATTATAACCTCATTCATAATCTAGATTACTATAATCTAATTAGGATCCAAACAACACTAAGATTGCATGTCACTCTATTCTAAAAGGTGCCATCCTGCAATAAATAGTGCACATGCTATCAATATGAAAAGGTACCGATATTATGTTTTTGCAATCATCCTACGATATAAACAGTTTTTTAAGTATAATAACAAATTTATAGAAAAACATGAATATTTGCAACACAAAATTAATATCAGTAGACACACCATACAAATTCATTTACTTTTTTCTTTATAAAGTTGATCAAATTTTAAATAGTTTGGCTTAGAATTATTCTATAAATTAATTTATTTTTGGAAGCAAGGAGTATATATATTGTATAAAAGCAAAGCCCACATGAAGAATCCTTACTGATTGTACAAACCTTTTTTAAACTACCAGCACTTCTAATTTGTAATGGAGCATAGCTTTCGTGAGTATGGGTGTGTTTAGTTCTTCATTTCACCTAAAAATTTTTAGGTTTTGGTCCATCATTTTGTAGAATGAAATTAAACACCATGCAAAATTTTTAGCAAAAAGGTATCCATTCTCTATTTTGGATTTTGGCCTCAAGAGGCCCAAAAAAAGCCAAAAATCCAAAAAGCCATCACCCACTCCATGAAAAATTTAGCATTTTAGATGGAACTAAACGTACCCATAAAAATTTTGGCATTTTGCATTTTATCATTCCAAAGTAATTAGCATTTTACATTTTGCGTTCCATGGAGAACTAAACACAGCCTAGGTACCTATGTGGAAATTGTCAATCCTTCACGTGCTAAACCGCAAAAATGTTTGAGCGCAACGGCCTTCTGGTGCAAGAACCGTGCAAACTGCAAGTCTGCAATGTACCGCCAACCGCCAGGAGGAGACGGCTAAACGACAAGTCACGAAGGCATCTTTTCTTTGAGAAATAAATTGAAGGCATCTTCCTCCTTTTGATCACGTTCAGCAAACTATGCAGTGCGGGAGTTTGCATGGAAACGCGAGCCATGAAGTTTTGGAATTTTGGAACAGTTTGTAAAGAGTTCACTACGAGATTTGCATGGATAAAACTTAAGTGCATGATTTGATGCATTTGGAATGCAAAATTTTTTGCCCTAATCTTTCGCTGTAAATCGTTAGGCATTCAAATTTTACATCTTGATGTTTAGATGTATAGCAAATCTTTAGTACTGTACCAAATAAAGACTGATTTATCCTTATTTAAGGACTGATTTGTTTCAATAATTAGTAGCCATGTACAGCCATGCGAGGCAGTGGGCGTCCAGCTCGGCCCCAAGACATGTTTGCCCAGTATGGGGCCTCTTGGGTCCTAAGATCCATTTTGCCAAAAAAATGAGCTAAAAGTGTTAAAGTTTTGGCAAAAGCTGAAAAATAAACAGGACCTAAATTTGATTAAGGGCTTGTTTAGATCACATGGCAAAACTTTTGTCCTACAAACAAAGTTCTCCCTCTATCCCATAATACTTGTTATAGCATTCCAAATATGACGTTGTTTAGTTGGTGAAAAAGTTTGGGTTCGGTTACTGTAGCACTTTTCGTTTTATTTGACAATTTGTGTCTTATCATGGACTAATTAGGCTTAAAGATTTGTCTCGTGATTTACAACTAAACTGTGTAATTAGTTTTTTTTCATCTATATTTAGTACTCCATGCATGTGCCGTAAGATTTGATGTGACAGGTACTGTAGCACTTTTTGGGTTCACTTTCTGTGAACTAAACAGGCTCTATGTAAAAAAAAGAACGGCATTGTAGGCCCTGTTTAGTTCCACGAAAAAAACACTATGCGAAAAAAAGATTCCCCGTCACATCAAACTTGCGATACATGCATGAAGTACTAAATGTAGATGAAATCAAAAACTAATTGTACAGCTTGGTTGTACTTGGCGAGACGAACGTTTTGAACCTAATTAGTCAATAGTTGGACACTATTTGCCAAATAAAACCAAAATATGCTACAATACTTTTTTTACACCTTTTTACACATCTAAACACAGCCGTAGTAGTTTCACCCTAAGCTAGCTGTCCCATCAGTCCATCCATCCCCTGTGCAGCTACTCCTTTCGGTCACAGGAGGTGAATAAAAAACGGTGCTCTGAGTGGTGCGGTGAGTGGTGTCAAATCAGAAGTACTCCCAGTTAAGTGTCGTTTCAGGTTTTTAAGTTTTGATTTGATTTGTAGAAAATACGTGTAATATTTGTATTTTCAAATAAATTTATTAAAAAACTAGATTCAAAGATCTTTCCAATATACTAATTATATACCATAAATATTAATATTTTTTAATATATATTTAATTAAAGTTGTTTCTCGAAAAACGTAAAGCGACAGATATCTAGGGACGGAGGGAGTATAGAGGTATGTCATGTCTTTTAACGTCAACCTTAGGGCCTGTTTGCTTTGGGGTGTTAAAGTTTAACCAACACCGTAGCACTTTCGTCTTATTTGATAAAAAGTTTTCAATCTTGACTAATTAGGCTTAATAGATTCGTCTCGTAAATTACTCCTAATCTATGCCGACATGCATGTAATTAGTCTACATTTAGTACTTCATGCATTTGCCGCAACATTGATATGATGGGAGTTAAACTTTAACATGTGCAAACTAAACAGGGCCTTATTCTGCGTGACCAATTCTCCAACGTCAAGCTTTGTGAGACAGAGGGAGTAAGCTAAAATGAGCAAATGGAGGAGTAAAGTTTAGTCTATTTGCTCCTCAAGAAACCCTAAATTGGGCTAAAAGTGCCTTGGGGCGCACTAGACACCCCCTACCCCCACCCACCCACCCACCCGCAACTGTCGCATCGCAGGCTCGCCCGTGCGCTGCTCCGCGCCTCCTGCACACCTGCGTGTGAAAGCCCAAGTTTGGTTTTGGTAATTAATGACACCAAGTTGCTAATGCTATTGTATCAAGTGTGATTAAGCTAGGCATAAGCAACATGTGATGGAGGTGGATGTGGCAAGGAGCTGTGGCCACAAGATCACAAAGAAATGGTGCATGGACATGAAATGATGATCATAGTGGAGATGCACATGAAATGATGGACATGATGATCAAGTGAAGGAGAAGGATCTAAGAGCGCAAGGCAAAGGTATAATCATAGGGTTTTCCTTTTGCCGGTCTAAGATGAGTAGAGAAGTGATTGACCGGGTTTAGGATACATAGCCGACTATCAAGAGGGGCAATCACGGTTAGCTCGGAAATCAAGTGCCACTAGATCAATGTCTTGAGCATATGCATTTAGGATCTAGTAAAGAGCTAACATAATGCCTTAGAAAATGTTTGTGAAAATGCTAACACACGAGCACAAGGTGGTGATCACTTGTTGGTGTTGGCACATTTGCGAAGGCGGTGAAGTTTAAGCAGTAGAGAGGGGTTTGGGTTCCACTCTCCCTCCCGCCGAGCTTGCGAGGCGGGATTCGGCGCTTTTTGGAGAAGTGAAATGCCTATTTTCTATTGCGCCGAAAGTTGGAAAAGAAACGGAGGCGAACGGAGGTCACTGCGTGCACCGGACGCCGCACCGGACGCTGCACCGGACGCGGTTACTGTGCGACCGGCGCGTCCGGTCAGGCGAACAGCGGTTCACGAGGACCACCGGACGCGGTGCGCGTCCGGTCATAGGTGACCGGACGCGTCCGGTCGTCCAGGGAGCTTACTGGACTCCCACCGGACGCGGGCACTGTGGCGTCCGGTCTGTTCTTCAGCGCGTCCGGTCGTTGTTTCGCGGTGCGCGGCTCGGTGTTGACCGGCGCGTCCGGTGGGTCACGGGACCGGCGCGTCCGGTCGTGACCAGCGCGTCCGGTCGCTCGGTCGAGCGCGTCCGGTCAACGGTAACGGCTAGTTCTGACGCGCACTGTTCACGTCTGTCGCGTAGTGACCGGACGCGTCCGGTCACCCTGACCGGAGCGTCCGGTCAGCGCGATTTCTGCCGCGTCGGTTGTAACGGGTAGCTGCGTACCCCTTCGTTATAAATAGATGGTGGCCGGGGTTTGAGGGTAACTCTTGCACATTTTGAGACATAGAGACATCCTTTGAGCTAGAGAACAACCCCTCCACTCATCTCTTTGATTGATTGCACATCTTGAGCGAGATTGAGTGAGATTCAAGTGCATTGCTTGAGAGTTGCATTCTAGAGGCACTTGATCTTCGAGTTGCTGCGGATTTCTTGTTACTCTTCCGTGTTTCCCGACACGGTAGACGGCTTGGAGCAGCGGAGGTGATTGAGCTCGCAATTGGAGATTGTTGGAGCCTTCACCAAGTGTTGTAAGGGGTTCTTGATCCTTCCCCGCGGGAGTTCGCAAATTGGATACTCTAGTGGAGCTCGTGGCTTGGAGGATCCCCATCTTGTGTGCGGTTGTGCGGCGCCCGCCGAGGGCTCAACTCTTGATAGTTGATTAGTTCGCGAACCGACAAGTGGGTGCATCGCCACAACGAGGAGTAGCTTGCCGGGAAGCAAGTGAACCTCGGGATAAATTCTTGTGTCATTCTCTTCCCGAGGATTTCTCTTGTGTGATTGATTGATTGGTACTTCTCATCTCTACACGGCGGTATAATCACTCGAAGCTCTTCTCTTGTATTACTTCTCGTTTCTAGCTTGTTGTTGTTGTTGTGTTTAGTGGATAGCCTTGTACTAGAATTGTGTAGGTGGCTTGCTTAATTAGTTAGAGCTAGTGCTTTGTGCTTCGCCACCTTTCGTACTAACTTGTGGTCAAGTAATTTGTGTAGAAGTTTTTGTTAGGCTATTCACCCCCCCTCTAGCCTATTTGGACCTTACAAGTGGTATCGGAGCCGAGGCACCGTTTATTTGAGGCTTAACAACCTACGGTGAAGAAGAAATGGCTCAATTAAGTTTGCACATCAACAACACCAAGAAGGCACCTCACTTTGATGGCACAAATTATGCATATTGGAAGGTTAAGATGACCGCACACCTCAAGTCAATCAATAGAGAAGTGTGGAAGGTCACCGAAACAAAATTTGAGGTTGCTAATCCGGAGGCACCTACACCGGTGGAAGAGAAGAAGCTCCAATGCAATGATATTGCCATTAGTGCTCTACATGAGGCATTAGATGACAAGACATTTGAGCAAGTGAAGAACATAGAAGTTGCACATGATGCTTGGGCCAAGCTAGAAGAAACATTTGAGGGCACCGAAGGCACAAAGACCGCTAAAGCATATATCTTGCAAGAAAAATTTTCAAGCTTCAAGATGCAAGATGATGAGAGTGTACCGGAGATGTTTCATAGGTTGCAAGTCATTGTAAATGAGCTCAAGGCACTTGGAGAAGAAGTGAAGGACAATCAATTCTCTATGAAGTTCCTAAGAAGCCTACCTAAGAGATTTGACACATTGATCACCGTGCTAGTGAGGACTACATTGAAGGATTCAACTCCTCAACAAATATTTCAAGAAGTGATGACCGATGATTCATATAGAGAAGATGATGAGAAGGATGAGTTGGTCAAGAAGAAGAAGAAGGAGAATGAAAAGAAAGATGATGAAAAGAAGAAGAGTGTGGCATTCAAAGCCACCACATCCAAGGGCAAATCCAAGATTGAATCATCAAGTGAAGAAGACTCAAGCTCTTGTGATAGTGATGACATTGATGAGAAGATGGCTCTCTTTGTCAAGCAATTTGGCAAATTCATGAAGAAGAAGGGCTATCGTGCAAGGAGGAGGAAGATCACATCTAAGAAGAATGAGCATACCATGAGATGCTTTAGATGCCATAGCAAGGACCATCTCATTGCAAAGTGTCCTTATGATAGTGATGATGAAGATGCTATCAAGAAGGAAAGGAAGAAGCAAAAGAAGAAGCAAGAAAAGAAGGAGAGTTCTCATAAGAAGAAGAATGATTCTCATGTTGCTACATGGGATAGTGATGATTCCTCAAGTGATGATGAGGATGACTACAAGAGCAAGAAGAAGGGACATGCTAGCATTGCTATCCAAGAGAAGGTCTCCCTCTTCGACACTCCATCGTGCTTCATGGCTAAGGCCACTAAGGTATCATCCGATAATGAGAGTGATCATGATAATGCTAGTGATAGTGATAGTGATAGTGATGAAGAAGAATTCACTAAAGATGAACTAATCACTATGCTAGAAGATTGCACTCAACATTATAAAGAATCTAGAAAGGAATGCAAGGGCTTGCTTAAGGAAAAGAAAAACCTTATGCAAGAACTTGATGAGCTTAGAGCATCTTATGAGAGTCTAAAGGTAGACCATAAGAAACTTCAAAAGTCTCACACTAAGCTTGAAGAAGCTCATTCCTCACTAGTTGAAAAATGTGAAAACATGCCAACTAATGTTGAGAAAGCTAAAACTTGCAACATAGGCATATCTTGTGATATAATTGATGAATCTTGTCATAAGCCTATTGTTGTTGCTCCCACTAACCCTTCATGTAGCTCATCTACATCATCCTCATCTAGTAGTGATGGTTTCACTTGTGACTCCACACTTATAGTTGAGAATGAAAATCTCAAGAAGGAGGTAAAAGAGCTCAATCACACTTTAGCTAAGGCTTATGGTGGTGAGGACCGCTTGCTTATGTGCTTGGGTAGCCAAAGAGCTTCTCTCTACAAAGAGGGATTGGGCTATAACCCCAAGAAAGGCAAGGCCGCTTTTGCTCCTCACAAAACTCGTTTTGTGAAGAACAATGGTAGCTATTGCAAAAGTTGCAAGCAAGTTGGTCACATAGAGCAACATTGCATGAACAAGAAATCAAATGCTAATGTATCCTCAATTAAGTTTGATTCCTTCTATATACTTACCAAGGGTACAAATAGTGTTCATGCTAAGTTCATTGGTGCACCATGGATGGGCTCAAAGAAGAAAGCCATTTGGGTACCAAAGAGCTTGGTCACTAACCTTGGAGGACCCAAACAAGTTTGGGTACCTAAAAGGAATTGATCTTGTCTTGTAGGTCAATTACAAAGCCGGAGGAAGGCATTGGGTGCTTGATAGTGGGTGCACTCAACATATGACCGGGGATTCTTGTATGTTCAAATCAATTGATACTAGTCAAAATGGTGGTTTTGATGCTATCACTTTTGGCAACAACAAGAAAGGCAAGGTCAAGGGGCTTGGTAAAATTGCTATCTCAAATGACATGAGCATATCTAATGTATTGCTAGTTGAGAGCTTGGATTTCAATCTTTTATCGGTGGCACAACTTTGTGATCTTGGCTTCAAGTGCATATTTGGTAGTGATGATGTTGAAGTCATAAGTGTTGATGGATCAAATTTGATATTCAAAGGGTTTAGACATGGTAGCTTATACTTGGTTGACTTCAATGATAGTGAGACACAATTGACATCATGCTTGCTTAGCAAATCTAGTATGGGTTGGTTATGGCATAGAAGGCTTGGTCATGTTGGAATGAAACAATTGAACAAACTTTTGAGGCATGACTTAGTTAGAGGCTTGAAAGATGTGACTTTTGAAAAGGATAAACCATGTAGTGCTTGTCAAGCCGGCAAACAAGTTGGAAATAAACATCCTAGTAAGAGTGAAATGAGCACATCAAAGGCATTTGAGCTATTGCACATGGACTTGTTTGGGCCAACAACTTACACTAGTATTGGTGGAAACAAGTATGGTTTTGTGATTGTTGATGACTATACTAGATACACTTGGGTGTTCTTTCTCTATGACAAGAGTGATGTTTATGATCTATTCAAGTCTTTTGTCAAGAGAGTGCAAAATGAGTTTGAGACTACCATCAAGAAGATTAGAAGTGACAATGGTAGTGAGTTCAAGAACACAAGAATTGAAGATTTATGTGATGATCTTGGTATTGGACATCAATTCTCACCAACATACACTCCTCAATCCAATGGTGTAGTTGAAAGAAAGAATAGAACTTTGATCGACATGGCTAGATCAATGCTTAGTGAATATAATGTGAGTCATTCATTTTGGAGTGAAGCTATCAACACGGCTTGCTATTGTAGCAACCGTCTTTATTGCCATGGGAAGCTTGGGAAGACACCATATGAGCTATTGAATGGAAGAAAGCCCAACATTGCATACTTTAGAGTGTTTGGTTGCAAATGCTATATTCTCAAGAAAGGCACTAGATTGAGTAAGTTTGAAAAGAGATGTGATGAAGGGTTCTTACTTGGTTATTCTACCACAAGCAAAGCATATAGAGTTTGGAATCTCACTAATGGCACCTTGGAAGAAGTTCATGATGTTGAGTTTGATGAAACCCAAGGTTCTCAAAATGAAGATCAAAACCTTGATGATGTGAGAGGAGATCAATTGTCAAATGCAATGAAGAACATGGACATTGGTGATGTTAGGCCAAGGCAAGTTGATGATGATGATATTCATGTGATCAACCAAAGTGTGCAAATTGATACAAATCAAGCAAGCTCTAGTGGTACTCATGATGAAGCTCAAGATCAAGGTCAAACAAGTGGAAGCAATCAACTCCCAATACTCCAACCTACTAGTATTGCAAGAGATCATCCATTGGACCAAATCATTGGTGGAATTCAAAGTGGTGTTCAAACTAGATCAAGATTAGCATCTTTTTGTGAGCACTACTCATTCGTGTCACTTGAAGAACCTAAGAAAATAGAAGATGCTTTGAAGGATTCCGATTGGGTAAATGCCATGCATGACGAACTAAACAACTTTGCTAGAAATCAAGTTTGGGAACTTGTGGAAAGACCAAAGAAATACAATGTAATTGGCACCAAGTGGGTCTTTAAAAATAAGCAAGATCAAGATGGAATGGTTGTGAGGAACAAAGCAAGATTAGTAGCACAAGGATACACTCAAGTTGAGGGTCTGGATTTTGGAGAAACATATGCACCGGTTGCAAGATTGGAGGCTATTAGAATCTTATTAGCATATGCTTGTGCACACAACATCAAGCTCTATCAAATGGATGTCAAGAGTGCATTTCTTAATGGTTACATCAATGAAGAAGTTTATGTTGAGCAACCTCCCGGTTTTGAAGATGACAAGAAGCCCAACCATGTTTACAAGCTCAAGAAGGCATTGTATGGTTTGAAACAAGCACCTAGAGCATGGTATGAGAGATTGAGGGACTTTCTTCTCTCTAAAGGGTTCAAGATGGGAAAGGTTGACACCACTCTCTTCACCAAGAAAATTGAAAATGACTTGTTTGTGTTGCAAATCTATGTGGATGACATTATCTTTGGATCAACCAATCAAGATTTTTGTGAAGAATTTGGAAATATGATGGCAAATGAGTTTGAGATGTCTATGATTGGAGAGCTTAGTTACTTCCTTGGACTTCAAATCAAGCAAATGAAGAATGGCACTTTTGTAAGTCAAGGCAAGTACATCAAGAACATGATCAAGAAGTTTGGATTGCAAGATGCTAAGTCAATGAGTACACCAATGGGCACAAATGATCAATTGGGTATTGATGATAGTGGTAACATGGTAGATCAAAAGCAATACCGGTCTATGATTGGAAGTTTGCTCTATGTCACCGCTTCTAGGCCGGATGTGATGTTTAGTGTGTGCAAGTGTGCAAGATATCAAGCTTCACCTAGAGAAAGTCACTTGAAAGCAACCAAGAGGATATTGAGATATCTTAAGGGCACTCATGATGTTGGATTATGGTTTCCAAAGGGGTCTAATTTTGAGTTGATTGGATATTCGGACTCCGACTATGGTGGATGCAAGATTGATAGAATGAGCACAAGTGGCACTTGTCAATTGCTTGGAAGGTCTCTTGTTTCATGGTCATCAAAGAAGCAAAATAGTGTTGCACTATCTACCGCCGAGGCCGAATACATTAGTGCCGGTAGTTGTTGTGCACAATTGCTTTGGATGAAGGCCACCTTGAATGACTTTGGAATCAAGTTCAAGAATGTGCCATTGTTTTGTGACAATGAAAGTGCTATCAAGATGACTCAAAATCCGGTTCAACATTCAAGAACAAAGCACATTGACATAAGGCATCACTTCATACGAGACCATCAAAAAAAGGGTGATATTTGCATTGAGAGCATTGGCACCGAAGATCAACTAGCCGACATATTCACAAAGCCACTTGATGAGAAAAGATTTTACAAGTTGAAAAATGAATTGAACATACTTGACTTCTCCAACTTGAGATGAGTGCAACCCCACATTATTATATGACATGCCTCTCCTCCGACATAGCAAGGTAAAGTTGTTTGACATATCATCCATACTTTGCTAAGGACATGTTTAGAACATATAGACATATTTGCATGACAAATAGGCTCATTCATGAAAATCAAATGAGTTTAATGTATATATGGTACCACTATTGCTTCTATGTTTGATTGATCTAGTGGTAGCATATGACATGTTTGTGGGCTTGCAAACCTAGTGTTGAATCTAGAAAATGAGCTCATGATGTGTAATTCAACATGGTCAAGATAACCCTTATACTTTATGAGGTGTGAAGAAGCTTGTCCTTGGATCAAATCGAATTACATATTCTAGGCCAGTAATCTAGATTGAACCACAATTTGGACTCCCTCATTTTGATTGACTTAACTCTCACTAAAATTGGCACCTTTTTGGTGATTGTTGACAAAGGGGGAGAGAAAAGTCACAAAGATAGAAAAGTCACAAAGGGGGAGAAAGATATAATAAGAGGGGAGAGAAAAGTCACAAAAGAAAAAGTTACTAAGGGGGAGAGAAAGCATAAGATAAGACTTTGGAAAGGAATCAATTAAATTTGAGCACACAAGTAGGGGGAGCAAGCTCATGAACTATTTGTTGCATTTGTATGCACATTAACATGATGAATTGTTGCATTGCAAAGCTTAAATTCTTATTCATGTTTGTTTGGTGATTGCTAGAATTAGAACTTGAATGATGATTTGTTAAGAGTAGCTTTTTAAGTGGTATCTAGACACCTTTGCTTATAATGTTGATCTCACGGGGTACTTTAGTGTTTATGATCTTTACAAGTGATGAATTACAAGTGGTGTCTAGCTACATCGATGCTAAGGATGGTATATAAAGGCAACTCCGATTGGTATCACGCTTCAAAGGTCCATTCTATATACCTTAGCATCAATTTGATAGTAGTAACTCTCCCAAAATTCAAATCCATACATATGTGCACATTTGAACCAAACTCATGAAAGCACATATGTAGGGGGAGCTAATACTATCAAAATTGAAAATTAATTTCATTTCATATCTTTGTGATGGTTGTCATCAATTACCAAAAAGGGGGAGATTGAAAGCCCAAGTTTGGTTTTGGTAATTAATGACACCAAGTTGCTAATGCTATTGTATCAAGTGTGATTAAGCTAGGCATAAGCAACATGTGATGGAGGTGGATGTGGCAAGGAGCTGTGGCCACAAGATCACAAAGAAATGGTGCATGGACATGAAATGATGATCATGGTGGAGATGCACATGAAATGATGGACATGATGATCAAGTGAAGGAGAAGGATCTAAGAGCGCAAGGCAAAGGTATAATCATAGGGTTTTCCTTTTGCCGGTCTAAGATGAGTAGAGAAGTGATTGACCGGGTTTAGGATACATAGCCGACTATCAAGAGGGGCAATCACGGTTAGCTCGGAAATCAAGTGCCACTAGATCAATGTCTTGAGCATATGCATTTAGGATCTAGTAAAGAGCTAACATAATGCCTTAGAAAATGTTTGTGAAAATGCTAACACACGAGCACAAGGTGGTGATCACTTGTTGGTGTTGGCACATTTGCGAAGGCGGTGAAGTTTAAGCAGTAGAGAGGGGTTTGGGTTCCACTCTCCCTCCCGCCGAGCTTGCGAGGCGGGATTCGGCGCTTTTTGGAGAAGTGAAATGCCTATTTTCTATTGCGCCGAAAGTTGGAAAAGAAACGGAGGCGAACGGAGGTCACTGCGTGCACCGGACGCCGCACCGGACGCTGCACCGGACGCGGTTACTGTGCGACCGGCGCGTCCGGTCAGGCGAACAGCGGTTCACGAGGACCACCGGACGCGGTGCGCGTCCGGTCATAGGTGACCGGACGCGTCCGGTCGTCCAGGGAGCTTACTGGACTCCCACCGGACGCGGGCACTGTGGCGTCCGGTCTGTTCTTCAGCGCGTCCGGTCGTTGTTTCGCGGTGCGCGGCTCGGTGTTGACCGGCGCGTCCGGTGGGTCACGGGACCGGCGCGTCCGGTCGTGACCAGCGCGTCCGGTCGCTCGGTCGAGCGCGTCCGGTCAACGGTAACGGCTAGTTCTGACGCGCACTGTTCACGTCTGTCGCGTAGTGACCGGACGCGTCCGGTCACCCTGACCGGAGCGTCCGGTCAGCGCGATTTCTGCCGCGTCGGTTGTAACGGCTAGCTGCGTACCCCTTCGTTATAAATAGATGGTGGCCGGGGTTTGAGGGTAACTCTTGCACATTTTGAGACATAGAGACATCCTTTGAGCTAGAGAACAACCCCTCCACTCATCTCTTTGATTGATTGCACATCTTGAGCGAGATTGAGTGAGATTCAAGTGCATTGCTTGAGAGTTGCATTCTAGAGGCACTTGATCTTCGAGTTGCTGCGGATTTCTTGTTACTCTTCCGTGTTTCCCGACACGGTAGACGGCTTGGAGCAGCGGAGGTGATTGAGCTCGCAATTGGAGATTGTTGGAGCCTTCACCAAGTGTTGTAAGGGGTTCTTGATCCTTCCCCGCGGGAGTTCGCAAATTGGATACTCTAGTGGAGCTCGTGGCTTGGAGGATCCCCATCTTGTGTGCGGTTGTGCGGCGCCCGCCGAGGGCTCAACTCTTGATAGTTGATTAGTTCGCGAACCGACAAGTGGGTGCATCGCCACAACGAGGAGTAGCTTGCCGGGAAGCAAGTGAACCTCGGGATAAATTCTTGTGTCATTCTCTTCCCGAGGATTTCTCTTGTGTGATTGATTGATTGGTACTTCTCATCTCTACACGGCGGTATAATCACTCGAAGCTCTTCTCTTGTATTACTTCTCGTTTCTAGCTTGTTGTTGTTGTTGTGTTTAGTGGATAGCCTTGTACTAGAATTGTGTAGGTGGCTTGCTTAATTAGTTAGAGCTAGTGCTTTGTGCTTCGCCACCTTTCGTACTAACTTGTGGTCAAGTAATTTGTGTAGAAGTTTTTGTTAGGCTATTCACCCCCCCCTCTAGCCTATTTGGACCTTACAGCGTGCCGCCTCATGCCTCCGGAGCAGCGAGCGAAGCAGCGCTCGTCCGTGCGGTGCGGCGGAGATCCTTGAGGCGCTCGAGGTCGGAGTCCGCGAAGACCGGGAGGACCGAGAGCTTACTCAGCGTCAAAATCTTCGCTGGGATCAGCCCGGTGAGGCAGTTCCGACTCAAGTTCAGTGCAATGTCTAGCCCGTCGATGCCACAGATTGAGCTCGTCGGGGATGTTTCCAGCAAGATCGTTGTAACTTAGATCCATGAGCTCGAGGTTGCGGCACTACCCGAGCGCCACGCGGGGACGCCGGGGCTTGGCACGGCGGGAGCGGGAGCGGCATTGGCGGCGGTGGCAGGTGGTGGTGATGGTGCCTTTGGTGCTACTGTTGCTCCGCGGGTGCTGTGTTGGGAGAAGGGATTGAGGGGCAAATCAGTCATTTTAGGGTGGACTAAAGTTTAGCCCATGAATTCAAACAGCTCAGCAGGACTAAAGTTTAGAGGCTAAACTTTAGCCATGGAAAATGGATTCAAACAACACTTAAGTTTATAAAAATATTAGTGGTAGGTGTATTTTCAAATAAATTTATTATAGAAATATACTCGGTGATTCATTTAATGATATTAATCTCTACACCTAAAAAGACTCTAAAGTCATCATATACCCGGTGATACCAAATCTTGATATCTCACGCATCCGTGTCCGATACAAATCATACTCTACTCGGAGCTCACATATCCATGTCCTACCCGATTAAGATACGTTGATTGGATCCACGATCTATGTTCGATACGAAGTTCTCGTAGCTTACGCGTCCGTGTCTGATTACTAAGGTTCAATTTAAAAAAGTATGACCCCGGTGCAACACGTGGGCATATATCTAATTATATACTATAAATATTAATGTTTGTATATATATTCAGTTAAAATTGAAAGTATTTAATTTCTCGTAAAGCGAAAACAACGCTCTTTCTGAGACGAAGAGACTATTAGCATAGTGCATGATGCCCCCATCGTATGTGATGAGTCTGTTTCATGCATATTCCTTCCGTCCCAAAAATATTGATCATATATGGTTCAAATTTTGTTCCAAAATACTTGGCATTCTCACTTTCCGATGCATATTTTCTTCTGTCAATACACAATTTTCTTTTTTCAATATATCTCTATCTCTATCTCTATTTTCTCTATCTTTCTCGTCCTTGTTTTCTTTGCACAATACCTTTTCACTCCTTAATTCCTGTGTTCAAATCTAAGAGCCAGTTCAATGGTGAGCCTAAGTGTTTGGCTGTTAGCCAAGTTGTAAGAATCAAGTTATATAATAGTGGTCTCTTAATTTTCTATAAAAAGTTTTTGATTGCTATTTTTACTCATGTATCACCTTCTCTTTTCTTATCCTCCTCACATTTATATGATATCTAGGTCCACCACTACATAGGCACATTTACTTGATGTCTGGGTCCACCACTACATAGGCACTCGTGTCCAGTTTATTGCTTGCATGAGAACCAAGCTCTCTCTCTACACTTTTATTCTCCACATCAATATTTGCTTGCTATAAACCCATTACTATACTTGCTCTAAAACATCATGTATTTTAGGACAGATGAAGTACTTCCTCCGTCCCTTTTTAACTCTCATTCTCACTTCTCAAAAAGTTAAACACACTCAATTTTAACCAAATATATATAAGACAATATTAATGTTTATGATACATAATTAGATTAGTATTATTATATAGATCGTTCAATCTATTTTTATAATAAACTTATTTAGAAATATAAATGCTGCTAATATTTTGTGTACGAATATCAGGTTCTAGGCTTGATTTGATGGGGGTATCAAGCATTAATCTCCGTAGAGACTTCGGGTGGGGTGGCTGTTTAGGTACTACAACCGTCCACAAAAGAATACAATTCTCACCTTATCAAGGAGTTAACCAATTTGTATTTTGACTAAAGTTATATTAAAGAGTACTAACATTTTTTATACAAATAAGTCTCATTAGATTAATTATAGAACATTATTTTTGTCATAAATTTATTTGAAGACATAAATGCCAATACTATTTACTATAAATTTGGTTAAAGTTAAGCAAAGTTGACTAGCACGAATCTTATAATTGCATTCTCTTGTGGACGGAGGGAGTACCTTCTATGAGCAGTACCAGTTCCTTAGTCCTATATACAAATCGTTCTGCCAATTTATATAGTTTTCAATGTATATTTAAATATAACATCTATTTATATGTATAGTAAAAATTATATATCTTAAAAATTTAAATAACTTAATTTTAGAATAGGATAGTAATATTTATTTATAGATACTATTATTTTTTTTTGCTATGGACACTCTTTAATTGTTGTTAGAATTTATCTGTGCTAGCTTTCCAGGAATCTACTATTACTATACATAAATAGGAGAATCTCACTAGTCTATTTTCCCGCGATTTCGTGAAGCCACGTTATCTAGGGGTCCCACCACTACAAGTCCCTTACGAAGCAGCCGAACCATCCCCATTCACAGCTCTGCACCTGTATGCTTTCCTTCCTCCGCCAATTGAAACCACATCATGTCTCTTTGCTTCTCCCCACATTAATTCTTCTATACAAGTTCACATCCTGTGGTAAAATCACATCAGCTCGGTAAAACCACATCAGCTCCACTTGCCTGTAAGGTCAATCTCAATGGAGTTTTCATAAAAGTTTCATGAACATTAAATATGCTGACATGACACTATATTGATGAAGAGAGATGATGAAAGTTTCACAAGAGGATATATAGTTTCATGAAGATGAAACTCTTCTGCACTGTTTCTAAAAATATCAGCCTGTTCGCTTGAGCTTTCAGCGGCTTATTTTCAGCCAGCCAGCAGTGTTTTTCTCTCACAACAAATCAGCCAACAGTAATTTCAGCCACTTATTTTCAGCCAAGCGAACATGCTGTAGGTGTGTTGGTAAGTGGGGCCATGAAACCTCCACTGAGTGGTTCCACTTCTTTGGTAGCCACTAAGGCCAGCAATCAATATAGAAAACCAGGAGTCTTCAACAAGGTCGGCCAATAGTCAATTAATAATGCAAGAAAACGATGAGTCTCCATCTACATTGACTCTAGGTCAATTTTAATGAAATTTTTATCAGAGTTTCATGAACATTAAATATGTTAATGTGGCACCGTATTAATAAAGAGAGATGATAAAAGTTTTATAGGAGCAGAGAGAGTTTCATAGTCATCACTGTTTCTAAAATATGGATATGTGAGAAACTGGGACATAAAACCTCCACTGAGACCCGTCTAAATCACCTCTGTGCAGGGACGTCAAGCTGCCGCTACTTGATCCTCAGGCCGCTGCCCGCTGGCCGCCATTGATCTTCGTTCCGGCGCGACACTGACAGCCAAAACAATTTGCATTCAAGCCACCAATTCCTCACACTCACACCTGATTGCCGGCAGAGGCGGAGCCACCACTAGGGCGAGCTAGGGCGGCCGCCCTAGGTCCCCTTGGCCGGGCACCATAACCCCACCCCCTGGATTCCGCCGGAGTTGGAGCAGAAGGGCGCGGAACGGCGATGGCGACGGAGGCGCGGCGCTGTTTTCTTCACGAGGGCGAAGCTGAGCGCTGAGTTGAGGTGTCCTGGGCCACTGTCGTCGCATTCCTTTTGGCCCAGAGCAGGCCCAGTTAGAAGGCGCCCACTCAGAGTGCCTCAGTTAGGTCGTGCGAGGCACGCTGGACGCAGACGCATGCCGGTCGCCGCCGCTTCGTACTGCCTCCACGCCCTCCAAGCTGGCCAGTCGGTAGTCGCTGCCTCCAGTCCAGCCGCCGGCAGCCCGGCGCCCGTGCCCCGGTGGATCCAAATCCAACGCAAACTCGCAAAGGTCCCTGCCGACGGCTGCAGCCCCCACTCCGCCAGGTCCCAGGTGCTCAGGTACAAGCCCCAGCCGGCCCTTTTTGGTTGCTTCCAAAGATCCAGACATTGGGAATTTGGGATTGTGAATTTGGTAGTTCATTCATTTGGTGATTTTGATTTGGGAATTTTAGGATTTCGGTGAATCGGTGGATAGGGGAGCAGATGAAGCTATTGCGAGTGGGGGAGGAGAATCAGGAGATGAAGCTGGAGGCAGAGGGCTGGCTGGAGATCTATGACCAAGATTTTTCAATTATTGATCCTACTAATATAAGAGATTAACTTGAGACATTCATTTTACAAATGCGAAGAATTGATGATTATAGAGCTTGTCATGATTTTTAGAGCACGGGATCCTGAGAAAATTAAGAGGACTTTCCAATCCATGAAAGATCGGAAGATGAGTTTACCATCTCCAAAACGGCAACGATGTTCTTAGTATTTTAGGAAAGGTGTGTCTCAATGTCCTTTTTAAATTCTTCAATGCATTTTTTATGATTAATGTCATTTTTTAATTGACTTGTCTATAAAAATTGCAGGTTCTGTACTTGATTTGTCTATCAATTGAAACATCTATTATTGATACTTCTATTATTAAAAGGTAACATCTCAATTTTTGTTGATTGTTCATTTGTTCTACAATTTTTGTCGAAATCATAAGTTGTCGGTGGTAGCGAAAATTTTAGAGTATGAGTTCGCCCTAGGTGAATTCTCCGGCTGGATTCGCCACTGATTGCCGGCAACAATTCCATCAAGGTATGGCATGGTTTACCTCCTTCATAAAATCGACTATTGGTCTATCACTCTATTGGATTGTACTCCCAATTGCATGTAATTTTGCAGTGAGCTGGATTGGGGCACTAGCTCCCTATCCCCGACGTCACACACACTAGACCACCTGTGCGTCCTGCCGTCCTCCTCTATGCGACCGTGTTGGCCGGGGTTGGCGGCACATATACTGGACACCTACGCATCCTCTCCGCGGGGCGTGTTTGCCAAGGTCGCCACTGTGCAGGGCGCGGGCAATGTGGTGGCGAGTGGCGACGGTGTGAGAAAGGCAGAGCCCATGCGTGCGCGTTCTGATGATGGGATACATCGGGAGAATAAGGGCCGTGGCTGCATGGTCCTTTCATAAGAGTTACGGAGTACATGCCAGGGAAGAATAGAGAGTGGATGGGATACAAACTGCTTCAAGTACGTAGAGACTCGCTGGTGGCACATTCGACGGCAAGGTTCCTTCATGTGTAATTCAGGTCTAGTATCTCATGGTCCAAAGAAGCTAGATGTACATGCGTTCTTGGTCACATGAAAAGTCAATATCAGGTGCCAGGAAAGTTTTATTTTTTTTATGATTTCATCATTTCACACTACAACGTCTCCGCAGCAACGCGTGGAGTATTGTCTAGTTTTAATAAATCTCAAAGGACCATGCATGTATTCTCTAATGGGAATGTTTAAACTCACGAGTAGACATGGAAAATGCAGCATCAATTAGTTAGTATGATAGTTGATATGGAGGTAGGGGTTCTCTTCCCTGTATATGTATCAACCCTTCATGGAAAAGTCACACTAGAATTAATACTTCCTTTGTCGTGAAATATGAGGAATCAAGTTTTATCCTAAGTCAAATTATAGTAACTTTGACCAAGTTTATAGAAAAGAAGAAAAATTTGTAGGACTTGAAATTAACTTATTTATATATCTTAAAAAGTTAAAATAACTTATATATTTAGAATGGGTGAGTAATATTTATTTATAGATATAATTAACCTTTTGCTATGGACACTGTTTAATTGTCGTTAGAATTTATATGTGCTAGTTTTCCAAAGCCTATACAGAGGAATTCTAATAAATCTCAAAGGCCCGTACATGTATTCTCTAATGGGCTTTAATGTTTAAACTCACGATTAGAAATGGAAAGTGCAACATCAATTAGTTAGTATTGTATTGCTAGTTGATATGGAGGTAGGGGTTCTCTTCGTTGTATATGTATCATCCTTTCCTGGGAAAGTCACACTAGAACTGTTACTTCCTCTGTCCTGAATTATAAGGAATCTAGTTTTGTCCTAAGTTAAACTATAGTAACTTTGACCAAGTTTATAGAAAAAAAGAAACATGTAGGACTTGAAACTAACTTAATTAGATACATTATAGTTTATAATTTTATAATATACCTCTTTGATGTGGTAGATGTAATATTCTTTTCTATAAACTCATGCGCACCCTTGGGCTGACAAAGGATAGCCCGATGGGCCGCAGAGGGTTCACTCCTGAAGAAATCCCCAATGTCAAGGAAACGAGCCAAGAGAGGCTAAGTCACTGACCTAGGGAGCCGACTACCAAGCAAGCATCACCATGGCTGCCCCGGTCTCGGCTCGGGGAGGGCTCCGACGTAGTCGACCGACGCTAGGAATTGCTCCGAGATCTGTTAGGCACCCAGAGCTTGACAAGCGGGCAGAGCAGCAGAGTGTCGGGCCTCGCTAGGATTCTATTCTCTTCACTACCGTGAGGTTGTGTCGGCCACTTCCGGTGCAGAGGCATGCCCGAGGCATGACATGTCACGAGGAGGACCCTCGGGCACATGGAGTATGGAGGATTCTGGGCCCACATGGCAGCTTCCCTCCTCGTAGGGGAGAAAACCTAACATACTAAGGGAGCCACGAGAAGGTGCACCTCGGAAAGGCACAACGGCAGTAGACAGCACCTGATAGTCAGCTCTAGGCAACAACAGAAGTTGTTAGGGGGTAGTTGGGACGTTGTCGGCCCCCTGCTAGAAGACAAAGGAGCACACACGCCGTCGTCAGAGGAGAGCCAGAGCCTAGGACGAGAAACCCTAGGAAAACTCCTTGAAACCATGTAACTTGTACTCCCATTGCCCTCCAGTATATAAGGCAGGGCATGGACTCCTGTAAAAAGGATAGAACCCTAGAATAGCTGAGAAGCACCCCCACGATAGAGGGAATCAGCTCATCGTCTGAGCCACTGAAATCCTAGAACAGGAGTGTAGCATACCCTACATCCCTCTCTCTTCCTCAATCTCTCCATTGTAAGAACTTGATTGAGCATTTCTAACACGAATAACGCCACTGCTGAATGTAGGGCTTAGACGCCCGAATGAGGATGAATCCCTTGTGTTCCGAGTTCTTAAGCCCACCAGAGACTCACACATCGACCCATATCGAACAACCAGATTACTGTCGCAAAAATAAATTCACGATAGTTGACGCACTAGCTAGGGGCGACGTCATGCGTGATTGTGCTCTTTGATGGTCCAAGCCACCAGAGCTCGAGGCGTCGCCCCTGAGGGCGGCGTGCGCTTCTCCGATGAGATCATCTCCACTAGCAACGCCTTCACTCCCGACCAGGTTCTCTGCTTCGGGAGTCTAGACTATGTCACTAATCACAGCGATGAACTCTGCCTTTGCGACGAGGCTCCGTTAGAGGACAGGAAGCCTTTGGCAATGTTCCCTCTAGTCGGACTCCTGCGCCCCAACTTGGAAGTACTTTCTCAGCAGATCCACCTCGGTCTAGGCTTGAACCCACCGTGGGGGAGTGCTACCGGATGTTCTACACATTGGCCAATGTCCACCACTAGATCATCACTGGAGAGGGGTTGTCGCCAGCCCCACATTTCCTGTGCACCCTTCCTGATCTCACATACAGGATCCGAAATGTAGTGGCCATGTTCTAGCTCAAACTGGAGTAGCTCGCCAGTAGGGAGACGTCTTGTGGTGTTTTCCTCTTGGGGGCCGTCGGGCCCGACGCCCCCACGTTGCATACCTTCCTCGAGATACTCTTGAGGGCTGACTCGGAGTATGACTCCGATGAGGCAGGAAGTTTCCACCCGGGACGAGAGTGCTACTGCATCCACGTAGAGCCTCCACCCACCGACGAGTCCGGAGACACGCCGCCGGGCCTGACTCTGACACGTCAAGCCATCTACCTTTGAGAAAAGACAGAGCGGCTTAGGGCTTGGTAGGACGACCTCGTGGCTGAATGATCAAGTTCGAGCTGAAGTTGGAGGAGATGGAGCGCTGGCAAATGAGCAACATGCCGAATTTCATGGGTTTCCTAATATATTGCTCTATACTATGGTGCCTAGCTCAGAAAAATATAGAGCATGCTTTTAGGAAAAAGTAAGAAATTGTTTGCATATTTCTCTAAGTTAAAATTAATTTTCTATTATTAAATCATATTTTAATATTTTAAATGCGTATTTATTTTTAGAAAAAAACATTAGATACCTTTCAGAAAAATATTTCTACAATTTTTTACAAAGTCAATTGGCCTCCTTGAACTATTGTGAAAGTCTGATTTACTTTTCTTATGGCTGATTTGACACCGCGTAGGATGTTTGATGTGACGCTACATTAGCCACAATTGTTTAGAGCATCTTCTTGACAAATTTTGTTTCTCAAATCTTGTTGTTTGTCAACTCCCAAAATAATATGGGGAGGAAACAAAGATCTCATCTCCAACAGTTTGGCAAATTTTGTTTCAAAAACTCGCTAACGAAATGAAAAGACCCGCTAAGCGAACGAAGAGCCCCGCTAAGCGCGAGGAAACTACGATGCGCGGCCGGTGCCCCGCGCACATATATGCGCGCAATCGACCGAGATTTGCCAATTTGCCAAAGAGGCCAAACCCAAATACCAAACTCTTGAAGAAGTATTTTTCTCATTTTGCCAAAAATTTTAGAATGCCAAACCTATATGACAAACTGTTGGAGATGCTCAAACGGTTTCGAGAGTTGAAGAAGTCTAAGGGTCGTTTGGATCCCTCAGAGCAACTCCAAAAGACTCTCTATTTCGTTCCTAAATGCTAGGAATGGAGATTTTGATGAAAAACTACCCTCCAACAGCTTATCTAAATGGTTATGCAAATATAGCCATCTTCTATTCTGGATTTTTCGCTAGCAAAAAATAGAAGACGATAATGGCTCTCTAGAGTGCACATGAGATATGGAAAGACTGTTGGAGAGTCAAAAGATATAGAAAGCGATTTTTATGTAAACGACTTTCTAAATGATGATTTAGACAATAAGATTTAGAAAGGCTCTTGGAGATGCTCTTAGCACTAAAAATTAGCTAGCTAAAAAATAGCAGATATTAGTAATTAGCTAGCTAATTTTTAGTAGGAAGACGTTTTAATCCACCTGCTAACAGTTGGTTGGACAATGAATTGATTAGCAACTACAAACCTGCTAATGAAACTAATGGTTAGCAGCCCTCTAGCTAATAATTAGCAGGTTTATTAACAAGTATATTTTGATCCACAAGTAGTGCTAATAATGAATCTAAACAGGCCCTAAAACTTGTTTTTTCTTTTTTGTATGGAGAGAGGCAAAACGAACTCGCAAAGATTATGGCATCTAGAAAACACAATCTTGTACATTTGTTTGGCTAGCAGCGTAGACGCGATGCTCTAGATTTCCCCTGTAGCAGATTCAATCTAGATGAGTTTTTTTTTCCTTTGTGGATTCTAGTTTTTTTTAAGAACCCTAGTAGATTGGTTTTGTTTATTACTAGTTTGAGTAATAGATTGGATCTTATTTTACCGATGATTTTTTTTTATCCTCGGTCTCGCACCTGACATCGGCCACCACATCATGCTATGCATGTACGCCGGTGTATCCAACCATACCATGCACGCCAGCTAGTGTATTCAATTTTTCTTGCTTGACCGTCGGCCAACCACAACGCGTTTAACGTGTACGCCAGCAAACGTCCATGTGTTGTACTGCCTGAAGTTGTGCATACTTTTGCATGTATCGTGGCCCTGCTGGCTACTAGAATTTGTGACACGATCATGGCCCTGATGGTCAACTTGCGATGTCGGCGGTTGTCGACCGCTGTACGCTTTGCGTGTGTATATATATATTTTTGCGTTGATATTTCATTCATGGCTATACATACTACTTCATGCTTATTTACCGGAAGTTAATTTGCATGAATTAATAGGCAATGGCTTCGATCAACAAGACGGAGTTCAAGGTTCTTGCGCTGAACGGCAACAACTATCAAACCTGGGCACTCGACTGCGAGTTCCATCTGCAGGCGATGCAGCTGACTGCCACGGTCACCAGGCTTGCTGCCGGTGTCCCTGCTCCACCACCCCATGATAAGGCAAAAGCTTGCATCTTCCTGAGGCATCACATTCATGAAGACCTGAAGATGGAGTACCTGGAGGTGAAAGATCCTTTGGTACTGTGGACAAAGCTTCAGGAACGTTTTGGCAAGCAGAAGGCAATACTTCTCCCACAGGCTAGACGTGATTGGGCCCAACTCCGTTTCCTCGACTTCAAGACAGTTGAGGCATATAATACTGCGATTCATCGTATCGTGGCTCAGCTTCGCTTTTGTGGCATAGTTGTCACTGAACTCGAGATGATTGAGAAAACTCTCGAGACTTTCCACCCGACCAACATGGTACTCCAGCAGCAGTACCGCAACAACAAGTACATGAAGTACTGTGATCTCATCAATGTGTTGCTTGCCGCTGAGGCTCAGAATGAACTCTTGATGAAGAATTACAACATGCGCCCTGCTGGGACACAGGCACATCCTGAAGCACATGCCAATTTCCATAACAGCAGCGGTAAAGGTTCTTTCAGAAACAAGGGCCAAAAGTTTCATGGTCACCAGGGGCCAAAAGGGGGAAAGTTTAAGAAGCACATGAACGGAGGCCAGAAGTCCGATGGCAATGGTAAAGGCAAAGGCCAGAAGTTCAATGGCAATGGCAAAGGCAAGTTCCTGAAGGGCTCAAAAGACAATGCAAGTGGAGGGAAACACTCAAATGAGGGTTGTTTTCGTTGTGGATCCCAGAAGCATTGGTCCCGTACTTGCACTACTGACCCACACTTGATTGAGCTATATCAAGAGTGGAAGAAGCGCCAAAACCCAGAGGTACACTTCGTCCAGGCATCTGTTGATGCCTTGACTGGACTACACCTCCCGGAGCCATCAGAGCCTACAGAGAAGCTCGAATCAGCAGCTATGGATGTTGATCATAATGCCACCGGCGAACATACCGCTGAAAAGGGAGACGCCTATACTGGGGACGATGATTTCGACCTCGACAACGAGGATCTCCTTGACGAGGAGTAGACCAATGTTATCAGCCATTTGCTTATTTAGCCAGTGTGATTTATTTTCAGCAAAACAATTAAAGTTCGTGTGATCGTGATGTAATAATGCTCTCGTTGAGCAACTTCATTATTTTATTAGGATAAACTCTTGGCATGAATGGTTTGGTTCATAGCATTATTTTAATCAATTTATAGTACTCTCGTTGAGTAACTTCTTTATTTTATTAGCATCAACTCTCGACATGAATGTTTTGGTGCATATCGTTACTTTAATCAGCTTAATTTCTTGTTCTGTTATGTGCTATCTTTTAATCGGCTTGCTATATTGATTATGCACGATGGATTAAATTAGTACTATATTTAATAGAACAAGAGTCGTTCTTTCCATGGAGGCTGAAGAAGAATTTTGCCTGGTTGATAGCGCTGCCACAAATACAATACTTCGAGAGACAAAATATTTTCAGACACTGCAGAAAAAGACTGAAAATATTACCACAATTGTTGGTCGCAACGGCCATATTGTAGGCTCCGGTCGAGCCGTGGTCGTACTCCCTAATAATACCAGCATCTTCATAGAAGAAGCATTTTTGTACCCGGGAGCTGTACGTACTCTCCTCACATTCAAAGATATACGCCGTAGTGGCTACCATGTTACAACTGCTAGTGAAAATGGTGCTGAATACCTCTATATCACGGCAGTAGACGAATGTGGGACAAAAGTGGTAGAGAAAGCGCTTGGCACCTCCTCTGGAATTTATTACACAAAAATTAAGCCACCTCGAGAATACGTTGCAATGTCCACTATATTTAAAAATCCAGAGTCTTTTACGATCTGGCATGAAAGACTCGGACACCCTGGATTAAGGATAATGCGGAACATCATAAAAGGATCTGCGGGTCATGGCATTAAAACCACACAAATTCCTAAAGACTTTCTATGTGTGTTTTGTGCTAAAGGAAAATTAATAACTAAGCCCTCTTACCTGAAGTTAAATGTCGAGTCCCTAAGCTTTCTAGAGAGAATCCAAGGTGACATTTGTGGTCCAATTCACCCCCTGTCGGGGCCTTTTAGATACTTTATGGTGCTTATAGATGCTTCTACTCGGTGGAGCCATGTATGCCTGTTATCTACATGGAACCATGCTTTTGCAAAACTTATTGCCCAAATAATTAGATTGCGTGCTAGTTTCCCGGAGAACCGCATAAAAGCAATCAGGATGGATAATGCTGGAGAGTTCACCTCAAAAGCATTTAATGATTATTGTCTTGCTTTGGGCATAAATATAGAGCATTCTGTGCCCCATGTGCATACACAAAACGGACTTGCTGAATCTTTGATAAAAAGAATAAAATTAATTGCCAGACCGCTTCTACAAGATAGTAGACTTCCCACCAGTTGTTGGGGACACGCAGTGCTGCACGCTGCTGCCTTAATCCAGTATAGGCCATCTGCATCTCACTCTGTTTCCCCCCACCAGTTAGCGCGTGGACAACAACCAATGATTTCCCATCTGCGAAAATTCGGCTGTGCTGTGTATGTGCCGATATCACCACCTCAGCGTACTACTATGGGACCTCACCGGAAGTTGGGGATATATGTAGGTTATGACTCTCCGTCTATAATTAAATATTTAGAGCCTAAAACCGGAGATCTATTTACGGCTCGGTACGCTGATAGCATCTTCGATGAAGAGCTTTTCCCGGCATTAGGGGGAGGATTGTACCTTGAGAATAAAGAATGCCGAGAAATAGATTGGACTGCCAGCAGCATTCAATCATTTGATCCACGCACTAAAGATACTGAACTTGAAGTTCAAAGAATAATAAACCTGCAACAATTAGCGAATAATCTACCAGATGCGTTTACTGATATAAGAGGAGTGTCTAAATCGTATATTCCTGCGGCTAATGCACCGGAGAGAGTGGAGATACCCCTAGAGGGCATGAACTCTACCCAAATCCCCAATCCTAGGAAAAGGGGGAGAGATCCGGATGACTCGGCACGAGCCAAGCGGGGACGCCCGCAAAGGCAAGTTGTTAGAGAGAACGCATTACGCTCCCATTCAGTCGTCCCAGCAGTGACACATCCTGAAGGTGAAAGTCCTAGTGCAAATGTGCGCACAAATACAAATAATAGCACAAGGACAACGGAACAACCAGGCTTGAGTAGTTTGGGAAATCATGACGAGCTGGATGATTCGATTGAAGAAATTGCCATAAATTATGCTGAATCTGGAGAACTATATAATAGAAAGAATACAGATGTCGACATTAATTTCGTCTCTAAGATCGCAGAAGCGATTAATGAGGATCCTGAACCAAAGTCCATGGCAGAGTGCCGGAAGCGCTCAGATTGGGTCAAATGGAAAGAAGCAATAGAGACGGAATTGCGCTCGCTTTCTAAGAGGCAAGTATTCGGGCCCGTCGCCCGCACGCCCCCTAAAGTATTCCCTGTAGGATATAAATGGGTGTTTGTTCGAAAGAGAGATGAGAATAATGTGGTGGTGAGATACAAAGCGAGGCTTGTAGCACAAGGGTTCACGCAGAGACCCGGCATAGATTATGATGAAACATATTCTCCTATTATGAGTGGCATAACGTTCCGATATTTAATATCTATGGTAGCAGGCTTAAACTTGAAAATGCAGATGATGGACGTAGTGACCGCATATCTGTATGGGTCACTAGATTCGGATATATATATGAAAGTCCCAGATGGACTGAAAATTCCGGATTCTAAAACAAATCGCAACATGTACAGTGTTAAGTTGCAGAGGGCACTGTACGGGCTTAAACAGTCTGGCCGGATGTGGTACAATCGGCTAAGTGATTTCCTCCTGAAGAAGGGATATGTTAATGATACTGATTCTCCCTGTGTATTTATTAGAAAATCTCAGAAGGGTTTTTGCATTATTTCAGTCTACATTGATGACTTAAATATCATAGGCTGTAAAGATGATATTGAGGAGGCAAGCACCTACCTCAAGGCGGAGTTTGAAATGAAAGACTTGGGTAGAACCAAGTTTTGCTTGGGCCTACAGATCGAGCATCTCCCTGGAGGAATTTTTGTACATCAATCTACCTACACGAAAAAGGTTTTAGAAAGATTTAATATGTCAAAGGCTCATCCTGTAAATACCCCGATGGTTGTTAGATCACTTGAGGTGGACAAAGACCCATTCAGACCAAGAAGTGATGACGAGAAGCCTTTAGGACCTGAAGTTCCCTATTTGAGCGCTATTGGAGCACTGATGTACCTCGCAAATTGCACAAGGCCTGATATTGCATTCGCGGTGAATTTGCTAGCTCGTCACAGTGCAAACCCAACCAGAAGACATTGGGTAGGCGTTAAGACAATACTTAGATACTTGAATAGTACCCAAGATCTTGGCTTGTTTTTCCCGAAGAATCAGGACCTAAGATTAATTGGTTATGCAGATGCTGGATATCTGTCTGATCCGCATAATGCAAGATCTCAAACTGGTTTCGTGTTTCTCTGTGGTGGTACGGCTATATCATGGACATCTTCTAAACAAACATTGGTAGCAACATCTACAAACCACTCAGAGATTATTGCGCTATATGAAGCCGCACGTGAATGTGCTTGGCTGAGACGGATGACTAACCATATCCAGAAGTCATGTGGTCTTAGTACCGTTGATACCCCCACTATTATCTATGAGGATAATGCAGCATGTGTTGCACAAATGCAAACGGGCTATATTAAGAATAATATGACTAAGCATATTTCTCCTAAATTTTTCTATGCTCACGAACTCCAGAAGCAGGGTGAGGTGAACATCTTGAAAGTCCAGTCATGTGACAATATAGCAGATTTGTTTACTAAGTCTTTACCAGCTACTACATTCAGAAAATGTATTCATAATATTGGTCTAAGACGACTGAGAGACCTGCAGAGTTCAGGGGGAGATCGCCCCTGAATTGCCCTTATTGCTGGGTCCAGAAGATCCTGAAATTTGTAATCCTGAAGATTATAAAATGTCCTGAAGACAATTGTTGTACTCTTTTTCCCATAAATGAGTTTTCCAAAAGTTTCTCATAATGGTTTTTAACGAGGCAACAAGTGCAATGCATCTAGCGACGCTATGTACTCTTTCTCCATATTTTTCCCACTGGGTTTTTAGGAGTTTTAATGAGGCATAAGTTGATCGCGGTATTCGCCCAAGGGGGAGTGTTAGGAAACATAACCCTAAGATAATTGTGGGCTCATACCAAATATACCCCTGAAGGGTTAAGACTATATAAAGGAACCTGTACCCATCTATAATAATGAAGAGATACGAGTTCCACGATATTTTGTTCTCCTATGTGTTCATCTGGTGTGCTATTAAGAAGGGATACGGGAGATCATCTACAACTTTCTCGCGTCTCATCTGCTGTGGGAAGGGAAGGAAACCGGATCAGGATCCGCAACAGCGCCGTTACTTAACAAAAGGGAGGGGTCGGATGGATTTTTTAGAGAAGAAGCCTCGCAGCGGCCCAGCCCACAGAAACACCCTCTCCAAAAGTCCAAAGTCCAACCTCATGTCCCGGCCACTAGAACCAAACCCCCCGCCGGGCGCCACCACACGGGACGTGACGATGCGCTGCTCGCCTCAGCTATCCCACCGCGACTTCGTCGCCGTGCTCTCCCGCTGCTCTACCCGCGCGCACCTCGAGCAGCTCCACGCCCACGCCTTCGTCACGGGGCGCGCCGCCGCGCAGACCACCACCTTTCACCTCCTCCGCTTCGCCGCCCTCCGCCTTTCCTGCCTCACCTATGCCCGCCACCTCTTCGACGCCACGCCCCACCCCAACGTCTTCCTCTACTCCGCTATTCTCTCTGCATATGTCTCCGCCGCAGCCGCGGCCTCACCTTCATCCTACGCCCACGCCCGCGACGCGCTTGCCCTCTTCTTTCGCATGCTTCGTCACGGCCGCCCAGCGCCTAACCAGTTCGTGTACCCGCTCGTGCTCCGCGCTGCCTGCGGCGTCGGCGTCGGCATTGTCAGGTCGATCCACTCCCACGCCTGCAAGAGCGGCTTCTGTGGATACGATGTCATAAGGACCTCACTCCTCGATGGTTATTCAAGGCACGGTATGATGGCCGACGCGCGCAAGCTGTTTGACGGTTTGACCGAGAGGAACGTGGTCTCCTGGACTGCGCTGGTGTCCGGGTATGCAAGGGCAGGGAAGGTTGGGGATTCGATCGTGCTCTTCGAGCGGATGCCCGAAAGGGACGTGGCTGCATGGAACGCAATCATCGCAGGCTGCTCTCAGAACGGGCTGTTTGTGGAGGCGGTTGGGATTTTTGGGAGGATGGTGGGCGCGGGGTTCCAGCCAAATGCAACTACCGTTTCTTGTGTACTATCTGCGTGTGGGCATCTTGGGATGCTGAAGATTGGGAAGTTGATCCACTGCTACGCGTGGAGGACCTGTGTTGGTTTTGGCTCATCCGTTCTGAATGGGTTGATTGATATGTACGGTAAATGTGGGAATCTGGAGGGGGCAAGGTGGATCTTTGATGAGGTTTCTGGTAGAAGCCTAACAACTTGGAATTCTCTGATCAATTGTCTGGCACTGCATGGGCACAGCAAGTGTGCGATATCTGTGTTTAATGAGATGAGGGGTGAAGGGGTTGAACCTGATGTGGTCACCTTCGTTGGACTGTTGAATGCATGCACTCATGGAGGGTTCGTTGATGAAGGCATTAAGTACTTTGAATTGATGCAGCATGAGCACGGAATTGAACCAGAGATTGAGCATTATGGGTGTATCATCGACCTTCTTGGCCGGGCAGGCCGGTTTCAGGATGCATTGAATGTTATCAGCGATATGAGAATTGAAGCAGATGAAGTCATATGGGGGTCATTGCTCAATGCATGTAGAGTACACAGACAAGTAGAACTTGCTGAGTTAGCAATTCGAAAGTTACTAGAGTTGGATCCAAATAACGCAAACTATGTGCTGATGCTGGCAAATGTATACAGTGAAGGTGGCTTGTGGGAAGAGGTGAGGAAAGTTAGAAAGTTCGTGAAGGAGGAGAATATAGGCAAGAAGCTGCCTGGTTGTAGCTGGATCGAGGTGGACCGCAAGACACACCGGTTTTACTCTGGTGATGATGCCCATCCTGAGTCAGAGAATATATATGACACTCTTGAGGATTTAGCTGCCTCAATGGAATTCTGAAAAAAATATACTGCCAGCTGACCATGTTTCCAGAAACTTGCATAGCTGCATAACTTCCATAAATTGTCTTCATTATTGGAAAGTCATGAGCTTAACTTCTGAGTGGTAAACAAAGTGGGCTTAGCTCACACATTTATTGGAGTTACACAAGAATGTGTTCCATCAAAGCCTTCTATCAAGCTACTTCATGGCAAGAGGTACAGCAAAAGTTAGTTCTAATGCCTGAACTGGACTGTACTTATGTTATGTACAGGATCTGTGCTTTTCAGTTTCAAAATGCCATTATGCAGACATGAAAGTATGCATATATTTTCATTTGATCATATTGCATTTGATGCTAGAGTAGAAGCGCTTCTATCAGCCATGTATTCAACCCACATGAAGAGCTTTCTATATCCCATTTACACTTTCTTTTTTTGTTATGTTGCCAATCATGCTGTCAGTTTGGGGTTCTCTTGCACAACATGTGCTTTCTTTTTCCTTATGACCGTTTAATTGCTAAATTCTCCACCTTTTTAAGATGGGGGTGGCAGTTAGTCTCTTATCTTCTACTTAGGGATTGCCACATTTTACATGCCAACTAGAAATGGATAGGTGCCCACTTTCATATCCCCTGTTTCCTGCAAAATAAACCCAAACACGTGGAAACAAACATATGCTAATGAGGACAAGGGGCCACAAATGATTGATGCTAACTCTGTAATATGTGCAATAATCATATTTGAAGAAAAAGAACCGATTTTGGTTATTCCATATTTGTTCCAACATGTGCCAGTGTGCTCTCAGTTTGCGGTGCCAAACTGGTGGGATAATCACCCAATTTAGTGAGATATTGATACATTTTATGTGAAATAATTGAAGCAAACTAAAAAGGTACTGTGAAATTGCCAGTAGTATATTTGTCTTATTCTTTGTACTGCCAGTATAACAAATTACCATGCTTGGAACTATTTTGTTGCTGATAGTTAATGTCTCCACACAGTTATGTAGATGCTGATGATAATGGAACATGGGAAGGGTGTATAGGAAAAATGAAAAGAAAAATCAGAATCTGGAGTCTGGAGAAAAGCCTTGCGATTGCTGATAGAATGATAGTCAAACTACGTATTTTGCCATTTGTGGTGTCCATTAGTGATTACTGGTTTGATCTTGACATTTCACAACCAGTGTATATAGTGGAAATGACTGAAGCAAAGTAGCAAACTAGAAAGGTGTTGTCCAGTTACTTGAACCAGCAGTATATTTTTCACATTCATTGTACTGTTGATATAACAAATTGCCATTCTTGGAGCTGTCTTTTTGTTGGTACTCAATGTCTGTCCACAGTTCTTCAAATCAGATGAGAATGGAACATGGGAAGGGTTGATCAAGAAAATAAAATTCAAAATCTGAAAACTGGAGAAGAACCTTCCAATCGTTGATGGTTAAGACATCTTTGCCCACACACCAGTTAGTGATTACTTTTTTGAGCTTGTCATTTCACCACATACGTTGCTCCACAACTATGTTTAGGGCTTGTTTGATTGCATACTAATCCACCCCAACCCCAAGCCACGTGAGTTGGGAGGGCACCTCAACCCTAACAACCCTTAGGTGGATGCTCCTGAGTCCTGACCTAAAAACCCTGTTTCATTTAGGGGTATTTGGTTTGAGTACTGAGAGGATGATGGGTTGATCCACTACCAATTCAGCACCTCCTTTGTCACAAGCATATTGTTAGTATGATTTGAGGAATTGTGTTATTGCACCTAAATTCGTGCATTGATTACAAAACGCCTTATTAAAAACAGCATGTTTTCCCTAGGGATGCTACATCTTTGGAAGGATCATGTCTTATTGTATTTCATGATATGATCATGAGGCCAGAAACTGGCAAACTGTGCAACCCCCAGTTGAGCACACAAGTTTACCTTCATCTCTTCCTGGTACTTTCTCAACTTGATATTATCTTACACTTGGTAATACCATAATTATGCTCAGTGGTAATTAACAATCACTGCTATTTAGAGTGACTATTTGATTACTTATGCCTTCTTTTCATGTACTACAGTACAAAGGTGTAAAAAAGAAAATGATGGAAGAAGCTGAATGTGAACCGAAGAAAACTGCCATCTATTGCCATTTACTGTTTCAGATTTACAGAAGGCAATTCCAGATTTTTAACCTACTCGGTTTGTGGAATTCCTTTGCAGATGCTAGTATCAACCATGATGTACCCAACAAGAAACTTTGAATTTGCAGACGCGAGAGCTGTTTGGACGACCAATAACCCTCCTAATTCAGTTGAATGTGTGATGAAAGTCAGAATCAGTTATACAGCTTCTGGTATTACTAGCATTGGAAGTGCCAAAGCGTTTCCTTGGATGAACTGTGGTGCCATTGTCCTAACAATATTTTGTGTCCGTGCTGGACCATTCCATAGCTGTTTCCTTTTTTTAGCTAAGCTGCCTAGCTGGGTTCTTATTGGATTATCCCAGTCGTACCCAACATATTCTTCCAACTCAGAACTTTCCCTCTTTTTAACTTGTTTACCAATTCATTGTTTTCTTGGTATCGATCCATTGTTGCTTCATGCCATCCTTTGATTGTATCACTTGGTGAAAAGGAGATTCTTTGATCGAAGAGATCAAGATTCAAGGCTCTGGATGGTGTTACGTGATGGTCGTCATTTCTATATCGTATCATCCAGCTCGTATCGTATAGGGTAACATGGCAGGATCATGTTGGAACATGGGTAAATGACCGCCATACGTTGCCACTGCAATCCTGGCAGAGATGATGTTGGTAGAAAAGGATGGTGCAGGTTATGGAACTAGTATGCAAGGTACAATGACATGGACCAACAATTTGAAAAGTAGAATAGAAGAATAAAAGCACTCTATCGTCTTGGTCTGGAATGATTCGAATGCGGTGCAATAGGTTGCCAGGTAAATTGCCAACGGTATATGCCACTCTGACCATCCAAAACCAGCCAAATTATTTGGTCAATTGCACCATTTTAGCCCGTCCAAACTAAGGTAGGATAAGTGACTGGAGTGAAAAACACTGTTGACTGATTTATTGTGAGAGAAAAACACTGTTCCGGCTGAAAAAATAAGCTGAAAAAGACGGATTATAAGCCAGGTGAACATGGCTAGGGCGGAAGCAAGACTTTATTGCTGGTCTTTCTTTTTTGATGAATGCTCAGTCATGGAACGAAAAAGAGAATTAGCATATGCTAATTTGTATCGTGTCAATATCTTTTTTGTTTGAAGCTCAAAGGGAAAAAAAAGTAATCTTAGACAAAAGTAGTATATCTCATGGAGTCATGGTTGTTATTGTACAATCATCATGTAGGAGTAACATACTATGAGATTTGAGATCCAACACAACACAAGAATCACCTGCGTGCATTCTGCACGGTGCATATGTATGTGTAATAATATGTTGGCACTAGAACTCGCCGCTGGACGCGGCCGCGATCTGCGTGCTCCCCTTGGGCCTGCTGCTCAAGCTCATGTCCTCGTCGTGGTAAGCGTACGCGAACCCGCCGTGCCGCGTCTGGTCCATGCCGGCCAGCTCGTCCTCGGCCGAGACGCGGAGCAGCCCCAGCTTGTTGAGCGCCAGGAACAGCGGGGCCATGGTGACGCTCACCCACGCGGCGATCACCAGGATCATCACCACGTTCGCGGCCAGCAGCCTGCCGCCGCCGCCCATGAACAGGCCGTACGGCCGCCCCGGCGTGCCGTAGATCTGTTCCACGTACTCCCTGCGCGCGAACAGCCCCGTGAAGAGGACCCCCCACGCGCCGCACCCGCCGTGCAGCTGCGCGGCCTCCAGCGGGTCGTCGAACCGGAGCCTGGCGGCCAGCGCGTTGAGCCCGATGAGCACCCACGCCGACACGAACCCGCAGATGACGGCCGCCCAGGGGTCGACCACGGAGCAGCCCGCGGTGATGGCCGCGAAGCCGCCCAGGAGGCCGTTACATACATCGACCACGTTCCAGTGCCCCGTCTGGAGCCTCTTCCCGAAGAGCGTGGTGAGCGCCGCCGTGCTGCCGGCGAGGGTGGTGGTGACAGCCGTGCGGCCCACGGCCGACCACTGCCCGTGGATGCTTCCAGCCGGTCCGTAGCTCTTGAGGATGGTGAGGAACGACCCGGGGTTGAAGCCGAACCAGCCGAACCACAGCAGGAAGGTGCCGAGCACGACGAGCGACGCGCTGTGGCCGCGCAGCGCCACGGAGCGGCCGGCGTGGTCGAACCGGCCAATGCGTGGGCCCTCGATGAGGGCGCCCCAGAGGCCGGCGATGCCGCCCACCATGTGGACGACGCTGGACCCGGCGAAGTCTATGATGCCGGAGCCGAAGAGCAGCTTCCCCGACGTCCGGGACGCCGAGGCCCAGCCGTCGGCGGACCAGACCCAGTGGGACACCACCGGGTACACGAAGCCGGTGAGGAAGGCGGAGTAGATGAGGTAGGCCACGAACTGCGTGCGCTCGGCGATGGAGCCCGACGTGATCCCGGCGGCGGCGATGGCGAAGGCCCACTGGAAGAGGAAGAAGTCGTAGTCGAAGCCGACCTGGGGAAGCCGCTTGAGGCCGAAGAAGTGCTTGCCGATGAAGCCGTTGGACGGGATCCCGTACGCGAAGGCGAAGCCGAAGAGGTAGTAGAAGAGCGCGCCGGCGGCGGCGTCGAGCACGTTGGTGAGCATGATGTTCATGGTGTTCTTGGCGCGGACGGAGCCCGCGCAGAGCATGGCGAACCCGAGCTGCATCGCGAAGACGAGGTACGCCGAGAAGAGCAGGTACGTCGAGTCCACCGCCGACGTGGTGTCCGCGAACTGGTTGCACAGGTACTCCGTCGCGTTCGCCGCCGGGCCCAGAAGCGGTGCGAGGGTCGTGGCGCACGTCGCCATCTCGACTGGCTTTGCTCTCTCCCCCTTTCTTCTTCTCCCCTGCAGTGTGCACGAGGAGCAATGGAGAATGAAGACGTGCGGCTGCGGCGTGAGAGGGAATGGCCAACGGTGGCCTTGGATTTATAGGACGGAGGAGCCGTGGGATCATCAGGATTCAGGAAGGGCGTACTGGTTGTCGTTGTCGTTCACTCGTTCTTAGTTTGCAGGGGCCCATTTGGCAGTGAGTCTTCTGCGGAGGCTGGCATGTGGCCCCCCTCAACTGACACTGATGGCGTTTTTGTTGAATCCGGGGGATCTGAACAAGTACCAGAAAATTGTGGTGGGATAATGGCCAGCACATTGTACCAGATGTTGTGTACAGATACTCCATTACTATCTTGCACTGTACAAAGATCGACTAGAGTTTGTGTATTGTGGCTTCCTATCACGTGAAAGCAGCTTTTAATCATATCTACATCAGATTATAACAATCCCATAAGCTATCTTTACCAAGCTGTTTGTACTATATATCTTCGTTCTAAAAGAAATCAAATTCTAGAATCACGTAAAGTCAAAATATCTCAAATTTGACTAGAAAGAGTGACATCATCTGTGACACGAAATAAATGTATAATATAATATATTTTATGATATATCTAGTGATATAAATTTGGTGTCATAAATATTAGTATTTTTATATAAATTTAATTAAATTCAAAATAGTTTGATTTAATAAAGCACTCTAAAAGTTGATTTATGTTGGGACGGATGCAGTAGCTTTTAAGAACCCACAATCTACAAGCCGCTCTTCCCTATCTCTAACAGCCTTTCACCATGAATCAATGGCTCAGTGTAACGTCTGTCTGTCCAATCTATACGCACGTCAAATTTGACTCTGAGGCTCTTAAATTGCATATCGTTTCCAACTTAAAAAGATATATATGAATGTGAGCGTCGACCGACCATTTAATTCCCCTGTTCAGCTGAGCTTATCAGCACGGCTTATCAGCCGTGGAACAGTGCTTTTCTCTCACAGCAAAACAGCCACAGCCGGCTTATAAGCCGCAGAAACAGCCTGCCGAACAGGGTGAATATTGTGTATGTATTTCGATCTACAGTATCTTCATACCATCTATCTATCTATCCCTACTTCATCTGCATGTACTGTTTTCAATGTAAAATCCCTTGGGGAAAAAAAATACCCTGATCTGTCACTGAAGTCAGGACTGCAAAATCCGGCTGAGCAAGCTTGGGGAACCTGCACATCCCTACTCTCTCAAGCAAATAAGTCACCATGGCTATCAAGCGTTTGCTTCGAATTTGGCCACCACTGGTCCACTTATCTAATTCGCTCAGACGTTCACTGTCGAGTGCGGATCAGCAGCTCAAAGCCTCAAACACCGTGATGCAACACAACAATATCGTGTTCGCCTGGATCACGGAACAATCAGAAAAACAAAGGATCCCGAGATGAGAAACGACACAAGCGACGTGGACCTGCGGGCGGGATCCGACCCAGCCGGCGAGGTCGTCGCCAATCGGCGTCGGCATGGCCGCGCAAAGTCCACGGACTTCCCCTTTCGTTAGAAAAAAAAAACGGACGCCGACGCCAGCCGGGAAGACTAAATTAACGGGCGGCCAGGAATGAAAGGGTCCGATTTACTCCCTCCGGTCCATTTTAGCTGGCAAAAATTAGAATAACATGATCTTTTATATTACACTTTGATCATTTATTTGCTTTATGTTATATTATTTATGTTTATAAACTTATAATCATGTAATAGTATAATGTTTTACAAATTTAATCATATAAAGTTTGTATTATAATAATTAAAAATTATTAGTCTAACTATTGGTCAAAGTTTTTAAAGTTTAAATTTTAATATACGTGTGCACTAGATAAAATGAAATGGAGACAGTATTTGACAGTCTGCGCGCGCAGCAAGAGGATGGCAAATAATGTCCACTTGTGGCACCATCTCCGTCTCCGCTACTACTAGTAGCAAAGTTCCCTTTTGCAAGCGCGATGATTCCTCCACCGGCACCGCGTGTCGCTCTCGGCGGCCCTGACGCCCTGTCTGCCTCTACCCTGGAGTAGTTTATGATGTGTCCAGACTCCGGAGACATAGATGTTCTTAGATTATTCATGTTTGACTTTGGATTAAGACAACTGTTGTTATGTTTTTTTAAAGGCAAAATGATCTTACACCAGTACAACGACCACAACGGATGCTGATTGCGTTGTTAGACTATTGAGTTTTTCAGGCAATTGGCCTCTGCTGCCATTTGCTGAATACTGAACCCTGCTATAAATTATCAAAAAGAAAAAAAAACTTCTATAAAGATTCCCATATTTTATTTGCCACGACAGCTGAGCTATTTATTGATCGAGTTTTCAGTCATTGTTAGACTGCTAATTTATTTACGCGCAAAAGTCCAGCCGTACGAACAGCAATAAATAGGAAAGGAAACCAAGACTGCATCGCGCGCCGTAACCCGTAGCTGCACGGTTCCTAATAACCAATCAGTCGATGCGGAACACGACGGTCGGGAGGCACTGCAACCCACCGAACGACGCGTCGACGGGCTTCTCCATCTCGGGTACCCTTGCCTCCGTCACTGGCGGCGCCGCCGACCTGACCCCAGAGACGGAACCAGCGATTCTGACTAGGGGGGGCCAAACAAATATGATCATATTTTTTTAGTGTGCTAAAATATACGTAATTATATGATTCAACAACTTTTTAAATATTTTACACTATTTATAACCAAAATCATAATATTTGAATAAAAAATAGGTGAAAATTGATATTTTTTAGCTGTAAATTCATATATTTATATAGATATTAAAGGAAATTTACTGTGCTTGGGGGGGGCCACGGCCCCTGCTGGCCCCCCCCTGGTTCCGTCGACCCTGACCACGTCCTCCTCCTCCCCGCGCTTCTTGTTGGCGCCGCACCCGGCGCCCTTCGTGGCCGCGGGACCCGAAGTGCGGGTGCCAACGGCGGCGGCGTCCAGGGGCGCCTCGCAGAAGACCATTGCCGCGAGGAATGCCTCCATGGATGATGGATACGATCTCGGCGCACGCTCGCGCGAGGGTCGCTGGTCGGGCTGCGCGGCGTCAGCGAGAACAAGTCCGGGCACGGGGCGGTGTCGGCGTCTGGCGGCATGGAAGCGGCCCGGAATTGGGTTCGGTTCCGTTTTGAACGCGGAGCGGAAGCGAGGACATGGGCCGTACGTACGTGAGAAGTCCGAGCGCGTATTGGACCACGACGCGGCAATCTCATATTCTCACGGTCAATTGGTTGTGTTGGGTTGGCAGGGCAGGGCAGGGCAGGGCCGGGCCCGACCGTTCCTTTTGGGAGTCAGGGGCGAGGTGGGTTGGAAAGAGCCCCCGATTTGAATTGGACCTTGCCGCTTGGGCTAGGGCTTGTTTAGATGCCATCCAAATTCTAAGTTTTTTCACACTCTCTCCATCACATCAATTTTTAACCGCTTGCATGGAGTATTAAATGTAGGTAAAAAAATAATTAATTATACAGTTTAGTTGGAAATCACGAGATGAATCTTTTGAGTCTAGTTGGTCCACGATTGGATAATATTTGTTAAATAAGACGAAAGTTATACTATTCATCAGGTTCACTTTTTTTGCAATCTAAACAAGCCCCTAATTCAGTTTGGTAACTGAGCAGCGCTTCGATTTCTTGTTTCCTCTAAAATGGCCCCCACTACATTGTCACAGTGTTTGCCTCCATTACGGGGTATATCAAGTCCACTGTTGAGCACAGACCATGGAAGCTCAACAGTCCATAGAATGCAAAGCAATAAGTCATCTGTCGGTGTCCGGACCCGAGGGGGTCCTAAACCAACGAGTAAAATGCTGCGTGTCCCTTTCCTGGATGGTGATGCAAGGAAAAGACACGGGGGTTTATCCTGGTTCGGGCAAAAGAAGGCCCTACGTCCAGCGGGGGAGGAGAGGTTTGTATTTCCTTGCACCGAGGTGCTTGTGTAGGGGTTACAAGCTTGCGAGAGAGGGTGTCGAGCCCAAGTCTCAAAAGGGAAAAGAAAGAGTATAAGATGATTGCTTGAGATGTTGGTCGCTACGTGGTGGGTGGCTAGCTGTTCGTCTGATTTTCGTTCCCCCTCCCCTTTTATAGGGCGAGAGGAGGCCAAGACAACGGGGAGCCTTGAAATGATGTTTTGTCGATCCCTGTTAAGGTGACTGTAGCGACGTGCCCTAAAAGTGGGAGGCCATCCCTGGGCACGTGATGTCGTAGAAGGTGCAGTGCCGAAATGACCCGGAGCGCCGTGCCATACCGTCCTTTCTTCCCTGTTGCGCCGTGTCGGTGGTCGAGGTCGGGTCGAGGTAGGGTCGAGGCCGAACGGATAAGTCCGAATCCCCGGAATTACGGCATACGGGCCTTGTCGTATTCTTCCTCGAGGGTTAATAGTGACGCACAGGACGAGGCATGGTGGGTATAGTGACGCTTTTCACCTCCCATCACGGGATGGGCGGTAAAACAGTGAAAACTGACACAGGTATTGTTCCCACGTCGACCCAGGCCGTGGCCATGCCGGTGGGCGGTGGTTGGTAGGTTGCATTAAATGCTTTGACTTTTCGTCCCGTGGTAGGTGGAGACTGAGGGGGTCGAGCGCCTCGACCCGGGCTCACGCGAGTCGGAACGCCCGGGGCGGTCGAGCCCCGTGCGGGTTGGAACGCGGTCGAGGCCTCTCATCGAGGGGGCCTCGTACGAGTCGGAGACGGGGCGCGGTCGAGGCATTTTGTCGAGCCGGCCTCGTACGAGGCGGACCTGTCGCACGTAGTGGGCTGTGTTTTATCGTGACTTACTCATTTTAGTTTTTATTATCGTTAAATGTGGGTACCCCTATACTATTGGTACCGACAGTAGCCCCCGAGCCTTTAGGTGAGTGTACGTTCACTCTCCTTGAGGCTTTTTATCGATGAACTAGAGTCATAGCGCCGTTTATCTTCTTTAGTAGGGATGCTGAAAGGTCTAGATGGCTAGAGGGGGGGGTGAATAGCCTTTTAAAACTTTCTACAAAGACAAGCTAAACAAGTTTATCAATATAACAAATAGCGA